>OY540843.1:650510-1301020 GCA_961205895.1 Mythimna pallens | reverse complement strand
TTCCTATGTGGCGAAATAGATGTCGCTACAATAGCGAAAGTAAGTTGTTGAAATAAGTCTGAGAGTCAGCACTTTTTAAACGTCAAACTATATAGCTAGACCATGTTATTAATGGTGTTCTGACATGTCTGCTGTGCTCCCGAGTTTTCCGGTCAAAGTTTGATATGCAAGTTACATGAGTGCGCATAACAGAGCAACATTACTCTCACAACCACCATAAGGAGTAAAGGAGCCAAGCAATGCGGTCACTGTGGCCGAAATTGGCTAGTTGGCATCCTCATTTTTTTTTTTGTATAAATACGCGACCCACCCCAGCTTCGCACGGGTGTTAAAAATCTTTAAAATTCTTGGCTTTTCTCTACTATAATATGCATGTATTATACACCTAAGCCATCCTCATAGATTACTTTGTCTATTGGTGAAAAATGCATGGAAATCCGTTCAGTAGCTTCTTAGTTTATCGCGTTCAGTAAGGACAGACAGACTCGGTTGGAGACTAACCATAATCATACTACATTCTATTTGAAATATCTGTTATTTATTTATTGTGTACACCTATCACAGTGTTATGTTTTTTAATTCAAAGGGGCACTGGTAGAGAATGCCTTGTTGCATTAAGTCCGCCTATGCTCCACTACTGGACATAAAGTTCAAATAAATATTATTCATATAATTAGCGTTGCTTCATACTCTTTTTCTGTTGCCACTAGACTCGTCCACCTCCTCGTCGCTGACACAAGTATCGGAGCGCGAGAGCTTGGAGGGTGCAGGTGCTGGCTCTCTGCACGACAACGCCGTCACCATGGGCAAGATGCTAGAGCTGCGGCGCCGCATGGAGACGCTGTCCGTGCAACGCAGCCCGCCCACCAGGACTGATGACAGAACCGGTAAATGCTATCACATTCAAGGAAATACTCCTTGAATAATGCCGAAATGCTATAGCTTACTCAAAATTAAGATGGTGGTACACATAACTGTAGCTGGCACAAAAGTATGCAAGTAGCTTGCACACCAGAGAGCTATAACAAATTCTGATTAATTAGACGTCACTATCGCATGCTAGCTACTTGCATACTTTAGCGCAAGTTACAGGCATGTGTATTTAGGTCTTTATGCAAGTAGTTTGCATACTATTAAGCGTGGTATAACAAGTTCTGAATGGTGCATGTCACTTAAGGCCTGCAAGCTACTTGCATACTTTTGTGCAAGTTACAGGAATGCGTATTTTGGCCTTAAAATATCCGTAGATAACGGTCATCATACGCGATTATACCACATATGTAGAACTTAGTGTGCTCGTTTCACCAACTGCGCAGCACGCCGATTCGTCATGCATACCTTCAGTTGACCCGTGCATAGGTGATAAAATAAATATTTAATGTTTACAGATAAAGTAGAGATCCAGAAGACTCGCAGCGAGGAAACTCTTTCCGTCCCCAGTTTGTTAGACGACAGCTCCGAGACGCTGAAGCAACGCGCGGCGTCGTACGCGCCCTTCAGCGACGACGATGCCTTCGCGCCGCTCTACGACGGCAACTACACGAGATACGACTACGACTGCTCCTTCACCGACCGGTAAGCATCACTACTACACTCAATTACAAGTGTGGAAATCTTTTCTTTTAGATACAATTTCCAAATCACTTTTATTTTCTGACTGGCCTGTTGGTCTAGTGGTTAGTGGCCCTGACTGCTATGCCGGAGGTCGTGGGTTCGATTCCCACTCAGGACAAATGTTTGTGTGATGAGCACGATCATTTTTTCTGTGTTTGGTTGTAATTTATCTATATATGTATGTATTTAGAAATATATAAGTATGTTTAACAGTTATCTAGTACCCATAACACAAGCTCTGCTTAGCTTGGGACTTGACGGCGTTGTGTGATAGTTGTAGAATATTATATTATTATTATTAGTGATGCAACACAAATAGTAAACAAAATTATTACCTATTAAGCTTTTTTTTGTTTAGGATTATTAGCGTTTAAGTTTGTCATGTAGTCGTGACCGTGGCGTGCTGGACATATTTTGTTTTGTCATGTATACATGACTGGTGGTGAAAAAGTTATTTTTTATGACCTTTACAAGTGGTTTTCTATTCAATTTTAAACCCTAAAATTGTTAATTAGGTATACTCTTCTACCGCCTATCGGCACCCGCGCAGACTCCGACCAATCAGTTCAAGAAGCGGGCGCCGACAGCGAGCGCATCAAGCTGTCCGATGCCCTCGCCGGCTCCATCCTCGTGAAGGGACGCCGGGACGCCAGCGACGAGGCTGCCATCCTCGAGGAGTGCCTGGACAGCGAGCAGTGCCATCTGCGGCAGGACTCGCCGCAGCTGGCGGCCAAGAACCTGGCGCCCATACAGGCGGAGTATGGTGAGTGTTGTCATACGTACTGCTGCAGGGACGCCATCCTCGAGGAGTGCCTGGACAGCGAGCAGTGCCATCTGCGGCAGGACTCGCCGCAGCTGGCGGCCAAGAACCTGGCGCCCATACAGGCGGAGTATGGTGAGTGTTGTCATACGTACTGCTGCAGGGACGCCATCCTCGAGGAGTGCCTGGACAGCGAGCAGTGCCATCTGCGGCAGGACTCGCCGCAGCTGGCGGCCAAGAACCTGGCGCCCATACAGGCGGAGTATGGTGAGTGTTGGCATACGTACTGCTGCAGGGACGCCATCCTCGAGGAGTGCCTGGACAGCGATGGTTTAAAATGAGGTCTTAATTGTCGTAGTTGTTTTGGTATAGAGAATACTTGTTTTTATTTTTGATGGTAGATATTAATAAGTGTGGTTCCCCTGCAGGCCCCCTGGTGTGCGGGTCGCCGCGCTCGTGGGTGTGCTACGGCGGCGCGGGCGGCGGAGGCGGCGGGGGCGGGCCGGGCGGCGCGCACTCTCACTCGGCGTCGTCGCTGCACCGCGCCGCGCCGCCGCCGCGCCGCGCCGCGCCTCTCTGCGACGCGCTGTTCTCCTCCTCCACTTCGGACTTGGAGAAGCTCAAGAGGAACAGGTCTGTATTCACATTACACGAACTCTGTCACATCGTACCGACCTACCTTTCAGCTCTTCATTCACAGCAAAGACAAACTCAGAAGCAAGTATCTGTCACACTGTACTCAAGTCTAACATGTCAAACCTTAGAATTTATAGCGCAGTGTGTCCTGCCCAGGGCTGACTGGGTGCAGGACCTGTGAATGGTTCGGTGACCTTAGTTTCGTCGGCCGCCGCTGGCACTCCGTCCCTCGAGGGTATCACGAGAAGACAAGGTTGCGTGGCAGCACAGTGCAGGAAGACGACTGTGGTTGGGGTGTACCTCTCACCGAACTCCACAACTCCCTTATGGAGCTGAACGCCGTCGTCGCTACATTTGGATCCCTTCCCGTGGTCATTTGCGAAGACTTCAATGCCAAAAACTTGGCTTAGGGTTCCCAGTTCACAAACCAGTAGGGTCGGATGGTAAAGGATTGGGCGTGCGTTTAGCACTATCAGGCTTGTCTCCACAAACCGGGGTTCTATCCCGGTTGAGTCAATGCTAGACATTTCATTCGCCAGCCCCGCTCTATCGCCTCGTGTTGTCGACTGATGCTTCATGGAGGGGGTGGAGACGTATTCAGACCATCGATACATCTGGTTTGACGTCTCCGCCCAGACCTCGACCGCGCCAGTCCAGCAGACACCGTGTGGTCCATGATGGGCGCTGAAGCAGCTGGACCGGGAGCTTCTCCTGGAAGCCGCGATGGTACAGGCCTGAGTGTAAGCACCGGACAGGCCTGTCGACATCGCCGTCGAGGCAAAGTGGCTCCGGGAGGCCATGTCGCAAATCTGCGACGTGGCGATGGCCCGAGGCCGGCCAGGACGTGCCCGGCGCCAGGTGTACTGGTGGGCGCCGGAGATTGCGGCGCTGCGTAGCGCGTGCAGTGCCGCGCGGCGCCGGTACGTCAGGCATCGCAGGCGCCGCATCCGCCCGTAGGGTGCGGAGGCCAGAGAAGCGGTACTGTACGAGTGATACAGAGTGGCGATGCACATCCTCCGAGCGGAGATAAAGCGAGCCAAGTTGGAGGCCCGCACCGTGTGGCTGGGGACTCTGAACGGAGGCCCGTACCCCTACGGGCCTCTACAAGTTGGTGTGAGACAAGCTCCGCCCTGGACTCCCCCGCTGACGCGAAGTCTCCAGCTCCAGATTGTGGAAGGTGTGGTGAGCGCTCTGTTCCCCGCGCGAGGGGAACACTCTCCCCCGCCCCTGGCTCCCCCACCTGCGGTGGCCGACGTGAACCACGACGGCTACGACGACGACAATGTTCCAGAGGTGACCGAGGTAGAGATGAGTGTGGTGGTACGAAGGCTGAATGCAAAGAATACCGCCTCACGACCCGGCTTGCCTGGAAAAGCCTGAGTCCTGGCCATGGAGGAAGTCGGGCCTAGAGTAAGAGGGCTCTTAAGGGCATACTTGGAGACGAGCCAGTTCCCACTTTACTGGAAGATGGGGAAGCTGGTCCTCATCGCGAAGCCGGGGCGCCCTGTGGGCTCACCCTCCGTATAAGGCCCATCGTGCTGCTCGACGAGGTGGGCAAGCTCTTTGAAAGAGTTATTGCAGGCCGCCTCGTCGCGCACCTAACAAGGGTGGGGCCGGATCTTGCAGACGGGCTCGGACGCTATCATTCGAGTGCGAGCCCTCACGACGTGGGATGCAGTGTCCCAGGGCAGGTGTGTCTTGGCGGTGTCTTTGGACATTGCCAACGCCTTCAATTCCCTGCCCTGGTGTAGCATTAGGAGGGCACTTCGGTATCACCGGGTACCCGACTACCTCTGTCGTGTGATCGAGGCTTACCTGACGGACAGTTTAATCATCTACCCCGATCACCAGGAAGAGTGGAAACGGCGAGAGATGTCGTACGGTGTTCCGCAGGGATCGGTACTATGACCGCCCTTGTGGAACATCGGGTACGACTACATGTTACGCGGCGACCTCCCTGACTGGGTCAGCGTGGTCTGTTACGCAGACAACACGCTGGTCCTGGCGCGGGGGAGTCGTAGCGGGCGGCGGTCGAACTAGCGACATTCGGGGTTGCGATAGTCGTGGAGAGGATCCAGCAGTTGGGACTCGAGGCGGCACTGCACAAGTCCGCGCCCATGTGCTTTCACGGCCCTAGGAATGCGCCACAACTGGGTTCCCATATAACGGAGGAGTTCACATCGGCGTCGAGTCGACGATGAAGAACCTGGGACTCGTCCTCGACAGCCGATGGACCGTCTGGCTACCAAACTGTATCGGACTGGGGCTGCCCTCAAGCGACTTCTGCCCAATCTAAGGGGGTCCAGACACCTCCTGCCCGAGGCTCTACGCAGGAATCGTTAAGTCTATGGCCCTTTATAAGACGCCGGTATGGGCGCCGTCGCTGCGAAAGCCACTGGCGGCCAAGCTGATCGCATGCTGCAGCAGATCGCAGCTGATGGGTCATGGCCATTCGGATGGTGCGGGGATATCACACGGTTTCCCGTGAAGCAGCGAGCCTCCTTGCTGGCCAGCCACCGTGGGATTTGGAGGCAACAGTCCTTGCACGCATGCACGATCGACGCGTGGAGATGCAACGCCGAGGCAAAAGTCGCCCACCACTGACTGACGCTTGCCTAGAAGTAACCTATTCACTCTTGACTTAAAGACCCATAAGTTGTAGCTATCAGGAAACACAGACCCCGACAGGGAATTCCACTTAGCTGTACGCATTATGAATGTGTTCCCAAAACGCTTTGTACGTATGGGTGGGGTGTCCACCATGTACCGATGGCGCAACGCCGTACGTCTAGTAGTCCGATGATGGAACGGACTTGGTGGAATTTAATTGTGCAATTCCAACGCACACTCTTCGAAATGTAATCGATAGAAAACCGACAGGCCAGCAACACGGCGTCGATGCTCAAGGCTTTGGAGTTTTGACTCGTCAAGTGCATCGTCACCGATGACTGACTCTTGGCTCGCTTCTCAATAGACTCCAGGGCATCAAGCTAGTATTTGGCAGACCAGTATTCCATACACGAACGAACTTGCGCTTGATAGAGTTTGAGCAGTTGTTCCGGCGTGAAGTACCGTCTCACCTTAGCTGAAATCTCCAATCTTTTGGCAGCCTGTTGAGCTTTTGCCTCGATGTAAGAGCCGAAATTGAGGGTAGACGACAACGTTACCCCAAGAAGCTCAAGGCCGTCGGTTATCGGCACGGTTACACAAAAAGATGCTCCTTCCCAGAAAGATGGAGCCAGGTGGAATTGGCTCCGTTTGGCGGACAAAAGACACGCATGGTTTTAGCAGCATTAAACATGACCAGATTGGCATCGCCTCAATCGGATACTGCCTTCAAGGACAAGTTTAAGCGTTCAACCATAGACTCTCGGAAAGACTGGATCTGTGACCCACTAGCACGTGCTTATTTACTTCAAATCAGATATCAACCCATTATGACAGAAAAAAGAGAATAGGCATCAACCCGCAACCTGTGAAATTTGATGCATTAAGAACATCATTCCAAGGTCGACCATTTTGTACTCAAATATAAACATCGCCCAGAAAACAATAGTACATTATGATAGAAGCGTGTAATGTTAGTGATTACCGGCGAGGCGGTATTTAGACCCGAGCTGTGGCGAGAGTTTTAAGAGAGCCAAGAATGGTAATCCTTAATTACTCACGTGTGTCATACGACGTTTTTCAATACACTTGTGAAGAAAACAACAGTAAATCTAGTAAAATTTTCTGTGACATGGTAAAAATCTGTTTTCATAAGCGCGCGCGCATCTTTTTTTTTATTTAACCCTAGAGGAAGGCTAAGGTATTTTGATCATACTGCCTAATCTTACGTTTATGTTTTCTTGCGTGAAAAGTTTTTGATAATGTCAATAGAATATCGCATGACCTCCATTTTCTAATGATTTTGTAGTATTTAATTTTATTTAATTAATACAGCCACTGAACTTCACTGGAATAAAAAAAATCACGCCAAAAACCGCGCGCATCTTAAAATGGCGGCCATAGACCACAAAAAAAAAACAAACAAATTAAATTTGAATGTACGATTTATTTAAGTACTTAATGTTTTTTATTAAATAAATCATTTGTACAAGTTAAATTTGTCCACTTGTAAATTGGATGAAATAAGTACGTAAGACACTTACTATTGAACGCAATAACTTAATAGGATTTTTATTCGAATTCAAAATTTGTTTTGCAAAAATAGAGGTTGAACAAAAAGGTTTTAACTACATTATAGCACTAGTGCGTAATGGTAATCAAAATGTCACAGTTTGGTAACCAGTGACATTATACGCCTAAGTGCAGTGCAATAAGAGTAACTTTCTGACCAAGTGTGTTGAAAAAATATTAATACTACTTTATTTTGTATTCACTTACCATCAACTAGTAGAAATTAATCCATTGTTTTTTTTAAGTCATCGTGAACATACAGCACAAACCACACAAACCTAAAGTCATGAGAAAGAAAAATCTACTATTACATACATTCACACACTATCCCTCTCATTTTATGTTCATATTAATCATCGAAATGTATTAAATCAAACAGCAGACTTTTTCGCTATTTCAGGAGTGCCATTCTAGGGCTTATATCACAAAACATTACGTAAGAACGCATGCATTATCTAAAACTAGAAACGCATGCATTATCGTCCCGTTTTATTTACCGTCGTCGCAACACAATTTTTTTCTTCCATGCTGTCCTCGTTATCCGTCACGCTATCACTAACTCCCTTTTCTTTCATATCACTTCTCACACAATCCATCCATATTTTCTTTGGCCTCCCTCTCCATTCATCCACATACATACTCATAACTCTTTTAGTAACATACGTTTCATCCCTCCTCTTCACGTGGCCATACCATGACAAACGATTCCCTTTCAACTTTTCAGACACTGACTGCTACTTTCAGGCTTCCTCTAATATACTCATTTCTCACTGTATCTAATCTCGTCACACAACACATACATCTCAACATTCTCGTCTCCGCTACATGCAATTTTTTTTTATCAATCTTTTTCACAGCCCAACTAATCAATCATAATAATACAATTATTGGCCGATTTTTAAAAAACTTACAGAACTTATTTGCACCTTTACAGCTCTAGGTACTTTTAGCGAGTAATTTTATTTGGATAAAAATGTTTGTTGCACATAAAGTGCGTGAAGAATTAGTTTAACCAGCACACTGCGCGAGCAGTGCGTGCGCTGGCGCCACCGACAATAATGGCGCCAAATAGAACACTTTTGAAAATTAACCATAGATAAATATAGAGTAGCAACATAAAACGAGTTGATGGATTTTAAATCCATTGCTGCTACGCGAATGTACAAAATTAATAATAAGTTTATTAATTGTTGTATTTAATTTCCAACAATCGAGTCGACCGAAATTGATCGGAATTGTTTTCGCACACTTTATACCGGTTTTAACACAAAGTTTTTTTAATTATGGGAACTATTTATGTCTGGGGTCTCACTTTAGGCGTATGTGTTATACTCTAAACATGACAGGTAAAAGTACTGTAGACTGCTACTTTTCAGGAGGTCGATCTATTTGGTTGTTGGCCTGTTTCCCTTAAGAAAACAGTCTTTTTTTAGGTCGGATCTTTCATAGATAGGAACGACCTCTTTATTGCCACTGTTGTAGACTTTAAGCTAATGGGACAATGTTTTCGGTGTCAGCCGCATCCTGCCCGCTCTGTCGCGCCACCGGCCGCGTTCGCAGCTGCATCTCAGCGAGTCGCGCCTCGACACCGTCGCGCCGCGCCCGCGCTCGCCGCCGGCGCCCGCGCCCGGGGAGGCGGGCGCCGCCGGGGGGGCGGACACCGGGGGGGCGGGCGCCGGGGTGGCGGGCGCTTGCTCGGCGGGCGCCGCAGCGCCCCCGCTGGTGCCGGCGCGCCGCTCGCGGCCGCGCTGCGCGTGGTGCCGCAAGCGGCTGAGCATCGCGACGCTGCACCGCTGCCGCTGCGGCGCGGCGTACTGCGCGCCGCACCGCTACGCGGAGGTGCACGGCTGCGCGTACGACTACCGCGCCGACTTGCGGCCCGACAAGGCGCCGGTGCACCAGCCCAAGCTGCCGCGCATCTAGTGTCGCGGCCTTCCTCCAGCCTTACCTTAAGATAAAAATGTTCAAAAATCCGGAGCCTCGTGTGTGTTTTGTTTTCTTTTTCTAATGAAATCGTTGTGGAAAAATTGCAAAAAAAATAATGTATATTCGCTGTAACTGTAGTTAACAGCACCTCGGTGCTTCACTCCGTGCTAGCGTTACGCGTACTCTACTCGCATGGTTTCTCGCCGAGCGCTCGCCTCTCAAATTGTTATATTTTTATTACGACAGAACCGATTACCCAGTACAAATGATTAGAAATTGTTAGAAAGCAAGTTTATATAAATAAGTAAGTCCAGTACAAGAATGTACAGAGCTTCGCCAGTCACCTGTCGATGCCCTTCCCTTGTTGTTATAATGCGGCTCCTATTGGAGCCCTTGTTACGTGTCTTTTGTAAATACTTTCATAATCTAGTACGAGCGCGGTACAGGAAAGTATCTGTATTGTAAACAAAAGACTGCGATTGTAAAATAATACGATGTTATAATGATACAGGTGACGCGATGCTTGTGCTGGAGTTACGACGTGTTACATTGTTGTCGTCCGGTGAGCCCTCGGCCTAATTTGTTGTTGTATAATACATTGTATAACACTAGATTAATTAATGCTTAAAACATATTATTTTTTATGAATATCTAATTTGCCTGCTCTGGAATGCCACTATACTCGCGTCTCGTGCACTCGTCGCGACGCCAGCGGATGTTCACTCGTCTGTGGGAGAGTGCTTGTGGCGGCAGTCGGAAACTATGTTAACGTTGTTCCAAATTAATTCGTAAGTAATATGTATCAGTAGTCTATACTAACCAATTTGAAAGTCTAACACTTTGCAATAATAGATTGTGCGTCACAAGCGTTTTTCTGTGAACAGTGTACTGTTCGATGGCCTACTGTAAATATTGGAGTCGTACGGACTGGAGCGGACATGTCGGTGCGGAGGGATCCGCTGCGTCGCGGCCGCGTGACGTCACGAGCGTGACGTCACGCGGCCGGCATCGTCATTGCACGTCAGGCCACTCATTAATCATTATTGTCGGCTGGGTTTGCCTACTTTTCGTATTTGATTGTATAATTTAAGTTTATAGTTAATGTTTATTTGGGAGAAATAATTTTGGCTGATTTCGATAATAAATATTTATAACGCGAGAGCGTCAAACAATTTATTTACATTTTTCACACTTATATAACAAATATAAAACTATTATTTGGAATAATAAAATCTATTTAAGTACTAAAATATTTTGACTTAGCATGTCCCGAGTAGGAACACCTAACGAATGGAATTGTTTACAAAATTGAGCATTACGTTGAGTCGCACTAGACTGGAATATTATACAATAACTATAACAAACTAGTCTTAATAACAAGATTACATTAGTTTATTCTGATAAACATAGAAAACCTCAGCAACAATACATTATCATAAAAGAGTAGGTACATTTTCAGTAAGATACTATTCAAACACATTGCTAGGATACATAGTTTAAATACCTTATTTGACACATTGAAATACCGCAATAGTTATACTGTAAAGTTTTACCAAAGAACATCTATTAAAATGGGAGATCTCATTATAATAAGCACATGAACTTTAAGTACATACATAGTAATATTCCCGACGCTTAGATTTTTTTTCCAGATCATGAAAGTGACACTCCCTATCTAGGTATTATTGATGACATTTGCACAAAAATCGATCTGAAACAGATCTGTCTAGCTTATATCGAACCTGCGAACTGTCGTGAAAAGCAATCACTCAGCCACAGTGCTCTTCGAGAATCACCTCTTATTTAATATTTCATTTCTTCTAAAAGTCTTTAAAGTACAAACAGTTCACATAAATTCGATAGATCAACTCTAAAATGTATTTTATAAGCTTAATACTGTCACTTATTGACATTACAACACACAGCACCTATCAAATGATTTGATCATCAGTTTCTCTCAGAAAGCATTCGAAGATCTCCACGAAGCTATCGACGCCGTCTCTGAAGTTCTCATCGATACCTCTTTCCTCTTCTTCATTGAAGAAGGCGTGTGCAAAGTCTATGATCTTCACTGTGCCCCAAGGGTTAGGAGTAGGAGAGTCGTAAGAGAGCTGATCGAGCATAGCTCTGTAGTTCATCTTGATCTTGGACAGTTTGTTTTCGTAGTTGTGCTCGAAGGAGTGGTTGTGGTTAAAGCTGGCGAGCGCGTCACTCCACGGGGAGGAGATAGGCGGCGGGGTGGAGAAACTGGAGTGAGTCAGTGTCATGGGGGTGAGAGACACAGGCTGCAGCTTCTTGTACACGGGCCCCTTGGAGCTCAGCTGGCCGCTGAAGTTGGAGCCCGAGCTGTCCACGCCGTGCAGCGAGTGCCGCCGCCGCGCCGCGCCCGCCGCCCGGCAGCCCGCCCGCGCGCTGCTATGGGAACATGCCATTATTCTAATGAAAAAAAAACTTCTGATCTCCTTATTCGAGTAACCATGGCTCAAAAATGGTTTGTAAAACTTAATCGACGAACTTACATAAAAAAAAAGCTTCTGGCGGAATGAGCCTTCCTTTGAAAGTCTGTAATTAAAACAACCAACATAACAAATAATAGTCACCTAAGTCACCTTTGCGACACGCGGAGGCAGGCAGCTACTGTTTTATAGGATTTTATCTTACATTAATACTATAAAACAGTCGCTGCTCATTTCTTATTTACTACCTAGAGTATTCACTAATATAAAGAGTAATACTTACAAAGCAAGTACGGGCGTAAGTTATAGCTACAGATATAGGTAAACCTTACGCCCGTACGAAACTGCGACGGATTGCTATAATTTGTGTACGAACCTGGGACGAGTTTAGCAACTCGCCCCAAGTAAAAAAATGATAGGAATTACAATTCTACGGATCATGCATAATATTATTTATTTATTTAGTACATGGAGGACTTACAGCTAATAAAACCAGACAAAAAGGAAACCATAATTATTAGAAAGCCAATTAAAAGTCCTCACGTATAGACATTAAAATAAATTAAAAATGGTGTGAGCACGAAAACAAAAAAGCATCACTTTTTAGTTAAGTAGCATACAGCATAAATCCTTGCACTTATATAACTATTAAACAATCTATTAAACCTAATGCTATTTAAAGAATTTGAGGCTTAAACACCTTCTGGCCGAGTTCACACTAATAGTGAATGGATCCCAATCATATTCCTTGCGTATGTCATTGAAATTACGGCTTGCACGCACGATATAACTGTTCCGCCTATAATTTGAAGACGTGTGAGGAACACGTATGGGTGGATTGAAACGGAAATGTTTTGTATGGCACATTAAAATAAAATTTGGATAAAAGGTCAGGGCTATCAATATGTTATTGAGGATTTTGAGCAAAAACAGACAGCAATTTTACGACGATCTACCAGTGGTAACAGATGATACTTCTTACGTTCTTAGAGTTCATGATAATCAGTTAACTGATCTTTTGATGGAAGCAAAGATATTTAATGAATCGTCTTTGGATGTTTTCAATGCGGTCTATGTATTTGTGATAACGTGGATTCCATATTTGAGACGCGTACTCCAGATGACTTCTTACAAAAGTGCAATACAATATTTTTAGTGTTTTGGCATCCGTGAAATTAGAGAGACGTATAATAAACCTAAGCAGTTTTTTGACAATTGTATCAATGTGTACGTCAAAAATTAACTTAGTGTCCTGATGGATGCCCAAGTCACGAATAGTATTGCACCTTGGCAAGATCTGGCCCGCTAAAATATAAGTAGTAGCTAGGACTGCACGTCTTCTAGTGTAAGTGACCACCGAACACTTAGATGGGTTCAGATCAAGTTTATTAGCCCGACAGTACTCTTCTAGCCGATGCATATAAGCCAGAAATGTCTATCTTCGAGCGTTGAAATGGTGGCAAAGATTTTCATATCAGCAAAGCATAGCAGTTTAGAAGAATGTAGGCACTGATCGATGTTGTTGACATAAATAATGAATAAGAAAGGACCGATCAACGAACCCAGAGGTACTCCACTAGGCACATTTACCCAGCTAGACATATTATAATTATTAAGTACTACTGCCTGTGACCTGTTATGAATGTAAGAAGAGAACCATCTTAAGAGGTCTACACGGATCCCCATGAAGCTTAGTTTCTTTATCAGAGTATCGTGATTAATCCGATCAAATGCCTTGCTATAGTCTGTGTAAACCACATCGACCTGCCTACCATTGTCCATAGCATCTGTGAAATCATTATATAGAATCAAATTACTTTTTTTTTTACTTTGTTTTTTTTTTTGGTTGACTGTTAGAGAATGCCTAAGGCATTAAGTCCGCCTTTGTACTTTTGAGTTGCATGAAGTTTTAATAAATAAATTAGAAGTGGTAGAGCGTCCTTTTAAAAATCCGTGTTGGAAGAAGCTGAGTGAGCTAGCAAGGGCGGGATATAACTGGTTATAGACCATCCTCTCAAATAAAGCTTTATAGAAACAATCTCTTCAAGCTTTTTTGGAATTTTCTCTGAGTTCGTTATTTTGATATCTCATTAACCATATCGCAAAATAAAAATCTACTTACCTACACTTACCAAATGGAAATGGCAACTGTATTTTATTTTAAATTCATGTAACTATGTCACTTCGGGTGTCAATACTAATATAATGATATCTCATTTGTTAAACTATGGAGTGTACCAAAGAAATTTAGGTACATACTTACTTTCGAAAAACATTACCCTTCTTCTGGGGCAGTCGGGTAAAAATTAGTCTTCCAAGGTGTTATTTCAAATTCAATACTTAATCGCGTTATGATAGAACTCGCCAACTTTCAGCGCACCCAAAGACGACTACAGGAGCTAATCGCAAGTTTTTATTCCGCAAAAGTATAAGATGCACTGCAGTAAACAGAATCAGTAAAAATGTATTTCATAGAAAAATCACGAAGATGCCTCTATAAATTACTTTTATCGATTAAAAACCTTGTTTTTCAGATTATTCTGCAAACAACATTTTACCGTTAGTGTTCTAATTTTCATAGTCGCTACATATTTTTTCAAGCCCAAAGTGAGGACCTCGAAACTCATAACATTTCCATATTTTCCATTCAAACATATTATGCAGAGGAGACGTCGGTATTAATTGGTACCAACAGCCTCTCTGATACAAAAATTATGTGTTGGGTATGTCTTGAGAGCCGTACCCCACACGCCTCGCGGCGCATGTGCCATAAAAGCGGCAAACACCCTTTTTGATGTTCGCAAATCACGGCCGGTACATATCCTCCGGCGCGTAACGAAACCATAGCGCGATTCAGCAGAGTGCTCTCAACTAACAACGCCATCTATCGAGCAGGTTGGAACTATATTTGTATGGACTACTTTTGTACGATAATAATTTGGCGGGTGTGAATTGAAAAAGTAATGCGCCATTTTGTGATTTTCTATAAACAACTAAAAACTACCTGACTCAGCGAACTTCGTACCGCCTAACAGTCAATGAATGTAGTAAAAGTTAAACTATCTTTCGATATAGCCAAGCGATTGCGATAAAACAAAGCCTAAGTAAAATATGAAGTTACACACAATTTTAATGTATAAAAGTTATCTACATCGATTTCGTAAATTTTACGTGATGCGCGCACAACTATACACTTTTACAGATTTATTTTAAGTATATTACATATCATATGCCACAACATGGAAAATCTTCTTTCACTTGTTAAAAGATCAAATAATAAGGTGATGTCTGTAAAGTGGAATAATTGTATTGATGTTTTAGTAAATTACTGCAATTATCATATAAGCGGAAAATTACGCAAAATTTGCAAATTAATAAATGATATATGATTTACACATAACTTTTTCATTTTGCACCCGTCACCCCTCGTTGATAAGGAATTTGTTAGCCGTAATGATAGAAGTTTGGGAAATTACGTAAAATTATACTTGTAACGATTTTGAGAAATACCTACCTCTACAGATAAGTGTTCTGATTCTGACCGCACGGGTTCGTTAACGTGTGGGCGTGTTCCTCTTTTCATTTTCTTTGCATAATAATGTTTTATTTGATTAATGTCGTTTTTAAGGGCAAAAACGGAATCCTATTGCTAAGCATTCGATTACTGTGCGTCGGGCCGTCCGTCTGTCTGTAACAGGGCTGTATCTCTGAATCGGTAATATGTAGAAACTCGAACATTTCTGTGTACTAAATAAGGAGCAGATTTTCAAATCTTATAAATGATATAAATATTGTTCGTTTGAGAGTTTTTCTCTATTAAATAATTGAAGATAACTGCACATTCACAAGTACAGCGACGCCGAGTACAGACAACACTACTCACGTGAGCTCCAAGTTCTGGCAGCACTCGCGCAGCCTGGCCGCGTCGTACACCAGCAGCAGCGACGCCGAGTACAGGCGCACGGCACACTGGCGCCGCGCCCACTTCTGTATCTTCCACAGTTCTGACAGGAATTGCAGCAACAGTGCTCGACAGAGGCTTGTGCCGATGCCGTTCAAGTAGTTACGGATAGCTAAAAAAAAGATTTAGTTGATATTTTTGCCAAATAATCGGTTATATGTGGAAAGAATCGATATAATAGACAAATAACGTTAGTCTTTAAAGAAAGTCTTCCATGTCAATTATTTCACTACAGAAAGACCACCCTAACGTAAATTATGAACACTATACGTGGGGCATACTGAAAGTCTCTGGATCTGGCCACTTACAATAAAAGAATAAAAAAACAATTATAGAATTCGAAAATGGAACTCTTTGCGAGCATGCCGGGATCTGTATGGCATGGATCTTGAGCGCTAATTTTTACTTGCGCAGAAGTAAAATATCGGGTCTCTTTGGTAGTATGAAGTGAGACGCGAGGGCGGGTAATGTCAGTGATTGGCTCGCCGCGCATCGCTTCATAGACGACACTCGTGATTGGTTCCCTGCGCTTGCTGCACGTACCTAACGACGACGAGTACACTTCCGTGCCATAAAATTAATTAACTCTTGATTTTTAATCCATCAATTTTATTTTTATTAGTGGTTATTGTCACCATTTTAAAAACATATATTTGATTGTCATGAAATGGGTTTTTTTTTTAATTTTATTATTATAGTTATAACGAGATCTTTATAATTACTTATCATCACATTAATAATTATCGCCAAGTGGTGCGGGCGGAGTCGCGTGGAACCGATAGGAGCAAGTGATGTAATACTAGTTTTTGCTAATGGAGAATTTTTCCCATATTTCCCGTATTTCCTCGTTAATCTGGTATTTATACAGCCTATATCTTTCTTCTTATCCCGCCTCTACATCTCCGTTTACCTCTAGGTATGCTAATTGTGATTATGATGGATAAAAAATGGTTTAGCCGAGAACGCATAACATGCAAAGTTCCTTTCGAAAGTAGGTAATATGTTAGGAATTTCTTTGTAGGGGTATTACAAATCTTTGAAATTTTCGTCTTTGTTACAATATGCATACCTTCTGGTAGAAATTCTATAAAAGATAATGAAAACCGTATGAAAAACTGTTGAATGGTTAAAAAGTAAACGGAAAAACAGACACGAACACAGTGACTTTTTACCTTCAACCAGAATTAAGAAGGTAGCAGGTAAAAAAAAAATAGTTTTACTTTTTTTTTTGCCATAAGTGTACGATGCGCACAGCGATCCCCACTCTTTCGCCGAGCGCTCGAGATCCGTGCCGATACCTGTACTTTTTAATTTGCTAGACTGTCATTTGTTTTTTCATTGTGGCGTCCTTTCAAAGAAGACATGCGTCCGATAGATCAAAACGTATTCAAAATCCGATGCCAGTCACAAATCGATACGTATCGATATCACAAACTAAAAAAACCGATTTCACGAAAACCAAACCAAACGCAAAACTAAAATCTGAAATCTAGCCGAAATCAAGATATATTCGCCCTGTCCTTTTTATTTCCACAATTTTCCGCTTAGTTAGAAAGAGAGGAGGCGAATTGCGTATCGCATCAGTCAGTTTGCGTTTGGATATCCACACAAATAATTTTATGATATCCAGATTTTTTTGTAAACGTAGTTTACTGCACCACGAGACACGCAGTCAGCGTGGCTCGTGGTGCCGTCAAATGATAATAAAGTTTAATGGAGGACAGTTATTGGCTGTCTATAATATCGCGACAGGTGACGAAATCAAGGTATACTGCTTCGAACAAAGCGAGTTTCCTTTTGCAGATTTGCCGAGGAAAATTAAGAAAAGTCGAAGCGTTGGTAAAAAAATGGTTGCTTCTTTTTTCGGATAATCTAGACATTACACTACAGTATCGTTTGAAGATCAAAGGACAGTGACTGCAGATTGGTACGTCAACACTTGCTTGCCCAGAGTCTTAGAAAACGCATAACGCATCCTTACATTCCGCTAAGTTAACAAGCCTATTTGAAGGCTTCAAATGTGCAACGGATGCCGCCCCCGCCTCCAGCGCGCCGAGCGCCCTGCGTCTTCTATTTGTTTACAAAAATTAAGGACAAACGTAGAGGCACACGTTTTACGAGCCCTGAATCGGCGGTGAATGCGTTCCATAAAGCCATTGAAGAGGTCCCTAAAGAAGACTGTCTGTACAATGGTTTTAGCACACAACAATAAATGTATCGTAAGTCTTATTTATCAGAATCCAGAAACTTAAAGTATGCCCTAAGTATTAAGACAGTGAGATTAAACACCATACATTCTAAACTAAAAGTTATCATAACTTAAAAGTGTTATTCTTGTAATGAGTTTTTGGGTATCAAGTCCCGCAAACCCCCGTTGAAAAAGGAGGATCTTCCGACCAGACGAGTGTTATGTCTGGTTTGGGCAACTGCCCGATATATGATTTCGGGCTGTTATATACGCTGAAATCGCGCGGAGAACTCTAATTGCGCGATACAGGATTACTTAATTCATATGTGGCGTCAAAGATGTCGCTACAAATTTATATGACATAAGGAGAAATGATTCCTTTGACTGTTTCTAAATTAGGTAGTCTTGGCTACAGGTCGGTTTTATCTAAACCTATATTCATCATCATTTCAGCCGAAAGACGTGCTGGACATAGCCCTCCCCTAAGAGTCGCCACAATGAACGGTCCTGTGCGTCTCGCATCCATCAGACTCCCGCAACCTTTACCAAGTCATCGGTCCACCTTGTAGGAGGCCTTCCAACGCTACGTCTTCTGGTACGTGGTCGCCATTCCAGAACCTTTCGGCCCTAACAGACATCCGTTCTGCGAGCAATGTGCTCTGCCCATTGCCACTTAAGTTTGGCGATTCTACGTGCTATGAATCTATATTAAAACAAAATAATCAAGGATTATCCTCACCATCTTTGACGGCCTGGCCGTGGATGCGCTTGCCGTAGTCCTTCCCGTACTTGTGCAGCTTGCCGGTGCTGAGCTTGTACACCTGGAAGCCCGGGATGCAGAAGCTGTATTGCTGCTTCGACAGCTGGTACTTGATCTGCTCGTTCGCGATCTTCTGTTCCGTGGCGAGCGGGTCCCAGGTTCGTTTGCCTAGAATGTACAAATGCATTTGTTAAACATGTTGCAGTATTCATACAGTGTTAGTGTGCTATCCTCCAAGTTCCTGTGGCACCAGCAAGGCGTACACCTGTATCAACAGGAGACTGGTGTGGTTCAGTCAAAGAGAATTAAACCACTAGAGAGCTGATAGACGGATTTCGACTAGGCACACGATTCACCATTGCGGGCCGGGGGACAGGGGGAAAATGCAGCGGTTGTGATTGGCTGATGCAACAATGTCAGCAAACATAGTGATGAACAAGTTTGCAACAATAATATCGATATCAATAAAATCGACGTCGATTAATTCAGATTTTTTTAAAACTTGAGGTGTTAACTGGGTGCAAATAAATCAATAAACGAAGATTATATCGTTTATTTATTATTCTTAGTTATTTACTACATTTTAAAATATTACTAAAAAAATCATAAAAAATTCTAATTATAAAGAAAAAAAAATATACGACTGAGGGATCCTTCTTAAAGAATCAATTAAAAAAATAGTAGCCCAATGGTATCGGGAACAGGGTCCAAGGTACATTAGGCCAGGGCTCCAAGAGAAAGGCACCTCCTAACTGTACGAACCGTGTCCAGCATGCAGCGTGTCGGCTTCACGTGTTTCTCGTCATGAGGGACGGTTATATCAACTATCATTGCAAGACTCTCGTATCGATTCGCCACCACTACGTCAGGTTAATTGGCTGCAATAGTCTTGAGATGGGCCTATTCCAGTACAAAGCGATATGACCATTATCGAGAATTGAGCCGGGCACATATCTGTAGTGCAGCACCGTCATTTGTACAAGAGAGTATTTCAGAGTAAGTTGTTGATGGATAAACCTGGCTACCAAGTTGTGCATATGCAAGTACTCTCCTTTAGCCAGACCAGAACAACCAGAGATAATGTGACGAATTGATTCTTCCGGATGATGACAAGCCCGACATAATATGTCAACCACGCCGTTCATCACAATAAATCTCCGGTAGTTATTCGCCGATTTAGTAAATCAATCGGCTAATTTAATCGACAGAAAGTACGTCTATTAAAAGTCGTACGTCTAATAAATGAAATTAGTAAATATAACTCATAGTATGTTTTGGAAAATGTCGTAGGTTAGACATTTATATTTATAACTTAGTATAAGATTTTAATGTGAAACTGTTGTTTTTCCCGAATAATTAAAAGTTCGCTTGGTCATTGTCTTACTATTGTGTCTCTAATTACGCTACTCAATAGGTTAAAATAAAATAATTTTGTCAAAGTTTTTCGGATAAAAGATTTGGGGTCCTATGTGCTGCATTAATCCAGTTTTCTTTAAGTTCCGAAATATTTGAAAATCTAAAATTAAGACATTTTTTATTTAGGTACCATTGGGAATCATCGATTAATAATTTATCGACTTTCTTTTGAAGTTATCACAGCACTTCAGCACTAGGTAAAAAGTACTTACAGATAGAAAGGGATGGACTTATCTAATATTCTAGTAAGGGACTTTTTAAAAAGACATCATCGTAGTGTCACTTTTTTCGTAACCAACCAGTTTAGCTTGAGCTCTGTAATATTAATAATATTAACCAATTATAAATGTATTTTACTTACTGATGAAGGTTTATGCCATATTTTTTATAGTTAGATATTTAGACGATTTTCCACACTAATTTATTGAACAGGTACTCATTTTTGCTTTTGTTTTATGCAATAAATGTTTTTTTAAGTTACCAAAATTATCGCGTGTGCACGGATCCAATAACTGGTCAGAACTAAAAAAGGCACTAATATTGGCATCTAATATAAGTGCAACTGCACATAAGTGTCGTGAGCGTGAGTCGCCCGTATGAGCAGTCTAGTGGTTGTATAGTCATGGTTTCAGTATTGAAACAATGCTAGTATGTTACATATATTTTAAGTCATTCAAAAACCCCCCTCCTCCTCCTCCTTATCCTCGGAGTTCCTGTTGCACCTGCAAGGTGTACATAACAGGAGGCTGATATGTTTCTGTACTGAAACAATGCTAGCATGTTTCACACAACTCATTCAAAAACTAGCTATCCTCAGTGACGGATTAACCCTAAATCAAATTAAGCAATTGCCTAGGGCATCACGTCTGGGGGGGCACCAGAAGAAGCACAAAAAAATCCGTCCTTAGGGCATCACGTCTCACTCTTATGTCACCAAAAAAAGTTTCTATGACTAACGGGTTTTAAGTTGACATAGAGTCCGACCTAAAGTCATAACCCCGCTCCCGCTTGCCCACTCGCTGCCCGCTAGTGTATTCGGCAACTCAAATGCACCAGAATTGTGATCAGCCAGCCACCCCGTGGCCCCTCCGCAAATCTGTTTCAATCAAATAATTTGTTTTTTGAGTAATTGTGCCGGCCGGCTTCTATGCATACGTAATAATAGGGGTTAGAGTATGAAATTGCCGTTTTATTGTAATAGGTACTTCGAAATGACATAAAATTTTAATGGTTTGAGATTTTTGAGGGAAACTTTTTCACATAGTAGGTACCTATGAAGTTCTTCTTTTAAATAAAACATTTTACAAAAAATAAAATAACAGACTACACTAAAAAAAAAAAACACTAAAAGAAACAAAATAACTTTAATTTCGGAAGTCGATGTTTCTCGGTATTTTTGTTTCTTATTTAACACCGACTTTTAGTTGCGATACATTTACAACCAGCCTATTCTCATGCCAATTCCAATTAACCCAAACACTGCTAGGTTACATTGTTTTATTATGAAGTTTCTGTTTCTATCTTTTACCTTCCGTTTTCATCATTAGATCAGTTCGATAGTACCTTATACCCAAAGTGCATCTCATGGCAATTCTAATAAGCCCAAACACAGCTTGGATACATTGATTAATTACGGAGTTCCTGTGCCTACCTTCCAGCTCGATCATCAGATCAGTTCGATAGTACTTTATAGCCAAAGTGCATCTCATGAAAATTGCAATTAAACCAAACACTGCTAGGTTACATTGTTTTATTATGAAGTTCCTGTATCTATCTTCTACCTTCCGGCTCCATCATCATCATCAGTTCACTTTGATGATACCATTTTAAACACAACTATTCAGAACCATTTATTTGTTTGTATTGTCATAGTCGCTTAACAATCTACTTTTGATATCTATGTGAGTGTGATGTTCCATTGGCCATTTCTGGTCTTCTTCATCAGTTCCACTTCGTCAAATGTTACTTTTTGACTGTAAATACTTAAGTCCTCGATGAAAATACCAAAATAACTATATGGTTGCCTATAATATTTGAGGAGTTCCTTCGATTCCTCATGGATTCATCATGAAAACTGGATTTGGAACCAATCTGGCAGCATAACCTCTAAGGGGGAAAAAAAATTGCCAATCAGTCCATAAACGACGGAGTTTTGAAGTAACAAACATAATTTAAAAAAAAAATAACCGAATTGATAACCTACTTTTTTGGTAGTCTGTTATAAATGTGCAACATTTGATTATCGACATTCGGTTGTTTTTTATTCAGCTTAGACAAGAAAGATGGATACTTCGAAAATTCGAGTGATTTTTGAATACGAGTTTCGACGCGGAACTAACGCGGCAGAAACAGCTCGCAATATCAATGTTGCGTTTGGAGAGGGGACTGCTAATGAACGCACCGTGCAATTTTGGTTTAAACGCTTTCGTGATGGATTTTATTTGAAGAACGAACCACGTGGAAGACCGCCCACACAGGTGAATAACAATGAATTGAAAGAGATGGTGGAAGCCCATCCGAGCCAAACTACCCACGAATTAGCGGCATGGTTTAACATTACCTTAACAACAATAAAAAAATATGAAAACTGGGTGCCTCATGATTTGACTAATCTGCAGAAAGAAACGCGTGTTGAAACTTATGTTGCTTTGTTGAATCGATACAGAAATGAAGGAATATTGGATCGAATTGTGACATGTCATGAAAAGTGGATTCTTTACGATAACCGTAAGAGAAAAATGCAATGGCTGACCCCAGGTCAAACGCCGCAACAGTGTCCTAAAGCAAAGCTTACCAATAAAAAGGTAATGGTAACTGTTTGGTGGTCTCAGCATGGTGTTATTCACTAAAGCTTCCTCCAATCTAGTCAAGCAATAACGGCAGATTTCTACTGTGCTGGACTCCAAACAATGATAGCAAAACTAGCCGTGAAACAGACTTGACTCATGAATCAATCTTCACCATTATTGCTCCATGATAACGCGAGACCGCATACAGCACTAGAAGCCATTTTAACTCTTCAGGAACTGCAATTAGAAACCATTCGTCACCCTCCGTATTCGCCAGACCTTCCTCCAAGGGACTACTATTTTTTTCGTGATTTGGACAATTTTCTACTTGATAAAAAGTTTTCTTCTCAGGTACAAATTGCTTTCACACAGTATGTCGAATCTAGATCTCCAGAGTATCTCAAAGGCATAAATGACCTTCCTATTAGATGGTAGCAATGTATAGATAATATATATAATAAAATTATTTTGATTTAATATATATGTCAAATGAAAAAAAAAAAAACGAATTTCAATTTTTTAGTACAAATCGGCAATTTCATACTTTAACCCCTAATAAATAAATTATGCTTTGATTTATTATTGTTGTCGCACCTACTCCACTTCTAAGGTACATTACATCTCATCACCTAATTTTACAAAAAACTAATGTTTTAGGCGATAAAGGTTTAAAGACCGATTCTAGCTGACATGCGGATAGGGGGGGCACACAGGCCTAGATTGCTTAGGGCATCAAGTAGTCTTAATCCGTCACTGGCTATCCTCTGTGTTTCTGTGGCACCAGCAACACCAGCCTTACTACACCTGTAACACCAGGGGACAAATGCATTTGTTCAACATAACATATATTTTATGTTTTAGAGACTAAAAGAGTTATAAATGTGGGTGGATGGAGAGGGAGACCGAGGCCAAAGGAAATAAGAACGGATTATGTGAGGAATGACATAAAGAGAAAGGAGTCAGTGATAGCGTGACCGGTGACAGGCTGGAATGGAGGAAGATGTCGTGTATGTACAACCTGTAAATAAAAATCAGGGGCTTATTATGATGTGCTAAAATATCAAGTATGCGAGCGAGAATGAGGAATAGAGCTAGACACCTTATATAGCTCCAAAGACTACTATAGTATACTGTATAGCTCCATCCCTGAAACAGATCAGTTTAGGTCGTGAAATGGGTCGCGTTAAGAGCTCGTGGTACGGTCTCAGTCCTGTTAAAGTATACGTATCATGCGCACAGACCCAAGGAACATAGGACAAGGGCTGGAAATTGATGTTATACATATCCAGTATTTAATTCAAACCTTATATAAAAGGTAACTCAGCCGCCAAACTAAAATGGAACTGGGACGGTCACATCTGCCGCATGTCGCAACAAAATTTGGCGAAGGCAACCACTGACTGGATTCCGAACAGCAGGAGCCGGCGACGCGGTAGGCCCAGAAGGAGATGGCGTGACGATTTGGACTCCTACCTTAAGGATTGGCCAGAAGTATTAGCTACTTACAGGACAGAAAGGAATGGAATAACGGAAGGGAGGCCTTTGCCCTGCAGTGGGACACAATAATAATGCGGGAAACCATTTTTTATGTTGTTCGCGCTGCTGGACCGACCGGCTCCACTCACCGATCTTAACATCCATTATACACGGCTCCAGCATTCTCTGCGTGAGGTCCTCCAGTATGATGTACTCTTGCTCGAAGCCGTTGTAGCTGTAGTTGCGGATGCCGAAGTACTTGGGCACGGCGGCCT
Source organism: Mythimna pallens (assembly GCA_961205895.1). NCBI lineage: Eukaryota > Metazoa > Arthropoda > Insecta > Lepidoptera > Noctuidae > Mythimna > Mythimna pallens. Next base: position 1,276,584 of record OY540843.1, on the reverse strand, counting down.
GCAGCTCCTTGAGTGCGGGGTCCTCGCTGGTCGCCAGGCGTGAGTAGAAGTGCACCTCGCGCTGCTGCGCCGGCTTGATGATGGGCTTCATTATCGTTCCATTGTTGCATTGCAGGAGACCTGGAAGGAGTTGTTATTCTGTGTATGTGATTTAGGTACCTACGAGTTATTAACGCCGTTTTTAAACCTAGTGCACTATTTATTAATGGGCTCACTTCTCTTGCTCGTGTGCGTACAACAAAAGCTCACACAGTCTTGGCTTGCTCGGTGTTTATTTACTGATAACTAGGTTCGTAGCTGAATGAAGACTCTTCGCTTATAGCGTCTGCAGCGAACCGAGCTCAATCTCAATCAGAACGACCGCTGCGAGTCTACTTAGGTACGAGTTAAGTGAGCGAAGCCTTCTTTAGTCGTACAAGCATGTATGCAAGCAATCCTATGAGGCTGGCTCGCTTGGTTCGTTAGAACCATTTAATAAACCAAGCGAGCGAAGCGACGCATGGCTCGAGTGAAATACAATAGCAGCGTTTTAAAAGAGGACTCATTTCACTTGCTTTGTTTGTCGTTATTGTGCCCACTTCGCTAACTAGATTTGTGAGTGGGCTGCATTACTAGAGTGAAGGTTGGTTTCCCTTTTTTGGGACAAATCGATTTTGTTTTAATACGATGTAACAATAAAAAAAAAAGTTATGCGGATTCGGTTTTCGAGTCAGTAAAATTGTAGAAAACCCCAAGAGAAGGCAGTCCCTTCATTTTTCAAAGTTGAAAATATCCCAACTTCCAATAAATTCACCCAAATACCTACTTAGTGTCCTCCGTGCTACAACCAGGGGACTGATAAGTAACAGTACTAATACAAAGCTAGTATGTGACAGACAACTCACCCAAATACTTGGTGTCCTCCGTGCTCCTGTGCCCCGCAACCTGCAAGGCGTATGCCTGTATTTGTGGGGGAGACGTGGGCTGCACCAGAGGCTTGGCCGTCATCTCGGAGTCTTGTCGCTTGATGTTGTAGTGCACCTGGTATATGGAGCGCTGGCGACGTATGCTACGTCGTGAGGGGGTGACCGATACATCGCTCATTTAGTTGTGTGCCTGGAACGAAAAGGTATATCATAAAGCTCGAAGACTTGCCAAACTTAAGTGGCAGTGGGTGGGGCACATATTATTGCTTGCAGAACAGACAATGGGGATGAACGGTTCCGGAGTGGCGATCACGTACCGGAAGATGCAGCGTTGGAAGGTTGCCCTCTAACAAGGTGGACCGATAACCTAGTGAAGGTCGCGGGAATCCGATGGATGCGAGATGCAAAGGACCTTTCGTTATGGCAACACTTGGGGAGGCCTATGTTCAACAGTGGACTTCTTTAGGCTGAAATGATGATGATGATGAAGAGTTATAAAGCAAGTAGGTCGGTGGTACGCAGGTAGTAGCAGGTGGGGTACTTACCACAATGGCTGAATGAATGATTATAGTAAATGTACAATTATATTTAACCTTTCGAATAACGTAATTAGAGACACAATAGAAAGACAATGAACGAACCCAAGCATTCGCTTGGGGTTTAGTAAATTAAGTTTAATTTAGCAAACACATTTGTTGCGGAACTTCCTTTATTTTAATTATCTTTTTCCTCAAACAATCGAAATGTGTAGATTATTAGAAAACAAACATTCACACTTTCATGTGTTCTTTGCTTACTGTCCGTATCAAAGAGACGTTGACTTATTGTAACTAATAAAGTAACCTACCGTCAAGTTAGTTCAGTGCAGGTACCTCTACCGCAACGACCTTTTACCTAATCGCTTCCTCAATAAATCGTTATGGCAATTACCTACAGTTACTTGTAAATTAGTTGGTTTATCACTTAAACATGTTGAATGTTGATGACACCCCATTATCTTCTAATTTATATAGGTAATTAGCTGAAGTCTACGGGTTTACACGTTTTCTAGGTACATACATGTACTTTGCATGTAACCGTATTCGGTTAACAAGTACAAGTGCGTGTCGGACTCGAGCCCTGAGGGTTCCGTACAAACTTACCTATGTTAAGAGTTCAATTTCTGATTGGAGTCTCGATTTTTTTTTCCAAAACGATTCTTTTTTTGTGTACCGTAAGAACAAATTTACTGTTTTCAGAATTATTTCTATAGGTACTTATGCTATAGACCTTGCTTTACGCAAAATTTCAGGATTCTGGGTCAACGGGAAGTACTCTAGAATTTTGGTTACCTTGAGTGTCGAAATATACGTTTTTTGCAACATAAGCAGCCATATCATTTTTTTCCGTTAACGTAGAAGTTTGATTTTTACACAGCTTCAAGGGACCGCAAACTTAAGTATATGATTTTAATTTCAACTCGATACCCGAGATAAAGGGTTTTAACAGACAGATGGACGGACAACAAAGTGATCCAATAAGGATTCCGTTTTTTCCTTTTGTACTTCAGGATGAAAAGACGGAACCCTAAAAACGGTAATTTATACATTGGATTGTCACTATACCTGCAGGATTCTTCGAAAAATTTAGGTACCGTGACTCTGGAGTGTTAATAAAGGGCAAATGAAGGAACACGGGTGGGGATTAGTACCTAAATAAAAGTCTGACACTTCCCCTTGCGACATCTAGAGCGAAAGGCGTTGTTTGATAATTTCACATAAAAAACATTGACACAATACTCAATATCCAAATGTACCTACACCATTAGTAAGAAATATCAAATCAATAAAAATTCATTAATAAAAAATGAAATCAATCAATTTAGCTTGGTCATAGGGTGTTACGACGATTACACAAATTGGTTCCTCGACCGAGAACATTAGTCGACGTCCGTCAATTGGTGTAGTAACTAGGTACTGTGGATGGACGTCGACTTCGATTCATTCTGATCCACCGATTCAAGAGGGATGGAGGATGTATAGGATGTAATAGCTCCCTCCCTCTTTCTCGCGTTAAGAGCTCGTGGTAGGGTCTGTTATTTTGGTTGGATTCAGTCAGAACCCTTAAGTTAAGCACCTAGAATCACTACAAAAAGTCATTTTATGGTCACAAGAAAAGACTTATCGAACAGGTTTTTGTTTGTTTTAACTGGTCAATATAGTAAGTACCTACCTACTTCTCTATTCTATTCTATTTTTTATTGATGGCAAATAGAGCCGATGTCGACTATTCTGCCAATGTCGAAAGTAAATTTGATAAGCAAGTATGTATGTCATTAACACAAGGAAATGGTATGCTAGAGACGTAGTAACTATCGGAGTATAAATATCTTCGACTGATACAATTGGACTTCATGAGTTAGTACTGGATACCTACTTCTCACCAATTATTGCAGTTAAAAGTGATGCAATTAACAATATTGATTGACAGTAACACCCCTAGTCAACCTGTATAACATCGACACTCACCTTGCACGATTAAAATATAATGTTATAAACACTAATAGCTGCAGAATTTCTGTCAGGAGTGTCGTAAGCGCCACCGTCTCACACTAGCTTATTTAACAAAATTAGTCGACTATGCGGGTGTTCTCCAACACGCATAGATAACAAACTCATGAGTTCATGATTCACAGGTTTTTACATAAATTGTTTACTCTACTTTATGTTATTCATCGCTAAGTAGAAAAGTAAGTTATTTGAATACCTACTGCGTTACTCTAATAAATTAACATTATTTAGAATTATCGTATTTATTTTGTCAGTTTACGGTATATTAGATGTTGTGCTAATGTATCTCGTCCGTGAGAGGTACCTACAGAATCTACCTATTCACTAATACACACAATTTACTAGTTCTATTTCAGCGGTTTCAACTCCATTCTCCATTCTTCTTCCATGAGCTATTCAAGGACTTGGCCTACCAGTGTGCCAAATTTCAACGAAATCTGTTCGGCCGTTTAAGCGTGATGAAGTAACAAACACACATACTTACAATATTTTACCTTTATAATATCTAGAGTGATATCTTCAAGTAACGTTGCAAATAAATCAACCAGGTTTTTCAATGCTGAGTTTTTTATCAAATTAGTCATTCATTGATATTTTCCTATCCAAATTTTCAGTAACACCGATTTTTATCTACTTATCTTATGATCAACAAAACACATTACCGCTTTTATCCATCATGAAAGGGAACAGAAAAACGGAAAACAAATCACAACACAACAGAGGAAAAAACAATTAGAAATAACAACAACCACACAAAGTGATGATCGATGAATGACGATGCACAAAATGGCGCTAAAATAAACCACAAATGACTGGAACGTTACTAATGATACCTATTAGCGGCGAAAACACGGCGGTGAGGAAGGAATACGAAGCGTAACTAAAAATATTCGCGACATTGAAGTATTCAGGGATTTAACTTCAGTTTATCTAATCAACTTATAAATCAAGATTGACTTGTGTTTATCAATCGATATATTTACGACGTCCATGATGTTGATAATGCTGTAATACTAGTGCTTTCAAGCGGGTTTGCTCCTGTGGCCTGTCACTGGGACCACGAATTTTTTTTTATTAAAGTACCCATTTTACGTGAGAAACGATCAAAATGATGACTGGTGGTGTCAACACTGACCCACTTTGGGTGAATCGAGTGTCAAACTTTTACTAAAACCCACCGGTGTTCCTTCAGTTGCAACTTGCGGCCCAGGGCCACGATATCTCTTGAGGCACTAAGTGATATTGTAGATAGCTATCACTGAAATATCTAATTAAAATTATAATCGGATCAGTACTTCCCCAGACTGGCGGCTACAATCAAACAAACGACTAGTTTTACTTCTTACTAGCTAGTGCCCCCGACTTCGTCTGCGTCAAACTCGTAAAACAGCACGATGCCGTTTAGTCATAATATGAAGATGTTTTCTTGCGCGGATCCCTAATTCCTTTTCTAAAATGTGCCTAAGTTACTCTTTATAATATCAGTTATCTACCAGTGAAAGTCCCGTCATAATCGGTTCAGCAGGTTTGGAGAATAGCCAGAACAAACAGACGGGTAGACCGACAGAAAAACAAAACAATTTAAAATTGCATTTTTGTTATAGCTATCGAATATACTTTCAAATGCATTTAGTAAAAAAAGAAAATTTATATTACAAACAGACGCATCCATTTTATTTACATGTACGTATAGATTATAACTCTAAATGACGGTATTCGTTGATATTATTTTCGTTGTATTTACTCTGCCAAGGTCTTTTTTAACCAAATTCAAAAACAAAGGTTTTTTTCTACATAGCACGGTAGGGTAGGTGAAAGCAGGACGAAATATGCATCGTTAAGATGAGAGAAAAGGATAGGTAGCTACATTGTATGAATCTGACAGCTGTCACCCGCACCATCCTATAGCGATTGTAGTCTTGGTAATCGCATCTTCAATATAAAGACAAATGGGTGCAGACGTGAGCATGCACACCTAATTTTGTTCACAAATAACGCCTATTCGCCGTTTGTTACTTACAAAAAAACTTAAACATTCAGTTGCTTTTGCACTAAAATGCAACAAATTACAACTTTAAGTAGGTAAAGTCGGTCACCCCAGATAAGTTTAGTACTTAGTCACTAATCCAACGTAAACTGCTTAGGTCACCGACCAGACTTTACCATCAAAACAAGTTCGTTTGCACTTACATAGTACTTAGGTATTGTGATTTGAAGTGATTTATCATCAAGCTGAGAATAATCTATGACAATTTAATACATAAACCGTTTCATTCTTTAAACGTGAAAGATAGATTAGTGCCTGTTCAGGATTTATATATTGAAAAGAACAAAAAAAAAAATTTTTTGTTATTACTATAACGTCCCGTCCAGGAAAAAAAACGAGTGTGCTTATGACCACACGACTGAAGTGAAACTTCTTTCGCCTATAAGAGAAAGAGAGAAAGAAAATGTGCGCGCGCACTGCTCTCTCTTGCTCCTACACTGTGATACAGACAATAAGCCTGCAGTGTGCTTAGATATACGGAACGTATTTGGCAATGAGAGGAAGAGAGAAAGAAAATGTGCGCGCGCACTGCTGTCTCTTGCTTATATCCCCCACTTAACTTCCGTTCGCCTTGCCCGATCACACTTTTCGTAACGCTTACGTCACGCGTTCGCCAGCTTACTCCCCAAGTCAAGCGTGCGTAAAGAAGTTTCACTTCAAAAACTTTAAAAATTCGCAATCTAAAGAAAATTTACTCGTTTGTAAAACAGCGCGGTGGTTAGGCAATGGCTACTGGGCTGCGTATCGCAGGTTCAATTCCCGCACGGAACAAATAATTTTATGGTCTACAGATACCTAGTTGTTCCGGGTCTAAGTGTAAGTCAGTGTACATAAATTAGTTTGAGAGCGTTACTCCAGCCCTTCGTTCAAAAATGAGGTTAGAGTTAACTCTAATGACGTCATCAGGGTAGATACTCGATGCTCGTATTTTTTAACGCGAACGTAAAGTTCAACTGTCAATGCCAAGCAACTGTCATTCCTGTCACTTACACCAACCTACCCTGCTCGGAGTTAGAGTTAGTTGGGTTAACTCTAGGGTAGCTACTCGAGTTATAAAAACGACCCTGGGTTGCAATTCGAACCATTTTTGAACGGTTAGAGTAACGACCCTACCGTACTCTGGTTATTTTTGAACGCAGGGCAGAGCGGCGATACATAAAGAAGTAAGTGATTTGTTATGTGGGGCAACGATTTTTTTGGAATAAAATTACAATTTTGATGAGCATTAAAACTATTTTATTCGATTTCCACATTACAGTAATTCATACAAATCACTTATTATCATACTTATAGAACCCCTCCCCACTCTTTCTACCGAACTTCCCCTCTCCCACCAACTTATCTAGAAGCGGTATAGGCCTAAACACTGGGTGGCCTGTCTTCTCATACATGATACCCAGGACAAACTTCTTAGTATCCAGGCCTGTGAAGTCAGCTAGTTCTAGAGGACCCATCGGGTACCCAGCACCAAGTTTCATCGCTATATCGATGTCTTGAGCTGACGCGTCACCTGCAATGAGATCGGTATCTTTATTATGATGATAAAGGAAAAGAAATAATCTTTATTTCATTGTAAAAGCAATAAATCGTGTTGTTTATAGATTTATTGGGTGAGATACATGTGTAGATTTTAAAGTAATGAATAAGCATGGAGTTGTGCAAGGTTTATTATTTGTTTGAATGTTATATGGAGGACTTACAGCTAAAAAAACAGACAACGAACAGTAAGTTAGACTGACAGTCAATAATATGTCCTCACTTAGAAAGTGCAAAACAGTACCAAATTCTATGGACAGTTACAGAGGTAAGAACAAATAATTGTAAAATAATTAGTGCACTACAATTTAATTACAATTTTGCTCGCATTGCGTATCAACATTAATATTATAATATGTATATATTTTTTTTTAAGGTGTGAAATCATTCAATGACTTCTCCCACTCAGGGCGGAACGTGAGGGCGTGTCAGACTTTTGCTACTGACTAAAGCAACACCTATCCTATCCTTCTTTGCCTTGCGTTCCAGGACCCCGGGGTTCCCTTTCGGATTACCCATGGCCCCATTAGGCTTCGGCTCTGCTGGCCCCCTACGAATATTATATGGAACTAGATGGAAACTTCCTGACTGAGGACACACTGGTTAGAATATCATGCTGTTTAAGCAACTTGTTTAAATTTCAGATTGCATGCACAATAATACAAAATTCTGTCGATAATTTGTTTAGGTCAATCAATCGCCTAGCGTCCTAGCCTTTTCCCAACTACGTTGGGGCTTCCAGTCTAAACGAATGCAACTGAGTACCAGTATTTTACATGAAGCGACTACCTATCTGACCTTCACAACCCAGTAACTGGGTAACACTTTACTCCTTGGCAAGACTGCTGTCAAATTTCCTGGTATCAGATTTCTACAAATAACAATCGGCGCTTTTTATTCACCCATCTACGGGCCCACATCGGTAAGCATTGTTTGACTTATAGTTTTCTAATTTTAGTTGTTACTATGACAGGTAGTAGAGGTTTTACTATAAGGGTAAGGAGTATATTTTTTTCTAAGAGTTATCTTTCGGCAAAAACCTCTTTATCTAAGTAGCTACTTGTTCAGTTTAACGCCTTGTACGTAAAGGTACTGTAAGATGAATGAGTACCTAACAACGTTCGGATAACGTCTTGCTGCTATCTGCCGGAGACTGCAAAATACTTATTTCGAGAAAAATTAAGCAATATACACAAACTAGCTTTTTTCTCTTTATTCTTTAGTGAAAGGTTTCTCACGAACTTTGGCCCGCGTTACACCACCTTAAGGGGTGGATTTTGGAAAATCCTTTCTTAGTGCTTGCCTACATCATAAAAGGAAACCTTGTACAAAATTTCACTCTAGTTCCAGTAGTTTCGGGTGTGCGTTAATATGTCTGTTAATTTTCTCCTTTCTCCTTTTCGTCAGAAGTTAAAACAATAATACCTGTATTAAATTATACCTACCTAACTAAATAAGCTTTGCTAAAAAAATCTATTAAATTAATTACTTTCATAAAGAGTTGATAAATACAATATTATAGATAAAAGTAACAGGAAAAAATAGTCTAAAATTTGTGACCAAAATCTCAGATAGGGATAAAAATATAACAATACATAACAACGTACTTACGTTATACTTGTTTATCGAAACACGTGTATTAACACGACACCATAACATCACATTACGTAAAAGCAATAGTTACCGTCAGCATAAAAAAATACAATCAGCAGCAATAAAGAATTCTATGATTATTATTAGGTTAAAAAAATATAAGATTGTTAAAAATGATGATATAGTAAACAATACTTCAAAGACCGGTATTAGACTTAATCATAATCATGATAATAATGACGTTATATCATAATTAATCATTTTTAAAGCGTTTATGCTGACCGTACACTATGACGTTACCAACCGCCACCCTTTAGTATCGCACTATCATCAGATTACGTTAATCAGGTAAGTTTATGGATTTAATGCAATTATTTAATTGATTTTGTGAGATATTAAATCTTTGTGGCGCAGTTATGTAGTGATATTATGACTTAATAATCCGAAAATATCATGGTAGAAACAAATGATAAATAAAATAAGCTAAGTATATGCAATATATACTTAGCTATTTTGTAATAAATACAATAATTGTTAATTCGAGATTAAATTATTATCTATGTGCTATAGTCATGTACTCTAGAAGTCATATAATTTACAAGTTTGATTTAGTAATTCACTAAATGCAGGTTGCCATTTCGCCCGCGTCGAAGTGAACTATACATACAATAGGAACATTTATTGGCCTGTTGGTCTAGTGGTTAGTGGCCCTGACTGCTATGCCGGAGGTCGTGGGTTCGATTCCCACACAGGACAAATGTTTGTGTGATGAGCACGATCATTTGTTCTGTGTCTGGGTGTAATTTATCTATATTATGTATGTATTTAGAAATATATAAGTATTTTTATCAGTTGTCAACACAAGCCCTGCTTAGCTTGAGACTAGATGGCGTTGTGTGATAGTTGTGGAATATTATATTATATATTATTTATATCAATATACATATATCCTATAACACTGCAAAAGTGTTGGTTACTATGAGTGAAAGATTTCTTGTAACCGGATCTGTACTTCCAGAGGATTCATCTTTATATTAGTTTAGATTTATAGGTATGTAACCAAAGTAAAAATATTTATTTCACCGACAATAATTCTTAACAATTACTTCTATAATTATTATTATTATAGATACCCTCTGCGGATTTCATTCCATGTTTACCTTGAAGCTCAAGGTGGAAAATCATCCAATGACTTCACCCGCTCTAGGGTGGAGCAAAAGGGCGTGTCAGACTTTTACTGGCTTAAATCCACTCCCATGTTCCTTCTTTGCCGTTGTTCCAGAACCCCGGGGTTCTTTTCCGATGTGACTCAGGTTGGCTGGACAAATCTTCAAAATAGCTTGCATTTTACTAGGTCAATAGGTCACTTTATGTGTCGGCTAAACACCCTTATTTCAGAATTTGTGACGCTACAGAATCTTAGATAATCGATCGAAAACGTGTCCAGCCATCTTGAAAAACCACTTTTCGCTGGTCTCTCAATCTCGGTAACGGAAGTGATTTTGACGACTTTATGCATATCAACGGGCGTCACATAAATTTGTGACGGGCACCGAGCTAAAAGTTTTGTGATAAGTACAGTGGTTTAATAGAAAAATGCAAAAAGCTGTGTCCAGCCATCTTGAATTTACGTATAAAACTTATGGCTGGCACTTCCGAATCTCAATAACGGGAGCGTTTTCGAATATGGTTCCTTTACTAATACTTGGTGACGCAATGTGTGACAGTAATAACGTTTGATTTATGGCGTCACATGTAAGGGTTTACGAGAAATCAATTAAAACTTAATGTCCAGCCAACCTGAGTTCAAGATGGCTGGACACATGTATCTCCACTGCCTGATGATCTACGACCTTCGAAATGTGTTCAAAATGTTGTGACGGGGACGATAATGATAACCTGAAATTGTGACGGAGAAACTTTGCGTAGTTTCAAAGATATTGATCATTTAAATTTCCCCATACAAACACTGCAGTAGGGTAACCAATATTGTAGGTTTTATATAGGACAAGTATATTTTATGGTGTTTTCTATAATGGACGAAATTCCGTGTATTGGTGATACTAATACGAACAACTGTAGATATTTAAATCAATAGAAGACAAAAATGTAGAAGTGAGGAAGGGGGGGGGGTGTAATTTTTAAATGTTATTGATTACTTACGTGCAGATATCTATTCTTTTTAGTAGGTATATATTATGTCAGGAGAACTAAACTAATGCTCTGAAGGTATTTAAATGAAAAAATAATGTTTGCTGTAAATAAAATCACATTTATTTATTTGTACTTATACAGCGTTTCAAATGGCAAAAATGACGATGATCAACTCGCATTTGCACTTCCGTAACCCCCGCCTTGTACCACAACGTTGTTTTACCGCCGTCCTAAGGCCGCGTACCGGACGACGGCGGGCGCGGGCGCGGCGGCGGGCGGCGACACGCGTAAACTGGCCCGTTCGTACATCTCTTCAAACTGAGCGAAACCGAGAACAAGCCAGCCCCCCTAGCCAAGTCACAAACAATAAACGTAAACTCTCAGTAGTCTTTAATAGATTTTCAACTTTATGTTATTGGATATAAAGTTAAAAATCTATTGAAGATTACATAGTGTTTTCGTTCGTTCCGGTCGCTAACGCTCAGTAGTCTTTAATAGATTTTCAACTTTTTACTATTATAACCATAAGAATCATCATACATATCTATAAGTTATTTGTTTCCGCGGACGAAAAAAATAACTGCAAAAAAGTCAAGAAAAATTGAATTTCGCGGCCTACCACGAAAAGTCGGAGGACAAGACAAACTATACTGCCATGATAGCTGACGTTGGTGTCGCCATCTATTGCTTAAAGTTGGTACTACTAGGACAACTGGTCGAATCTTAACTCTTATTTAGGTTGTCTTACCGCAGATTAATTAATAGTTACTAGTACTCTCATTAGTGATAACACTTCGAAAAGTAAGTACATACACTGCCGGCTGTCGAGTTTAGTTCTCATTTTCAGTACATAAGATAATGAACTAAACGCGAAATACAAGTGGGCTCTCTCTTGCAGCGCTGGTGGTCAATTATTATTTTGAATTAACACATGCTTAATCTTTTCACTGCAGGAAAACCTTTTATTCCCAAGGGGAAATCAAATACAAAGCAGGCGTGGATGCTACCGGCCAATTAATTGATTAAAAAGAAATCCTTTATTTATGTAAAATTATGGTCACCTCACAATATTAATGGATGTTTGTATGGAAAAATTTAAATGATCAATATCTTTGAAACTACGCAAAGTTTCTCCGTCACAATTTCAGGTTATCATTATCGTCCCCGTCACAACATTTTGAACACATTTCGAAGTTCGTAGATCATCAGGCAGTGGAGATACATGTGTCCAGCCATCTTGAACTCAGGTTGGCTGGACATTAAGTTTTAATTGATTTCTCGTAAACCCTTACATGTGACGCCATAAATCAAACGTTATTACTGTCACACATTGCGTCACCAAGTATTAGTAAAGGAACCATATTCGAAAACGCTCCCGTTATTGAGATTCGGAAGTGCCAGCCATAAGTTTTATACGTAAATTCAAGATGGCTGGACACAGCTTTTTGCATTTTTCTACTAAACCACTGTACTTATCACAAAACTTTTAGCTCGGTGCCCGTCACAAATTTATGTGACGCCCGTTGATATGCATAAAGTCGTCAAAATCACTTCCGTTACCGAGATTGAGAGACCAGCGAAAAGTGGTTTTTCAAGATGGCTGGACACGTTTTCGATCGTTTATCTAAGATTCTGTAGCGTCACAAATTCTGAAATAAGGGTGTTTAGCCGTCACATAAAGTGACCTATTGACCTAGTTAAATGCAAGCTATTTTGAAGATTTGTCCAGCCAACCTGAGTCACATCTTTTTCGCACAACCTATGGCCAACGTACCCTGCTGGGTACTCATCGTCGACGATTCGGGCTTGTTATTGGTTATGGAGTAGGAACTGTGCCTGATCGGCCAGGCGCTGCTCGCGCGATGCTCGCTAGAGCTACGTGACTGTTCGAAAGAGTTAATGAACTCCTGGAACGCAAAGGGCAACTGAAGGAATACAGGTGAGTTTTGGTCAGTAAAAGTCTGACACGCCTTCTCACCCACTCAGAGTGGGAGAATTTATTCGACGATTTGTCAGTTCCCACCTCAAAAATGGCATTTATATGCGGGCAAAGCCGCTAGCAATACCTAGCTAATAATAAGCTCTTATAAGCTAGTCCGACTACAGTCAACATGGACATCAATAATAAAAACGAAGAAAATTATAGAAAAATATTTATTTCAACAGCACCATAAACAACTCATAAACATTACTTCTTATTATATTTATAGAATCCTTCGCCGGACTTAATTCCGTATTTTCCCTCTTGCACCATCTTTTCGAGCAGCTCGATCGGCGCGAACACCTCATTTTTGGTCATGGAATACAGCGCTTGTTGGGCCAACCGGTTGGTGTCCAACCCGGTGTAGTCGGCCAACTCGAAGGGGCCCATGGGGAGCCCGGCGCCGAGCTTCATGCCGATATCTATGTCTTCCTTTGTGGCATCGCCTGTGGTGACAAAATAATGTTGGTAAAGTTCCGTTTTATAAGGTATTTCAGTGTTTGACAGACCTTAATGTAACTAGGAAATATTATTAGCAAGTAAAGCCACATAATAACCATAATAAAAAAGCGAAATCACTCGAAAATGAAATCTGGCATTTTCAGGAAGACCATCGTAAGCTACATTTTGCGCATTTGGCATAAAAGGGTTTTCCTTTCGTAATTAAAAAGCGTTTATATATATGATAATAAAACTATTTTAAAAGATAGTTGTATGAATAAAAAAACATATTTTTAGAAAGGTTTTGTCATTACTTAATACTTTTAAATTAGAGAAGAGACAATTCCTGCAAAAAAGCAAACTTCTCGTATAATGCGTGAGAGCTAAAAGCGAAAATTAGTTTACAATTGTATTAAAAAGGATACTGTCCTAAGTTAGGCTCATAACGTGACATGAGTTGAGATGCTGCTCGCACATTTTAAACAAAATAGAGATACAGAACATACAACTTTATTTACTACACAATAAGGAACAACATATTTTACTGATAAAATTTGAATATTAAATTCCGCAGGGTTTATTCAAATTCTCGCGTCTCGGTGTGAGCCCACCCTTAGCATTTTATGAGGAAAATCATGATTTATTTTTATCATTAATTCTGACTCACTTTAGATGGCCAAGTGTATACTCGAGAACAATAAGGTTAAATTTAATTTATGCAACAAAATATACATAATAGATACTTACATAATAATATATGGAAATAATTAAAACCATCCTCAGATAAAAAAAAAAACCCAAAACATGAAGTATTCTTTTAAACCATTGTTTAGGAAATCATCAACAACACACACTACCCTGTGCCCTTACCATTATCCTCTTGATTGTATAAATATATTTACAAAAAATAGTCTAGCTCACGGTTCCAATGCGCAATAGGAAGAAGAAACTAGTTTAAAAACAATTAAAATTCAACTTTCTAACGTTTACATACAGTTCCATTTCGTACAACGCCATTTTGTTTTGCAATAACTATACAAGCTAAGTATATTAATTTACATTTTCGGGTAGGTACATCTCAAAAAAGCCGGGAAACATACCACAAGCCAACCTACAGAAGGCATAAAAACCCAACAGCACCAAAGCCACACCATGAATCCTAAAGCCCACCAACCTCTTTCCAGCATCCTGATAGCCTCAGCCGAGTACGGGCCCAGCAGCCTGTTGACCACGAAGCCGGGCGTGTCCTTGCAGGTGATGCAGGTCTTGCCCACCGCCTTGCCCCACTCCATCATGGCCTGGTAGGTCTCTTCGGATGTGGCGTCACATTTTATCACCTCAAGGAGACGCATCACTGGTACCGGGTTGAAGAAGTGGAGGCCGCCATATCTGGAAGGTTTTTGGTGAGAATTGTTTGTAAACAGTTATTGCAACGTTTTTTTACATAAAGGAGGGTAATGTTCTGCTTGTGTGTAAGTATGTGTGTTATACTTAACACCCAACCTTACACACAAGCAGAACATGTTTAATTTGCACGTCATTTTATAGGTAGGTCGGTTAACAATGGTAAATATAGACAGAAATCTATTTATTTGGCACATTGCTGGTGGACCAGCAGTAACTCTATACAATCCCTAGTAACCGTCTACATTACCGTAAATTAAGTAATGGACAATAATATTTCATACATTATCTGGACGCCCCAGGTAATCTATACATTGCCTAGGTATTGTAAAGAATATCTGAATTAAATACAGATTGCCGGTAACATATACAACATGTAATTGGAATAATGCGCACCTTTATACACCCCAATTAGAAAATTAAGTTAATTAATTGAAACACTGAAATTTACCTTAATTAAATGTCTTACGTAATAGGTATTGTTTTTAGGGTTCCGTACCTCAAAAGAAAAAAACGGACCCCTTATAGGGTCACTTTGTTGTCCGTCCGTCTGTCTGTCTGTCAAGACCCTTTATCTCGGGAACGCGTAGAGGTATTGAGTTGAAATTAAAACTTGAGTTGAAATTAAAACTATATACTTAAGTCTGCAGTCCCATAAAGCTGTGAAAAAATGAAACTTCAAAGTTAACGGAAAAAAGATACGGAAGTTTATGTCGCAAAAAACGTGTATACACTCTCAAGAGAATCAAAATTCATAGGGTACTTCCCGTTGACTTAGAATCCTGAAATTTTCATGAAGCAAGGTCTCATAGCACAAGTATATGAAAAATTCTGAAAACTATAAATTTGTAGTTAAGTCTAAATAAGATAAAAAATGAGATTCGGTAAAATCTTCATAACTCAATTCGGGAATAGTAATGTTTTCATAGGTAAGTTTGTACGGAACCCTCAGTGCGTGAGTTCGACTCGCACATGCCCGGTTTTTTTTTAAGACATTAATTGTAGGCAAATAATACGGGAATCGAGGCATTACGTTGGTAACGCATCTGTATTGGTTTCTACACACGCACAAAAAGTGATTGATTGCATCAATAGCTTATTTATGTAAGCTATTGATGCAATCAAGATTTATAAAAAAAATATCAAACATAATAGGTAAATTTTTTAACCTAAAATAATTCTTGATTATATTAAGATAAAAAAATTACAATGAAAATTATTATGTTACATATGTCCTTTTCTTTTCCATGCCTTTTATTGATGTATATCTCTTGTTAGCTGATGTTCTCACTGCTGTGACATCCCAGCAGTGAGAACATCATCTAACACCCACTCCTCTCTCTCTCACTGAGAGCAGGCTCCTGCCTGCTCTTAGTGAGAGAGAGTGGACAAAAATATATCACCCGAGTCCGGTGAGCGATTTATGGATGCTGGTTTTCTTATGATGTTAATTACACCGTTTTCGAAAGCTGATGCAAAAGCGACGAAATAAGTTCCACAAAGTTCCTGCCTGGGTTCGAAATTACGTCCTGCTGCACGTAAGTATACCTTACTAGTTAATTAAATTAAAGAAACTCTGAATGCCGACTTACTTATCTTTCCTTTTGATTCCGGAACCGATAGCATTAACTGAAATACAAGAAGTGTTGGTCGCGAAGATCGTGCGAGCGGGCGCCAACTGAAATTGTAAAACAAAAATATTATGTTACAAGTTACTTAATCAAGCACCTTTTGGTATGACACGAGGCAAATTAATTGCTAGATTCACCTTGTATTTAATATTTATGCATTGTATTGTCTTTTTACCTTAATTTTAGTAGAAAAACCTCCAAACACTGTTTTATGTTATCTTTTAATGCTATCTGGTTTTTGTCAGTTTATAAATAGGTAGTCCAGTCACTTTGTATTTTAACCGGAACACTTTTCCGAGATTTTTGAAAATGAGATTTTATAGATTTCGACGCGCTCTTTCTAAATTTTTCTGCTCACAACCGACTAGTATATACTATAAGGGGCACCAAACGACTCTACTAAAATTAGATCTGAGAAAAATGTAAGTACATGATTTTATGATTCGAAAGTTTCTTATCTTATCTGTTTGTATCCAAATAGACTAAGATCCAAACTGAGCAGGCCATATCTGCCACATGTCACAACAGAATAGGGGGAAAGTGGCCACTGACCGGCAACGCGGTAGGTCCAGAGGGAGATGACGTGAGTTACGGTCAGGTGCGGGCAGAGAAAATTGGAAGGAGGGAAAAGACGTCTTTTCCCTGCAGTGGGACACAACAGGCTCTTAATAAAACAACAGCCAGTTACAGCAGATTTTTCGTATTGTGTGAAATACCTTTTCAAAAGGGAATGAAACTTTTCCCATACATTGCTGGCATGTCTTTTTTTTTTCTTTTCGCCAAAATTGAGACTTAGGCCATATCTTAAAGGACTGTAAGAAAAATCAATAGCAAAAAGAATTACATCTACCAACCATAACCAAACTATTTAGTAAAATGCTATAGTTTGTTGTGAGACATTATTTTTCTTAAATAAAAATACTGTATGTCTGATATTTTAAGTATCCTGTTGTTAATATAGTTTAGTTTCGGTTTTTGTGGTAAGACCGCATTAAGTAGCGTCAATCACTATCACAACACTAACGCGTATCTTTTCGATTCATTAATCACTTAATTTCTTTTACTAGCTTTAGTTATGAAAAAAAGCGACTGTGAAAAAATATAACAGTAATAACCAATTTAATCTATTTTATCAATGGAAACCTCATAATATTACGTATTATATTTCCATTTCATTATAATACATATAACGATTATATTGGTAACGCCTAACAAAAATATACGTGCTTCTATACGTATCTTCGTTCGGTTACGGTTTAACGACCTGGTTCTTTTTGCTACTGATTCCTGGTATTGGTCTTTAACATATAACCTAGGTTTCATTTCCGGCGAAAAGAAAAAGTAAATCATGCCAATAGTTTGCATTGGCCTTTCAGTAACAACTGTCAACTTGATACATTTATACCACTAGCTTTTGCCCGCGAATTCGTTCGCGTGAATGTCGGTAATTGCAGACGCGATGTCGCAGTCCAAGCCAAATAAAAAGTAGCCTGTCCTACTTTGGGTTTCAAGCTTACTCCGTACCGAATTTCATCAATATCGGTGCGATAATTTAACCATGAAAGTATAACAAATAGACAAGAGTTACTTTTATTAGTATGGATGTTATTTATTCATGACAACTCCAAAACTTACCAGATCAAGTTTATTGAACAGCTCCTGCTTAGCATCCAGCTTCTCCACAATAGCCTCAACAATCAGGTCCACATCAGCTCCATCTTCCAGCTTGGTGGACACCCTGATCCTCTCAGCAGATTCCTTCACAAAGCTGTCGATCTTGGCTGCATCACCCTTGTACAGCTTCTTGCCAACCCTGTTCAGGTTTGTCTGGATGGACTTTTGGGCTTTATTCAGGAGTTCAGCATTGATGTCTATGATTGTGACATTCTGGCCGGCTTGTGCTGCAACCTTAAGATTTAGAGTAATGATAAGAGCTTGATTTATCTATAAGAATCGTGCCAGGGCTGCAGGTTACTGTGGTCCAAGATCGCAAAAGGCACATCACAGGTGGGCCAGTCAAAGCCTGGGACTCCGTCTCGCTTCACCTAGAGAGGAAGTAGTTTTTTAATGATACACATTCCCAATGCTGAGAAACAGGCCTCCTCCCTCTCTGTGGATCTAATGCCAAAACATTTCCATTTGAAAAAATTGTTGACATTCTTTTTTTTTAGGTGGGAAATCATCCAATGACTTCTGGCGCTCTAGGGCGGAGCTGGAGGGCGTGTCAGACTTTAACTTACTAAAACCTACTCCTATGTTCCTTTTTTAGCTTGCATCCCTGGACCCCGGCGGTTCCCTTTCAGACAACCCATGGTGGTGACCCTCTGTAGTTTATTCTTTGTTGCCATGGAAAAAAGGTACGAGTTTAAAATGTTATGATGGATGCAAGTCTCTGATTTATCTCTACATAAGAACTCCTAGTCATGTTTTGTCTGTCAAAGTATTCTTACATAATGATAAATTACACAGTTGTTATCAATAACTCTTTATCTGACTAAAGATAAATTTTACAAGCAGCTATTTTATCTTTGGGAAAAAGAACTATGTACTTTGGTTAACCTTTTGAATAGCGTAATTAGAGACACAATAGAAAGACAATGAGCAAGCGAATGCCGGCATTGGCTAGGGGTTTAATGAATGTATATCATTTATTTTATGATTTACACCATTTATCTATTTATTTGACTGGCCTGTTAGTCTAGTGGTTAATGGCCCTGACTGCTATGCTGGAAATCGTGGGTTTGATTCCCACCCAGGACAAATGTTTGTATGATGAGCACAATCATTTGTTGTTTCTGGATGTAATTTATCTATAATATGTATGTATATAGAAATATTTAAGTATGTTTATCAGTTTTCTAGTACTCATAACAAAAGCTCTGCTTAGCTTGGGACTAGATGTTGTTGTGTGAATATCCTACTTTTCTCTGTTTAGTTGTTACATCTAAAATGAATGGAACTTACTTTTTAAATTAATTCAATCATATTAATTAAGTAAGCAATTCATTATAATATACATATTGTTCAGAAATAAACAATGAGACCCTACTTCTTATGTGACCAACACAGACATCAGATAGTGCAATAACCTTTGTTAAGCACTTGCACACTATAAAATTAATTACAATATGCAAATCACTGTTTTACATAAACAATTAACTGCAAGTTGGGCTTTTGAATATACAACCAAGAAATTATCACATGTTTTTTCACGATAGTATTTGATTTTAAAGTGAAAACCCCAGGGTATCCCGTGAATTTTTATTTTTTTTTTGCATTTTACATGTTATTAAAATATGATTGGTAACATGATTGACAGCCATTTCACATATTAATTTATGGGATTGGAACCTTGGGTTACGCCACTAGGAGCTGAAACCCAGCTCGATATGTAATTACTGATAACGACAGCTTGAGACCTGTTTTCAAGGTATGAAGTAAACCAGCGAAGAAGATCTCCTCTAATAACAGTATTTCATAAAAAAGTCATTCAATAGAGTTAGTTCAACTGAGCGGAAAGTATTGATGATTTAAATGATTATAACTCAATAAAGAAAGAAAAAGAAAGAAAAAAACACTAACTTTCAAAATGCAAAAACTTAAGAAAATTTCACTGTCTCCTGGAGCATTCACTTTAACATAGGTCAATGAATGTGGTGTCTGTGTAATAATGATGTTATGTGCTATAAATAGCTGTGTGTACAGTCTACCTAATGCATCATTAATTTTCTCTAATTTATTGTGAATAATTTGGGTACCTAATTACTTTCATTGCAAGGAAGTTTGTTGTTATTACTAAGTAGTTGAGTTCTTAACTGTTAACTATCAGTTCTCAGTGCTAAAGCAACTGATGTATTCAGTAAAAAGTTTCTAAAGTGGCTTACATATTTATAAGTTTAGAATTTCACTTACCTGTGCGATTCCAGAGCCCATAAGGCCTCCACCGACGACTGTTACAGTTTTAATAGCATTTAAAGATGTAGAAGACGAGAAACTCCGCGTTACACCGATTAATTTGTTCATGTTGAATAATTTGTACGTGTTATTCGAGCGAAAGCCGGTCGCGTAATGACGTATTGAAATAAACAACCCGCAAGTCTTCAAGTCACAGAACTTTGTACTCAAACATAAAACTACAGGTTATATTTCATACAAAACGATGCGTGAATTGTAACAGTTTTTAACCGGTTTGTTTGTCAATTAATGTAGGTTGTAGGTATTCGAATATCGCTAGGACAAAGTGCAAATACTGATAAAGAAACTTTATCACTTATCTCCTAGCGTCTTACTATTATAATCTTACATACCTGCCATAAAGGGATCTGCGCTTTGATATGATAACACAACACATTTTGATAATTTGTGAATAGAGATATGATGGAAAAAATAAAGGATTTTTGGAAAATGAGAATGTTTATTTATATGTCAACGTTCCTTTACTCAGCTTCTTCCACGATAAAGATTCTTATTTCTCCTGCATTTCAGCAAACTTTCTCCTTCTTAATGCTGTAATAAATATTAACATTTAACTTAGCTAAACATATAGTTAAAACGAAAATCTATTAAACAAAACACCTTAATCGCAAATTCATTTGAGAAATTTTTAAAGTTATAATTTAAAATTATATTATTACGTACAATGAAACGCTTGGAAACCACATGTTGAATTTGACATAAAACAATCAGTCCAGAAACGAATTTGTTAAAAAATAATTCTTTTTAAACAAGATTACAGTGGTCATCTCCCGCGCTAACCACTAGCAGAATATATTTTTATTTGAACAACAAAACTTTATTATTTAGCAGCAGTTTGTAAGCAAATTCGACAAGCCTTTCTCACAGAGTAGTCATGTTCGTTTTTAAACGAATGAAAATGTGGAGCTACTAATTTTATTTTCTCATACGCTTTTCGATTTAAAATAAAGAATACTCATCTAGCTTTCACCTACTTATATATTATATACTTTCACAATTTCAGTTAGAAAACTTTAACAAAACCGAAAGACTAGACGTTTTTTAATCTTTTAAATAATCTGAGTTCCCTTTGTCATCCCTTGAGTTATATGATAAACAAATAGCTAAAATGACCAAAGAGTGATTATAGAAAGTGAGTTTTTATAGATAACAATAGTAACGACCAGCAAGAATTTTTTACGCACACACACACACACACAGAATACAGATTTACAGATACACATGTATCGATGTTATCTGACAGCCGGGTTGAACTTTGGAGTATAATTTTATAACTTTCGAAAAAGTTTATAGAACGCCGACTGTGATAGATTCTTGTAAAATTGTAAATAACCAAATCAAATATGACGAAGTTGGTTCAATTTGGTGTTATTGCCAGGAACTTCTCAAGTTCTTCGACTGTGCAAGCTGCTATCAAGAATGTTACAGTAATCGGCGGAGGTCTTATGGGTTCCGGCATCGCCCAGGTTTGTTTGACTTTTAGTGATACTTCATTAATCAATTTGGACCTCGTCACCGACCTTACAAAAGAAGATAACGGAACGAACTTTGTTGGGTCTAATAATGTGTTGCAAAGAATTATACTTAACTCTGATGTTGCATCTGAAATGGCACAGCAAGGCATCAGTTTTTGCCCCTCCTCATTCCCTCACTTCAATGGTATGGCTGAAGCTGCCATAAAGTCCACCAAGAAGCATTTGAGAAAGTTACTTAGTCTCACCAATTTCACTTATGAGGAGCTGGTATCCTGTTTATGTCAAATAAAGGCTGTTCTAAATACCCGTCCTCTAACTCCCTTGTCCTGTGATCCATCAGATTTGTCTGTCTTCACTACTTCCCACTTTTTAATTGGACGAACACACTACTAACATCAGAGTTAGTAATAATTCTTTGCAACTCATTATTACCAACAACAAAGTTCTTTCCATTATCGGATAATATTCCTTGAGGTTTACCCCAATGAGACGTGAAACTATTCAGTGCAGCAATTAAACCTTCTTTTGTAAGGTTGGTGACAAGCTCCAAATGGATTGCCATTTTTGCATGCCAAATGATGATGCATAAATATGACTTTGTTAGCTTACAACCGTGAGCCTTCTGGTCTGCTATCAGCACTGGGCCAGCATAGCGAACGATACAGTTAAAAAATGGAAAATTTATAATTATACTAGAGCATGGAAGTTGACCCATGATTGGTTGTATGTTTAGGCACTTGTAACTAAAGCTTTCTACACATTGTTCGAGAACAGCCTTAGCATGATTTCTGTCACCTACAGGCCAATAGTTGAGTCGCATGTTTGCCAACAAAAATTGTGGACCCATGTGAAGCAATTTTTTATGTTGCATGTGAAACAGAATCTTAGTCATATGGTGTTTACTGCAAAGTAAACCTGGATGTTTCGTATTAAAATCGTAAGGCGAATTGTCAAGTTTGCCGCCTACGCGCATAATTTCTTTTTGGTCTAAAAATGGTGTCAGTGGCATTAAACGATTTTTACGAGGCAGCGATTTTCCCCGACTTCAAAATATTGTATTCTTTTGGGATCATCTCTGCTTGTGCAGTATACAGGCTTTATCTAATTCATCACTAGAGAGTGGACTAAACAATTTGCAATTATTTTTCCTTAAATTAAATATAAATCTATGGATGTAGGCAACAATTCTTTGAAGATGATTGAAATTGGGATGATTGTGAATTAAATTAGTTACTGAATTATTATGTGATTGATTAAAATTAATACTAGTGTTAGTTTGATTAGTAAAATTATACACTACTCTTGGTAGATCGTGTTTCACGCTATTACAGATCATACTCGGCAAGCTACTTTCGCAGCCTTGTAAAAAACTAGGGCCCGACCACCATAACGAACATTTACCGATAGAATCGGCCCTCGAGAAACAAGGTCCGCCGGATTGTCCTTCGATGGTACATAGGTACCTCCACCTGGCACCGGTTTTAGCTGATTTGTTAATGTGTTTAGACCCCCCAATACGGTCATCAAGTCGCTCCAAAATAGTCGCTTAACTATAGGCATAGTTAGAGATTCTATTATGGTAGTACACAGTCTTGTACCCAATAGCCCAGCACAAAGTTCAAGGCGCGGAATAGTTACAGTCTTTATTGGCCCTACGCGATTTTTGAACACTAAAAGTTGTACATCCATCACTACATATATGACCGAACATATATGCATATGCATGCACCGTATGCTCATTCTGAGGCATCGCAAAAATATGCAATTCCTGTTCCACTGCTAGGTTTGCAACAGACCCATCGTGGAACGTTTAACCTGTTCCGACTGGGAAAACTGCGAACAAAAGTAGACCACATCTCGATTATTTCAGGTGAGACTTCATCATCCCATCCGGATTGCTTAACCCATAGTCGTTGCATTATTAACTTTGCTTCAATAATACATACACAACAATACCAGTCCTAGAGGATCAAACACCTGACTGATCACAGACAGAATGTGTCGCTTTGTTGCCTGGCGCGTGCACGTGCGGCCTCCTCCTTTGCTAGCATTATTGCTTCGCAGAATGACGCGACCGCCTACCACTCCTCCTCGCTCCGGACCATGGCCTGTACCAAGGCCCGGTGCGTGAGATCGCTGCCGCCGATCGCCCCCACGAGGACACGGCGGTGCTCCACCAAGGCGGGGCACACCTCTACCGTATGCTCCTCCGTGTCCTCCGGACGGTCCACACAATGGTGACACAAGGGCGTTTCTTCCGCACGAATCCGGTGCAGGAACCTCCCGAACTTACCATGTCCGGTGAGGATCTGCGTCGTGCGGAAAGTAAAGACGCCGTGTTGCCTTTCCAGTCACTCCTCAAAGGCCTTACCGCCATAATTATGGCGTGCCTGCGTCAGGACCAGCGTGTCGTCTGCATAACAGACCACGCTGACCCCTTCAGGGAGGTCGCCGCGCAACACGTAGCAACAACAACCCGATGTTCCACAAGGGCGGTCCTAGTACCGATCCCTGCGGAACACCGCACGATATCTCTCGCCGATTCCGCTCTCCCTGGCGACCAGGGTAGATGATGTACCTGTCCGACAGGTAGGCCTCGATCACACGACAGAGGTAGTCGAGCACCCGGCGATACCGGAGTGTCCTCCTAATGCTACTCTAGGGCAGGGAATTGAAGGTGTTGGCGATGTTCAAAGACACCACCACGACACACCTGCCCTGGGACACCGCATCCCCCGTCGTGAGGGCTCGCACGCGCATTATGGCGTCCACCGTGAAGCGCCTCCGAAAGCCGAACTGGCCGTCCGTAAGGTTCGACCCCGCCCGTGCTAGGTGCGCGACGTGGCAGTCTGCAATTACTCTTTCAAAGAGCTTGTCCACCTCATCGAGCAGCACAATGGGCCGATACGCGGATGGGGAGGTCAAATGTGGTTGTTCGATTGTGTGGGTAAAATTACAATAGTGTGAGCTTTGTGTACGAGACGAACGAAGCCGAAAAACTGGACAGGACACTCCAACCAAATTTGGTCTCACATAGCTTCAGTAGTAGCAGTACCTATAACGCTCCAAAATATTTCTGCCCCTACTAAGATGTCAACGACACAAGGATTAAATGTAGGGACAGGTAAACGAAGACCTGACGGAATATTCTTCATGTCGACGTATGAGATCATATAAGTCACCATTAGAAGACTCAATGTTTAGATTACAAGAATGCACTCTAGGAAGACTGTTGATTGATACCTGTGACAGTGGAGGTAGTTTTACGTCGTAACAAATCTGTTTGGTGCAGAGCTTCTCCGTCATGAAGTTGGCCGTGTTACCGTTGTTGCTCACCACCCTCACGATAGCTGTGGACAGCAATACATTGGGTGTACTAGTATGATGTATTGTATCTGCTGATAAGACGACACTATTCGAGGTAGCGATTGGCAAGGTGATACTATTTGACGCTGACGGCATGGGGTCTTGATAAGGCTGCTCAGTCGGTTCAACATGCAAGAGAGTATTATGTTAGTTTTATATTATTTAGACAGACCTGTAATTCCTTAGCCTTTGATATTCGTGACTCACTGGGTAATCCTCTAAATAAATCACAAGTATATAATGAGATGATCGTTTGAACATAACGGAGATATTAATTTTTTCTGCAAATTGTCACAGGGATTTTTTATTTTCTAAGTCGCGTAGTCAATACCTTGCTTTTCTTTTGTTTTTGAAATGATAAAACTTTTTTGCTTATTATTTACACTTGTGGTTAACTTACATTAGTTTATCTCCAGGGTTTCTAATTAATCGGCCCTACCACTAATAAATGATATTAATTTTGATAAAGTTGGTGTTCGGACAGTGAATTATGGTACTCTTCCCATTTTTGTCTAATTTTCTTGTCATCATAAATATTATTAGTGTATCCCAGTGCTCTGTTGGCTCCTTTAAAGTCGTAAATAAGAACATACGGGCACGTACGTTCTTATTTATGATGTCGATGAGACATCGCAAAGAAGTTGATGATTCCCATAGTATGGGTTCTGCATCAAACAGATTATAGCGATCACACAACAAGTCCCAAGCCATTTCATAGTTGTCATATGGTTGTTACCCTTAAAATCGATGTTTTTAATTATCTCTGACGCGCGACCATTAAAGGTTGCAGAGGTAATGGAACTTGTATTTCTAATTACGGTTTTCGAAAGGTTAAAGAAATAAACGTATCCCTAAATTCTAGCCAGCACTGATAACTACCGTAGAATGGCGGTAGAACAATTTTTGGCAAGCCAACAAAGTTACACTTAACCGATGCACCTGACTTCTCCATTGTAGTGCCCGTCTCTGAACCATCACGTTCAGAGCTGCTGATCTGGAGACGGCTGCGTGCCTTGGCGATCAGTGAGTGATACCGCTCTTCAATCTGATTTTGTTCCATGTACTCGTCTTCGGGGGTCTCCAAAGCTAGCTCGATCTCCATCTGTAATGCGTCGAAAACGTACAAGGCTTCAAATTTGCTCAATCGACCTTCTAAATCTATCCGTTGTAGTTGGAATATGAGCTTTGAAGAAGAACGGAACGTTAGGTACTTTTCAAAGTTGGTTAGCTTCGTTTTATTGCCACTAAGCTGTTTCACTAGCTTCTCGATATCCATATTGAACCTTGGTTTGTGAAATGGAAAGACTTTAAAACATAATAGATTTGCCTGCTGCGGTTTTCCCATCCGATTCTAATTTAGGTGTCTTCAAAGCTAGAGTGAATAGGCTCTCAATAAATTAGTGCGCCTCACCATCAGCGATTGCATTACTACTTACCATCAGGTGGGATCGCAGTCAAGCACTAGTGTATATCAATTTAAAAAAAAAAAGAAAAAGGATAGATTAATACCATCATCATCATCAGGTCACTTCGATGATACCATTTATAACATAACTATTCAGAACTATTTATTTATTTGTCATAGTCGCTTATCTATCTTCATTGTGATATCTATGGGAGTATGAAGTTCCGTTGCCCATTTCTGGTCTTATTCATCAAATGTTACTTTTTGACTGTAAATGCTTAAGTTAAGTTCTCAATGAAAATACCAAAATCACTATATGGCTGCCTATAATATTTGAGGAGTTCCCTCAATTCCTCATGGAGCCCAGAATCAGAGAGAAGTGGAATTCGAAAAAAAAAATGTTTCCAATCTTTCCAGATTAATCTTCGTTCTAGATGCATCTCCTTACGAGGAAAAAAAAATTTGAATCAGTCCTTAAATACGACGGAGTTCTTAGGTAACAATAAAAAAAACATACAACCGAATTGATAACCTCCTCCTTTTTTTGAAGTCTGTTAAAAAACTGGTTTGACCGGTTGGCAGGTAAAAGCGCGCCGACTAATGGCGATACATGTATAAATAAGTAGCTAGATAGAACAGGGGCGTTAAGTAATAGCAAATTATTTAAACACTGCTTGAAATAAATCGAACGCTTGCAACCAATTGTCTGTCTAAAAGCGAAATAGGCGAAGGTTGCATTTAGGAGAGTGTGCGCGGGAATTGCATGACTTGATTCCGCCATCTCCTTTCTACCATAGGACAACCCGACGTACGGCGAGTATCCACCCTTACGTTGTTGAAACTTCAACGGTCCGGACTAAGCGTTTCGTTTCGTCGTTTATACCGCGTACATCGAAGGACTGGAATAATTTGCCTGCTGCGGTCTTCCCGTCAAACTATAATTTAGGTGTCTTCTAGATTGAATAGACTCTTGATAAACTAGTGCGCCTCACCATCTACGATTGCATGACTGCTTACCATCAGGTGGGATCGCAGTCAAGCACTGGTTTATATCAATAAAAAAAAATAAAAAATAGATTTTAAACCGACTTTTTGTTAAACGGATAATAGGAAAAGGTAATAATTGGAATGAACTCACAGAGGTCCTTAACCGTTACTTCGATTGACTTCTTCCAATTGCAACATTAATTTTGCAGTTTTGCTGATCGATGACAGTTGAACCCACTTCAACGGTTCACTTGATGACTGCTTATTAATCTTTACTCCTGGATTTTTCCTTGTAGATGGACCATGTTCAGGATTTCAGGGAGATGAATTAAATAAGATAACAAAATGAGTAAATAAGTAGCTTTACATTGAGGAGTCTATAGAGGGACGTGTCTGCCTCGGAAGCTGTCGGATCAAGAAGTGCTCGCCGTCCGCTGCGCGCCGGTGCTCTGCCCCGCGCCGCCTCAGCCATCGGTGACCTCAGTCCGTATGCTCACGCGTTTGGCGTCCATTACACGATAGGTTTTGCTGTCAGTTTTGCCACAATCAAATTTTTGATTGACGAACAACCTACCGTGACTACCGTCTAATGCGATGATTGACATTTGCATGGCGAAAACTATAAAATTCCGTCATTCAAACATCATTCATGATTGATGGAATTGATTGAAGCCTGCATGATCGTGGAATGGCGTGAACAATGTGTTTTTTTAAACAAAAATATGTTCATCAGTTATACATGATTATATATTAATTAAGGGCTAAATAAATATTTTTGTCAGATACTCACCTATTTATTTCCTTCCAGGAAAAAAGCCTAAACTCCTTCAAACATTAAGTCTTGTTTGCCACCTTCAGTCCACATTGAAACTATGCCATAGATATAATTCACCAGACTACTTGAGCATGACCACGATAATGACTTTCATAGAAGTACACTCTTAGACTAATAAAAAAGTATTTTATTAGTCTGAGAGTACCTACACTATCCAATTTTTTTTTTAATAATAATATAAAAATTTTACCTTAAAATAAAATTTGTATTATGTTTCCTAAGACGTCCGAAGTCCATTATGAGAGTACATCGTCTTTTTCCACGTTTATTCGCTAGATAGTCCTACTTCCGCTACGTAAATCGACCTCAGCGCCACCCGTGGCCGCTCCTGGAACTAACTAACAGCGCAGAGCAAGCCACCATTCCTTTATCATTGTTCGGCTCATAATGATAATAATTTATATACACCAGGAAGAAATTATTTGGACTTCGGACGTCTTAGGAAACATAATACAAATTTTATTTTAAGTCAAATTTTTATATTATGTGTTCCGTTTGACGTCCGAAGTCCATTATGAGAGATCTGTTTGTTATCTCCTGGTGGCTTGCTTAGTAAAACGCAACAATGTGAACAATATTCCTATAATTGTATAAGAAAGAATATAGGACACAAGAAATCAGCATTGCTTAGTTATCTATAGTAAAACTGATTTCGTTCTATTAATGAAATCGGCGTTTAACAAGACTGCATTGATATTTCGTAAGTTTGTTACTGCACAAGTTAAAAAATAGACTTTAGTTTGAATATGTATATTAACGGGCTACGTAATAGTTACGTGATGAAATCGCTGACCC
This sequence comes from Mythimna pallens, assembly GCA_961205895.1. NCBI lineage: Eukaryota > Metazoa > Arthropoda > Insecta > Lepidoptera > Noctuidae > Mythimna > Mythimna pallens. The sequence goes on along the minus strand of OY540843.1, from coordinate 1,247,505 downwards.
ACATTGGTAAGTACCGGAAACAGTGTATATTCCGGAAATAGTGTTTCATCTAGTAGTAGTAGTAGTAGTAGTTGTTTGACGAGACTCGGTTGTAGGTAAAAAATATTTTTTCAGGAAATCTTATTTTGTTAACCATCTATTAATGTTCTTTACAAAAATATAGCATAGCATCTGTCTGGAAAAATAATAACGTGTAATTAAATATTTAAAGCCAAATTCCGGATGCAAGGCCGTTGGAACTTAATTGTCCACGAAATAATTTTGAGTTACAATCAAAGAGATTCGAAGTATGAAGTCTGACTCAATGCTAGCAATAATTTAGTAGCAGTACGCCACGTAGCACGTATGCACGTAGATTTGCAAATTTTCAAAGAAATTTTTTGTAGAGTTAATCAGAAACTGATGCTGTAGCTTGTTTGTCAGTGAGAACAGCACACTAAGCTAAAATAATCATTTGATAAATACTGGACTATATATATATATCAGACGGAGTGGGTGGTGGTCCCAGCCCCCATCTGCAGTTTTATTTGGATGTATAAGTGTTGAAACTTTCTCTTACACCAACCAAAACTTCCTAAACCTCACTTTACCAGTTTCCTGCTAGGGAGTCGTAACCAAATTGGTCAGGTTTCCAGGTGTAGGCCATGAACTTCACCCAGATGCGCGGTGGTGACGTAACACAAGTGGCAAAAGAGTTAGTGCAGTGTAGTCACGTCGCTCAGCAGATCTCGTTCTGTATTGTATAGTCCCAATACATGGGGACAGATATCAGACGGCCCGTCGGTGTTACTTACAGTTTTGTCCTCAAGATTTCTTTCTCGCCAATGTAGTAGTCCGCGTAACTCGTCTGCAAACTATGTCGAATGACTTGAACCTCTCCCAAGACGATTACTGTAGCTACGCACGGCAAGCAACCTTCCCCGGAGGGTGATGAAGGTCGCAAAGTTGAGATACCCTCAGAAGCTAGGTCTGCTTGAGGGATCAACTGCCGGCTGCTAAGCGAACCGCTGTAGCTACGTACGGCAAGCAACCTTCCCCGGAGGGTGATGAAGGTCGCAAGTTGAGATACCCCAAGAGGCTTGGCCTGCTTGAGGGATCAACTGCCGGCTGCTAAGCGAATCTACAAACACGGTCTTCCTTCTTCTTGATGTTGGATTGCGTGTTCTAAATTTTCTGAAAACCTACACAAGACATGTATGACAATGCAACTTTCCTGAAGGGTGATGAAGGTCACAAAGTTGACATAGGTACCTTAAAAAGTGTTGTGTTGCACCTGTTTGTGAAACTGCCAACTGCTTCGCGAATGAATAGGCTCTGATGGATAATGAGGTAAACCCTTTACAGTTAGTTCGAGTGTCACAATCTTCAGGAATTACATACAAGGTTCGATAATGCAAACTTTCCCAGGCGGTGATGAACGTCACAGAGTTGATGTACACCAAGAGGCGTTTGCTGAGCAAGTCCATAGGCAATGAAGGATAATGCAAAACCATAGTCTGGTAGCCAACACTCGGAAATGGACTACGTGTCTTATAGAAATTTCCAGAAGCTTAATGCATGATACGGCAAGCAACCTTCCCCGGTGGGTGATGAAGGTCGCAAAGTTGAGACACCTTAAGAGGCTTGGCCTGCTTGAAGGATCAACTGCCAGCTGCTAAGCAAGTGAATTGGCACTGACAGATCATGAAAAGCTAAGTCTGGAGACAAACTCTTGGAGATAAATAACGTCAATTTCCAGAAACTAAATGCAAGCTATGACAATGCAACCTTCCCCAAGGGGTGATGAAGGTCGCAAAGTTGAGATACCTTAAGAGGCTTGGCCTACTTGAAGGATCAACTGCCAGCTGCTAAGCAAGTGAATTGGCACTGACAGATAATGCAAAGCTAAGTCTGGAGACAAACTCTTGGAGATAAATGACGTCAATTTCCAGAAACTAAATGCAAGCTATGACAATGCAACCTTCCCCAAGGGGTGATGAAGGTCTCAAAGTAAAGTTACCCTAGGGGCGTTGTGCCTGCTCGAGGGTCTGATTGCCAGCTTCTAAGAAAGTCAATAGGTATTGACAGATAATATGAAGTTTTGCTGGAGGCAAATTCTTGGAGCTGGATAACGTCAATTTCCAGGAACTAAATGGAAGCTACGACAATGCAACCTTCCCCAGGGGGTGATGAAGGTCACAAAGTAAATATACCCTTTGAGGCGTTACGCCTGCTTGAGGGTCCGACTGCCAGCTACTAAGAAAGTCAATAGGTGTTGACAGATAATATAAAGTTTTGTCTGGAGGCAAATTCTTGGAGCTGGACAACGTCAATTTCCAGGAACTAAATGGAAGCTACGACAATGCAACCTTCCCCAGGGGGTGATGAAGGTCACAAAGTAAATAAACCCTTTGAGGCGTTACGCCTGCTTGAGGGTCCGACTGCCAGCTACTAAGAAAGTCAATAGGTATTGACAGATAATATAAAGTTTTGTCTGGAGGCAAAATCTTGGAGCTGGATAACGTCAATTTAGAGGAACTAAATGGAAGCTACGACAATGCAACCTTCCCCAGGGGGTGATGAAGGTCACAAAGTAAATATACTCTTTGAGGCGTTGCGCCTGTTTGAGGGTCCGACTGTCAGCTACGAAAGTCAAAATGTCAATACAGATAATTCAAAGTTTTGTTTGGAGGCAAACTCCTGCGAGCTACGGCATTGCAACCTTCCCCAAAGGATGATGAAGGTCATAAAGTAGAGATACCCTTTAATGCTTTGCGCCCGTTTGAGAATCCATCGGCCCGCTGCTAAGAAAGTCACTAAAGATTTTTAAAAACTTTGGATGCTTATATATGGCAACCAGACTTGTAGAGCTACATCAGGCCCGTGCCACGCGACGCCAGCCGAGGCGACGCTACGTACCACTCAGGCGTCGCCCACGTATGCTTCGGTCCAATGTAGTTCCCGGTTTATGGTGATAACTACATGAGATTTAATTAAATTATTCGTCTTAAAATAGGACCAGGCAATTACCAGTTAGCCCAAGTACAGAGGTATTTAATGTTACGCAGCTCAAGCAGTACGTTACACGTCAGCAGTCTAGTTTGGAACTGACGAAAACTCTTCCAGCGCCATGGCATGACCAAATTCTAGACATGTAATTTGTAGCAGTTGACTTTCTTAACTTATGCGAAGAAGAGACAGTCCTCTTTGTGAAATTCGCATCTCATGATAGGCTAGGATCAAGCTCCACCTCTCAGCACGTTTGTAAAAATGAGGCGTAGCTTTTTCACTGGTTTTTGTTAAAAATTAAAAGTGGTGATAGTGGATAAAGCCACAGGCATGGAAATCAATTTGACATTAATTTTAGTTTGCCCGAATAAGGCTCCCTGAGCTTACTTCTGGTAATTGTACATTTTCGGCTCCCCCCTTTCTTTTGATCATCAAAAGTTGCGAGATTAGATAATCCTTTCTGGGCTATTTTTATTGCAAAAAGAAGAGTGTTTTTATGTAGTCGAGAGGTACTACAACTTCTTTATTTTAAAAGTTTAAAGATCGAATAAAATGTCGTTTTAAAAATTTTGGCAGGTACTCCGAAAAAAAAATAAAAAAAAATTAAAAGACGGTTCAAATAAATTGTCCAAATATTCAATATGCTCATCCAATTCCTGCATTGTATATGTAAAAAGGCAAGATTCTAACCCAAAGAGTCAACTGTTTTCATCGAGGCTATATGATGATGATATATGAACCTCGAAAAATACGAATTGCTCGGCAATAACATTTGCAGGCGCCATACTCGAACAAGGAACATTCGGTCAAAATAAAGTAGTAAAATGACTTACCAGATATTGTACTTCAAACCTATTTTGTGATCGGGTCCGGCGCCGTTTAACGGATTCTTCATCATCTTCATTCGAACTTGAATTCAAATCTGATGAACTTGACTCAATAGACGCATTCACGCGTACATTAACACTTCTACATAACTGAGCCGAGTAGTAATGAATGATTACTGACTACTCAAACGCCCACGAAGTTGTTAACGGTCGTCCATTTTAAAAACGAACGAAATAATTTTACGTAACGGAAAAATAAAAACGGTAACTTTCTACTTTATTCTCGAAAGTTAAAACATTTTAACAAGATGGAGGTTTGTATGTTTTCTAAATTCAAAATCTAGCGACATGCGCGCGGTATCAAAAACGACGCAACAATGATAAAGGAATGGTGGCTTGCTCTGCGCTGTTAGTTAGTTCCAGGAGCGGCCACGGGTGGCGCTGAGGTCGATTTACGTAGCGGAAGTAGGACTATCTAGCGAATAAACGTGGAAAAAGACGATGTACTCTCATAATGGACTTCGGACGTCAAACGGAACACATAATATTTTTATTGGAACAATAAATTTGTTTACAAAATTTTAAGTGTTCGTTAACAACTACGGTAGTTTAAAACTGTGTTGTAGCCATCAGCGCGCACCTTCAAGAGGGGAGACGTCGGCGTACCAAAATTTATGATAATAAATTTACAATTAATTTATATTCGTAGTAAGACTTAATTACTCTTAATCTAGAATTAGAATAGATTAAGCAACTACCGGTAAAACTGTATTATACCGGACAACGAAATAATGGGTTTTTTGGGGTGAGGGGGAAAGGGGGGGTGTCCCCTCCCCCCGAACCCCCTCCCGAATCTAGGAAACACATACTTTTGGAGATATTCAAATTTTGAGGTTAGGAATTACAAAATCGTACATTTTACGCATTTTTGGGGCAGATTTGGGGGTTTTAGGGAGGAGAATCACCCTAAACCCCTTGAACTATACACCCACAGTAGCAATTGTATACTTTCAAGTATTTAAAAATGAAAAAAATAAATTTTGTTGTCGGGGAGCGCTCTACCATTGTCTATTTGTGCACTGAAAAATAGTTTTCTGGGTGGTTTAAAAAAAAAAATATCCCTAACCTAACCTCCCACTGTAGCCATTGTATACTTTCATTTATTTAGATAACAAAAAAAAAAAATTGTTGTGTCGGGGAGCGCTCTACCATTGTATAAAAATGTTTGTGCACTGAAAAATAGTTTTATGGGTGGTTTAAAAAAAAAAATAACCCTAACCTAACAACTTCCCACTGTAGCAATTGTATACTTTCATGTATTTAGATTAAAAATAAAAGTTTTCTGGGTGGTTTAAAAAAAAAATAACCCTAACCTAACCTGATCTATCCGAGTCAGAGAGCCCTATATTTAGTATGCAAAAAAAATATCTTATGACAGATAAGAATCGCTCACTGGCGCTAGCGCAAGTACTTTTGTACTTAGATTCTCGTTACAAAAAAAGACTTATTTTTTACTTTTTTCAAATATTATTAATTTAGCTTTTAGCTTGTCCAATACAAGCTAAATTCACTTAATGATGTATAATTATCATTTATCATTTGGCTATATTACTCAGAGACGCGTACTGATGGGTTTCATGCAGTCATCCGTAAAAGAGCTGCGTCTTTGCGACGGCGCCTGCAGGGCAGCAGTAATAGCATCCTGCATATGATTGCCGATAGATTGGATTGCCCATTCCAAAACAGGTGGATGCGAATTTTAATAGGAAAGTAGAGGTTGACCTAATTTTATAGTATTTTATTTGACTTATAATTAATGAAATGTAGACTAAAGTTAATTTATATATTTATTTTGTTTTAATTTCAATAGGTTTAATTTAATTTGTTGACATGTTTGATTGAATTTATTTAATTTGAATTATAATGAACTGAATTTAATAATAATATTTAGAACTGGAATTTTATGGCTAGGTACTAACATAGTTTTAAGTAAATATTGTTACTAACCCTAATATGAGTGCAAGCTCGAAATAAAGTGATTAATAATAATAATAATTACTCGTCATTTGGCTATATTATTCGTCATTTTTAATGTAAATAAAAGAAAATTTGCGGTTTGTTAATATTCATTGTGGCTGTATGAACTAATACCTTTTTCATAATATTACAAACAAAGTAAAAAGTGAACGAAATCTGTCAAAATGGCGTCAAATATTACGAAAAATTATCGATTTTCATTATTTTTTTTCTCAAAAACTATATGTTTCCTAACATTGAGACTTTGCGTAATTACTTTTTAGACATAAACCTTTCCAATATAAAATTATGAGCGTAAAACTCGTTGTCCGGTATAGTACAGTTTAGCCCAACTACCTATTAATTTGAAATTATAATTACAATTTATTTATATTATTACAATTTATTAATTAAAATCATTTAATAATTTATAACAAAAGTGAGATCCAGGTGCTCTAGTTCATTTAGTGTGAGTGTTTGTGGGATGTGTGTGTGTGTGATGGTGTGTGTGTGTGTGTATGTTAAAAATTAAGTAGATAGACAGAAAATTGAGTAGATTTTACTCCATTGATCAGTTACACGGAAGTGGAATCAAAAGCAGATTTTGTTCAGCTTTTTAAGCAGATTACTATTGAACCATTCCATGACAGCCTGAAGAGCAGATTCTGCATACAAGCGAGTTTTTTTGCCATTCGTTGCTATGAACAAGTATTACTATGTCATCAGCGTACATTATCAGGTTTGAGTTTCTTAAAGATAATTTACAGAGGTCATTAATGTATATTAAAAATAGGGTAGGTCCAAGAACACTACCCTGTGGAACTCCGTAATTAATAAACTCATTCTCACTGGTAACCTATCTTAAATAACGGTTTGAGAACGGTCTGTCAAATAAATCTTAAAGACATCAAGAGGCAGATCTCTAATGCCAATCTTTTGCAGTTTAGTGAGTAAAATGGGGACCAGAGACAATGTCAAAAGCCTTAGAAAGGTCAAGAAAGATTGCTATAGTTTTGAGTTTTTCTTTAACCTTTTTTGCAATAGTACCAGTTAATTCCAAGACAGCGTCTTTTGTACTTTTTCTTGCCTTAAAGCCGTACTGATTTAAAGCGAGTATATTTCGGGAATTTAAGTCTTTTGTTGAGGACTTTTTCAAAGATTTTTGACAAGGTTGTCAAAATTGATATAGGTCTATAGTTATTGACGCTGCCTCTGTCTCCGCCTTTGTATATAGGGTGTACAAATGTTTTTTTGAAAACAGAGGGAAAGACCCCTGATATGAGGGCAACGTTAAAAACATGGCACATAATTGGAATGAGTATATGCCTAGCGGCCCTTATAAGAACAGCAGATATAATTATATACCGTCCCAACCCACAGCACTTGCACAGCAGAACTATTTGTTCTAGTTCTTCAATGTCGTTAGTGAGAGAGTAGTAGAGTAGAGTAGAGAATATTAATAATTTATCTCTAATGTAGAGCAAATACAGCAATTTATAATTTTTTTGAGGAATTTATATTAAAACTATTCTTAATACTACTTTCAGGTGTCTGCACAAGCGGGTCAAAATGTAATTCTTGTAGACTTGAGCTCCGACGTTCTGGCTAAGTCCCAGAAGTCTATTGGAGCCAATCTTGGCAGAGTAGCTAAGAAGGTGTACAAAGATAAGCCTCAAGAGGGAGAGAAGTTTGTATCAGAGTCCATGGCCAGGATTAAGACCAGCACCGACCCTGCGGAGGCTGCCAAGTCTGCAGACCTTATTGTAGAGGCTATTGTTGAGAATATGAGTGTCAAGCATAAGCTGTTCACACAACTTGATGGGGTGAGACTTGTTTTGAATTTATTAGTGGATTAATTAATAATAAATAAATTTTTATTTTTTTATGTTTAATTTTTCGTTACTTGTTTTTCATTGTGTGCTAAATAAACATGTTTTCTTTCTTTAGATATTATACTTTTGCAGAATTGGGTCACTAAACTTCTACTTAGCTTTTCAAAAGCAAATTCTGCCATGCAAACTATGCTCACTGACTTTGAACGATATTACATAAATACTAGGATGTTTACTAGATCTCTAATTTTATATCATACAAGATTTCATTCACATGATATTAAATACAATTTCTATTATTTTTTTCAGCCTTAGTTGACGTTCCATAATTTCTTAATATTGTATTTAATGGTTGCAGGTAGCACCTAACCACACAATCTTCGCGTCCAACACCTCCTCGCTATCCATCAATGAAATCTGCTCAGTAGTCAAGAGGAAAGACAGGTATTGTTATCAGATGTGTGTCTTATCATTAGCATTATATTTATCTAACGTTTGCTGGGGTTTTAAAGTTTGTGATATATGCGCCCAGAAGATAAATGAATGAAATATCATTTCGGTTATTAATAGGCTACTAATCAATTATTTGTAGCATGTTCCTAAGTGGGTACAAAAGGGCAGCTAGTGTCCAATCGAAAGTTCGGTTTCGCCCAGGTTTGGTTACAATAAGTAGCCAAATATTCGGCTCGACCGAAACAAGCGTCCTGGAGCTGATAGATAACTAAAAACTGAAATGACTGGTATGAGTTAATAATGACTGGTATACGAGTTTAATTACTTGTCTAATGATGAGTTTGATAATGACTGGGTGGGGACTAACGATAGGGACACCGTGAGGCTCGTCTCTGCCTCATTTGCTCACATTATTGGTTCACAGAAGGACGTGGCTTTCTGCCATTCCCTCTCGCTCCGTACCAGAGCCGGACACGAGAGGTCGCCGCCGCCCACCGATGACCTTCATGAGGACACGGTGGTAGTTCAAGCAGGGCAGACCTCCACCGTGTCTTCTGGGTGATACCCGGTCATTTTTTCCCGCCAAATTCGACACCGGATTCTCTCGAAACAACTGTGTCCAGTGAGGACATGCGTCAGGCGAAAAGTGAGGATGCTCTGTAGCCACTCCTCAATGAGGGGCCTTACCGCCGTGATAGTGGCGTGCCCAAACGGCGCTTCCCGAGCGCAACACTTAACTAAGCAGCGTTCCAAAGGTAGTGAGAGGTCGTGTTAAACGAACCTACGTTGTACTATTACTTATTCTGTGCCTACGGGTCGGGGTCACGGCGGCTGGGGCGTAAGGATGTTCGTTCCCTCACGCGTGCGGCCACTTCCTTCACTAGCATTACTACTTCGCAGAAGGAGGCGATCGCCTGCCATTCCTCTTCGCTTCGGACCTGGAACAGAATAATTTTAAGTTCAAGTTTTCTTACACTGTACCTGATATCACCAGATTCGGCGGTCTCCACTTCTTCAACCCGGTGCCAGTGATGCGTCTCCTAGAGGTGGTGCGCGGCGCCGAGACCTCGGATGCCACTTACAAGACCATGATGGAGTGGGGCAAGGCGGTGGGCAAGACCTGCATCACCTGCAAGGACACGCCCGGCTTCGTGGTCAACAGGCTACTCGTGCCATACATCTGTGAGGCTGTCAGGCTGTATGAGAGAGGTTTGTTTATTTACCATATTTTGGTGGAGGCTCTGCCGCTTTGCAAAAATGACACCGCCATCACATAGGTACTGCAGGTACCTACCACACTGCACTTTTTTTAAACTGAATTGCAACAGAAATCTTGAAAACTAAACTTATATTCCGGAAGAGTTAGTTTTTTGTACCTGTTGATAACAATATAGCTTAAGGAAAACGCACTTTTTGGTCACTTGATATCTATCCCAAATGTTGCGACACCTTACGGCTTTATTTAGTCTTAATTTATCGCCGGCAAGAGCTTTTCCAATTTCAACATAATATAATATCCCGCAGGAGACGCATCAGCCCGAGACATCGACACTGCCATGAAGCTCGGCGCTGGCTACCCCATGGGCCCCCTGGAGCTGGCCGACTATGTGGGCCTGGACACCAACAAGTTCATCCTCGACGGATGGCACAAGAAGTACCCCGACCAGCCCCTGTTCAACCCTATCCCACTGCTGGACAAACTGGTAGCTGAAGGCAAACTTGGAGTGAAGGCTGGAGAGGGATTTTACAAGTACGATAAGAAATAAATGTGTTTGTTGTTGAGAATCATGTTGCAAGTTTATATCCATGTTAAAAAGTATATTATTGTATCTTTATTCAAATACATAATGTATTATTTTTAGGTTACTTGTTTTATTTTGCTGGTGAAATTAATCTTTGAAGCTTTATGAGGAAAGGTAAGTTTTGTAAATGAAATATTTTGTCATTTTAAATCCTCCTCGCTCCGGAGCATGGCCTGTACGCGCGGCCGGCGCGAGAGTGAGCCGCCGCCTCACGCCCCCACGAGGACACGGCGTTGAACTTTATTAGGTAGGTTTACTAGTGCGCCTCACCATCAAAGATTTCATCACTGCCTACCATCAGGTGGGATCGCAGTCAAGCACTAGTTCAAATTATCATATTATTAAAAATTAAAAAAAAAGGTATTAAAAAAGAAAATAGATTTAGTCAATTATATCAGTTTTATTTGTCTATAAGTACAATACACAGAAGTTACAGATGAAAATTTTATTTCCAGTGTGAAATATCAACATAATAATCAAGGAATAAAAGCTGAAAGATGCCTGTGCTACTTAACTGATTACAAATTGAATAGGAAAGTATCTAGCAGTAATAATGATACAAACTTAGAGAAATATTTAGGTAAGATATTGATTAACAAAATATAAGAATTACATTGCTACTAACATAGTCATTACATAAAATGACGAACTATTATTTTAAACGATTGGACAGCAGTAAAACTTGAAACACTCCATTATATACTAGTCTGGAATTCAGGATAAAAATGTAATAAGCATTTCTATGATGCAAATAACTTGCACGCGGTTGTGACGTCATTTTCAGGGCATTTTGATTTTCGAATTTTATTGACAAACAATCGAACTAATTGCATACGAATCTGTGGACTTCAGACAATACATTTTTTATATATATATATATATATATATTTTTACATTGGGTATATGTGCAAGTCAATATTTCTATTATTAGTTGTAGTACTTTAACAAATATATGTTAATCAAAACAATTTAAACCTTATGTACTGACGTAAGTCACATGACGCACGCAATTGTGTTCCGCAGTTTTGAGATCAAGTTACTTGTATTATAGAAAAATGGTTTCGAGGTAAAAAGTGGAATAAGTCAGAGAATATATTTCGCTATCTATATGGCGCGTCGCCAGTGCTGCAGGACAATTCCTGCTTTAGGAAGTATTTGAATGGCCCGCACATTTGTTCACCATCTAAATCTATGGTTAGCGAGTTTAAAGGCACCCACAACAGGCTACTGGCTACCCTAGGTAGGCTGTGTGGAAGGCTAATAAAATATTTGTAAATTCTGAATCAATTCCCAAAGATTTGAACTACGAATCTGATTTGAAAGGCATATTCATTTTAAATCAAGCTACATTATTAAAAGATTTAGGACCTATTTTTTAAGTGTTTAAATCTTTTTGTTTTGACATATAAAATATGTGTTAGTGACAATTAAAAAATCGTCCCTAAATTTAACTAAAGCTAGGCAAAGTTTGCATTTATATATTATTTAGGGCTTATACACTTACAAACGCTACTGGAAACAACCATTGGAGAGTACTGCATTAAAAGCCAGTGCATTTTTCTGAATGTTTCAGTGATGTGACAGTCAAAATTGTTAATTGGGCAAAACCACTTTTAAAAAGTTTGAAATGTCTGACCAATTATTTCAAACTTGTACTTTAAAATTACTTAAATTTATTCAAAATCCTGTTAGGTTGGTAGATTTTACTGGAGCTAGTTAAAACCAGTTTTGACTTGACTAATTAACAGTAATGACTATAAGCAGTCTAGTACATGGACATGCAGGTGTCAATCAATTCCTTCAATCATGAATGTTATTTGAATGACGGCACTTTATCGCCATTAGGTTTTCGTCATGCAAATGCCAATCATCGCTTTAGACGGTAGGTTTTTCGTCAATCAAAACATTGACTGTGGCAAAACTGACAGTAAAACATATAATGTAATGGACGCCTTACATACATAATACAAAACTATGAGGACAGAGATGCCTCTGTCCTCGTAGTTTTGTTCTCTCATGTTCTTGCCCACTATACTATTCCTCTACCAAATGTAGACTAATTCCAAGGTCCTTTCAACATGCAAATTGAAGAAATATGTCTGGACTGATAGTTTTGTCTATAGCACCTCTGTCTTGGCTATCTACAGTAACATATTTGCAGTAAATTCCCCACAACTCATCAACATCAAGGCCCTGCTATCTTATAAATGGTTTGTGGCAACTTCGGCATGACCGGTTTGTCAGCCATTTCAAGTGCTTGCTTCAGGTTCTTTTCAAATACTTTCTTTGCATCACAGAATCCTTGCTTGGTTTTACCAAAGGAGTTGGGTCCAGCTGAGGTTGGAGTTTCTCTGAAAAATAATAATTTTAAAAGTTTAGAATACAATTTTTTCAAGTTTTAATTGCTGTTACTGATAAGGATAAATATGATAACTATTATTTGATTATAGGGTATATCAGGTAACTATTATAGTACCAAACATTAATCAATGTTAAAATAGGTATGGAATTTTTAAAGACTTCATGACATACTCTTAAATGAAAATATTTCATAGATTTATTGAAATTTCTTGTATTGTTTTTCCTTCTTACCTTCCAATATTCCTCATCCTCATGCGAGCTTCTGCAGGCATTTCTTCTGGTTCATCATCATCATCTGCGTTAAATACTGACGCTATAGTAGGTTTGGCCACCGGCTTTGCAGGACCACCAATGTTCATTTTGATGGGAGCCTTTGGTTTGTTGAATCCAATCGAAATCTTGGTGATGCGAGGAGGTGGTGGCGGAGCTGGCAATTCTTCAGGTTCATCCCAATCCGATGTGTGTTTGCGACTTCTATCTGAAATATTCAATTGATTATTGCAGTCTTTGTGAATAGTAGTCAAACTTATTAGGCTGGTGTTATTTCAAAAAGTTACACATGTTTTAAAGCAAAGTTTAACGATCTCGAGGAAGAAAATGTAAACAATATGTTGAATGTTAATAACTGTTGCGCTATTTAGGTCATAATTAATGTTTAGTATTGAATATTGTTGACATGATAAAGTAAAATTCTAACCTTCATAATCCCTTCTATCTCGTTCTCTGCTACTCGAGGATCTGCTGGAGTGATCATTGCTGCGCGCTGGGGGCGACCATCGTCTGGGAGAACGAGACCTCGAACGTCTTCGCTCAGCCCTTTCCCGACCTTCGCGCCTTTCCTTGTACGGCCTAGAATCATCGCGCGTGGATCGAGACGACCCTGCCAATGCGAAAACACTGGCAAAGATAAATAAAAATACTTATCTGAGTAAACTAAAACTAAAAGTGAGATTATTGATCAAAGGGGTGACCTATCACCAGAATTTTATAATAAATTTAAATACACTTCATGACATCCTAATACCTGTGTCGTAATCCCGATAACGCCCGCTCATTGTTATTTAGTTCAGGAAATGCACAATATTGTTATTTTTTCATTTGGTAAATCACTATGACAAAATGACGGCCATTTTCCTTTTATTGCTTTTTTCTTGATATCGAACAAAACGTTTTGTTTTAAGTTCAGTAGACAAATTAAAAAAATAACAGTAATCGTTTTAATGCCGTACATAATTCCATCAATATTTTATATTAATAAAATCTGAAATTTTACAGATCTACATGAGATTTGTTGTACTTTAGGAAAGTTTTACTAAAGTTGCGTGCTTACAATAGAAAGCGTTTAGTTATTCCTGTATACGTTAAACGTTTTGACAGTTACGATACACGACCAATTATGAAAGGTCATACTTTGAATAATTTTCTTACAATTTCCTTTCTATTTTAATTTAAAAATACGTTACTATTATTTAATAGCATTAATATTGTCAGCTGACAGCTCCAGGCTGACACTTGACAGAAAGGACAGAAACAGAGTATAATTCTAGGTTATGTGATTTTATAATGTTTATTTTATGAGTGAAACCTTTTGTGAAATGTTTGGTATATTGAAATAACATTAAAATGATGTTTATTAGGCGCACAAAGCGTTTATCGAAGTTTATCAATACTGCCTCCTCAAGTAATTGCCGATATTACTCGGATTCACCTCGAGTGATTACAATCAAAGAAAAAATAAAACAGGGGCCTAGTTTAAAAGATTTTATAACTGAAAGTTCTGAGCCTGTTCTCACAGATCGTCCCTACATACCTTATCTGCTAGAAAATGCTAAAACGAAGACGAGGAGAAAAGTTTACTTTGATGTTTACGGTTGCCAAATGAACCTAAACGACACAGACATTGTGTGGTCGATTTTGAAAAAGGAAGGCTTTGAGAAGACTCTAGTTGAAGAAGAAGCTGACATATTCCTAGTAATGACATGTGCAATTCGAGAAGGCGCTGAAACGAAGATCTGGCATCGTTTGGACCACCTCAGAGGGTACAAAAGGCGTGCAAAAGATCGATCTGTGAAGATCGGCATTCTGGGATGCATGGCCGAAAGACTGAAGGAGAAACTCATTGAAAAGGAGAAAGCAGTTGATGTTGGTAAGATACACGCAATATTCTAGATCCTATTTACAAGAAGACCTAGGCTTTGTGTTATTTAAGTTAAAATTATTTCCTTTAATTTATTGTTCTCGACAATCATTAAAACAAAAAAAAAAATAGTGCATGCATGCAGACATACACTCGAAATACATCACCAAATAGCCAACTAAAAGGAATGAAACTTATGGTTAGCATAAAAACCAATGATCTCTTTTATTTCAGTGGCAGGTCCGGACAGCTACAGAGACTTGCCTCGTCTGCTAGCGCTCACGGACAACGGCCAGCCTGCAGTTAATGTGTTGCTATCCCTAGACGAGACATATGCCGATGTGGTGCCAGTCAGGCTGAATGAAGACAGTGTGTCAGCTTTTATGTATGATTATTTATTTTATTGCACTTATTAATTCTTTTGAATAATGAGTTATTTACAGAAATGTATTCTGAATAATAATAATAATAATATATATTAACACAACTATTACACAACACTGTCTAGTCCTAAGCTAAGCAGAGCTTGTGTCATGAGTACTAGATACTTAACTGATAAACATATTTAAATACATACTTATTATAGATGCTGTACACATCTATCACAAAACCCACAACGAATCTAGCAAACGACCCAAGAGCTAGATTAACCCGGCACTATACTGAAGATATCCCGGATGTCAGCCTGTACGAGATCAGGGTGGCTCTGAAGCAGCTTAAAAACAACAAGGCGTCGGGTGACGACGGAATTACAGCCGAACTCTCTCAGAGGTTGTTCGATTCCGTCATACTTGAGGGAAAGACGCCACAGGCATGGAGCAGAGGTATGGTGGTACTTTTCTTTAAGAAGGGCGACAATGCCCTGCTTAAGAATTACAGGCCCATCTCACTTCTGAGCCATGTCTACAAGCTGTTTTCCAGAGTCATCACGAATCGTCTCGCGCGCAGGTTCGACGACTTCCAGCCTCCCGAACAAGCCGATTTCCGAAAAGGTTTCAGCACCGTAGACCACATACATACGCTTCGGCAAGTTATACAGAAGACCGAGGAGTATAACTTGCCTCTATGCTTAGCGTTCGTGGACTACGAGAAAGCTTTTGATTCCATCGAGACTTGGGCTGTACTGCAGTCTCTCCAACGGTGCCAGATTGACTATCGGTACATCGAAGTACTGAAATGTTTGTACGAAAACGCCACAATGTCAGTCCGACTTTAAGACCGGACCTCGAAACCTATCCTTCTGCAGCGGGGCGTGAGGCAGGGAGATGTCATCTCTCCGAAACTGTTCACGGCTGCAATGGAGGATGTCTTCAAGGTTCTGGACTGGAGTGGACTAGGCATTAATGTCAATGGCGAGTACATTACACATCTTCGGTTTGCCGATGATATTGTAGTCATGGCTGAAACTACGGAGGAGCTCAGTACAATGCTCGATGACCTTAGTAGAGCTTCCGAAAGAGTGGGTCTTAAAATGAACATGGACAAAACCAAAGTCACGGTAAATAACCATGTAGCACCCACTCCGATCAAGATCGGAAACTCTGCACTCGAAGTTGTAGACGATTACGTTTACCTGGGACAGACAATCCAGTTGGGTAGGTCTAACTTTGAGAAAGAGGTCAACCGTCGAATCCGACTCGGCTGGGCAGCGTTCGGGAAGCTGCGCGGTATCTTCTCGTCCAACATACCACAGTGTCTCAAGACGAAAGTCT
The DNA here is from genome assembly GCA_961205895.1 of Mythimna pallens. Classification (NCBI taxonomy): domain Eukaryota; kingdom Metazoa; phylum Arthropoda; class Insecta; order Lepidoptera; family Noctuidae; genus Mythimna; species Mythimna pallens. The sequence continues at coordinate 1,231,377 of OY540843.1, read as the reverse complement.
ATGACCAGTGCGTGTTGCCATGACATATGGCTCTGAAACATGGTCGCTTACAATGGGCCTCATCAGAAGGCTTACAGTCACCCAAAGGGCAATGGAAAGGGCTATGCTCGGAATTTCCTTGCGTGATCGCATAAAGAATGAAGATATCCGCAGGAGAACCAAGGTCGCCGACATAGCCCAAAGAATCGCCAAACTAAAGTGGCAGTGGGCAGGGCACATTGCTCGTAGAACGGATGGTCGATGGGGCCGAAAAGTTCTAGAGTGGCGACCGCGCACCGGAAGACGCAGCGTTGGAAGGCCTCCCGCAAGGTGGACCGACGACCTGGTGAGGGTCGCGGGAGTGCGGTGGATGCGAGAAGCACAGGATCGGTCGTTGTGGCGACACTTGGGGGAGGCCTATGTCCAGCAGTGGACGTCTTTCGGCTGAAATGATGATGATGATATTATAGATAAATTACACCCAGACACAGAACAAATGATTGTGCTCATCACACAAACATTTGTCCTGGGTGGGAATCGAACTGGCATAACAGTCAGGACCACTAACCACTAGACCAATAGGCCAGTCAATCAACAGAATATCTAATGGGAAATGAATCAATTCAGTGAATTTTGTTTGGTGAGGGTCAAAGAATAAATATAGAGCAAAATAATTAGAATAGAATAGAATAGAATAGAATAGAATAGAATAGAATAGAATAGAATAGAATAGAATAGAATAGAATAGAATAGAATAGAATAGAATAGAATAGAATAGAATAGAATATCGTTTATTTAATAAAAGTGGCACATTTATACAGTGACGGATTAAGACTACTTGATGCCCTAAGCAATCTACGCCTGTGGGCCCCCCTATCCGTATGTCAACTAAAATCGGTCTTTAAACCTTTAATGCCTAAAACATGGTGATGAGATGTAACGTACCTTAGAAGTGGAGTAGGTGCGACAACAATAAAAACCAAAGCATAATTTATTTATTAGGGGTTAAAGTATGAAATAGCCGATTTGTACAGAAAAATTGATATTCGTTTTTTTTTCCTTTTAACATATTTATTTAATCAAAATAATTACCATTAGTATCTATACATTGCTGCCATCTAATAGGAAGGTCATTTATGCCTTTGAGAGAACTCTGATGATTTAGATTCGACTAACTGTGTGAAAGCATGTTGTACTGCCTCCTGAGAAGAAAACTTTTTATCAAGTAGCCGTTTCTGCCGCGTTAGTTCCGTGTCGGAACTCGTATTCAAAAATCACTCGAATTTCCGAAATATCCATCTTTCTTGTCTATGTTGAATAAAAAACAACTGAAAGTCCATAATCGAATTTTTTACTCGACTACCAAAAAAGGAGGTTATCAATTCGGTCGCATATTTTTTTTTGTGTGTTACCTCAGAACTCCGTCGTTTATGGACCGATTGACAACAAAATTTTTTTCCCCTTAGAGGATATGCTTCCAGATTGGTTCCATTTTTTTCAAAATCCAGTTTTCATGATGAATCCATGAGGAATCGAGAGAACTCCTCAAATATTATAGGCAACCATATAGTTATTTTGGTATTTTCATTAAGGACTTAAGCATTTACAGTCAAAAAGTAACATTTGATGAAGTGGAACTGATGAAGAAGACCAGAAATGGCCAACGGAACTTCATACTCACATAGATATCACAATGAAGATAGTTAAGCGACTATGACAATACAAATAAATAAATGGTTCTGAATAGTTATGTTGAAAATGGTATCATGGAAGTGAACTGATGATGATGATGGAGCCGGAAGGTAGGCACTGGAACTCCGTAATTAATCAATGTAATCTCGCCGTGTTTGGACTTATTGGAATTGTCATGAGATGCAATTTGGCTATAAGGTACTATCGAACTGATCTAATTATGGAGCCGGAAGGTAGGCACAGGAACTCTGTAATTAATCAATGTATCCTAGCAGTGTTTGAGCTTATTAGAATTGTCATAAGATGCACTTAGGCTATAAGGTACTATCGAACTGATCTGATGACGGAGGCGGAAGAAAGAAGGTAGACACAGGAACTTCATAATAAAACAATGTAACCTAGCAGTGTTTGGGTTAATTGGATTTGGTATGAGAATAGGCACTCTGGTTATAAGTGTATCGCAACTAAAAAGTGTGAAATAATAAACTAAAAAAAAAACATTAATTTCGGAAGTCAGTGTTAAATAAAAAACAAAAAATACCGAGAAACTTCGACTTTTGAAATTAGAGTTATTTTGATTCTTTTAGTGTTTTTTTTTTTAGTGTAGTCAGTTATTTTTTTGTAAAAAGCTTTTTTTAAAAGAAGAACTTCATAGGTACTATGAGAAAAAAGTTTCACTCAAAAATCTCAAACCTTGAAGATTTTATGTCAATTCGAAGTACCTATTACAATAAAACGGCAATTTCATACTTTAACCCCTATTATTGCGTATGCATAGAAGCCGGCCGGCACAATTACTCAAAAAACAAAACATTTGATTGACACAGATTTGTGGGGGGGTCGCGGGGTAGTAGGAACGATTGGCTGATCGCAATTCCGGTGCATTTGGTGTGGTTTTTGGTGACATGAGAGTGAGACGTGATGCCTGATTGATTGAGGACTGATTTTTTTTGTACTTATTCTGGTGCCCCCCCAGACGTGATGCCCTAGGCAATTGCTTAATTTGATTAAGGGTTAATCCGTCACTGCATTTATATTAAGATACATAAAAACAATTATAACGCATACAATGCATTTTTGCCTGAACTAGGTTAGACCTGTGTGTCAGGCTAAAAAGTACTAAGAATCTTAGAAATAATAAATTAATATACTAAAAAATAATTATAATACTATAAAAACTAGACAAGTATTACTCGCACAGGAAGGCTTCCATAATACAATTTTAAAATCGTGCAAAAAACGCTGACAAAATGATGTCTCTTGTAACCCTTTTAATTTTATTTAAATTTTTTGCTGTAGCGGTAATAGAAATACACATTTTGTGAAAATTTCAACTCTCTACATCTTACAGTTTATGACATACACCCTGCTGACAGAGGGACACACAGATAGGACGGACGGATGGAAAGCAGAAGCTTAGTAATAGAATCCCATTGACACCCCTCGGGTACGGAACCCGAAAGAAGCAAAAAGTGTTATAAAGGGCCTTTTCAAGTATTACATACTTAAGCAAATTATTTGCAAATATTAACACCCCCTCTCCATTGTTGGCAAAAGTAAGCAAAGCTCTCTGCCAATTGCTTAATTAAACCTTTATCAATGTGTTCTGGTTTCGTTATTAATTTATGAGCAGAGTTTGAAGTCTAGAAAAAAAGGATAGGCTTGAAATAAAGAAACAAAAACAAACTCAATTAAAATTTTGGCTTTTTAATTCAAATTAACAGTCCTCAGTTTATGACATATGAATTCATGATTATTATTAAGTCTTCAATGACATTGGATGTTTGCTGCTCAATGATGAGTGTTTATTCAATTTCGTCACAGAATAAGAAATAGAATTAGTGTGTATATTTTATATCTACTGCAGCCTGACGTAATCACCATCTAGACTCCTCCAACCCTATGTTATCAAAAATAAGCAAAGTAAAGACCTCCCCCCTCTGTAGTGCTTACTTAATATACTTGAAGTGTAGTTGTCTCATTTTCACTCGACATCTTTGGATTTCGTTTGGGTTAGGAGCAGTGGTGGCCGAGTGGTAACGGCCTTGACTTGCGAGATGTAGGTTCCGGGTTCAAACCCAGCCAGGCGCATTACTTTGTGTAATTAATTTCATCACCACTGCTCTCAAACATCGTGAGGAAACCGGCATGTCCTAGAACCAAAAATTCGAAGACATGTGACATCCACCAACCCGCACTGGGCCCGCGTGGTGGATTACGGCCCATTCCCTTTCCTAGAGAGGAGGCCTGAGTCCCAAAAGTGGGAACATTAAAAGGCCGACTATGCTATGCTATATGCTATCTTTGGGTTACTAAATGCTCAGTTGTAGAGATGTGCATACATCTGTTTGTCTTCACTTAATGTCGTACACATATATTATACTGCATCATTTATCTAATTTACATTATCATGTAACATTTAATTATTTAGTAACGACATCTGCCCCATAGGAACTAAAAATTCAAAATCTTGCATGGCGGTATCAGTTCTCCGCGCGATTAGAACACATACAACAGTCCGAAATCAGGCAGAGGTTTACAGAACAGAAAGTAAAGTCCCGCAAACCTCCGTTGAAAAGGGAGGAGTAGTGTCAGACTGTTACTTACTAAAAATTACCCATGTTCACGCAGTTGCCTTTTGCGTTCCAGCCGTTCCAGGGCCGCGGTGCTTAGATGGTATATAATCTAAGCCGCGATGCGTCTTTCGAACATTCCCGCATACCTAGCAACATTCAGTTACCTACGTTAATATAACTTTGTGTTTTTAATTTTGTCTACATCAGTGTAAGCCTTTCTGTCGTTCTGATTACATTAAATTACTTTTTTAACCGACTTAAAAAAAAGGAGGTTATATTTTCGGCAAGTTTTAAACTAATAATTAGTTATGTATGTATATATGTACACCACAAACTACCTGCGTATCTTGCTCCGTCAAATATATCCAAAAGTTGTCTGTAAAAAATCGCTTTTAGCGATATGACCGCCCATTGTTACACCCTATTAATTTTAAACTCCTACTGTAATATTTTATGGTGTACAATAGAGATTATAATATATCTATCTATCTAATGCATCGTCAGATCAATAATGCGTGGTTGCGACAACATGTGTACGTACTGTATCGTGCCGTTCACTCGCGGGCGGGAGCGCTCGCGCCCGGTGGCCTCCATAGTGGACGAGGTGCGCCAGCTCGCAGACCAGGGGGTGAAGGAAGTGACGCTGCTAGGACAGAACGTGAACAGCTATAGAGATGTCACGCAGTCCACAGAGAAGGTTGCTACTCATATGGCGAAAGGTAAGCATGTCTTTAATTTTTTACTATTTACATAATTATTTTGTGACCATGAGGTTGATTTGAAAAACATTTGCCCGCCATTGAATGTGGCAAACATGCCTGGACCGTTGCTTTTTTGTCATCCTGCATGCACGTTTATTTTGTATTCTTGTATGTATACAGATGTTTCAGCAAATAAATATCTTTGGGCAATGCTGCATCGATTCGTTTACTCGCGGGTGTAGCCGGCAATGGCTGCGAGACGCACAGGACCGTTAATTGTGGCGACCCTTGGGGGAGGCCTATGTCCGACAGCGGACGTCCCTCCCACTACCCTCCCATTTATGCCTACATTGACGAACAAACGCTGATGCAGCGACTCAGTAAGTGGACGTACTTGCACTGTATCGCGCCACTTTAGAATTATTTTCCAGTAGTTCTAATTTATTATTCTTCTAAAAAAGAAGATTTCGACGAGTTGAGAACCTCCTCCTTTTTATAGTCGGTTGGTTTATCGTAACTTAAAATCGATGGTTTTCCAGGATTCAAAACCGTATACAAGACAAAGAAAAGCGGGATGAGATTTGCTGATCTTCTGGACAAAGTGTCAGCTGTGGACCCCGAAATGAGGATCCGGTTTACTGCCGCACATCCTAAAGATTTTCCTGAAGAGGTAAGTTATGAAGATAGAGTGTTTCTTAAAGCCTATTCGTAAGATTTTTGTCGTAATTCCCATTATAGCTTTAATCTCTTTTGAATTTATCCTCTCAAGAGTCAAGATGGACCTATTGTACTGTGACATAACAGTTTATGTATGAATTTAGATCACAATTGCCACTAAGAGTCTGAATCGGCAAATGTTTGTGCACCAGAGAGGCGTGAGGATTTGCCAAGTTCAAATTCAGTCGAGAGACTACTACTCTGTTTTTTTTTATGCCAAAGCCTTTCGTCGTTACTTTTATCAAATTAATATTACAAAGACGAAAGTTCGTCTGTATATGTGTGTATGTTTGTTATTGCTTCACGCTCGAACGGCTCTAAGGATTTGGATAAAATACGCACACACATAATATTAGCACACGTGTACATCATGTCCTGGAATAGCACATAGGGTAATTTTTTATTTCGGGATTAAAGACCTTGGTTTATTTTCCACGTTCCCAAAGGCGAAGTTCGCTGTCAGAAGCTAGTACATTATACTTCTGTTTATCCTATCTAGATATACAAACTTATCGTCTCATGTTTATCCTCTTCTTCTTACCTTGCTCATTACCCGACATGGGTATACCCAAAATGGAAGGTTATGATGTTAGCCGTCTATACATTATACATCTTTTTGTCCAGGTGCTCCAAATAATCTCGGAGCGTCCAAATATCTGCAAGCTACTCCACCTGCCCGCACAGTCGGGCTCCAGTGCCGTGTTAGAGAGAATGCGTCGTGGGTACACCAGGGAGGCCTATCTACAGCTAGTTGAAGACGTCAAGAGGACCATACCTGGAGGTAACTGATGAAACTCAACTTAAGTCTCTATATAATAAGGTTGGCATTGGTTTACCGGACCAAAAACAAACTTAAGGGCCTATTACTCTACTCGATATTCAGACAATCTTAGTCGATGTCGCGTAGTGTAATGAGGGTTAGACCGGTTTTACTCGAAACAAAAAATAAGACAGTCTGAATATCGTGTGCTGAATATCGTGTAGTGTAATAGGCCCTTTAGTGGCAGTGAACAATAGAAACCCAACTTTAGTTTGTAATTCATAAGTTTTAAATTGGTTTACCTGCAAACCTTTTGAGGTAATTTTGACATAAATCGTCATAATCTAGTTGTGCTTTTTACTATACCGTTTTGTATCGTTATTTGTCAGTGGGCTTATCAACGGACATGATCTGCGGCTTCTGCGGGGAGACGGAGGAAGAGTTCCAGGAGACGCTCTCCCTCATGGAGCTCGTCGACTACAATATCGCGTTCTTGTTCCCCTATAGTATGAGAGAGGTGAGACAGAAATATATTACGAGTATTATGTCTCCGCTTGTTGCTTGCAAAAAGGAGAAAGTAAAAGTCGGAAGCGTTTTATTCGCTGCACACAGGTCATTCGGGACCGACCATCCACAATGAGATGTAAGTTGTAGGAGGAACACCACTCACCACCGCCCGGCAAAAGGGGGGATTACAGACCTTTCCGACACCCAGTGCTGGCGCGTTGCTCCTGACCAGACGATGGCTCACTTATGTCCAAAGTGTCCCTAAATCTGCACTTTGGAGGGCCTAAAAAACCCACTAACGCCGCTATAAACATGGCAACCTACTGAACCCAAAAACTTTGAAGGTCTAGGATTTGTTGAGATCGGTTTCGCATTTTACTACATTGTGACTCATTCTCAGATGTCGACTTTTTAAAAATAAGCTAATATTTTCAGCATATTGCATACATCCATACTACCATTTTTACAGCTGGCGGCAATTGAAATGCAGCCTGTCCCATTAGAGCTTTATTTGCGAATGTAAAACATGTTTTCAGAATTTGCAATTTTCAAGACACTCAATAATGGCAATATTTCTCACAGAAAACCACCGCCTACCGCCGCTACAAGGACGACGTGCCCGACCTCATAAAAAAAGAACGACACAACCGCATGCTAGAACTGTACCGACGAAAATGCCAAATACTGAACGACGCAGAAATTGGCAACACTCACTTAGTACTAGTCGAAGGGACTGCGAAAAAGTCTGGCAACATTCTGGGGCGAAACGAATTGTATATGAGAGTAGTATTTGAACAAACAGAGATTTTGACTGAAGATGGAGGAAAAAGGCAGGTGAAGCCGGGGGATTATGTAGCTGTGAAAATTGTGGGGGCTAGGTCGGCGACTTTGAAGGGAGTTCCGTTGTACCATACTAGTCTGAGTGAGTTTTATAGAGACAATCAGTGGGGAGTGAGAAGAGCTGTTAATTAGGATAATAGGCTGTTGTTGATAAGTATTAAAGTTAGACATTAATTGTTTCATGTTGTTTTGTTTACTCTTTGCCGAATATAGATCAAATGTTCATAAGGCTAGAGGGGTGACCAGACGGTTGCAAACTAGCGTTCCAACCAAGGTCACCTTGATTTATGTGTTTAGTTTGTGTTGCGGCTACATGGATGTAAACCACGCGCCAACACGTTCGGTGGTTGGGAAAACGCGCCTCCCAACCAAAGGCGTTGAAGGTCATGGAGTACAACTTCTGTCTACACGGATTAAAACTAGCAAGGTCACCTTAGTTGGAACGTTGGTTTGCAACCGTTTGGTCATCCCTTAAGCTTAGCAAATGTAATTAAGGAGCAATGTAACGTTGGAATCCAGTGCCGGTAATATATCAAATCTTTCCGCTAGGAATGGCGTAATTATAAATATCATACTTTTAACAATGAGCAAAAATCCAAAACAGTTTTGCGAACACATCTTTGAGGGCTTTAAGGACTTTTTGGGAAGATTGTCTTTATTGCATAATTTTACAATTTTAAATAATTATACAGATCAAAAGAGTAGTTATGGAAATCTCAGTAGAAGTGCATCAAAAAGTTAATTTCCCCAAAATGGTCTTTACGCCCTTTGTAGCGGAGAGAGTCGATATTTTATGGCAGGCTACTGCCATTTTTTCTTCTTGTCACATAATTTTACGGCGGGCTACTGCCATTTTTTCTTGTCACATAATTTTACGGCAGGCTACTACCATTTTTTCTTCTTGTCACATAATTTTACGGCAGGCTACTGCCGTTTTTTCTTGTCACATAATTTTACAGCAGGCTACTGCCATTTTTTCTTCTTGTCACATAATTTTACGGCAGGCTTCTGCCATTTTTTCTTCTTGTCACATAATTTTACGGCAGGCTACTGCCATTTTTTCTTGTCACATAATTTTACAGCAGGCTACTGCCATTTTTTCTTCTTGTCACATAATTTTACGGCAGGCTTCTGCCATTTTTTCTTCTTGTCACATAATTTTACGGCATGCTGCTGCCATTTTTTCTTGTCACATAATTTTACGGCAGGCTACTGCCATTTTTTCTTCTTGTCACATAATTTTACGGCAGGCTACTGCTATTTTTTCTTCTTGTCACATAATTTTACGGCAGGCTACTACCATTTTTTCTTCTTGTCACATAATTTTACGGCAGGCTACTGCCATTTTTTCTTGTCACATAATTTTACAGCAGGCTACTGCCATTTTTTCTTCTTGTCACATAATTTTACGGCAGGCTACTGCCATTTTTTCTTCTTGTCACATAATTTTACGGCAGGCTACTGCCATTTTTTCTTCTTGTCACATAATTTTACGGCAGGCTACTGCCATTTTTTCTTCTTGTCACATAATTTTACGGCAGGCTACTGCCATTTTTTCTTCTTGTCACATAATTTTACGGCAGGATACTGCCATTTTTTCTTCTTGCCACATAATTTTGAAGAGGCAAGACTTCGATAGATGAATACAAGCAGATATTAGTATTTCCTTCTCACGGTGAAGTGGCGTGTGTCCTAGCTGTAAGTCATAGGTTGATTATGCTCATGGTAAGTACCAGTGCACTCTCTACTCTTATGCCTTAGCACTTCACGGGTAATTTCTTAAAGGGAAACCGTGGTCCTGTAATGGGAAAGGCAACTAAAGGACTCAGGTGAATTTTAGTCAGTAAAAGTCTGACACGCCCTCTCATTCCACCGCCCACGCCACCGGACTTAAATAGTGAAGCCATTAGATTCTGTATGAATATGTATTATGTATTTTGAAAAAATAGATGCCTTAACAATGTTTTCATGATAGTAAGGATGAGTTTAATAACAGTAAAACGACATGTTAGTTCGTGACACTTCAAAAGTGCATTTTATTAGAGTCAATCAATCAGTACAAAGTTATCAATCATCAATCAAATACAAAATGCAACACAATAAATATAGATTATATTACATGGACTACACAATTTGTGACTTTATTTCTTTATTAAATAAGGCTCAATTTTTATATTATGCTTAATTTACATTTACATTGTATGTATAAAAGTAGATGTTTACCATTATTTCGTGTTCAGCACACCGAACAGGGTGGAACATACAGGTATTGGATATGTCACTATTTAATTCAGTGTCGTTATCGAGCAGGTAGATAACTTGTATAGTAGTTAAGGAGTATTTTAGGTAACAAAAAAAACTGGGGCCCCTTTTTTAAAATGGAAAATCATCGTATAACCCCTCCTGCTCTGGGTGCAGTGGAAAGGAGTGTCAGAGTTTTACTGACTAAAACGATTAACCATGATTAAAGTAGTATTGCAACCTATTTTATTTAGATTTTGAACATGGAAGAATTTCTCAGTAGTTACTTCAATACGAGGTTTGTTAATGGAGTTTTAGGGGCCCCAAGCTTGAGGGACCCGGGGCACTGTACCGCCTAACCCTTCGGTAGCTACACCGGTGGATAATTTTTTTATGAATCAGCCCTTCCATATATATTTTTTTTAAATATAGTCTTGTGACTGTAAGCAATCTTATCTGTGAAATAACGAGGTTCAAGCAGTAGTTCCACCCATAAAGAAAACAACAAAAGTCTACTCAAAAATCTAACTGAAAAACAAACAATAGTGAGATGAGTATTTTTACAAACTATTATAAAATTATAAGACAAAACAACAAGACTTACAACTACTTAATATTAATTAGAATTATTGTGATACATGGCATCGTTAAACCCTACATTAAGTTTGTACTTTTTGCAAATTTTAATTTTGAATTACGTATTCATCAGTTTGTGTATTAGTGAAAAAGTGACTTAGATAAACACGGTTAACGTGCTTTGTGAATTTATTATTTCAATTGTGGATACTTAAAATTAAACGGGTATTTCTTATAGATAGGTACAAAATTTTGAACACAATTTAATAGGCACGGCAATTTTTTGTAAGCCTATAATAGCTGTACCGAATAAAGTGGGGTAACTACGGCCCTAGGGTAAAACTTTAGCTGAAGCTTATTAACCAATAGGAACATGACAAACTGTGTTTCTATAGATTAATTAATTCGGGTTAAACTTGTACCTCATGGCCAAGGTAACCCCACTTTCCGGTATATATATTGTAGCATAAAAACTATATTACGTAAAAGAGGTATTTTATACAAAACATTCGTAGCGGCTGACAATTGCTTGCTTAACCCTATTTTTGATAGTTATTTTTCTAATTATCATGTTTTGTTTCAGCATTTTACTATGCTTGAGTTAATAAATTTTCAAGTTTTTCAACATAACACCTGTCTGATAAAGTTTCGGATTTCTAAATGTTCCCAATAACATGTCATTAAGATTAATTTAAAATGGATTTAGAAGGCAAGTTTATTGTTCCCATTTATCATTGATCTGCTCTCTTTCATCTCTCTCTCCTTCTCAAACTAAACTGGACGCTCCTATCTGCCCACCCATAATCTTCCCGTTGGGCACAATATTAACTCTTTGCCCAGACAAATTATCTGAGCCCTCCGCATGGCCTGACAAGCTTGGTGACGGGCCTTGCGAGCTCCCATACACCTTAGTACTATAACCCGAATCGTTATGCGACTCCCTGTCCGTCTGACTCTGGGTCTCCGTCAGATGGGTGTTGATCGCCAAAGATTGCAGCCGACTGTGAAGTAAACTGTGGTCAGGATTCGGTTTCCTGGTCATTCCATGCGGGTTCCCCCTAAAATTCGGGTACGTCGGGTCGTAACACATCCGAAAGTCATTTTGTTTCGCGATCTCCACTTCCGTATTTTGATCTAAATGATCACTGTAGCAGTGTGGTATGCGCTCCATTTCCCTCATTATATGATCTTGCATCATAGCATCAAACACTCCAGTCTGATGGTGGTACAAAGGGTTTCTATTCCTCGGTTGAATTTGGTTGGGCAACCCTGATTGGTTGTAGTCGAACTGAGGACAAGGGAACTGAGGCACTGGTAGACCGCTGTCCATGTACGGCATCTGCCTATTCGAGATGTCGTGGAAGTAAGCGTCTTTGGGTATCATGGCTCGCAAGTCGTGAGGGTACGGGTTCTGATTCGACATTTGAGCTGGTGATGGAGATTTTGACACCGTCTCGAAATTCGGCATCGGTAATGTTTGAAGTAGGTTGGTGTTCCTCATTAGTCCCGGCTGCATGGAACTTCTGATTGGATTGTCCTCTTCATCACTACTTTCTGAGTTGTTGCCATTTTCCTTCGGTGGGTTCTGAAATGTTTTTCTGGTTGGAAATGGTATCAGATTGTGCAAGCTGAACCGTTTGCTCTTCGGTGGTTTTTCTTTTAGAACAGGAGCTGGTCTTTGAGGTTGTTGTGGCATCTTCAGAATGCTAGGGTTCTGTTGACTGGTTGAGGGTACAGTTTCTATGTTTTCGGTGGGCTGTACTTTTCTAGTCATGGGATCTGGAACTGGTGATGCACATCTTTGCTGCTCCACTTGTGCTACTAATTCCTGCACTGATTTTCTCTGCTCTCTTTCTACCTCATTTGTATTCTGATAGTTACCTTGCTTTCTTAATTTCACGTAGCCGTCTTGTGATATGTCTAAGGACTTGTTTGTTCTAGACATAACTTCTGCCATTTCCTTCTCGAAAGCTACCCGTTTTCTCATGTCATCTGCTGTTCTTTGTAGCACTTGGCTCTTCCATAAAGGTACGTTTGGATTTTTCTGGCTTCTTACATCTTCTTCTAAATCGCTGGGTTGTTTTTGACTGCTGCTCGGTGACTTAGCATCAGAATGCGCGGTAGAATGTCGACTAGGAGAGCGATACCTTTGATTGTGGTAGCTTTCTACTTCCATAGACATTGGTGATTGTGATACGGACATTTTGTTCGCTTTGACATGAATTTCTGCAGTGACATTCTGATGATGGTTTTCCTGGTTATGCTTAGGAAAGGGAGGTATTGAGAGCCTGCTGGGTCCAGCGTCTAACTGATCGCTGCTCTTGGAGTTCTTCAGTAGATACCTTCGTCTAGGACTGAGGGGCTCTCTACTGTCCAAAATCTCTGTGCTTTTAGACGTGGCTTTGCTATCATTCAGGTCTTTGGCATTAGTCTCGTAGTGTTCAGCATTTTTATTGAAGCTCTTTATTATTCTGTGGACTTTGTTCCACTCTTCAGTGTCGGCATCTAGCAACTCTAAACTTCTGGTGCGTTTGAGTGGTGGTATATCTAAAGAGCCTTTAGGACTGAAGTCTAATTTCTTCACTCTTTCTGATGCTCTGAACATCATTCCTCTCGTTAACCAGTGCTCCAAGTGTTTGTGTCTCTCCTTACACATGGCTCTTTCTGCTGCTACGAATCTTGTTAGTTCTGATATTTGTCCTTGTGTTTTCATTTCCAAATCTGATACCTTTTGGTCTAGTCTGTCGTGTGCTCTGTCTATATGCTTTTTCAGGTCTTTTTTGTCTTCGTTTAGCTTATCCTCCATATGTTTGAAGAACGGTGCACAGTAGCAGGTGTACCCGGCACCTATGGGACCCTTTTTGATGTTCCCAGCCAAATCTAAATAGTACTGCTCGCCTTTTCTTAGTGGTTCGGTGGGTAGCGAGCTTAGCTTTGGTTTAGGGAAGAACTTTGGGTCGGGGTAGTAATGGCAACCGTAGGGAGACCACTGGATTTGTGGAGGTGTTTCGAAGTGCACATTTTTCTTTTTCTTGTCCTTGTCCTTCACTTTGTCTTTCTCCTTTTCTTTCTTTTTGCCGGCGTCTGGTTCGTCTAGGGTTCTTTCTTTGCTTTTATCTCTGTGCTTCTTCTTGCTTTGTTTGGCTACTGGCGTGTTGAGTATGCTGATGATTTCTTCGAGACCTTTTCTCGTGGCTATATCTCTTGCGGTTTCTCCTTGGTGGTTGCGTATGGACTTGTCACAGCCAGCCTCGAGGAGTATCCTGGTTAGTTTCCGCCTGCCCATGGCTGCAGCGATGTGTAGAGCTGTGTCTCCGTTCTTGTTCTGTTCGGAGACGCGGCACTGAGCGGAGATGAGGATCCGAGTGACGCCGGCGTGCCCGTACCGAGCGGCCGTGTGGAGCGATGTGTCACCATACTGCAAAGTGAATGGAGAATGTTAATACTGTTACATTTTTATTTTGCAAAAAATAGTGCTTTCTCTAAAAAAGTAGTTAGCAAGTTTACGTTTTTTGCTTAGAAAAAAGATGCCTCTAAACTATAATAAAATAAAGTAGATTTTAATACCAAATTTCGACTGGGTTTCAGGCTAAAGTGGAGTTTGATCTAATAACCTCATCTTCAAATTCTTTATTCTTTCTTTCTTTCTGAATAATTGATTTTCTGAATAAAGAAGTTTAATTGTTGTAATTACTTGAAAGGTTACTAAAACTAAAAGCATTTTTTTTCAATGAAATCATTTACAGGCTCTTGAATTGCGAAGGGCTTGGCCAAAAAGATTGCACGTTTAAAATGTCCATTACATTTTATTTTCATCTAAGGACATGACTTAAATATTTTACTCACATTGTTCTGCAAGTCCGGCGGCGTCCCCGCCAGTAGTATCTCCCGACAGGACTGGTTGTGTCCGTTCTGGCAAGCGAGGTGCAGCGCCGCGAACCCGGCCGCGTTGCGCGCGCGCAGCTCGGCTCCCGCGTGCGCAAGCAGCGCCACGCAGCGCGAGTAGCCCTTCCAGGCAGCCTCGTGAGCCGCGGTGTTGCCGTGCTGGGGAAATTAAGTGGTTTATTTAGATGGTAAGTTTTGATGGAACTAGTTTTTGAATAAGGAATTGCTCCATGTAAATAGTGGTTGGATGAAAGTAGTTTGCCTGAAAGTAAACCTGAACATAGTTGGGAATCAGCTTGGTAGATGGTCTTTACTGAGAGAGGATTCTTATGACAGCTCTGCATATGCATCTCACTTAAAAAGTACCTACTTCAATAAATAAATAATGGATTTCAGAATCCATTATGAGCATAACATAATTCCGCCAAGCCCGTTTAATCATCGGGCCACCAGAAATCCGGCAATGCGCCACCACATGGTGGACATCCTACCCATATCCACAAAACGTTTTGGGAACACATTCATTGTGTGTACAACTAAAAAGTGGATTTATACCGGAATCTATGTTTCCTGATACAACCTCCCTAGGTTCTAGGTCCTAGGTCTTTAAGTTAAGAGTGATACTATTAGGCAAGCGTGCTCCACCGTCGACCACATCATCACACTATCTAGTAAATCTACCACCAGGACCACTAGGTCAAGCGCATAAATAAATAAATTATGAAAGCGTTTTCGTTGTGCAATAATAAATAGGTAGGCAATTTATTGCCAAAGACATTTCGGATTTAGTAAATTAACTTCGTGATTGTTTATTAAACAATCAGAATATCTCAAGTCTCAAACTAATTAAAAGGTTATCGCTTACCACATTGTCCTGCTTGTTAGGGTCGGCGCCATGTTGCAGCAACAGTTGCACGACCTCAACGTGACCGTCCGCTGCCGCACGCTGCAACGCTGTACATCCATTCTGGAACAAGGAATACAACAGATTATATATTATTATATTCCCTAAAGTGGTGACCCCTGGTAAACTGGTTGGACAATATGTGGATCCTATAACCCTCCATTGTGATCTCTCTCTATCACTCAATGGTGTGTTGGAAGAACACGTGAAATTTGTTATCCACATATCTTGTAGCTTTTTATGGTGTACAATAAGGAATTAAAGAATCATTGAAACGGACGCGATAACGACAAAAGGAGCTGAGAATGTTATTGTAGTATCGACTGCCTCAGCGAAGCTTGCTGAGAGTGCTGACTCGATACATTTTCTGCCAAATAGCGCAAAAACATTATAATGCATACATACGCATACACATTACATTACACGTATGTAATATAATCGCGAAAAAAAATCAGCTGTTGAGTACATTTACTAGGGCGAAAATTTGCATCTTTAAGATGAGACAAATGGATACGTTATATCCAGCCTATAGCAATTCTGTCGTCGTAATTTAAAAGGGCACGACTAATTATTTTTTTTTACAAAATTGAGTTTGATACATATTCGGAATCAGAAAAAAAAACTGATTCCGAATAAGCGAACATGTAGGTACCTATTTAAAAAAAACCAAAAAAAATTTGTTGTGCCCTTTTTAATTACGACGGCAGAATTGTAGTGTAGTTAAATGCATAAATAGAGCGAACTAAAAAGAAAAAAAAAAATACTGTGCCGGCACATTTTATACGTTTCTTCACCTTATTGTATTAAGTGCATCTTCTTACAAGTTTTTTGATCGAGTATCTCTATTTTAATATTCCCAAGTTTATGTGCATAAAAACCTGCATCAAAAATTAATAATTCATAAGCATTAGATAAACCAGAATTATAAATTATCACTTTTATATAGCCATGACCAATTAGACCAGCGTAAGGGCCTGGGCGATTTTAATTAACGCATTGCTAGACTTGCGACATTTTTAATAAGTAGTCAGCGAGCCAACGGCCGGCAGCCATAATGGGAACCCGATCATTTTCTGCTCCAATAAATAGACAAGGTGCGTTTTTATAAGTTATGAAACTGGCAACATTGCAGGAAGTAATGCGAATTGTAACGATGTGTTCTTAGAATAAAATGGCGTCTAAACTACGTTATAATAAAATAGCTTATAGTTCATTGCACAACAATATCGCTCACCATACATATATTTAGTACACGTTCACACTTTGATATACTTACATAATATAACATAATCAGCCTTTTAATGTTCCCACTGCTGGGATTCAGGCCTCCTCTCTTTAGAAGAGGGAATGGGCCGTAATCCAAAACGCGGGCCCAGTGCGGATTGGTGAATGTCACATGTCTTCGAATTTTTGGTTCTAGGACATGCCGGTTTCCTCACGATGTTTTCATTTACCGTTTTGAGAGCGGTGGTGATGAAATAAATTACACAAGGTAATGCGCCTGGCTGGGTTTGAACCCGCGACCTACAACTCGTAAGTCGGGGCCGTTACCACTGCTCCCTGACTTACAATAATTATATTATTGGCTAAATTAAATAAAAATAAAATCAAATCCGTAACTATAATGGTTCATTTACTCTATATAGGTCGATAAGACCTGCCCCCCTAGCCAAGTTACAATCGTTTCGTTCACGCCAAACGCTTCGAGTAGGCCACGCCTACAATTCCTTTATTCGGACCATGTGACTGAGCGTTGAGATGACGTCAGAACAAAGGAATCGGAGGCGTGGCCTACTCGAGGCGTTCAGCGCGAACGATACGATTATAACTTGGCTAGGGGGGCTGTTCGGCAGGCAGGTGAAGTCTGGTACCACGGCTGCCACTTAAAGCCGTGAAAAAAAAAAAAAAACAAACTTGAAATTAACATTAGGCGCATATTTTGACACTCGCAAGGAGATCCAAACGTACAGGGTACATCTCGTTGACCTAGAATCCTGCAACAAGCAAGGTCTCAGCACAAGAACAGGAAAAAGACTGAAAACTTTATAGGTATATCACAAAATAATTGCTTTTTGCCATACGGAAAAATCTTTGAGACTCGATTCGGGAATCGAACTATTTACATAGGTAAGTATATACGGAGCCCTCGGTGAACTAGTCCCGACTCGCACTTGACCAGTTTGGTTTTACTTTAAAACCACCCATGTAGGTATTGCCTATTGGAGTGAAAAAAAATCAAATCGTTCAAGCTGGTGTTAAGTTTTAACGACACTGACGAACAGCAATTGATTTATATATATGTCGTGGCCAGATTGTTTTAAACGTTAAAGTTTGAGGATATTTCAATCCTCGCTTGGCCTATTTTCATAAAGATCTTTTATTATTATAAAAATCCTACATCAATGATATGGTTAAACGAGGATTGACATATCATCAAATGTTAACGTTTAAACGATCTGACCAGTTTTAGTTGGCCATATCATGAAGTGATTAATTCTAAGATCTGGCCATGATATATATATAGAGGACGCATATATAGGTATATGTATACATAGAAGACAGTTTCCCAACGTCGAGATTTAACTAAATCTCGGACTGTTACTCAACTTAGGGAAATTGCAATCAAGTAATTAAGTAAGTAATCGCTATATCAGTGGCGCCAGCGCATTTAATGGACATTGGTACCCTAGTTTTGCTACTTCAAATAAATAAAGCTTTGCCTTTTATACTTTAGGTACTTGTTCAAATTACAACATGGTAATGGAAATCAACATTTTACAAAAAATAAACTGGGCATGTGCGAGTCGGAATCGGACACAGAGGGTTCCGTACAAACTTACCTGTGAAAATAGTGCAACTGCCGAATGGAGTCTCCGAAGATTTTTCCGAATCGCAAAAAGTTTGTTTTTTTGTGACGTAACAAATTTACTATTTTTAGATTTATTCCTATATCTGTGTTATAACTATAAGACCTTGCTTTGTGCCAAATTTCAGGATTCTGAGTCAAGGGGAAGTACCTTATGAATTTTGAGTCCCTTGAGAATGTCGAAATACACTTTTTTTGTAACAAAAACGGCCACTTCGTTTTTCGTTAACTTACAAGTTTGATTTTTCACAGCTTCAAGGGATCGCAGATTTGAGTATAGATACGTATGGTTTTAATTTCAACTCGATACCTCCATGCATGCATGCATGCATGCGGACAACAAAGTGATCCTATAAGGGTTCCGTTTTTTTCTTTTGAGGTACGGAACCTTAAAAATATATACCAATCTTCCAAAACTCCAAAAATTACCTGCCTTTTTTTTGTAGTCGTCAACCCCAAAACGTGGTCGCTTACAATGGGCCTCATCAGAAGGCTCAAAGTCCAAACCAACTGGGGCTCAAACCCAAAGGGCAATGTAGAGGGCTATGCTCGGAGTTTCCTTATGTGATCGAATCAGGAATGACGTAGCCCAAAGAATCGCCAAACTTAAGTGGCAATGGGCAGGGCAGATCGCAGGACAGATGGTCGTTAGAGCCAAAAGGTTCTGGAGTGGCGACCGCTTACCGGAAGACGCAGTGTTGTAAGGCTTCCACAAGGTGGACCTGACCTTCTGAGGGTCACCGGAACCCGATGGAAGCGAGACGCACAGGACCGTTCGTTGTGCCGACACTTAGGGGAGGCTATGTACAACGGAGGACGATTTTCGGCTGAAATTAGGATGATGAATCCAAACCTACGAAGTTAGGCCATGGTTCTTATTTTAAAACTTGTGCTACGTCTCTGGTATTGCAGAGATCTGTGGTCGGCTATGTTGCCATACCAAAAAATACTGTGTGAATTAATTTAAAAATGTATCACTATCTTTCTTTATAATTAACCATACAGTTCGTTGATCAATATCTATGCTTTACTTACCTCAGCGTTGTAGGGGGTTGACTCTGAGATTTATATTGCCCTTTTTTAAAGTAATTAGAAATAGCTCATAAACTATTCTTATGTCCTATAGTTTAAAACGAGTATACAGGTATCTACTAAGGTTTTCAGCCTCGATACATTTTCAAGTACCGAGACTAAAAAATCGGGACTGGGCCCAGTCTCGGGACTCCCGGGAAGAACGAGACTTCATAGACTGGTTAAAAAAAATCTGTATTCAAACGCTAGGCATTTAGACAATCAATTCAAAATTATAGTAAAGATCTTTATTATAAACAGTATTTCAAACTTGTATTTCTTGTGCCTTGGCTACAATCGAGTAAAATAACACTGACGAGTATTTTTTTCTTTTTTAAAGCGAGCACGTAAAAATCATGAAGCATCTAATGTGATTTCAGAATGGTAGAATCTGTAACTGTTATGTTACAAAATTAACCTGCGGCAGGAAAAAGTATCTCTGCTTCCACTCTGCTCCAATGCAAATTTGTGAAATTACTGAATAAAGGGCGATGTCGGTAAAATGGAGTGAAAATTATTGTATTCTACTACTACTTACAATAAAATAATAATAAAAATTCAATGAAGCTTGCCGAGAAGGCATTTCATAGGTACCTTTACATTTGCTGCCAAATACTGCAAAATATTGGATTGTGTTACATTCACACTCTAATGGAACTCAGTGATGAACTCGGAGATGAGAATGTTAAGATGGATTGTGGAAAGTTTGAAAGTGGCGCCAGTGACTAAAAAGTTGAAAGGGAATCGTTTGTCCAAGACCATACAAAGTATGGTCATGTGAAGAGGAGGGATGAAACGCATGTTACTAAAAGAGTTATGAGTTTACATGTGGATGGATGGAGAGGGAGAGGGAGACCAAAGAAAAGATGGATGGATTGTGTGAAGAGTGATATGAAAGAAAAGGAAGTTAGTGATAGAATGACGAGTGACAGGGCAGAATGAAAGAAAAAAACGTGTTGCGCCGAACCCAAATAACACGAAACAAGGGCAGGAAGATGATGATTGTAAAAATTAAGCTTAACACTGGCTAAATGCACAAACCGTGAGGAGACAAAACTACATAAAAAGTAATTAATTTCTCTCTCCTCGTCTGCCTCTCTGTGTGTCTCCGTCTATCAGGCCAGATGGATGGATTTTGTTAATTAAGTTCCCACTACCATTTGCCAGCAGTCGCAAAACCGTTCACTTTGAGAGAGCGAGCGTCGTCAGCGGACCGAAGTTAGACTGATAAGCTATAATTATTCCAACATAAACACTTTCCCGCCCAGTCTTCCAGTAGGTAACTGTAGTATTCTTAATGAATTCAGCGAAGCGGGCTCATCTGCCGCGTTCAACGTGCCGCTCGGACCGTACCGGTCGTCGCCAAGTTTTTTAAGATCCCCGAGGATGAAGTACCTATGTATGTTTGTCGCTGTTTTATCAAAAGACTACTTGATGTCATGCATAAACTATAAAAATACTTAAGGAACCCTTCTTTTAGTAGGTAGTTGATGTTAACTTTAATCATCTCAAATAAATTATTATAAATCTATTTGTTTTTTATTATAACTTCATATAATGCAAAGGTAAAAATGTGCCTAACACTTAATGCCTTAGGCATTTTCTACTAGTCAAACGTGGAGGAAAACAGAGACAACATGGCGGTTGCATAAAAATATATTAGAAAACCAAGATATAAAAGTACTTACCTACCTAATATTATTCATAGGTATATTATTAGAGATCATTATAATTTCAGCCGAAAGATACTACGACTCCCCGGGTTATGGGACCCGAGAGCCTGCTGGCCCGCTGACTATGCCATATGATCAGGATAGCTGAAATCATGTTTTTTAGCATTTCAGGTCTTCGTAACACTTGCTAAATATTCTCACAAATCATAACGACTCTCTTAGACAAAGGTTAGGCAAAGAAATGACCACGGAAATAACGAATTATCTAGTATTACCGACAACGTAACGATGTGAATATTTACATAAGGTTTATGCTAGTTGGCGCCCGATCATATTTCTTTGGCTGTAGTAAATTACACCAGCTTGAAGCAAGCACCTAATAAGATGAAATTCTTCTGCCTGGCTTCCGCGAGCCAACAGCTAGAAAAGTAAAGAAATCTATGAATAGGCATCCTTAATGAGTGAATCAAGGTATCAACCATGTAACTACCTACTATGTCTATACCTTTTTTATTATACTTTACTCATAAGATGGTCAGAACGTGTACCCTCAGCAATTTTAATCAAGTTCTGCGCATATAAAAATGTCAACGCAGTCATTTTGATTACTAATTATTATTGAAAGCAAGCAACTTGAGAGAGATGGATCATGATGTCAGCACTAATAACGGATTGAAATTAATTGCAGCTTTAATTATAGAGACATTTAAGGGCGGGCACTTTTTACGAGATTTCTGTTCGGTTGCGCATAAAGCCTCACTGATAGATGTCTACTTTAGTTTTTAAACATCAAAATTTTAATATTATAGTATGTCGTGTAATTCTAGCCTGAAGTAAATCATTGTTACCCGGTTAGGCCATCAGTGTAAGCACCCACGAAACAGAAAATATGGCACCTATCCCCACTGCTACCGGCGGTAGCCGAGCAATAACATAATCAGCCTTTTATTGTTCCTACTGTTGGGACTCAAACCTCCTCCCTAGGAGAGGGAATGGGCCGTAATCCACCACGCGGGCCCAGCGCAGGTTGGTGAATGTCACATGCCTTTTAAATTTTTTGGTTCTAGGACATGCCGATTTCCTCACGATGTTTTCCTTCATCGTTTTGAGAGCATTGGTGATGAAAATAAATTACCCACACAAAGTAAAGGTATAGATTTACGGTTGAGCTTCGATTTACCATGTCATGGAAACCGGGCGTAGGAGATTGTTTCCAGTAACAATAAAATTAATCCAGTTTTAACATCCTACATAGAAAAGGACTATGAACTTTCAGTACAGTACAACAGCGATTTAGAATTGAAATACGAAACCCACACCGCGTCCCTTCCATATCTGACATACGATTTAGTGCAGTACATTTCTCAATAAACTAGTGATTTTACGGCATTTTCGATTGCGTTACTTATTGCTCATGTCACAAGGTTTAATCTTGTTCTCTGCGATATTGTATCTTAGCAATACACATTATTATATTGGTTATTCCGGATAACAGCATGTTTCTTGTATCAGAAGATAAGGTGAAAACAATCGTAAATTTCTCCCGACCAGTTTGGTCATGTGTTTTTGCTGCTTTATTGGTATAGAGGCGGCTATACTTAGTTCCTATTCTCTTAGCTAATCTCTAGGTCAGTTGAGGGCTATTACTAATTAGAAGTTTTTCAGAACCAGGTTAAAGTCAGGATTTGCGTCTAGTTTATGATACTCGTAGTTTCAGGCATATGGTGGAGGCCCTATGGAGATCGTTTTGCACATATGGATAGAAAGGGAGGTTGTATTATCCTGCTCCTTTTCCGCTGCCTCCTTCCAACTATCACTTCCTCGCAGAAGGAGGAGATGGCGTCTCACACGCTCTCGCTTCCAACAAACAAGTCGGGAAGCGTAAGGTTTTCCGCAATACTTCACGTAAAGCCGTTGGTCCCGGTTGTCATTCGTAGAACCTTGACAGTTGTTACAGGTAGTCAGAAGCGTGACCATCAGTCTGTCCAAGGAGTATCGTGTTGCGCAGTAAATGGGTTGTGGAGGTTGGATTGGTCGTCGCTCCATGAAAAACACGGGTATTCAGCCGTATCCGGTAAAACTATTAGCTCACCTCAAGGTAGTTGGGAAGTGATTAAGGAGATTTTTTTTCGGTGCAAGAGGGCGTTTCAGACTGTTACTGACTAAAACCAACTCCTGTTCCTTCTTTGCCTACGTTCCAGGGCCCCGGGGTTCTCTTTCGCACAACCCATGGCCTCAGTAGGCTTCGACCCTGCTGCCCTTATGGTTTTGCTGACATTTCCTTCATTAAGGTGATGATGGAGTCAGGTATTGATAAAACTAATAAATTCGTAGCAAATTTCACCAAAAACTTCACACAGCTACATCTACATACCAGCCAGGTTTTTCCTGCAACTCATCGTCGCAAGCGCATGGTAATGACTAGGCAATCATGACGTGACGGAGATGCTTACAATTCATCAAACACCGTTACAATATGGCGACAATCATGCAACACATTTGCAAAGAAATGCGCGGTGCTAGAAAAAGAATATTATACTGGAAAGGTTGAAGAAAATAATGTAGTAAATATGCAGCGATGTAAAGATTAGGTAAGAGGAGGATGGACAAAAGACGAATGCCGTGTCGATGGAAGAAGCTGCTTTTGTAGACAGACGCGCAGAGAGTCTATCCAGGAGTATAGTGTTGCCCAGTAAATGGGTTGTGCAGGTCTTAGAGCCAGTCCCTCGATGTAAAACGGGTACTTAACCGCATCTGAATAGACTGGTAGCCGACCCCAGTAAGCTAGTTGGGCAAAAGGCGAGGGAGAGGATTTCTTAAAACTTTTGTCTATCTCTGTAATAAAAGTTTACAGTGTCATGTGTAATGTAATGTGTTACATTTGGAATATGCATTCGAAAATATCGTGTCACGTCTTTACAGAATTAACGGATATAGAGTGGTAAATCTTGCACCTTCTTATCTCAATTTATTTTATTGCTGGACTCTTGAACCGAATGGCTAAATAACATAGAATCTAACTGGGAAACAGTCCTTCAGCTGTGGCGAAGTTGTGTCTATTTCAATGTATTATTTCGAGGTTATTTCGTTTTCTCGAGCTTTTAAGACTTCGTAGTTTGTTTTTGCAATTCCGCCTATTCTTACGATCGCCGCTTTTGAACTGTGACTGCAGTCTAAAACTCCGCACCGGAGAATAATGAAAACCGCACAGGCGAATTTAAACCTTGGACCTCTTTTGCGCAGTGTTCATTTTACATTGCAGTTTTCTGGAAGCAATTGTCTCGGAACGTGGTTGTACAGCGGCGAATGGACACGACAGTATGGCTGAGAGTCGTGCACGGAGGAATGCACGGACAAGGGACGATTGTTACGCAAACGATTCGCGGCCCGAGGCGTCGTGCCAGCGATACAACTCTAGCTGGTGATGTGAAAATGTCGATAAATAGTCGATGTCTGACTTTCGATTTATAGGTATTGTTGGTGCGGCTGCTGTGGCCGTATTTTATTGAGAGTGCTGGATGTTCTATTTGTCTTTGTTTAAGTAAGAGAGAAACTATTAAATCCTAATGGAAAGGTAGGTGTGTCAAATTATTGACAGCATCTTAATTGCAAGCATTTGTTTGCAGTTAATATCTTGTACCTATGGCTTTTGGTTCAATTACTTCTGTGGGCCATGCAATAATTATTGTTCTTATAAGTACCTATAATGTTAAGGTTTTTCTCCAAATAATTTCAATAATCCTGTGTCTAGACTACATTCTTAAATCTGTCTACAGGTAAGCGAAAAGCTATCTTTCATCCACTATTCAACCCGTATTTTTTTGTATTACTAATGATTGACATCGTTCTCAGCGCTGAAGTATAAAAAATACCTCCTCGTCGCACAAACATGTGTCATCACCTCTATCGTATATCATTATTATCACGTATGAGAACCTTATTAGCATTTCATACTGCGTATCGCCTTTGCCTCGCATCACTAAGAAAATGGCGGCTTTTGCGCGGTCTTTTTTCGCGGTAAAACACCCAGTACGTGACACAGCGCGTGTTAATTATTAGCTTCACAAAAAGTGAGAATGTCCCACGGGCAGACATAGTTCGTTTAATTACGTGTAACAATTTCGAGTTCATTTAAAATGTTTACAAATACAATTAGAAAATAACACTAAATCTTTGAGGAAGGCTGGTAGGTCTAATTTATGATCTCATGACGTTTTATCGCAAAGAGATTTGTTTTGTAATTGGACGATAAAATGGCTTTATCACTTCCCACTTACAGTTATTAATTGATCCAGTTTAAATGTTGTTAAATTAATAACGATTTTACAACTTAAGACGTTTACTAATGTTCGTGGAGAAGCGGCCATTGCTACCAGTTTACGTGGTTAATGACGCCGTAAAGCGTGCTTGGTAACAAATGCTGTGATAACGGAAGCTGGGATGTAAGCCAGCCATAAACAAGCTATTACGAATAACAACAAGCTGTTAAGTCTTGAAAGGGCCTATCTTGACACTGACAGTTGAGTGCCGCCATAGATGTCCGCCGCCCACACTAAGTTCCAACACAATTTTGGAAACGGACTTCTGCTGTTTGGTTTGTGTAAAATCATAGTGGCTGTCTCGTACTTTTTGTAAATTAGAGTACGTGATTAAAATTATGTGAATTCGAAAATATTTTTGATTAAAATTTGCACAAATACGAGTATATTATGTTTTCTTGTTGAGTAGGTGTATGTTTTCTCTACCAAAAACGTTAAAGCGAAACATTCTTAAAATATGTTCCGGAGCCTTTAATGCTTGCAACTGTTCTCCTGATTAATTCAATCACTTCGTACCGTGACACCACCTGTCAGAAATCAGCCTCACATACCGACGGCATGTGACCTCCATTCTCCGGCACAACGGTGCTCTGACAAACGGTGTAGCCTCATAAATCTCTCAAATAACTGAAATTAAAGCTAGTAAGCCCGTAACGGCCACACCAAATTATAGCTTCCTACTTTTAACGAGGTTGAGGTTTCAAAAATAGTTGTAAAGTTAATCAATTTTGATGTGAAACAGGATTGTGTTCGGCTAATCTTTGTGCTTGTAAAATAAACCAACAAGATAATCAACGAGAATAGAGTGACGATTAGTCAGTGCATCGAGAATGACAGTCGGTGTTTTTACAAAATGAATTCGATTTTTGAAAAGAATTTTGTTGTCCCACTACCACTAAAAAAGGGTACCCTTTCTTTGTTAGGGAATTATCCAATGACTTCTCCCTCTTTATGGCGGAGCGAGAGGGCGAGTCAGACGTTTCTGACTAAAACCCACTCCTACGTTACATTTTTGCGTTGCGTTCTATGACCCCCGTGGGGTTTTCCTTTCGGAAGTCAATCTAGGGCCCCTAGGTTAGGTATCTTTATTTTGCATGCAATTGCAAAAGTGCTTTATACTGTATTATATACTTTTACCTCATAGATTAATTATTTAAAAGCACCACCATTAATAATAATCAAACAAAGTTTCCTTTTATTTAATTTTATTGCGCAATAAATTATTACTTACTTACTTATTTTCTTGCGTACCGATAAAACATACTTATTTAGGGACAATCAATTATATTATTGACTTACAACTTGTGCTTAAAGTTACTTACAGTACTTGAAAAGCATTAAAACAAGTTTCAAATGATTTGCCATAGTCGGCTGTCTAGCTACATTCTACTGGTGGATTATAAAAGTCACTACAGTTTTAGTTCTTTTTTTGTTCACAAGACTAGCCAAGACACAGGTATGTCGAGATCTCGTAATATAGACTCAGAAACGCAATGAGTTACGATATTGTATGTAGAAATCTATTTTTGACCACCCACCTGATGGTAAGGAGTGATGATGAGGCGAACTAGTTTATTAAGACCCTGTTCGCTCTAGCCTTGAAGACAGCTAAATTATAATCGGACGGGAAGACTGCAGCAGGGAAATTGTTCCAGTTCTTCTATGTACGCGGTATAAACGACGAGGCAAAATGCTTAGTCCGGACAGTAGAGGTTTCAGGTATTAATAGATGCTTTATTTTTTTGACTTTTCACGTATATTGATAAACAAACATACCTAATATTTTCAGTTCAAGGACCCAATGAAGAGGTATGCGGAACCGGGTGTAAAGTCTCACATATCTACGACGATTTTATTTTATATGACTATTTGATTTATATTGCAATTTCATTCTAATTGATAATTTTATTTGATACTAGCTGACCTGGCGAACTCGTACCGTGTTAAAGTCAATGAATGTAGTATATTATGTTTCAATATAGTCAATCGACTGCGATGTAACAAAGCCTAAGTAATAAATCAGCCCCCCTAGTCAAGTTACAATCGTATCGTTCGCGCCGAACGCCTCGAGTAGGCCACGCCTCCGATTCCTTTGTTCTGTCGTCACCTCAACGCTCAGTCACGTGGTCAGAACAAAGGAATCGGAGGCGTGGCCTACTCGAGTCGTTCGGCGCGAACGATACTATTGTAACTTGGCTAGGGGGCAGGTTACGCACAATTTAAATGTATAAAAGTCATCTACGTCGATTTCGTACATTTTACGTGCTCGATGCGCGTCAAACTAAAAACTTCTACAGATTTATTATACCTATGTATAGATAGGTGTCAATTTTATGTTGCATGATATTTAGTTTTAGACTGTTTTATTAGTAACTATTATACCTACTTAACTTAATTTCATATTTTGTGCTCTGGTCTTAAGCGTTCTGGTTCCACTATTGTCAGCTTATAATGCATTTCTAAATAAATAATTATGCGAATCGCACAATATTTGAATAATAAAATCATACTAATAGTTGGACTCGCTAGTTGATTCCTGCGCACACACAAGGCAATAATAGCTACGAATACAAAGACTCGGGAAGGGGTTTGTGCACACACGAAAAAAATATGCAGTTCTTGACACCAATAGTGTTAAAAAGTCAATATCCAATTGACTCCATGAAATATTAAGAAGAATTTATAAAAATATTAATTAATACAGCTTAATATCTCACTTCCAATAAATTTCACGTTAATAACTTTATTAGAGAAAAATTTATACTTAACATAATTTTACCTAGTTATCTAAAAGTCGTAAAATATAACATTATACATACCGATCGCTCGTTTGGTTTCTAGATCCTTAATAACAAATTTATAATTTAAATTATTGGAACATAAAATGACGCTTTGCATTTAAATAAGTAGGTAACTGTATAATTGACCAGCGTATTTTTAATCATTCGCGGTTGTATTTAGCATTAATTGTACATAAATAATGTTACCAGTTTATAAGTACGAAAATAGTACAACCAATTGTGAATAAACTCAGTGATCTCATCGTCTTCCCCTTTTTTAAAGTGGGAAATCATAAGATAACTTCTCGAGCGAGCGAGCGAGAGCTAGCGAGAGTGAGTGTCAGATTTTTCTGACTAGAACCCGACCATGATCCTTCAGTTGGCCTTTGTTGCCCTTTAGGGCCGCGGTGACTCTTTCAGACTATCCCGCAGATGCCCTGATTCCAATTTATTTAGGGTCGGTGCAACATAATTATCTTCTTCTATACAGTTACCCTATTATTTGTCATCTTAATAGGCACCCCTTTTCATGCCATATCAACTTTCACACAATCATAATAGATTCTAATCTTAAGATATCTTCTTTCCATATCTTTATTAATACACTATAAAGATTGATTGAAAGTGTGCTAATTTCACTCTTTTTTTTAAATTAAAATCGATGACAGATTGCAATAGGTTACTGCTAATTTGTTTCCGTCATAAATTCCAATAATTTTATCTTTATTTTGCTTCGAGCTTTCCTCTTGCTATGTTGTGTGGCCACCTACCGTTACAGACATTGAGATATACGCAGCTGGTTACATTTATTACAGGCGTATGTATAAATCTCCTTTAGCATCACACGTCAATTTAAATGAGTCGCCGAGAGTCTTGAGACGTGACCGCGCATCTCAAGTATGGCCAATGACTTATTAGCTTAGACTTATCTACAGCTTGAACCTGAGTGCAGTCAGGGTTAGCGACAATATTTGTCGATGTATATCATCTAAAGACTGAGAAAATTGCGAAGCACAGAAACAATAATTTTCGTATTTAACGTAATAGTTTTCAAGGTATTTTAGGTTTAAAACGGGTTCTCTGTTACGGGTTTTAGCTAGACTAATTACTATGTGTTTATTTATATAATTATTTAATCTTCATGCAACATAAAATACAAAGGCGGACTTAATGTCTGAGGCATTCTCTACCAGTCAACCTAGGGTGGTGAAGAGACAATATGGTAGGTGCATAAAAAGAAAATGTTATACGAAAAACAAGAGTAAAAAAAAGTATACATATAAATAAAATACACATACATATATATTTAATATAATATATATACATAATTAAATATTAATATAAAGTAACGAAAGAAGTTTTGAGACGATTCTGCTATTGGTGGAGCAAATGATTCCGCAACTTCCGCTTAAATGCATATCGACTTTCGGCCGTCCTGATATCGAGAGGAAGGATAGACTGTATATAGAAGGAAGAATGGATAAAATCAGAAGTATGAGAAGGACAGAGCAGTAGGAGATTGTTAGAAGAACGCAGATTCCTTGCGTGTGAAGAACAAAGGTATTGAAAGTGAATAATGAGATAGGATCATGATAGGATGGAGGCGTGGGAGAGTTGAGTAGAGAGAAAAGTGTAGTCAAAGCGCGCAAAGTACCAAAAAAGCAAAGCACAAAGCAAAGCAAAGCGGTATAAGTAAGTAGTAGTAGTATGTATGCCAATTTAAAAGCTTTAACTCTATAATAGGGACTAACTGTTGCCAGCGTCTTCGCCCGCGTGAAAACAGAAAATATATGCCTGTTTTACTCAGTGATAAAGTAACTTTCACTGGTGAAAGAATTTTGAAAATCGGTCCAGTAGTTTTTGAGTTAAATCGTAACATAAATACAAACGAACAAAAAATCAAATCTTTCCTCTTTATGATATTAGTATATATAACGATGTTATTCGAATTGCGAATTATTTGTGCTAGTGCTTGAATGCCAAATATAATGGATCCATAACTGCGTTCATACAGAAGTCCATCAATGTGCATTTTCTTGTCAGTTCGTCTAATCTCGGCCACAATATTCACAACCAATTTTTTGTATCATTTCATCGAAACGATCAGAAACAAAGTTATTTTGACACCACAGATGCCGAATAGATAAAGTGGGGTCCAACAGAAAAAAAGTGTGCGTAACAAATGGACCGGTACACAGACTAGTTTTTTAATGATCTCGGGCACCCGGTGAGGGAGTCTCGCTTGCTCAAAGATGACACGAGATAACGATGCTGATTGTGAATACAGTAATTGTTTGGAAACTTTAAGACGGTCTCTTTGGATCAAGTGAGAGAAGTGAGAACGCCGCTCTAGTAGGAACTGGTTTAGTAAGTCACTGGCTGGTTTTACAAATTATTTATCGTCACTTTTTTTCTTTGCTTTCATGTGACAGCGTCTGGTTGTCTATGGAGTTGATATTTACGGGTTGATTTCTACCTGAGATTTAAACTACCGTTCGGTTTTCTAGTTCTGCTAACAAGGGTTCTTACCGGTTTAGGGTTCTGATTAACTGCTTTTAAATCTCCAAGGTTTATCTTTCTTAATAATACCAGAGGTAAATTTATACTAATTTTTTTTTTATGTGTTGCATTAAACTTGACCTAGGGATAACAGAAAGTGAAAATGGAGACTGTACATACAACTAACTCACCTACAAAACTACTTACTAGGTGCCAACGAATGATAGATGTAAGGTTTGCATGAATATTAATGGCGATGCGCCACTGGTACCTGGTGGACCTTCCACCCCAGCACCACAAAACGTTTTGGGAACATATTCATTGTGCGTACAGCTATGATGTGGAATTTCTTGCCAGTGTATGTTTCCTGATAGCTACATCCTAGGGGTCTGTAAGTCAGGAGTTACTAGGTTAAGTCTAGACCAGTGTGCTCCATCGTCGACACACATCACTTATGAGTTAGTGGTCAAGCGCGAGCCTACAAAAAGTAAAAAACCGGGCAAGAGCATGTTGGACTCGCGCATGGAGGGTTCCGTACAAACTTACCTGTGAAAACAGTTCAATTCCCGAAATTAGTTATGGAGATTTTTCCGCATAGCAAAAATTTTTTTTTTTTGTTACGTAACAACAAATTTACAGTTTCCGCATTTCTTCCTATATTTGTGCTATGAGACCTTGCATCATGCCAAATTTCAAGATTCTAAGTAAACGGGAAGTATCCCATGAATTATGATTCCCTTGAGAGCGTCGAAATATAGGTACGTTTTTTGCGACATAAACAGCCGTATCTTTTTTTCTCGTTTAATTAGAAGTTTGATTTTTTCACAGCTTTAAGGGACCACAGACTTGAGTATAAAGTTTTAAGTACCGCTGGATACCTCCACGCGTTCCTGAGATAAAGGGTCTTGACAGACAGACAGACGGGCAACAAAGTAATCCTATAAGGGTTCCGGGTTTTTATTCCTTTTGAACTACGGAACCCTAAAAAAATTTAGTCGCGAGTTTTTGTTTATGTCGAAATTATGGAATTAATCGGTTATTATAATTCGATCATAAAATTTTACAACCTATCGGAAGACGTAAAATAAGATCGCATGGGATCGAAGATAATAATCAAAATCACTTTTATTAGCAGGTCATAAGGTTTATATTTCTGAATCTCAAAAATATGATTATTATACCGTTGTTGAAATGTGGAACCTACTAAAGTTTCAGGCCATACATTTTTTCGAAACATAAATAAGACTATTAAATTGAAATACAGTGATTTGTCAATTCCAAGTTTTTTGCTAGTAAAGTCGAAAGTCACTATTTTCTCCGTAGAAGAGCATAGACTATAAAACAAATTCACAATTTACAGTTTCTTTCAAGTGTCAAATAAACGAGCAAGAATCTTGAGCCGGGTAATAGAACTTGTAAGTTGCAACACTGTAACTAGTTAACATTAATATATTGTCAAGATCCCTGATTATGTCAAACGCTTACTCAAGTCGAACATTCTGCCGTACAAGGCTGAATAAACACATGCCATGATCAATCATTTCCGTAAGAACACGAAATGATCAGTTTCCGCACGAATCGTGTTATGTCAACAATTTGAAATGGCGGCCGACTACTGGATTTGTATTTTAACGAGGGACTGGTGTCACCTGTTTTAAGAAACACGTTATTTATGAGATATTGGCTTCTGCTGGCGGGTTTGCCCGCATAAAAGTTGAAAATTAACTTCAAGGAACATACATACTCTCGACATAAAAAAGTGTAATTTGTCCTATTTCAGGACATGGCTTACCTACCTGTTGCCAAGTCTAGCTCACATAAAAGTTGAAAATTATCTTCAAGGAACATAATAATAATAATAATAATAATAATAATAACTTTATTTCACGAAAAATATACAGATTTCACAATGTTAAATAAGACAGTTAAAAAGAGCTTTGGTGGTAACACGATACAATACAGTCTAAAAACTAAAATCTGTACACAATATAAGGAAAACCCTGCCTCTCAAACTAGGAAGCCTGTATCTTGAGAGACAGTGAGTCAGCCTAAAATTGATGCTATAATATTTATAGTAGACTGTGTCGATCTACTCGAGCGTTCTGGGGAAATAATTATTATAAAGTAAGAAAATGTATTTACATTCACTTGGTAAGTGTGTTTGTGTGTGAGCGTATATGTATGTGTGTGGGCGCGGGTGAGTGTATGTTTGTGTGTGCGCGGGTGTGTGTGTGTTTATATATGTGTGTGTGTGGGTATGTAAATAGAGATATGTACATAGATAGTTAGACGACATACTCGAGTAAAGACTCTGTTTTCAGGTAGTCCTGTTTTAGTAGCCATTCCGTTAATTTTGATTTTATTTCATGTTTATTTAGATCGACTATGTTTAAATTTTTGTGAATTTGTTTGTAGATGTATGTACTTAATGTGTAGTACTGGTGTTGAGCGAAGGCGGTTTTGTGGGGGGTGCTAATAGGTAATTTCTTCCTTTTTTTAGGGTCAGTAGGGGGAACACTACCATGTTTTCTTAAAATAGACCGCAGTAGAAAGAGCTGGCGAACAGAAAGCACTTGTGAGTCAGCGTATAGTTTCGTAGTGGGATAGCGATAAGGTTTGCGAAACATTACCTTCAGCACGGCTCTCTGCGCTCTTTCAATCCTCAGGAAACAGGTTTTGTTTGCACCACCCCAGACTGTGATGCAATATCCAATAACAGATTGACATAATGCATAGTACACCATCTTCAGGGTTTCAGGCGCTGCCGAGTCTCTGAGGGATTTGAAAGTATGCAGCAGTTTCGTAGACCTAGCAGCAATAGCGTCAACCTGTTTGTCCCATCGTAGTCCTCCGTCTATTTGGATACCCAGATATTTCACATTATCTGTTCTTGTGAGTTTCGGACATAAACAGTGTGGGGATTGTGTGGAGCAGGTGTGAGCTGTTATGGAAAATGACTTTTCTGGTAAGTTGTTTCGTCGAATAGCGAATGGAATGTACGAGGTTTTATCGCAATTCAGGGTAAGCAAGTTTAGGTTAAGCCATGTCATTATGGTTGTTATTGCCACTTCAGCGTGGCATTTAACGCTATCCCAACTTGGTCCGTAAACTATGACTGCGGTGTCGTCTGCATACGCAAAGATTTTAGAGTTGGGGATGGTCAGATTACACAACTCATTGACGTATATTAGAAAGAGGGTCGGGCCTAGAATGCTTCCCTGAGGCACACCATAAGTGTTTATTGTTATTTCATCACTCACATGTTCTCCTATTTTTACTCGTTGGGTCCGGTTGCTGAGATAATCTTTGAAAATTTCGAGGGACTTTCCTCGTACCCCAAGGAGTTCCAATTTAGATATAAGTTTAGGAACAGACACTGTGTCAAAAGCTTTAGAGAGGTCCAAAAATATCCCTAGACTTTTAACGCCACTGTCAAGGTTCCTCGCAACCAACTGTGTTAGATCCAGAACTGCATCCTCAGTTGAGATTCCTGAGCGAAAACCATACTGATTATCTGCTATGAGCCGATGTTTGTTGAGGAATTTTTTTAGAGCATTATTCAAGATCCTTTCCAGTATCTTAGAAAGCGCTGATAGGACTGAAATGGGTCTATAATTATTGACACAGTTTCTGTTCCCTCCCTTATGAATTGGATGAATAACAGCTTTTTTAAGTGCATCAGGAAAGATGCCTTTTTGAAGGCAGCAGTTAAAAATATACGTCAATGGTGGCGCCAAGATCTGGCGGCAGCTCTTTAACACTAGGGGAGATATGCCATCCCAACCTATTGCGCTATCATTTCGCAGTTGCAGAATAAGTGACTCAACTTCTGATTCATCAACCTCAAGTATTACAAGAGAGTTGGCGGGGTTGCGTGTTGTATTATCACTCAATCTTCTTGGAAGGTTTGTAGGTTGATGAGACTGGGACAAGATTTTTTCTGCCAAGTTCGTTCCTATATTGCTGAAAAATCTACACACTTCGTTTGTGGATGATATAGTGTTGTCACAGATATCCAACAGTTCGACCGGGCTATTTTTCTTTTTGGTGGTATTTGTGATTCGTTTTATTGTTTTCCATAGTGCTTTAGGGTTATTCCGTGATTTTTCAAGTTCACTTTTCTCATAGGCAATTTTTAGTTTTCGTATCAAGTCATTACAAAAATTCCGGTACCGCGAATAGGTAATTTTCAGGATAAGATTATTGGGATCTTTCCTTAATCTGTTATGCAGTCGGTCACGGTTTTGTATACACTTTAAAATGCCTGTGGTTATCCACGGTTTTATTATTCTTTTTTTCCTAGGGATTTTAATTTGTTTTGTGTGCTTGTCAATAACTGAGGAGATGATCTTTATGAAGGCATTCATGGATAAATTGGGGTCAGTAAATTTGTATAAGGGGGAAAAATCAGAGTTTTCTAAATCTAACTTGACTGCTTCGTAATCTATGCGGGTAGCTATGTGAAGTGGTATAGCGTAAGGGTTTGTGTTAGCAATATTAAATAACACTGGTTTGTGATCCGTGACGTGTGAATCTAGTACAAGGGTAGTAACAGGCAGGGTACTTTTAACAAATACATGATCCAGACAGCTATCCAGTCGGGTGTTGAATCGGTGGGTTGGAAGTAGGCCGTGGGAGGCATTTAGCATGAGATATTCAAGACAGCGGTTATCTATACTATTCGGTTTAAGATCTATATTTATATCCCCTACGAGAATTATATTTTTAAAGGAAGATAGGCTTGCGTAGACATTATTTAAACTATCCAAAAATTTTTCGGTACTCTCTTTGGAACTGTATGATGGGGATCGGTACACTGCCACGATAGCTATATTTTGGTTAGCCATATTGCATACCAAGCAATTCCCACTCACGAATTCTGGTTCCCATTCTGAGGTTTGGAGAGTG
Source organism: Mythimna pallens (assembly GCA_961205895.1). Lineage (NCBI taxonomy): Eukaryota > Metazoa > Arthropoda > Insecta > Lepidoptera > Noctuidae > Mythimna > Mythimna pallens. The sequence continues at coordinate 1,195,883 of OY540843.1, read as the reverse complement.
TGTTTTGTGTAGATAACAATCCCATCATTTTGATTGTTGTTTATAGTGGTCCAATAGGAATCATATCCAGCTAAAACAGGCATATTGCTGACTTTACTAAGCCAGCATTCTGTAAGGACTACCACGTCTAAATCAAGTTTCAGTGAGTGTAGTAATAGCCGGGCTTGATCAAAGTTTTTATTTAAGCTACGGATGTTTAAATGCAGTATTTTTATGTTGCTGTTAGTGTTAGTAACATAGTCCATACAATTTTCTGGGGCACAGTTAAATGAGTCACCTACTGTTAGCGAGTCAAGCTCGCTGCTTATGCTGATTATGCTATCCATTGGGAGAGTGTTTAGAGAGCAAGAGGTAACTCAAAGCGAAGTCTTGTATAGTTAGGTCTTGCCTACTATGCAGTATGTCGTTTATTATTTGTTTTCTTGTGTAAGGTTGAATGATATAGGAAGTATCTTTGTATGAGTGAGTTGTAAGTGTATTCTTGTATAGGATATATGTGCCATTTTGAGATTTTATCTGTGTGGTTAAGTGAATGTTACATAATTTGTTTAAGTATTTAGAAGCAAGTACAATTTTTTTAAAAATTAATAATACTATAAAAACGGATGCTAATATAATAAAGTTTTTGACAATATGGATTACTAGTCACTTGCCAGTGTAACCTATATTTTGTAGACATTTTTCAGAACTAATTAACATTTGTTTGTCACCTTCTTGTTTGCGTAAAAATATGTTACCGTTTGAGACCCAACAGAACTTAAAATTGTGGTTTTTCGCAAACTCTCGTGATTGAAAATACAGTTTTTTGGTGTTACCCGGAAGCTGTTCCGTGACGTAAACCGGATGACAAGTTCCGGAAATGCCAATGAGGCTAGTATTCAGTTTATCTTGCTTTTCCCTGGTTTTGTTGAAAGTTCGAACTGCAGATATGAGTGTGTCCTTTATTATAACTGAAGAAAATTCTGCTATAATCGGTCGTGATATGGTCGATGGGTTCGATGACTTCCCCGGCAAGCGATAAATATCCCTCAGTTCAGAGTCCTTAATGGAGACACCGACAGCTTCACCAATGTTGCATATTGTTTTTGCAAGTGTGGCATTAGTTTCGGTATTACTTTGCGGTATATTTCGGATTTCGATGCCCGACGACCTTGATTTGTGATGCAGATCTTGTATTTTTTTCTCTAAACTTTCTATATACTCTCTCTGTTCACGGCGTTCCCTTCTTAGGTCTTCAACTTCTTTCTTCAGCTCCTCAAACCGTTGGTTTATAAAAGACATGGATCTTACCATCTCCTCGTTTGATTTTTGTATTGCCGAGTTAGCTGCTTGAATCTGGGTGTTCTGGGATTTAATTTCCCCAATGTCAGTCGCCAGTTTAGCCATCAAAGCGGTTTGAGTCGCAAGTACCTTCGAAATTGACGAGTCTTGTTCCTCCTTCCAATTTGCGAGTTGTGTTTGAAGATCGTGCGAGCTTAATGTAGTGGCGCCTTGTGGCGAGTCTGCCTTTCGGGCTCTTTTATTACGATTAGTGTTTACATAATCACTCACCACTGCATTGGCTATATCCGATTCCGATTTGGTCTGGGACTGGCAAAGGTTGTTTGTTTGCGTTTTCGGCGTGCTCGGGGGTGTGCGTCTTACAGTGGACATGTTTACAAAAGTTGTGATGTAAACAATAGCAAAAACTCGTAGACTTTTCACAATGCGCACTGCGTAAACCCGTTAATATTCCCTGCCCTCAAGAAATGGTGTAGCTATTCGTTTACTAAGTTTAATCTTAACCCGATAGATGTGACGAGGTAACAGATAGACAGAGTCACTTATATATATATATAATATTAAGTTTGCGCGGCCGGTTCGTTTGAAAGTCATCGTGGCCTTATATTGCAAAGAGCACCTGAAGGAATACGGAGTGGGCTTTCGTCAGTAAAAGTTCCCCTACTATCCCAGAGCTTCTGCCGAAGTCACCTTACGATTTCCTAAAAACAAGGAACAAACAGACATACAGAGTTGGTTTCGTATTTATAATATATGTTTGGATAAAATTAAACTAAATAATGTAATACGTCCTGTTAAGTAAGATTTGTTTAATACTTCCTGTGAATTAAAGCTTGCTCAGAATGAATGTTTGAGATGTAGCCGCGATACGGTTGCAAAAGGGGACGAGAATCGCGATGCCAACACGATGCAGTAGCTGACCTTTGGCTTTGCTTACTTGCGTTAGAACAATTGTACTTCTGTGCCTATTATTACACTAGTGCTTTATGGGAAATATCAAAAGTCTAGGTTTAATGCGAACATAGAATATAGCCATAGACTCGAGTCTCTCCTGCCAGAGTTATAGGATCATTTGAAAGAATTACCGCGGCCCTGGAACGCTAAGGGCATTAAAGGAACATAAAAAACGTGCGAGTCGGACTCGCGCACTGAGGGTTCCGTACATACTTACCTACCTATGAAGACAGTTCAATTACCGAATTGAATTACGAAGATTTTTCTGAATCGCATAAAATGTTTCTTTTTTGATACTATAAATTTATAATAATAATATTATATAAATAATACTTATAATTTTTTTTTCTATTCTTGTGCTATGTGACCTTGCGTCACGCCCCATTTCAGGATTCTAAACCAACGGTTTAAAAAGTTTTTTGCGACATAAATGGCCGTATCCTTTTTTTTTTGTTAACTCAGAAATTTGATATCACAGCTTAAAGGGACCGCAGACTTGAGTATATGGTTTTAATTTTAATTGGATACCTCTATGCGTTCCCGAGATAAAGGGTCTTGACAGACAGACAGACAAACGGATAACAAAGGGATCCTATAAGGGTTCCGTTTTTTTCCTTTTGTGGTATGGAACCCTAATTAGCCAGTAAAAGTTTGGCACTCCCTCTCGCTCCTCTCAGAGCAGGACGAGTTATTTAATGATTTCCCACCTGAAAAATAAACACTCGAGTCTATGGCTAGATTCAGGCGAGATATGTACCTATATAATGTACCTCGTAGAGACGTTGAAAAAAGATGGTCGGTATCATTGCAAAAAGTACCACAAGAACTATTGATAGACCTATTATACCAAATAAAGTATTTTTAATTAAACGTATTTGAAACGTTATTTTTAGACGCTACCGGTAACGAGTAAGTATGTACTTACAAAAAATAATGAACAATAAAAGTTTTTACACCTTAATTATTTAATTAAACGCGTGTACGGGGATCAACGACATCACTTTTAATGACTGTATTGTAAGTAATTATTGTAATTAGCGGTAAATCTTTATTTCAAATAAAATATTATAAAACATGACGCTATAACCGTGTTCCATTTTTAATTGCCTGTGCGCTGTTCTCAACGGTCATTTAAAAACAATAAGAAAAAATAAATGGTCGATGGTTGAGTTAGAAAAACTGGGCCTAGCTAGGTAGGTAGGTACTTTGATTGATGATGCTGCGACGTGGGATCCAATTAGCCCTCTTGTTATATCTATGGATGGACAATTACGATTGTTTAATTTTTTTATTCGTTGCAAGAACTTGTTGAAAGCTGCCATTTTGACACAATAGTGAGTGGTGACTGAATCCAAGTGAAAGGGATTTTATACATAGACGCAAGAAATGTCATTTTTGTTAATAAAATTATTTATAGTGTAGTTAGTATTGTGATCATTCACAAAGCGCAAAAAAGATTTGAGTTTCTTCATTTAAAAATGTATATATAAGTTCATACATTAATTTTCAATAAATTCAGTCACAACAAGTAATCAGCCTTGCTAGCAAATGCATCTCATGTCCTGCGTAGTCGATTAGTCTTCATGTTCATTATTTTAATTGATTACTTATTAACTATAAGGCGGGTCTCTCAGATGACGAATGGACCAATGGATACTGAAAACATTGTCTGTCGTACTGAATCTGCACAGCTGCTTCAAGACTTTTATTTCTTTGTAAACTGAGCGTACAAATTACAATATTCCAGCCTGTAGCGACACGACTAGATAAATCGGCACCGACGCACGATATATCGATGCATTTTAATTATTTATTAATCGATTCCGAAAGGGACAACTATGTGGACGATGGGAACACACTGGCCATAAATAAAACGCTTTATTGAATCACATATGATGCCGTTGAATTGCTGACTGTATTGTGATGAGTTAAGACTTAAATTGGCTTGCTTGGTAGCTACATTAATTTTGCGAGGTATTAATTTGTTCGCGGTTGGGTGCCGATCTGATGTTGAACGATGCTACTGCGTGCAATGGAACGCAGCTGACATTGTTGAGAGAAACAGCGTGCTAACGTCAATTTATCATAAATACAATTTATTGTTTTTTGTACAAAATATAAATCCGTTTGTACGTTGGTTTTATTGTGAGGTTGTTTGTTGTTATTTTTGTTATGGTAACACTTTTGTTGTGTTGCCTGGTCGTAAAAATAATCTAAAAAGTAAAGCTCTTTATTTCTATTATCGCGTGGGCGGTGCGCATCCGATACGAGTGAGAAAAAAAAGCAAGAAACATGTTTTATATTATTTGAGACAGCTCATCCATTTATTTATACTGACAAAGAAGATAAATCTCGGTCAGAAATCTTTTCACTATCGCGCTTCCTGTTGTATTTGAGTAAAGTAATATATCTTGTCATGCTCCATATTAAAGTGAGTTCAATAAATAAAACTAAAAGCAACATGTTGTGACGAAAGTCCAATTAAACAGGCTGTAGAATTCACACTCTTTAGCTATAAATTAACTATAGCTAAGTTATGGGCGATCATTAGTCTTATCCACTGTTTGAATGTGAAGAAAAAATTTCTTTAGCCTAACAACTATTTCGATACTAAAATTGTTTTTTTTTTTAGTAGAGAAATCGTCAAAGTTCTCTCGCTCTGTGTGGAGCGAGAGGAAGTGTCAGACTTTTATAGTTTTTTTTTTAGTTGGGAAAGTCATCTTATGACAAATCTCGCTCTTGGGCGGAGCGAGAGATAGTGTCAGACTTTTACTGACTAAAAACCCACTCCTGTTCCTTCTTTGCCTTCGTCCCAGGGCCCCGGGTTTCGTTTTCACACTACCCATGGCCCCAGTAAGCTTCGACCCTGCTGGGCTCCTACGATTTGCTGACATCTCCCTGAGGCGCGCGTGGCGTACGCGCCGTCGACGACTTGGGCTCGGTCTGGATGGTTACCGGACGATCGGACGGCGAGCCACCCATTGCTCGCCGCGCCTACGGTGGCCGGAAATCGGGATCGGAATCCCGGCGGCGGTTGAGGCGTGAGGACCGTTGCCTCACGCGATCGGCCGCCTCCTTTGCTGGCATTACTGCTTCGCAGAAGGAGGCAACCGCCTGCCACTCCTCCTCGCTCTGAACTATGGCCTGTACCAAGGCCCGGCGTGAGAGATCGCCGCCGCCGATCGCCCCCACGAGGACATGGCGTTGCTCTGCCCAAGCGGGGCACACCACCGTGTGCTCTACCGTGTCCTCCGGGCGTTTCACACAGTGGTGACACCCGGGCGTGTCTTCCGCACGAATTCGGTGCAGGAACTTTCCGAACTTACCATGTTCGGTGAGAACCTGCGTCATGCGGAAGGTGAGGATGCCGTGAGGTCTTTCCAACTACTCCTCAAAGAGGGGACTTACCGCCATAATTGTGGCGTGCCCAAGACTTATATAGTTAAAGGTAAAGATAATTTTATTTTGCAAATATGGCTAATCAGTAAATATGACAGAAAAAATTGGTAACAAGTTCAGCCATTTTTTACCATGTAGGCATGCCTACATGGTATAAAAGGCATATCAAATTTAACATACCTACTACCACTAAATACAATTTTAAAAGAATACACAGTGCAGGACTTAGGTATAAATAAGAAAATATCTAACTAAAAATCTTTCTCATTCAGGTACTCACTTGTTGTGGTAGATACGATCGGATCGGTCCACGAATTTAGTTCACTTTCGAATCAAATCAGTTCGATCAACGACAAGGTCCAACTCATACCGATGCCGTTGACTTATCCGCTCGCATCATAATGGTGACTATATGCACCGTCTCGTATATTACCTCGTCTGTGACATTGATGTCCCGTGCGTCGGCGCTCAGCAGGCTCGCCAGCCGGGCCGCATCGCCGCGCGCAGCCGCCTCCAGCAGCGCTGCGGCCAGACCCATACGGTCTCACACCATCACTAGAACAAGAGAAAGGTAGACTTAGCTTTGGCGATTAAGTAATTGAAAATATGCCAAAGTTTGAGACAGTGGCTGTAGTCAATAACACTCAAGAGTGATTTGACTCGTACTTTCTGACTAAGATACACTCGTACAGAAGTGAGCCTATCGGATCAACGAAAAGTGTCATAAATGACTTTGTAGAAATAAATGCTTTGATTTAGTAGTTTGACACTTGACTAAAGTATGCCTTGAGTTTTAGAAATCCCGTAAAAAGTATTCTTCGTACGCCATGTGTTTATGACCGCGATTTCAAACCACGTCGGGGTAACCAGCTTGGACGTAAGCGGAACAGAGAGTTAAGTCCCGAAAACCGGTGTTATGTCTGGTAGGCAACTGCCCGATAGATGATTTCGGGCTGTTCTATATTTTGTCTAATCACGCTGAGAACTTTAATTGTGCGATGCAGGATTAGTTCTTATGTGACGCCATAGATGTTACTACAATACAATTAATGCAAATCTTCGCTATATTCAATCAACCTACATGTTTTTCTGAGAACTCTTCCATATCTTCTCTTTATCTGAGGTGAATAGAAAACAAAGTTGTTCGTAACTGAATTATGGACACGTAAAAGTAATCTCTGCTTAACGGTCTAAAATTGATGAGGTACTCAATATTTTCGTTTTAATATTTTTGGACATAGCAGAGACGCCCACCTTTCACTGCCTTAGTTATTAACGAGTTAAACGTTACAGGTGAACAGAGGAGCTAGTAGTTTTAAAACAATTACAAAAGTTAAACTCACTGAAGTACAACTGGATAAACTTGAGCGACTTCAAAACTTTTGTATATGGCTCATAATCGGTTTGCGTAAATATGATCATGTTTCTGAATTTCGTGTTAAACTCAAGTTGTTGCAAATTCGCTTTCGCCGTAATACTCACATTCTTTCCGTTCTGTATACTGTGCTCTTGTTCCCTTCTACCCCTCGTTACCCACATGAAAGTTCTTAGGTCATCAGATAACTCGAAACATAAAATGCCAATGCATTATAATGCAACTACTTCCCTGGACAAGTCTTTTACTGTATAAGCCGCTCATAGAAATGCATTACCTGTAAAAATAAAACGTGCGCAAACACTGTCTGTATTTAAAAGATTTATGAGGGAACATTATTTGTCACAGGATCATGTCTTCGTTTCATCACTTAATATCTTGCTCTTATATATATTTTGTATATATGTATATTTGTATCTATTTTAGTATTATATACCAATAAAATTTTTGTTCATTTTTATATTTACACCAAGTGCAACCCCATTTTTTGTTCAGGCAATCTCTGTCCATTTCGGGTTGCATAGAAGAAATCGCCTAGTGCGATAAGGCCGCAAATTGTATATTTTTTATTATAAGGTTTCCTTTTGTAAAAGCCAATGCAAAATATGGGCATGATTTACTTTTTCTTTTCGCCAGAAATTAAACCTAAATTATAAGTTAGAGGACAAGACGAGGAATCAAAAGCAAAAAGAACCAGGTCTTTAAACCGTAACCGATATAATATACCCATGGAAGCATTGCTAAGACTTTTTTTGTCAGGCGTTATCTATTTTTCTTATATTATAATTATTAATACGACTTTGGGACTCGAGTTCCTTGCAACACCAGACGCTCCCCTACCATACCCGGGAATATATGCGGAAGCGGGGGCGCAGAATAACTCATTACAGAAACCGTGTAGTTTATGTAACAATGGGAACTTAAAATATAAGACATGGAGTAATTTTATTTAAGAAAAATAACTCCTGATAAAAAAACAATAACAAAAGCGATCTATTAAATAGTCTCTAACTTCATTCGGTTACGGTTGGTAGACATAATTCTTTTTGCTATTGATTTATCATATAGTCCTTTAAGATATGGCCTAGGTTTCACTATTGGCGAAAAGAAAAAAAAAACATGCCAGCTATGTGTGGCAAAAGTTTAATTCTTCTTTGTAATTTTGGTGTGCAATAAACTATGTATAAATAAATAAAAGTTAGAAATCCCAGTCAATATAAAAAACCATTTGATTCTCGTAACAGTCTCGGGTTTATATCAGGAGGAACAGGTTCCCATCTACAGGTGCGTCGTAAAAGGTGTTAATTGCGTCATGAGTTGATGACAATCTGACGTAATTAACGTAACCTGACTGTGTTTAACGTCTGAGAAACACAAGAACCAAGGATCAATACAAACCAAGGTAAATACGAGCATCATCTTTGTAGGTATTGAAAAAAAAAAGAAATAATGTCTGCCTACGTGTTTTTCTCTGATTTTCAACTTTAGAGTAACGTTACAAAGAGGTTTGTTTAGCTACTTATGTTTGTAGGAGGTAATTAATATTTGTAAGCTCTGAGTCGGTACCGAAAATTAAAAACGCATGATTTTCTCATAATTTTTAAATAAATCCTTGCAATCTGGGCGGAAGGAGCGAAAGGGAGTGTCAGACTTTTACTGACAAAAATCCAGCCGTATTAGTTTTATTGCCTTTTGCATTCCAGGGCCACGGCAGGGCTAAGGTGAATCTTTCGAACAATGCCGCCACCCTAGCAGGCATTGGCCCTACCTTCCCCGTCAATGTGTGGTTTATAATTCCTGTCGCTACTACTACTACAACCAAGCGAAGCTGCAGAATAAAGCTAGTTCAAAAATATCATACTTATTCTAAAAAAATAAATTTATTGGCAGGTACTACTCTCGTAATTGAAAACACAGTTACACACTGAAGTTAGATCCTACTGTGCTTTCAATGACTACAGATACGATACGAGAATAGCATAATATTACACATAAACCTCAAGTTCTTTGTAAATCTCTACATTTCTAAATGTCGCCAGTAACCCCTGTCTCACAAAAATAATTACACAGGCATCCTCATTTGGATCAAAGCGCAGCATTTTCATAAAAGAGTATCATTAAGCCGAGCCAAGTTAAATAACACTGCAATAAGATATCCCGTTTACAGACGACTTCCATTCAGAAACCACAGAACAAATAATATGTATTTACATCGAGAAACCAGAAAATGATCCTTAAAACGACAGTTATAAGGTTTAAAATACAATGCAATTAGGTTTTAAAGTAGTGTTTTTATAAAAGACTCGGCACCTAACCAGCAATGTTGCCATAATTTGAGGCTGTCTGCCTATTTTGTGTAACTGCCCGCGTCTCAGCGGCATCGTGAGACTTAGATCATAGGCTATAATTTTGTAACGTTGATAGAAATGAATGTGATATTATAATTATTGATTTTTCTTTCGTGATGTTATAAAAAAGATTATTTTTTTTTGTCCTTAAATGATACGTATAATTGTTCTGCTACTATGTGCAAAAGACACATCAAGAAAAAAATTATTAGCATTCGATATAAACGGCCTTACAATAGTAATTTTTAATTAAAATACAGAAATGTGGAATACTTCACTAGTTATTCAGCTTCTAAATAGATAAACGGCATATAATAATATTGAAAATAAATTTATTATTCAAATTTCCAGAATAATTTCAATTTTATAATCCATAATAAGGCTCATTAGATTTTATAAGACCGGTTCATCTTATTACCAGATAATATAGAATTATGTTTAATGGCATCATTCTCGCGACAAGCATGGAGTCCTTTCTTTTGCCTATAACGGCTTCCTTTTTAATAAAATATGAATCCTTCGGAGGCTATCTCAATCGGTTCAATTAGCTGCATTCTGCTTTGCATTATATCATTATGCATAGGGCTACTCCATTCAGTTTCGCTAACGACGAGCGTCGTGCATAGTTAGCCAAGAATTGAAAATAAATAAAAAGGTGTGAAGAATGGCTGATGATGCGTGCCTGTTTTGGCGCCATTACGGTTTTGAATGCATAAATTGTCTATGGATGATAAAGAAAAATGTTTCCTTTTTTTCTCCCGTTCCATTTCACAGGAGAATATGGCTTAGCACTCTTGTAAAAATGTTTCCTTTCAATACATAGAAGTTGATAAGTATTTTTGTTAAAATTCGGTAAGTTTATTTTCAGTTGTTTTTTATTCCTATGTTTTCATTTCATCGTCATGTTTTTAATCATTTAAATTCAATTATTAACTATTACGGTATCTTCTTCGCTAGGTACTTATTTATATTTACATAATATTATGACCGTGTAATATTTATTCATTAACATGTTTTCATAATTTTACAACATAATCAATTAACTTAATCTGTATTAATTACCCCTAAAATTTATTTCTGGCCAACTATTCATTAGATATTATAATTTGTATAGAAATATATTAATTGGCCAGAAGAGTTATTAAGGTTTGATGAATATTCAAAAATATTGATAGAAACTACACGTTTTTGTTGTACTTATAATTAAAACCGAAAAAAAAAAATGGTTTCAAATGAGATACGCATCATTGGACCATGTGTTTTAATTAGTATAACAATCTGAGAGTTCCGTTGTATTAGTTTCCTTTCACATGAGTCTCCGCAGCACATAAATTATGAATTAGTCGTAAATTAAGAAAACCTACACTTTATTGGTTATACATATTTATTTTTTATAAGCAGAAGCAATTATAATACCTACTTCTGAATGCATACATAATGTAATGCAAGAAGCATTCACACACACTCTTTAAGGCATAGTGTAGACAGAGATCGTATGGGAGACTTCCAATATTTCAGATATCAACATTTCCGGATCAACAAGGAGGTTTGCAATCCTAATTATAAAAACTAACTGTTTTTCGTTTAAACGAGTATTGTTGAATGTGATTCTGGCTAGCATAGTTAATAAACAACAAAGAGGTTTGTAATTGTAGTTTAGTTTTAAAACTTGAAAAAATATGGCAGTTTTCCTTAAAAAAACCGTGAAAAGCCATTAGTTTTATTTTTTTCTCGTTTTTATTTTTACTTGACGTTGTATAACAATGGCCAGTATCTTTTAAGGTCGTCATCACAGACTATTTACTTCAAAACTTTTTCCAACTTACATAGTTGCCCCAACTGCAATGCAAGTTCTAGTGAACACGTGAGCTAGTAAAGTAATCGCTGGCAACACCTCACTGGCACGCGAGACATCGCGTGCGTTTAGATCGGCACTAAACACTAATACTCGACCGTCAACGTACTTGTTTACATAGATAGATGTCGATCGTTACAGATTGTGTCGGCTGTGGCAAGCTGTGGGCGGATGGCGGAATGAACGGGATTAAAGAGGAATAATTGAATAAGTTATGTATATAGAAAAATGTGGTAACTGTTTCGTTCCCGTACAATGTTTCTCTGACTAACTATCGTTTGTACCTAAATACTGTTGTGTACGCCTAATGTGTGCTATACCTTCCAGCATACACTATAGAGGATTGCGGGATGGTTCGAAAGGGTCACCGCTGTTCTGTATCTGATGGAACACGGGTGGATTTTAATCAGTAAGTCTGACACTCCTTCTCTTTTCCACCCCGTGCACAATAGCATCTTTACGTATCTTATCGTATCCAAATTCGTCTCACTTTCCCAACAACTGCAATTTTTAAAAGCAAGAATTAACAGTGCCGGGGCAATGAAGCCTAATAACTCGCTGAAAGACGATTCAACTGTCTTGGACACTTTTAATTTTTTAAAAATTATTGTTGAAAAACTCGTGCTTGACATCACTCGCCACTGTCTCGCCTGATGGTAAGCGATGTTGTGATCGACGATGGAGCACGCTTGCCTAGAAGTAAACTATTTACACTTGCCATAAAGAACCCAGAAAATTGACTCCGGCAGAAAATTCCACTTCTTACCTGTACGTACAAATAATGTGTTCCTAAAACGTTATGTAAGTTTTAATTAATCAGAAGAAAAAATGGTGCAATAGCAAGAAAAAACATAATTTTCTCTATTTTCTTATGAAGATATACTAGATACAGATCTATAAGAGCTACAATGGCCCATTTTAGTGGGTGTCGAAAATGGGTTTTTCTCATGTACACTAAATTACAAATGAAGTGAGACCAAAGACACAACAAAATAGTATATTTTTATACAAGTGGAGAATGTTTGTTGTTGCGATCGAGGCGAAATTCGCCTGAGACGTAGGCGAGGGTTATATGGAGCCGAGTGTTGCAGAGACAAATTACGTGTATGAAACGATGTTTCTCACTTTATTACGAAAAAATAAATAAACGGGGGTTAACGCGTGACTCGTGGGAGTCGCTTAGCGCTCAGCCTGATACGATAAATACCGTAAAATGTGGTGGGGGCGAGTTCGTTCACTATTCCGTACTAGTGCGAATAACAGTAAATTACGTGTCTAAAAGAGGTAAGGATATGGAGCTTGTTTTCTAGTAAGTCTAGTGAAAAATGATTATTACTTCACGACCGTTACTTTACTTATCGGTATTCTAATAAAATCAAATCTACCATTAATTGCTATGGTTTATATTAATTTAATGCTCAATAGAAAAGATAAAAGCAACAATTATGAGAAAACAAACTGCTAGTCATTTGTTTAATCGCAGATAATGTTACCGGCCCAGCTAGCGATGTGAGCTATATTTTATTGAAAGATCATATCAATTTGAGCATTCAGTTGAGTGGTGGAGCTGAGTAACGTTTTGATTGTGTGCTAATTTAAAACACGATTGTTTTTAAGCAAAACATGCATAATGTACCTGCTTATCGAGTTTATAATCTTTTGACAGTAACTGTAAGTGATAAAGATAAAGCCTGGACTGAAAATCTCCACTGGGTTGATAATGTAATGGGCCAGTTCTGTGAAATGCACTTTACCAAGACAGTGCCTACTGAAGCTAGGTATATGCACTAAGCAAAGATAATTTTGCCCTGAAAAGGCCAGGAGAGACTTTTTTAGAGTAAAGGTTTTTTCGGATAGCCGTAGACTCATCGCATTTTGCGTGTGGTCACGGCATAATGCTGAGCGTTCGGCCGTTTTGCGCGGATGTGGGGCATATTTCTCTCACTTATTAAACTTTTAATTCGTTTAGTTCTAAATTTGCGCCCAGTTCCGCCAAATAAAATGTTTTTCTTTCTTTCTTTCTTGGATATAGGACAATGATCAAAAGTTGATCTTCTCGATAACGGGACACTCAAAGTTCTTCCCGGCTTCTCTCCATTCCTTCGCTCTAAACTACTTCTATATACTTCGCTATTTTAGGGTATCAATTTTGTGGTTTATGGGTCCACGGCTCGATTGACATGCGGTAGACATGTCCAGCGCAGCCCCGGCTCCTGGGCGACATAAATGATCTTTATTTTGACGTGCAGTACGTATAGTGTTTTGAATGCGATCCGTTTAACACCAAGTTCATAGTTCCATTGAACTCTGTGCTCCATAGCACATTGGAAAACCTTAGACTTAAGTGTCTTCACAAAATGGCTCTCTAATTTTGTGAAGCGAGATCTCAATAAAATTATTACTAGATTCTGCCAGCGGCTTCGCCCGCGTGATGTAGATCTCTCTATGCAAACTTTGACACCCCGTTTCATCCCCTAAGTGGCTGAATTTTGGAGAATCCTTTCTTATACTTTGTATTCATCTTAAAAGGAACATTTGTGAAAAATTTGAGCGTTCCAAATCCAAAGGTTTGGGATAGGCGTTGATGTGTCAGTGAGTCAGTTAGAACTTTGCCTGTTACATAAGTATATACAAGAAATACCTAAGTAGCTAGTTGCTTACCTTCACGGACTTTCAGACAGTTTAGTAACAAGAAAAATATGGAAATGAATTAGCCAAGCTAAGCATAAGTAAGCAGAATCGCTAATCGCTACCGCTCCGTTCGGCACTGACCCTTCAACAGTAAACAATAAGCAATTACGATCGCTCCAGTGGCTCCCGCAGGCCCTGCCCTTCCGCCACTAAACGTCTTGAGGATGGACCATCAGTCAAGCGCTTTATAGCAGCCTGTTTGTTTGTAGGTACCCCGTGTGGCTTCTTGATGCTGCTTAGTATGCAGGTTTTATAGTCTTTGTTCTGATTAAATGCTTGCTGTTTAAGCTGGGTAGTGTAGCGTGAAAGCGTTTAGTGTGTTTTTGTTATGTTACTTTTAGTTGTAGGCGTATAATTTTACTCCCAAGACTACAAATGTATTTTTTCGTCGAGTTTTGTTTCTAGTTAGCATCATCATCACCTTCCTGCCCTTTTCCCATTTTATTCGGGGTCGGCGCAACACGTTTTTTGGTTATAACACCTTTACAGCTGTAAGCGATGCGATGCTATTACGAACTACATTCATTTTGGTTCTAGGACATGCCGATTTTCTCATCATGTTTTCCTTTACCGTTTTGAGAGCGGAGGTGATGCAAATGCATAAAGAGACACGATTACGATGAGTGTAGACTTGTAGAGTGTACCTAGCTGTTTGCATGGAAAGTGTTGTGTGAAAGCGTATTACGTAAAGGAATGTTACTTCCACTCTAGTTTTAGTGTATTATTTCGTCAAGGTTTTTTTAGATTTACATTAAATCAATTATGGTATTTGTATGCAAAGAGTTATTATTGTTTTGGGCATTCAAGTACCAAATGTCGAAACAGAAAGCAAAAGCATTCAAGTGAGACGACCGACAGATGTTTTTACAAAATTGGCGTTGTTAAATGTTAAACCAAGGGTGAAATAAGAGCCAAAGGTTACATTACTAGTGCGCCTCACCATCAATGATTGCATCACTGCTTACCATCAGGTGGGATCGCAGTCAAGCACTGGTTTATAGCGAATAAAAAAATAAAAAAAAAATTTGTTCAACTGTAGATATACTTGATGTTAAAGTTTAAAAGTTTAATTGGAGCAAAGTGTGTTAGATTTTAACGCTGATGCGAATTTTGTTTATGTGTCACATCACACCACACAATATAAATTGCTGCCAGTCTTCTGGGTATATTTCTAGATAAAAACGATGTGGTGGAGTAATTCGACGCCTCAGTGTATTTTGTGTTTTTGTAATATACTCATACATAGAGTTAGGTTTAGTACAAATATATAGTTTATTTAATATTTAAGTTTCTATGTACATTAAAATTGTTAAAATAGTAACAATATGTAAGTATGTAACCCATATAATTCTCTTTCAGTAAGTTTGTCGCTGTTTGTTTGGCGTTGGAATGCCTCCCACAAGGTGGACCGATGACCTGGTGAACCCTAACCGGGAATCCGATGCATGCAAAACGCACAGGACCGGTCATTATGGCAACGCTTGGGGAGTTCTATGTCCAATAGTGGACGTCTTTCGGCTGAAATGATGAAGTTGTCGCTATGAGGTCAAGATTTCCGATGCATGTCGCATTGCTCTTACTCCTGCGTAGTGATTTATAAAAGGGGGCAAATGTAGCTGTACTTACATGACGCGAGCCCTAACTAAAAGCCTTTGGCGTCTGGAGAGAGGCAGCTTACGCTTGGTAGCGGAGACCATCACCGGACACTGACACACAATGGAGTCGGAGGAACACACGAACTTTAGATCACCCAAGTCCCTTTTAGACGCTCTGAAAAAGCTGGGAGGCCTTGTCTGCTGTTGAGAAGAGGAGGGCTGGATGGAATAAAGGCCACTGTAACCCACGTCCAATAGTCCATCAGATCAGGACCGAGTGCAGAAACCAAACTACAAAGTCAAGACCAGATGTCGAGAGTTGTGAGCGTCTTCACACATGGAGATTTATTTTCTACCTCTACAACAGGTTCCTATTCCTACCCAGGTACATATACTGTATATGAATGAATCCTCGTTATATTATATATCGTTAACATTGGCAGTTAATTGCAACACGACAAGTGACAACACAGTGTAGCAACCGTGTCGTTCTGTGTTCGCTGTCCGCAACTTGATACCGGCTTCTTATAATATGACAACTTATAGCTAGGGCTAACAAATCTTTTATTAGCCGATGTGTAAAAAATAGAAGAGTGTTTATTTGACTACAGACTAAAAAAGAGGGTACCTAAGTTCTTATGTTAGCTCTTTGTGTTGATAAAGCGAGCTAATTCGTAAAAAGTTGGCAGCAGTATCATCACAGCGTTAATGTTTTCCCATTGTTGATTTGGACCAATTGTTTAAGTATTTTAGTGTATGTATGTAGTGTATTAATTTGAGTATATATTGTATAATTGTATTATATTTATTCTATGGTTTATTAGTTGGTATATCTATTCTATGGTCTATAAGTAAATATATTCCTGTATTCGCCTTTTTCTCTCTCTTTTATTGCACCTACCACTACTTTTCTCTGCATCACCCAATGGTTGACTGGTAGAAAATGCCTAAGGCATTAAGTCCGCCTCTGTACTTTTTGTGTGCATAAAGCATTAAATAAATAAATAAAGATTATATTTAAAGATTTTTACGAGCCTTATGCAGCATTATATTATTATTTTAAAATTGTACGTAGTTATAGTATGTCTTTTGCATGCCTACATGGTAAAATATGGCTGAACTTGCTACCTATATTTTTCTGTCATCTTTGACTGTTACACATATTTGCAAAATAAAATTATCTTTATCTTTATCATTTAAAGCAGATATGAAGTGAACTGCGAGTAATTTGTTTTTACTTTTCGTACTTGATCCCAAATCTACTGATTATTAACATTGTGTTTGTGAATGTCTGATATGGATTCACAGTAGTTAATAACTATAAGAAAGCTAATTATTTACTATTATCATAGTTATTTTTATAAAAACATATTGCAGGGTTGGTAACCCTGCCCGCTATAATATCGGAACACGACAGAGCCCCGAGGTGCCGCCATATTGGACAGATATTTACGTTATTAAACATATTACACTGTCCCCCGCTCCGAAGCAGTAATATACAGGAATATATTACACGATTACATTAGTATTGGCGTGTAATAATATGCAGTGCCGTGTGGTCTGTAGTCTATGGCCGCGGATGGTTGTGGTGGGTGGCAGTGAGAGTGAAGATGGGACAGTGATTATTTTATGCAGATTTTAAGATGTAGATAGGATTTACTGTACGTGTACGCCGTACACTGTTAGGTAGTAATATAAGCAATGTTATTGTTTTATAAAAAAGGGATTTTAGAAATATTACTTAGTCGGGGTGTATTTTATCGTACAGAAGTAGAATGTTTATTTATTTATTGCCAACTTACACATTTATAGGCACACATTAATAGCGATAATACAACAAAAATTAAAAAAAAACATCAATATAATTAGTATAATGAAAATAAATAACAATGTCAAAAATAATAATAATAATAATGTCAGAATGAAAGATTAAAAAATTAAAGTAATTAAATAATAATACTAATAACGAAAAGTAATATAAAAAAAAATTAATATGTCAAAAATTTCAACGAGCTTGACAAGATATTGGGAATATGCATGAAACTTAAATTTTAATGAATTCGATTATTAATAGGGAATGTGCATGAAAAAAATATTTGTTATCTAACCAGTTTATCAATAAATGTATCTAAATTGAATATTATAACAATATCATAGTCAGGTGAAAAGCATACGAGATAGGTATAACAATTTAAATTAAACGTATATTACTTTCGTCAAAACACCTTTTTCTATGGCGGCCGCGGACGTACGGACACGTGATCAATTTTGACATCAAAGTTCCCGTCAGACTTCTTTTTTTCTTTCATATTAAAATATTCAATTTAGAAAATAAAAAATACTGCATGCATTTTCCCTATTTGGTAAGTATATGGTTTTTGTTTTAATGAATTTTATTTATATCCAGTAGTAGCGAGTTTTTTTTTATAATAATAAATTCAATAAATTCAAAAAATTCCATGGAAAAACATTACCACTACACCAAAATGTACGACCGTTACATCATATGCGGTTGCCAAAACGCTTATCTACATCACTTCTGCTTACCTCTGGCACACTAGCTACCGCCATGCACCCGGATGTCAGCGTGCGTGTCACTTCCGGGTGTCACGCCCACTGCACACCGAGCTGACACTAGTACCTACCTCTTTGCTCACCTACATTCGCATCTGTTGCTGATTTATACCCGAATGGCTTTGTTGAGGGCAAGGCATAAGAGAAAGCGAGAGCGATTTAATGTGTATGCTTTTGGTAGGAAAGTGTTAGCAGAGCATTTTGAACAAAGGAACGAATGTCTAGCTAGGATATGCCTGGGGTGGCAGGGGGTCAAATGATAAATGATATTAATTTTGCAAATAGGTTTTTAAAAACACTTTTTCACATCAATTTTATTACGCTGGTGTTTTCTAGCTGACTATCCTGAGAAGAAACACCGAAACAAACTCAGGGGCAAAGCCTCTTTTAAAGTCCATACAGTAGAAATGTAATGGTCAAATCATAGGAGAACCATGCAGATTGGAGTCTGAGATGGTCTTTTGAGGAAAGAATCACACAGATTTGAGTAGACCTGTCCAGCCAGTGCAAGCATTTATCAGTTGTAGCTCAACTCAGGACTATTAAGGAGCTCAACGACTTGACGAACAATACCAAAGAAAGAACATTTGGGTAGGCCGTAAAAGTACTCAAAACTGCCAGACATTATGCTAAAATTTAAGAAAAGGAAGAAGTTTAAACGAGCTTGTTGCATCGCTTTATACAATCTGCACATCATATCCTATGGGAGTGTATTCTTTGGGAGACTGAACGAATTGTTGTATTCAGGATACATCTAGAAATGTTTATTTACGACACAGTTCTTATAGAAAGATATTTTTGCGTTATTATAAAATAATTTCTGATAAAATAAAACCCTAAATTAAGTATTTTTGCCATGCCTATTATTTGAATTGCTCACAATTTAAGAATTTAATTAGTTGCTAAACAGTTTGTAAAGTCGACCACTCTGTCCTCCGAATTGATCCACTCGCCATAAAACAAAAACCCCTCTAAATCTTATTGTGTGGGTGTTAAAGTAAATATTGCCATATTTAAACCGCAAATGAACATGTGTACAATTCTACTTAGTTTGATAACTCGTGCGCAGTGGGGCAACATTTACTCAAAACACCTGGGTGAAAAATTTTTAATTAGGATTATTTTATTTTACGCGTTCTATTAGTCACTATTTTCTATAATGACAGAACTGAAATTTTGACATTATTTTTTGGTTACAAAATAGAAACAAATTATTTTTTGTTTGAGTAAGTACCCATATTCATGAGACAACACCTCATGTTAATACATGAGGTGGTAAAATAAAACAGTCATTCTTTCAACCATACCTTTAGAGGTGCACAAATTTTACACACTTAAAATATAATAAATAACATGTATGCACTAAAACTTAACCTGTGAATTTTGCAAAAGCGTGGATCACATATTCGATAGAAAAGCAATAATGAATTATCTACAGTATGGTAAGAGGTGAAAATCTTCGCTATTTCAACATCTTTAGGTTTCATTGCAAACTTTAAGTGTACAATTGAGACAAACATTATGTACCGAGTTTAGTTTATGCCAAAAGAGTAAATAGTTTTTAGCCGACTACGGCAAAGCCAAAGGAGGGTTATGATTTTGACAGGCTATGTATGTAAGTATGTATGTTTGTATGTATGTGAGTATGTTCATCTGTTCCCTTATAGTCCTAATCTACTTATCGGAACTCGACGTACGAGGTATCGTTAGAACCGTCTTAATTGTCCGCTGATATAGGCTACGCTGACGTGTCACAAAACTCGATATGGCGCCCTCTAGCGGATAAAAATTAATGTATTAAAAAATAAAAATGGAGATAAATACGCCGTGTTTGGTATCATTTGAAATGGCTTCACTTATACATTAGCGGACGAAAAGTCATGTGTTAAATTTAACACCGAAATTGTTTAAATAAAAATAAAGTAAAAAAAACTAAAACCCGACTACGACAAAAAAACGACGCTGATAAAGTATGAAACAAGATTTTCATACTTCGAACAGAACAAAAAGAAAATCCACGTTATTAAAGTATTTCGGTTGGTACCTATAACGTGTGACTTCGGCTTTTCTTTTTGCCGGGTTTTAGTTTTTTACTTTCTTTTTTAAAACGGTAACATCCCGTACTACGTGGCTCCTCATTCTTAGCTCCCTCGCTCAGCACAGAACAATCCGGCATTCCTCCCGAGCTAATTGTCACAGATACATTATTCATGGCGCTCTATGGCGGCTATGGCTTCCGGAAAACCATAGATACGTCTAGCTTTTTAAGATGCCTAGGATAACTGCGCATCCGGACCAGATTTCCTTTTTCCTTTATTAAGATCTCAATAGCTGTAATAAAATTCTGATTAGTCTTTCCTGGCTGACGTATTATATAAGTTGCATGAATATAAAAGAGAATGCTACTGTGAACACTAAACAAAATGAGAACTCTACGCCATGATGTTTTTTGGACTTACCTACATCAAATATTCCAGTAAGGCAAACTGATTTAAAGAAGAAAAATCAACATTGACGTCCTCATACTGTAAGCTTACTACAGATAATGCCGTTATCGCAGAAAACACAAAAGAGCAGCGTTTAATTACATAGAAATCAAAGAAACATATTGATTCTATAATACGACGATAGAGATAAAAGATGAAAGAGAGTTTAAGATCAATAAATTCAATATATTATCCGTTTCCACAAATATATGATTAAGATTAATTTATACTAGGATGAATAGTGAAAGATATGGGATTATGAGCCACGCGCACGGTATGTCTCCGAATTATGTACTAAAAACTATTGTGGTGTAAATGCAATAATATAAATGATGGAAATGCACCGAGCGGGTGGCGCAATAATGATGACCCAGGCAAACGTACTGTACGGTAGTTGACCCGTACAAATACAGCTTTATCAATCAAATAAAAGCTCTTTAACATATTTTTTATTTATTTAGTTATCTCTGAATCTAATAATAGAAGAAAAATACTGCTTATACAGAACGATAGACATTTTTTGGCTGATTTCACCGTAGCTAAAAATAAGAAACCCTTAAATATCATTTAACGCCAATTTAGCTAAAGGGCCACGGATCAACCCATTTCACTTTTTGACTAGAACAGGAATAAAGCTACTTTTATACGCAAAATATGCGCTTTTAACGTGGAGCCCGACATACATATTAAAGGATTTGAAGCAGTAGAAATCTAGACAAACAGACATGATATCAGCGACGTAACACTTCGGTAGCACTTGTTAACTCTATTCATTTTGAGCTTCTTGCCAATCGTTTGGCTGAACACGTGTCCGTGTTTTGAAAGCGTATCCACCATTAACTAACTAGTCAGGAGAAAACACGCCACTTTACAATAATTTAAGAAAAAAATCAGATTTAAGAATGATTGTAATCATAATATCTCCAAAATTCCAAAGGTCCTTACCATAACGCAACGTGTCAAATTGTCAGTCGTAAAAGCGAGAAAGAGGCACGGAGCTTTAGGTATACCCTATATAGCTCCATACCTTAACAATTCAGTTTAGGTCGTCGAATGGATCGCATTAGCAGCTCGTGGTTGGGCCACTGCTTCCTTAAAAGTTATACAAACCTTTACAAACTTTAATGCACATGTCACTCAATATCAAGACTTATTCTTCACTCCTCTCACATCAAAGGTGTCAATTTAAATAGCGCATCATTGTTTTTACCAACCATAGATAATGTCTTCGACTTCCGCGTTGCGCGCGCGCCGGTACGCGGTATTTTAATGAGTTTTTTAGCGTCATATTGTATCGAACAGTTTCTTGACGCGTTATGCATCAGTTTGAAGTGTAGATTGATGATCTTAGCGACATTGTTCTATTGTAGAGGAATGGCATTGTTTACGATCAAATTGTTATTTAGAACTGTATCATTTTATAGTGGAAAAGAAATGGCGCCTACTTACCTATTCAAACTGCTGCTATAATTGCCTGTATGAGCTATGCGTACTCAGTTATTATTATTCTATTGTTACTTACTGTATGTAAGTATCTAATAATATTGAAACGCCGTATTTGTCTTGATTTGAACGCTTGAAAAATGATTTGTCGCTGCATGGATTAGCCCGCCAACGGCTTTTTGGCTTCAGGCACTCCCGTCATCCACTATAGGCACCAAGATGGATGATGCAGCGTTTCGGCTCGTAATTTGTCAAGTTGTGTTGCTCTACATCGGTGCCACTACGGCAAAGCTGTCGACAGTCTCGGACATCATGGCCTGTCCTGCTGCAGGAGCACAGGTTACATAGTGTAACAAAACCTGGTATCAACGACATCATTCGTCGATCTCTTGTCACCTCCGACGTACCTGCCGTATTAAAACCTAGCGGCTTGGTACGTGACGATGGGAAGAAACCTAATGGCATGATGTTAGTGCTGTGTTAGGTGGGTAGGTGTCTGGCGTGGGACGCAACCTGTGTCGACACCCATGTTTCAAATACTGTGTGTGACTGTGCCAGCGCTGCCACTGCGGCTCCTAAAACCCTTAAACAGCGCAAATACGTGTAACCTTATTGGTAATCACAGATTTGGTGGTGGAGTTCGAGTGCTACTTCTGTAACAATATCATCTCACAGAAGGAGATCTCTCTGACTGTACCAGGCACACTGGGCGTCATATAAGTCCCTTAAAAAGGTCCAGGTTGACGGATTAGGGGACACCAGTCGTCCTATAAATTTGGAATCGAGATAGTGGCGCGTAGTGACCTACGTGTCTCTTAGACGTATCCGCATGATGCTAGTGTGAAGGGGAACACCGCTGGGGTGGTTTAGGCAGTAAAAGAGTCAGACCACCAGACCCTAGCCCAGGGCGGCGGTATATCCGTGTGCGCTTTTCAAAGAAATTTCACACTGACTTATCGACAGTTTGCGTGGCCAGAGGAAACCATGTTATTTGCAATAAAAATAGCATTGCCATTCAATGGACCGACAGATAAATATATCTTGTCATCAATAACTTTCACAGTTTAGTGAAGAGACTAGAAAACTTCTAGTTAAAACACAATACAACTTCGTTCATTACTCCAGCGCGAGCGTGTAGTTAACTCAACAAAGTGCAGCCAAGAACGCTTGCAGCTTGAACAAAGAGCTGCAACTTATAAGCACTCAAGCTGTTCAGTTTGTACTCAACTCTGTAGTTGTTTAACGCACTGTTCACTATGCTCATACAAAGCTGGGTGAAGGAACGTGACAGCGCATATAATTATTATGTTATTTAGTGCTTTTAGTAATAAATGCTGGGCTCGCCGTAGTTTCCATGCGTCCGTCTGTTTTATTAGATTTCAAGCGAATTTATGAAGAGTCGTGGTAAGTTTGAACACTAAACAACAAGACACGCTATTGAGTATATAAATAGTATCTAGAATTAATATTCTACGAGTATGCTTATACTAGGTTCAAGTTAATGTATTAATATACATCAACTTAATTACTCTCTCTTAATTTTTGACATCTTTCATTTTTGTGAACGTGAGGACTATGTTGATTGCTTTTTTTTTTCCTTTTCAGTAATTTTAACGTATGTCTCGCAATTTGAGTATTTTCTGCGGCCTACCCAAATGTCCTTTCTTTGGTATTGTTCGTCAAGTCGTTGAGCTCCTTAGTAGTCCTGAGTTGAGCTTTACGAATACTGACAAATGCTTGCACTGACTGGACAGGTCCACTCAAATTTGTATGGTTCTTTCTTCAAAAGACCACTTCAGACAAATCTGCATGGTTCTCATGTGATTTGACCATTACATATTTACTGTATGGACTTTAAAAGAGACTTTGACCCCTCAGTTTGTTTCGGTGTTTCTTCTCAGGGTAGTCAGCTAGGAAACACCGGCCTCATCTAGTTTAAAAATAACGAAAAAAAAAATTGACGTGTAAAAGTGTTTTTTAAACCTATTTACAAAATAATATTATTTATCATGTACAGACGTAGCTGTTTTTAAGGTAGGAAATCATCTAATTACTTCTCCCGTTCTAGGGCGGAGCGGCAGGGCGTGTCAGACTTTTACTGACTGAAACCACATCTATGTTCCTTCTGTTGCCCTTAGCGTTTTTGGATAACGGGTTTCCCTTTCAGAGGTCAACCCATGGCCTCAGTAGGCTTCGGCCCTACTGGGCTCCTACGGTTTTTTTGACATCTCTTTGAGGATGCAATATTGGAATACTATAATTTGCAAATCAAGTCAATTGGTATAAGGTGGACTATTTCAAAGGGTCACCGCGGACCTGACACACAAAGGGCGATTGGTGAAACACAGATGGGTTTTAGTCAGTAAAAGTCTGACATTCTGTCTCGTTCCTCCCAGAGTGGGAGGAGTTATCTGATGTTTTCTTAATTCCCAAAAACAAACTCAATCTATATATATAAAAGAAAGTCGTGTTAGTTACACTGTTTATAACTCAAGAACGGCTGAACCGATTTGGCTGAAAATTGGTGGGGAGGTAGCTTAGAACCAGGAGACGGACATAGGGTACTTTTTAACGAGTAGGTTAGAGTAGGGTAGAGTAGGGTAGAGTAGGGTAGAGTAGGGTAGAGTAGGGTAATTTTTTTTTTTACTAAATCCCGCTTTTGGGCAGAACAACGTCTGCCGGGACCGCTAGTTGGTAATACAGAGATGATCCTACTCACAATACTCGTAGTAATCCTCAAGGTATCTTATACAAACTGTCAGCTCTCAGCTCTTCTTGTTTTTGGAAATAAATGAACTGATTTCAATGAAACTTAGTTCACTTACAAAGTACCAAGTTCTAGAAAGATAGATACGAACATTTTCGAAAAACAGTTTAGGAAGAAAGACAGAGGATTTTTCACTTTCTATAGGAAACTTAAATTTGCTCTAACCATCTCTATAAGCCAATTTTAGAAAATGTTTATTACTAAATTTTTAAAACTAGGTAATTTGCGTCTAGACACAATCGGTTTATTCATTTACAAGAATAAGTACTTGCCAATTTGTATGAAATGCTGTAAAGATTATACGCTCTTAATAGTATGTATTTATGGAACGGATTTATTTAACGCAAGCACTAAATGCAATAAAGTGTTAATATACTCGGCAGTTATCATTACGACTAAAATGTCTTATCAAGTGCAAAACTTACTCTGTTGCGGTACTCAATTTAAAATTACTGTTCAGGCTAGACTTTATACTTATTCTAAGAGAGCTATAACTTTAGTTACTTACTTTAGATCGGCAAACCGGTCCGATATAAACTTTCATTTGTTAATTATGGCGCCACTCGTGTAAGAAATGCAACACGGTGTACGCCTGTGTGGTAGTCAATTTTCCTTGAAATGTTAAGTGGGCTTAACTTCGAGAAAGAACTTAGTCGTCTAATCTAACTTGGCTGGACAGCGTTCGAAAAGTTGCGCGGTAGTTTTTTGTCCGACATACTGTAGTGTCAAGACGATAGTCTATATGACCACGTGTGAACAATGATGACATGGTTCTAAACCGTGGTCGCTGATAATGAGCCTCATCAAAAAGCTTAAAGTTACCCAAAAGGCTCTGATGAGGGCTATGCTCAGAGTTTTCTTGCGTGATCGAATCAGTAATTAAGATATCCACAGGAAAACCCAAGTTTACCGACATAGCCAAAGAATCACCATACTGTGGCAATGGGCACGACAGATTGCTCGCAGAACAGATATTAGATGGGGCCGAAAGGTTCTGGAATTGCGACCGCGTTCCGGAAGACGCAGTGTTGAAAGGCCCCCACAAGGTGGACCGAAGACCCAGTGAGAGCCGTATGACTGCGATGGATGCGATACGCACGCCTATGTCCAGCAGTGGACGTCTTTCAACTGAAATGATTTTTTTTCTTTGATATCGACCACCATCACATGAGAACAATAAACAACCTCCAACCTAATAAATTCTTCTAAGCAATAAAACACGTGATGTTATGTCTTATGCCTACTGTCTGACCCAAA
Source organism: Mythimna pallens (assembly GCA_961205895.1). Lineage (NCBI taxonomy): Eukaryota > Metazoa > Arthropoda > Insecta > Lepidoptera > Noctuidae > Mythimna > Mythimna pallens. Next base: position 1,169,858 of record OY540843.1, on the reverse strand, counting down.
ACCAGTTCATTGTAATTCTTGGCGAGTTCTCAGCGCAACGACATGCTCTGATAACGCACAGTAACACATACAAACAGAATCTAATTAAAAGTATATAAGAAACACAAGGAATTTACTGTTGTTGCACTAAAAGTGAAACTTGGTGCTGATGGTGAAATTAGTAAGACGGTAAATACCGATTACACATGAAGTAATGGTGCGGGAGTATGGCACAAAAGGCTGGCTGCCTTTCCTTTAAACTGAGCTATCGATAGAACAACACTGCTGCTAAATGGCGATTTGTCTTAAATAAGAGAGAGAAATAAAATAACTTTCAGTCATTTCATGGAGTTCCTCAGACGTTTCCTTCAACTAAGCACTAAGTCGGCTTAGTAAATGAGCTTAAATGGAAGGATCACATTGAAATGCTATACAAGAAAGTTTGTTTTATGCCCTGTATAAACTGATCATAATTTTACTCGATATTTGTACGCTTACGTGGCAGAATATGATGAGATTATTTGTTGTAATCTAACATGTAACGTACTATCTTGCTCCGATAAATAAATGACAACTCTACAAATGTTGTTATGATTCGTAAACCAAACTAACAACAGTTATTCTTATAAGAATTTGTAAACATAAACATATTTACTATTTACGCTACGTTCTCCTTTATATAAGACTAACCTACAATAGAACACATTTCATTAAGATGACTACAAGTTAGACTACAAGTTAGACCTAAAGCACGATCACTCTGCATACAAAAAAAAAAACAAAATGATGCGTAAAGACACAATGCTTGCAAAATAATATGAAGCATTTTACCGATTTACTAAAAATCTAGATGTGATTATAAAATTAAACCAGTGTAACGGTAAAATAATCTGACAAAAAAACAGAATGATTGCATGTATTAATAGTCCGATTTTTAATCGATACTTAAATGTAATTTTTCGAGGCATCTTCCTGATTTTCTTTTATTGTACTAAATTAGACATGTTGCTCTGACTCCAAGTAATATGGCTCAAGGGCAGGAAGAAGAAGAAGTACTAAATAATTACCAGTATTATGTTTCGAACACACTATGTATCTAGGCATTTATCCTGAAGAACAACATATATTTTTCTGATTCTGTCTATTGCAGTGGATCATATACTTTTGTGCATTATTAAACGTCGCGATTAGCCCCTACAGTCCTCTTAAACTGAAGTCATTTCCAAGCGTTCACCTACGTCAGAAACTATTTTGCTCCGAACTCCCAGATACACATCACAATTAAGACTTACAACAGCCACCTTATTCATTTAACAAACTTCTATTGTCTGCAAACCCGTCACAGAAAGTGTGTGTAGGAACAAGCGAACAATGTTCTATCTGCGAGGGACAGGGGACCGTTACCACGCTCGATAGTTAGAACGCTGAGCTTTAGGATGCGTTTCTACCGGAGATGTGCTAGTAAGCTGAGTTGTGCGAGGAGATGTAGCGGAGCTGTGAAACGGTGTGGCTCTTTTTACCAAAATTGAAGGAGCGTAGCGGATCAGGTGTACGAGCAAGCGGTCTTATACAGACAGGCTAGTCTTTTTTGACGGACTCAAAGCAACCTGTGTTCCGTCTGTTGCCCTTCTCGCTCTTAAGCCGCTGTAGCAGGCCATGTAACCGCACCCTTACAGCTAGGTACACACAGTTTATCTTATTTAAAGCTGTTCTATTTAGAGAACAGTGTCATGACCATGTTGGGTTTAGTTTTGTGTTTATGTTTAACATTACTTTGGAGGTGAGAAAATAAACCGCAATGGCTTAGGTTTAGGCGCGGACTGAAGATTGTTCGAATCCTAGCTATGGCTCTTTTCTCTGAGCAATAGTCAGAATTCGAACAATCTTCAGTTCCGAACCTTTTTCTAACATAGAAAATGATAGCAGTATCTGGTTAGTAGTCGCCAATGTAGCCTGTGCCTACCGTGTACCGTAGACCTTAATATAATCACAAAATAAACGTCCGAATCATCAGGAACTATACGCTTTACAAAACAAAACATCAATAAAATATCCAAAACTAGTTTTGTACGGTAATAACCAATTGTTAAACAAATAAGACAAATTATTAATACTGAATCCGTATTTTATTACTTTATTAATTAACCAATGAATTGTGCAGTTAAGACGTAGCGTTGGAAGGCCTCCTACAAGGTGGACCGATGACTTGGTAACGGTTGCGGGAGTCCGATGGATGTGAGACGCACAGGACCGTTCATTGTGGCGACACTTGGGGGAGGCCTGTGGCCAGCAGTCAACGTCTTTCGGCTGAATGATGATGATGATTATGATGATGTGCAGTTAACGGCAGACTAGAGTATTATGGGTAGGGTATTAGATTTTTTTGGGTATTAGGGTATTTTTTGGCGACGCTTGGAGGAGGCCTATGTCCAACAGTGGATGTCTTTCGGCTGAAATGATGATGATGATGAGGGTATCAAGCTAAATACTGCGAGATTGTTCGAAAGAATTATGGAACGCAAAGAGCAACTGAAGGAACCAAGTGGGTTTTAATCAGTAACAGTCTGACGCTCAACTTGGAGCGGGAGAAGTTATTTGATGATTTCCCACCTCAAAAAAAGACTAATACTCTTTAACCGATCATGTCGGATTAATCCGACAAATAGTTTTCGTGTCCATTTCGTCAGGGTTCCATCTCGTTAACACTTCAAGAGAATTGAAAAGTTAAACTAGATGGAGTATTACGTCGTAAATATACGACCCTAGCGAAATGGACACGAAAATATTTGCCGGGTTAATAAGGCGTGAGCGGTTAAAGGGTTAACTCAAGACATAAACATCTATACACAAATCGAGCAATAACTTTTAACATAAAACACACTGTAGACAACTACGCACATTATATGAATTTAAACTTATTTAAAAAACCTGTGCTTAGTTACCTACCTCCTTTATTGACTGTATATACAATGTTTGTGTTAAGCCCCCGTCGGACAGTTAACTCTTCAGAACCTCTGTAAACACACGCTTAAACTTACAAATACTGGTTTCAACTCGAAAGTCGTGTCAATCTAATGGTCAAAAAGCGAAAGGACGCTTAAGATGAACTTTAGTTAAGGATAACTAACAGGTTTTTAAGATTGTGAATGAAAACTGATTTGTGGAGCTCGTGGCTAGAGTGATAATGAAGAAGGTTAAGCAAAGCTGATCTTGGATCCTAAAATACCGAGATTCTTCCGTGTCTCGGAAAGCACGTTAAACCTTCGAAAGGGAACCCTGAGGTCCTGGAACGCAAGGCAAATAAGGAATATAGGAGTGGTTTGAGTCAGCAAAAGTCTTACACTTCCACTCCGCCCTATAGCGGGAGAAGTCATGAGATTATTTCCCACGTTAAAATAAAAACCTTAGGTCCAGCTGCCTTTTGTTGAACTTTGACAATCATTACCTACGATTAATCATAAGCCAGGAAATCTGACACCAGCCCCCCCAACCCAAGTTAGGCGTCCATTACACGGTCATGCAAGCAACAATGAAAACCATCAATCATGAATGATGTTTGAATGACGGAATTTTATCCCCGTACGTTTTTGTAAACGTCAGTCATCGCATTAGACGGTAGGTTTTTCGTCAATCAAAATATTTGACTGGCAAAACTGAGCGCCTCCTATTCCTTTGTTCTGACCACGTGACTGAGCGTTGAGATGGCGTCAGAAAAAAGGAATCAGAGGCGTGGCCTACTCGAGACGATCGACGAAAAGAGAATCGAAACGAAACGGTTGTAACTTGGCTAGGGGGCAGTCGTACCGAGGGTTATCGTGTAACCAATTGTAGGGTTATGGAGGTAAGATGTAAAATTCTGATGAATAGGAGCGAAGTGGTAACTAAAGACGCAGGTGAAACCACAGGGGACAGCTAGTTGTGAATTAAAGCTTACATAATAATATCACACATTTTATTTCGGTAGATTTAAATTTAATATACTATATTAAATTAGAGTTTTTATACCTCTAAAAGATAGTGTGACAACCCATAACTTATCCCCAATAGGTAACATTAGCTTCCGATGTTACCAAAACCTGACATTCTTATCCAATTTATTAGCATATTTACTAAATATTTGACGCCATATACAAGCTCAAACTACATACTTTGACCTTATAATCTATAATATAAAAATGAATCGCAAAATGTGTTGGTAAGCGCATAACTCAACAACGCCTGGACCAATTTGGCCAATTCTTTTTTTAAAATGTTCGTTGAAGTTCAAGGATGGTTTTTACGGCGAGAAAAATTCGAATAGAGTAGGGTAGAGTAGGGTAGAGTAGGGTAGAGTAGGGTAGAGTAGGGTAGAGTAGGGTATAGTAGAGTTGAGTAGGGTAGAGTAGGGTAGAGTAGGGTAAAGTAGGGTAGAGTAGGGTATAGTAGAGTTGAGTAGGGTAGAGTAGGGTAGAGTAGGGTAAAGTAGGGTAGAGTAGGGTAGAGTAGGGTAGAGTAGGGTAGAGTAGGGTAGAGTAGGGTATAGTAGAGTTGCGTAGGGTAGAGTAGGGTAAAGTAGGGTAGAGTAGGGTAGAGTAGGGTAGAGTAGGGTAGAGTAGGGTAGAGTAGGGTAGAGTAGGATAGAGTAGGGTAAAGTAGGGTAGAGTAGGGTAGAGTAGGGTAGAGTAGGGTAGAGTAGGGTAGAGTAGGGTAGAGTAGGGTATAGTAGAGTTGCGTAGGGTAGAGTAGGGTAAAGTAGGGTAGAGTAGGGTAGAGTAGGGTAGAGTAGGGTAGAGTAGGGTAGAGTAGGGTAGAGTAGGGTAGAGTAGGGTAGAGTAGGGTAGAGTAGGGTAGAGTAGGATAGAGTAGGGTAAAGTAGGGTAGAGTAGGGTAGAGTAGGGTAGAGTAGGGTAGAGTAGGGTAGAGTAGGGTAGAGTAGGGTAGAGTAGGGTAGAGTAGGGTAGAGTAGGGTAGAGTAGGGTAGAGTAGGGTAGAGTAGGGTAGAGTAGGGTAGAGTAGGGTAGAGTAGGGTAGAGTAGGGTTGAGTAGGGTAGAGTAGGGTAGAGTAGGGTTGAGTAGGGTAGAGTAGTCAGTTGACGGGAGCGAAGCCGCGGGCAAAAGCTAGTAAGTCTATAAATATGTATTGAGTATATTATGGTCGACGATAATTCTTGTATAAAAGATACAGTCTTGTTTAAAAGTTTACGATTTGAAATAGTTATGCTAAAATACTTTTTGTTATACAAGCCACGACTGGAATGTGTACGAGTATGTGAATTTACAACAGGGGCGTCATAGTGCCATATTGATATTTTGTTTGTTAATAAATTAATAAAAGATACTGATGAAAAATATATTTGTTATCTAACTAGTTTATCAATAAACTAGCTTCTGCCAGCGGCTTCGCCCGCGCGAAAGAAGGTTTCACTATACAAACTTTGAAACATCGTCTCGTCACCTTAGGGGGTGAATTTTGGAAAATCGTCTCTTAGTGCTCGCTTACGTCATAAAAGGAAGCCTTGTACAAAATTTCACGGTCCTAGTCCCAGTAGCTGCGGCTGTGCGTTGATATGTCAGTCAGTCAGTTTCTCCTTTTATATATATAGACTAGCTTCTGCCAGCGGCTTCGCCCGCGTGAAAATAGGTTTCTCTATACAAACTTTGGACCCCCGTTTCATCCCCTCACGGTGTGAATTTTGGAAAATCCTCTCTTAGTGCTCGTCTACGTCATAAAAGGAAACCTTGTGCAAAATTTCACGTTCCTAGTCCCAGTAGTTTTGGCTGTGCGTTGATATGTCAGTCAGTCAGTTTTTCCTTTTATATATTAAGATATATACATAGGCAAAAATAGACTACCAACTGTGAAAATAATATCAAAATTGGTAGAAAAGAAGACAAGATAATACAGTTTTATTATATGTAGGTAGAGAATTTATATACCTATTTATTTACTTACTTACCTTTTTTATACTATAAAGGTATTTGTCTCACTTGCCAAGACGCCCGCGCTGCCGCCCTTTTTTATTAGCAGCTTTTAATTACTAATAGGTATTTGGCAAAACTGTTGTATCAATTGAATCTTCTATATGTGTATTTTTGTTTAATAAACTTTTATTATTATTTTTTTTTTATGCCTAATAGCTTTGTTGCTGGTGCATATATTAAAAAAAAGAGAGAAAGAGATGTTTAATTCAAATAGACCAATTACAGGCACTTTTGAATTGTCAAAATGTCGGTCAGCAAAAAAAAAAGTGAAGCTAAATTTCACGTTCCAAAGCGTAGATCTCTATGGAGAAGAACGTGCAAGAAACTCCATGGACAATTTTTTAAATCATGAGTTGCATAAATCTTGGTTACATATTTCTTGTCGCTTCTAATATGTAAGCACAATGTAGATAAGTAACAATAATTAAAAAATAGAAATTGAATTAAGCCACTGGCAGCTAGGAGATGACCAGTCTCAACTGACTCTATTTGTTATATTACAGCTAAAAACTGTTTATATTAGCAAATAAAAGAAATGCATGCAAATACACATATTATTCCCTATTATACACAAAAACTTTTCTCGTTTATTGCACATTATACTAGTGAAAACCGTATGAAAATCCGTTGCAAGGTTAAGGAGAACTTGGTAAATGAAACAGACAGACTTTGTTTTATACTACGTAAAGATAAATTAACTGTAATAAATATTATTGCGGTGTAGTGACGCTGTGCAGTGCGACAGTGTGCGCGGTATGCACCTGCTCTAATGCATTTAAATTAATGAGCCATAATCTCACGATATAAAATGCCATTTACTGACAGGCGTTGAAACAAGTAAATAGTACTCTATCTTAAGTCGTACCTACTCGTATAATTAACACGTTTTTTCTTGTTTTTGTGGTGAGAAATCATCCAATGACTTCTCACGCTAGAATGGAGCAAGATGGCGTGTCAGACCTAACTGACTAAAATTTACCAGTTCCATTCAGAAGCCCTTTGCATTTTAGGGCCACGGACACTCTTTCAACAATGTTCCGCAGCCCTAGCAGTCATTAACCTTGCTGGGCTCCAACGGTTTTACTGATATCAATGAGGTGTGCGTGGAACACTGACGGTGAGCTACACATTGCTCATCATCCGTAAGCCCGTCACTGTTAGACAGCTACACTCTCGTTGTGTTCCAAAGGGTACTTGATATTTAGAAAAAAGTCTCTAGAAATTTAACACGGGCAAAGTCTTTAGTATAGAACTTCACTAACTGGTTTCCAGTTATATTCCACTATGTTTGACTTTTATAACAGTCTGTATCTTATCTTATGCAAACAAATTAAAAATAGGTATTATATTATTAAGATTAAGCTATAAATTAGTTTAATATCTCTATCGGTCACGCTCCATTGGGACAATTTCAGACAACACAATAAAAAAACCTGTCAAGTGCGAGTCGGAGTCGCGCACGAAGAGTATCGTACCGTATCGTATGTAGCAAAAAGCGGCAAAAAAAATTATCTTATTCTGTTTTATAGCGTCTTTTATATTTGTTGTTATAGCAGCAACAAAAATACATCATCTGTGAAAATGTCAACTGTGCAACTATCACGGTTCATGAGATACAGCCTGGTGACAGACCAACAAACAGACAGACGGACATACAGTAGAGTCTTAGTAATAGGGGACCCTATTACTAAGACTTTGTTTTACCCTTTGGGTACAGAACCCTAAAAATGGCCGCCGCTGCCGGAGATGATGTAAGGCCAAACAAATAAAATGTTCCTCAAGTTAGTTAACAACTTTATTGCTTTTACGACTGGTGTTTTGGTGATATGACCACTTAAATATATCCATATCTCACTGACTTTTATAACCCTTAAGCTAAGTGATTTCTTGATTCAATTATTTGGTTTTGTTTACATTAAACATCTTCGTCATTCTTCGACGTTTAATATGGTTATCTATCTATAACGTGCTAATTGTTTAGCGGTTAGTCTTGAATTGTGCGAGGAGTGATATGAATGAAAAGGGAGTCAGTGATAGCGTGACGGGTGACAGGAAAAATTGGAAGAAAAAATAAACGCCGACCACATGTAACACGGGACGCGGACAGGAAGATGTTGATGATTAGCGGTCAGGCAAGGCTTTTATCAGGTCTACCCACAGAAGCCATATTTTAAAAAAGTCAGCACATTTCGCTATAGCTTTTAAAAACAATAAACTCAGTGATAGTGCGACACACGTTTTTTTCTTCCATTCCGTCCTGTCGATAGGAAGGAATGGAAGAAAAAACCAACCGGCATCGTGAAAAAAAATACAAATAAAGATAACTTCTAATCATTTTTCTTCGTATATGTAATATATTTTAATAAATTCCAATTTTATCATAATAATTATTATTATTCCGTCAATTTTTAATTTTCAGTATTATTATCTTTATTAATTTATATCATATTTGTAATGTATTTGTAATTTTATTTTTGTTAGCTTAGTTGCTTGAATTATTTTTGTGCATGCTGCGGTCTCCTATAAGTGAAGGAGTACACCAACAACATACCGGAACCGCTAATTATAAGATACAGATATTATGTACATCCTTTGTTGAAGATCCTAAATAAATAACTGTATACGAATATGATGAAACAGCTAGAGATGACTAAAGTTTCGAATAAAATTTCCATGAATTCACAGCTTTTTAAAACCCCCAACCTCCTCTTACCCCCTCAATTAGATGACATCATCAGCCCTGGTTGCTGGTCGCGCACATTGAAGAGTCCGTCGTGCACCGGGTGCGAGTGGCTCCCATTAATGTGAAGTATACTCCTGCGCTCATTGCACCGACTCGTTAATTACTAGCCGAGAGTAATCAGGGCTGGCAAAGTAGCAGCTTACGTCGTTTGTAAAATAAAATGTTAATAATTTAATGCGGCTTTTAAAAGGTATTCTATATAGACGGAGTGTGAAGACTCTGCTGCCATTTTGAATAAGAATAATAAGAATAAGAATACATAAGAATAATTTATGAAAATACTAGCATTTTTTTTTTTTTTTTTAAGGTGGGAAAATCATCCAATGACAAATCCCGCTCTTGGGTGGAGCGAGAGATAGTGTCAGACTTTTACTGACTAAAAACCCACTCCTGTTCCCTCTTTGTCTTCATCCCGGGGCCCCGGGATTCGCTTTCACACTACCCGTGGCCCCAGTAGATGAAAATACTAGCTGACTCGGCAAACGATGTTCTACCATATAAATTATCAAAGAAAAAAATGGGAGGGTAAAAAACAGCCTACGACCTATTCCCAGACCTACCAAAGATTCAAAAAAAAACATAAAAATCGGCGGAGTTTGATATAACTGTGAATACACGGTGTCTTTGACATCGACGCACAAACGAATACTATGGACTCAGTACATGATTCTAGACCCCCCCCAGTGGTGGAATTTTTCGTCGCCATTTTCCTATTTTTTTATAAACTTTTACGTTTTTTAATTTAATATTTATAAAACCGTTATTCTAACATTTTCAGTAAAAAAAATGAATGAATTACTTTTAAAAGTAAAAATTTCATCGGGATTGATTAGTAGACTAACGATTTTATCTACCCCGATGACTTTTTAATTAATTAATTTTTAATTCAAAATATTTTTATTTTTACTTTATATGTTATCGGGGTTGGTTAGAATAACGAATTTACACAGTTTAAATTAAAAAAAAAAAAGATTTTTTTTTAATTAGGATTTCCACTAAAAATTTTGTACTGGATCCGTGATATTCATTTGTGCGTCGATGTCTAAGATACCGTGTATATATTAGATAGTTTCCTTTCTCGGTTATTCGCAGTAAATGCAGTAACCTCTCTTCATGACGAATTAAATTCGACATTTACACAAGAGCCTAATCATTTTTGAGACAGCCCTAATCCCTCACACAGAATGGGATGAGGCATAATCGTTTTTGTGTTTAAGAATGTGGTCCAGATATTAATGAGTCAAATATTTTATAATGATTATAAGCTTAAAGTCTGTTATGATCAGTTTTTATATAGGGACGTTAGATATATTCTCACGGAAGGTATTCATTATTATATTTTTGAGATTTATCTTTGTCAATGGCATTCAGAATATTTTGATGGGAAAGAAGATTAGTATAGGTACCTTACACCGTTTTGTAGGCTTGGAATATATATTATATCTTTATAAAAAACGTCCAATACTTAAAGTTGTCAAAAAATGAAAGGCTCGTTTTGACATTTGTATTTTGACTACCTACTAGCGGTTTGTCCTTGTAGTCTAGCTACTACTGAAATAGCCAAAATAGCTACTAGCCCTAATTATTATTTTATTGTTTCTTTCAGTTTGGTCGCAGCGTTGGAAGGTCTCCCACAAGGTGGAATGACGACCTGGTGAGAGTCGCGGGAATGCAGTGGATGCGAGACGCACAGGATCGGTCGTTGGGGCGACGCTTGGGGGAGGCCTATGTCCAACAGTGGACGTTTTTCGACTGAAATGATGATGATGATGATAATATATTGTAGATAAATTACACCCAGACACAGAGCAAATGATCGTGCACATCACACAAACATTTGTTCTGTGTGGGAATCGAACCCACGACCTCCGGCATAGCAGTTAGGGCCACTAACCACTAGACCAACAGGCTAGTCAAACGATGAGCGGAAATAACTTTTAAAGAGATAGCAGGCACGAGTTTTAGATAAAATACTTAATTTGTTTGCTAATGACTGACATGATCATCGCCCATAAACCCCCAATTTCTCTCAACAACTTACGTTTACTATCAAAATGTCCAAAACCATTCGTTGTTTGGATGGATGTCGACCACACGCGAGCGCAGATGACACAACCACACGTAACTCAACTTGCGGCCTGTAACGGTGCATTACCACTGGTAACCTGTGGCAACGCCTCGTCAGCGCCGCGCCGACCGGCCACCATGCGCATGCGCCGGAGTCCAGCCGAGCCGTGGCGTGGGCGAACAGCATTGTTAACAGATTTATCGCAACATTATTTTGGAGTTTTAGTGCTATTTAAGTGTAGTTTTAGGTGACATATAAACGACTTTGTCGTTGTAATGGTCTCCAAAACGGGATTCACTTGTAGAGCATTATTTTTGTAGTCGGAAATATTCAGGCAATAAAAAGTTGTCTGGTTGAAGGATAAAGTCGTTCTATCATACATAATGTGGGTACTAAATATTTTACGAATTGGTAAGAAGTGGTAAAGAGCCAGTAAAAAGGAAAGGAATAATGAGAGATAAAGGCCTCCCTTCATTGCTGGGGAAAGGCCCAGCAGTGGCAGAACAGGCTAGATATAAATAAATACTAAATCTATTTAGATAAAAGCGAAATACCACTCACTGATTAATCACCAAATCTCAGAAACTATAACAACTGCAAACTTAAAATTTGGCAGGTAGGTTCCTTATAGGGTGTAGACATCCGCTAAGAACGGATTTTACGAAACTTCACCCCTAACGGGGTTAAACGGGGTTTGGAATTTTGTATGGAAAAACCTATTTTCACGCGGGCGAAGCCGCTGGCAGAAGCTAGTTATGTATAATTATGATACTAAAAAGCATTAAGACGAACACGTTTTGGTATATAATTAAAAAACGGTTTTATGAAACCTTTGAAAGCCTATACCAACTGATTCCAAACTATTTTTTTCTAATACCAATTACTTCGAACCCTGAAATAATTTGTAAAATTTATATTTCAACCTAGGAGCCATGCTCTCAATAAAAATTAAGAACACCGGACCACCCCAGAAGATTTATAACCTACTACTGTGTTTTGTATTATAAAAACTTGAGACCACCTCAAACTAAAAGGCTACGCCACAAAAAGCCCAACTCACAGTAAATGAATCCATTGTTTTTACACACACGTAACAAAACGCGTCTTACGTTTGACCGCTGCTGGGAACATATTGACTTTCCATTTGCTACGCTCACGTAAAGGTGCGTTCTCATTGAAACCTTTGTTGTGTGTGTGTGTTGTGTTGTGTGTTGTTGTGTGTGTGTGTTGTGTGTGTCCTTTGTATGTATTGTGTGTGTTATGTTAATTTGCATTTTTGGTGTACAATAAAGAATATATCTATCTATCTATCTATAGAATAGAATTGAATAAACTTTATTATACACCAAAATAGAACAATTTCACAGAAATTTAAATCTATGGGTACAATGCCGGTATTACCGCTGACAGCGATATCTTCCAGACAACCTTAGAATGGACTATAAGAACTTAAACTAAATAAGAGGGTAGTCTGCGGTGTACTGCTATCAAATATATAAAAAACATAGATAAAAATATACCTATACAAAAAAAAAATAGTTTTATTTTACGAACGCTTAATTTTTTCTTTACTAGCTTCTTCTAGCAGCTTCTCACGCGTGAAAGCTCAAAATTATCCCAAGGAATATACTTCTGGATAATAAGTATCCTGTGTGCTGTTCCAGGATATAATTTAACAGTGTGCAAAAAATTAATCGAAATCCGTTCAGCCGTTTGAGCGTGAGGGAGTAACAAACACACACACGTACTTACGTATGAACTTTAGTCTATAATATTAGTGTGATAAATCTAAAAATGAACTAACTAACTAACTGTACTTCACTCTTGACTTAAAGAAACTTGCTATTTTAATATCTATATTTAGTTTTACTATATTTACATTGTTCTCACATGATAGCGACAAGAAACATGTAACAGAGATATTTGTAATTACAAAACATGATTGAAAACAGTGTTCATGGAGTTTCTTGCACATTCTTCTCCATAGAGATCTACGCTTTGGAATGTGCAATTAGCATCACTTTTTTTCTGGCTAACTGACTTCTTGACATTTCAAAAGTGCCTGTAAATGGTTTATTTGAAATAAAACGCTTTGAATCTTTGAATCTTAGGCTCTAGCTATCAGGAAACACAAACTCCGGCATGGGATTCTACTCCTTAGCTGTACGCACTAGTGCTATAAAAAGTAGAATAAGGAGTGGTTTTAAATCTTACAAATCTTTTTAAGACTGTATGACATTTGCAAGGTGATCTCTGCATTGTAAACGCGTACGTTGTCCTTATTCAGCGGGCAGTGAGCTAACATTGCATTAAAGGCGCATTAACATGCGTGATGCGTGCGCTAAGCTTGCGTTATTGTGTGCACACCCTAATATATATTAAAAAAAACTGGGCAAGTGCGAGTCGGACTCGCGCACTGAGGGTTCCGTACAAACTTAAGTTATCAATGAAAACAGTTCAGTTCCCGAACCGAGTCTCGAAGATATTTTCGAATCGTAACATCAAATGTACTGTTTTCAGATTTATTACTATACCTGTGCTATAATCTTGTTTTATACCAAATTTCAAGATTCTGGGTCAACTGGATACTTCCTGTTGACCCTTCCTGATTGGAATGATGATTCCTGAATGGAGTTTCGAAGATTCCCGAATCGAAAAAAAAAAAAATAATGACGTGATAACTAATTTAATGGTTTCAGATTAATTCCTATACTTGTCCTATAAGACTTTGTTCTATGCCAAATTTCAGATTCTGGGTCAACGGGAAGTACCCAATGAATTTTGATTCCCTTGAGAGTGTCGAAAAATAAGTTTTTTTGCGACATAAACGACCGAATCTTTTTTATTTCGTTAGCATTGACCGTAGACCTGATTATATTTAGTTTTAATTTGAACACGATACCTCCACGTGTTGCTGAGATAAAGGGTCTTGACAGACAGATAGACAGACAGACAGACAGACAGCAAAGTGATTCTATAAGGGTTCCGTATTTTCATTTTGAGGTACGGAACCCTAAAAACTATTGTGAGTTAGTTTTTAGGGTTCCATAATAAATCAAATTCAAACACATAATGAGAAAGAGCATGCATTGCTTCATACTGGCAACAAACACAACCAAAAAAAATAATATATTATAATTTTAATCCACATTCAATTACATGGTCACCGGACATGCCGCGTTGCATGCCATGTTCAATTAAACACTGCGCCCAACTTATTTTTGTATGTGGCAAAACATGGAACTACAATAAATGTACCGGTTTTGACATATTGTTGCATTTTCTCATGGCAAGCAGCGCCACTATGAACCGCAAACTTATTTTGGTGTTGTTGTAATTACGCATTACCTTTTTTCGTTTGCTTTTTTACCGAATCTAATTGAAGTTTTGAATTTATGTAATCGTGTAAATAGTAGGTATTAGTGGCTAAGTAAACATAGTGGTGTAATATGGTGTGAATGGTGTGCGAGGTCACGCGAGGCCGCGTCGAGGTCGGCGGAGTTTTTGTAAGTGATTGAGTGATGCTACCTGCCTACATGCCCAACTAGCGGCTACTTGTACAATGGTAAGCTAAATGGAACTAGGTTTCAATGGGAATTATTCTGATTCACTTACTCGTTTGCTCGATTTTGCACATGTTGACTAAAAACGGCGGAAAATTCAACATTTATTTCACCGTCATCTTAATAAATCAACAGCATTTATTTTATTATTTTCAATCTGTAATTCAATTCAATTTTTAATAAATAATTATAATATTTTCATTTCGACCTTAATTAACAGACTACTGACATAGTAGAAAGAGATTCTTGCCTAGATAAGCAGTCAGCAGATGATATAATTGAATACGTTTCGTTTTCTGCTAACGTTTCGTTGTAATAAATAAATAAGTACCGAATAGATACTTATTTCATGTGAAATAACGACAATACCATTATACTTACTTCCTATGTGCGATTATACAAAACTACAATGACCGTCTGTTCCCCTACAATCAACTAAAGCCTAGGCAATGCTTCATAAACCTGATCGCCATTGTCTGATAGTCGGCGCGGGCCACGCGGGCCGCGGGGGCCACGGGGGCCACGGGGGTCACGGGTTAATTGCCGCTCGGCTATCGCTCTGATCACGAGCTATGGGAACATAGTGTTATGGGTGATTGTTTGGGGAATGTGGACGGTGTGTGATTTTTATTGGAGAATGGTGTTAGAGGGCAAGTTAGAAGACAAGGTTTTTATACGGTTTTATTGATTAAACTAAGCTAGTCTATCATTAGCTAAATATTGACGAGAACACTAGCCTAGCTTTTTTATGGATCCAACAGTGAAATAAATAAAGGAGTACTCCATTTTTTTAGTTTTAGATGCGAAAACTTCACCTCGATCTCGTCTGATGGTAAACAATTGTTGAGATCTATAATGGAGCGGCATTTCCTGGGCTGATTCCCAGGAAATGCCTATGATTCACTTGTACCTTGAATTCTGAACGGTTATAGGTGGTAAGGAATACAGAAACTGACAAAGAATTTCGCATACAGGTTTAGAGCTCAAAGAATTTCTTGCACCTATGTGGGATGTAACAGAATTCCTGACAAAAGCTCAAATAACAGAAACAGTTCGCAATAGAATTACAGCAATGCAGCTAGCTGTACAAATAAAATGTACGGTAAAATAAAGATACAAGCAGACAACTTCAGTTATTTATAATCATGTGCAAATGTTATCTGCACAACGCCTACATGAACCTTATCTTAACATGCCTTTCTTTTTAACGCCAGCCTTAGGGTTGACAACAGAATCTACTTTAATATGGAAACTTTATTACATTACGTGATTAGTTTTTCACAATCTACTAAGAATATTCCTTCTCTCAGCTCCTGTGGCCTATCCCTCAATAACAATGCATATTTTCCAGGATGAAAACCCCCTACCTACGATCCTGTTTTTTTGTTTTAGGTATGAAATCATCAAATGACGTCTTCTACTCTGGCTGGAGCGAGAGGGAGTAGTTAAAACTCGGACTGAAAACCTACTTGTGTTCCTTTATTTACCCTTTACGTTCCAGGACCAGTGTAAATTCTTTACCATTATATGATCGCTTTCAACATATCTGATGACAAGGAGTTAGACTGGTTCCTGGTCAGCACCGGTTTATGTAGTAGCTACGGACCTCCCTTTGAACATTCCCGCAGCCTTTTGCCTATGGCCCTCATACCTGTAGTGAGTCTTACTTTCTATAAGTGATAGATTTAAGCTAACACCACTTGCTGAATTATATCCGCTTGTAGGTATAACCCCTTCGGAGGTCGGAATGCAAGTAAACTGCTCTAAAAAGTACAAGCAAGAATCAGAAAAACGGCAACCGTTATACAGAAGCCAAGGAGCCCATTGAAGAGTTGTACTAATGCGTTTGACGTCAAGGATTTTTGATCAAAAGACATCGTCATCAGCCGAAAGACGCCCACTGTTGGACATAGACCTTCCCTAAGCATCGCCACAACGACCGACCCTGTGCGTCTCGCATCCATCGAATTTTCGCGACCAGTTCATCGGACCACCTTGTGGGAGGCTTTCCAACGCTGCGTCTTCAGAGTACGGGTGCAAAGAACATATAAGTAATTTTGAAATCATCGATACGACGAAAAAGAACTGTTTTTTTATTTTATTTGAAGATTAATTACTACTAGCCCCGGCTTTGAGTGGACTCTCTCTTAAACCCTCTCATTCTTCTCCACAACTCCCATTCCTATCTAAACATGAACTTTTCTCGTTTATTGCTCTTACTATTAGTGCAAATCTTAATAAAATCCATCGTTTGGTTCAGGAGGTGATAGCAGATAGACTAACAGATACGGAAAGCGAGTTTGTTTTACACTGGGTAAAGATGACATAACTTTAGTTTAAAACAATAGGGTACGCTTAACTACACTTTTTATAATTGTGTTGACAGTTTCTTTTTGTGGTGGGAAATCATCTAATGACTTCTCGCGCTCTAGGGTGGAGTTGGTAGAGTTCCTTTTCAGTAAACCTCTACGGTCCGGACCAAGCGTTTCGCCTCGTCGTTTATATCGCTTACATGGAAGGACTGGAACAACTTGCCTGCTAACGTCTTCCCGTTCGATTGTAATTTATGTGTCTTCAAGGCTAGAGTGAACAGGTCCTTAATAAACTAGTGCGCCTCATCATCAACGATTGTATCACTTCTTACCATCAGGTGCGATTGCAGTCAAGCACTAGCAAAAAAAATATCTCGTGGACTTATACTGACAGTGGTTTTGAATGAAGTTAAATTAATTCCTGCCACTAAAATATTTCTTTGGAAAGTCTTCGTCACTGCCTCATAACAGGAAAAGAAAAAAACAGGACTTCGTTGAAATTTCAGAGCAAGGAATGATCGCACCGCCGCCGGCAGCGTCACACACATGCTCATAAAAACTATGCATCACTTCTATCACGAGCCGATAACCTTCTAATAAAAGTTGGCAACCCTAACCAGACTTTAAGCCTTAGGGCTGTAAGCAAGATACCAAGATACCGAGGTGTCCATTACAGCAATAAAAACCTGCGTATCACTAAATTATAAAGCCTATAACCATCAATTGTGCTCAAGTACGCATTACTTACATACATGCTAAAACAAAACACGCTACACAAAAGTGAAAGTCGAACAAACGACTTCAAAACAAAAGTCCGGACAAACGGCTTCAAAATTAAGGGCTTTGTTTTAACTTTTGAATTAATTGGCGGTACATTGTAGGTACGGGTTGATCGCAGCGGGTTCCAAATGATTGGAGAAAATAAATGAATGATTAATTCAATGGCTGAGTTTCGTAAGTAATTGGGGGCTTGATCTTGTGAATAGAGAGGAAGTGAAACCTCAAACTTGATTGTGGAAGGAAGTAGACGTGCTGCTTACAATTCATGCATTATTCGAGTGACGAGTGGTCTGTCAGTAGGCTGGATGTTGGGATAATGCTTCATTCCAAACGTGCGGTTCTATATGTTTTATTTTAATTTCATGTAAGTTTAATTTAGAACCCTATTGTTGAATGACTTTTTAATGAAATAGCCATTCATTAGGGTTAGACGAACTAAGAGGCCTGTATTGATTACTTCAATAATTATAATTCCGTAAGTTAATACGTGCTACGGCCGCCAATCATATATTAATCCAAATACAACTTAACAATGGCCTACAAAATGCGAAAAATATTAAGGTAATTTTAATTTTGAGCATCTCAATAAACTTCTTGTAAAGCCAATCATTGAATATGGGAATCAGCTTTGATTTTTTTTCTTGGATGTGTAACAGTAATAGGCTTGATTGTTGATTAACAATGCAGTTCCATTACTAAAACATGTGTAACTTTAGTACTATTTTAAGTAATCTCATGGAAAAAACGAAATCGAACTTGATAAAAACTAGGAAAAAAGCTAAAACGGGAAACAACCTTCGTCTAGCAGGTCGATGACCGCCGCGCCAACACTCCCACCGATAAAATACCTGCATCTCTAAGTTATTTCATTATCATTCTCTGCTCTCGATTTCCCATAATAACATACATATCTACATGTATGATAATATATGCAAATGTATGATAGCGGAGCCGTAGAGCCGCTCTCTCCAAACCAAACACAGAGCGCACACGATTTTAACGAACAAACTCTACACAATGGGTCTTTGAAATGATTGAGCTAATATGGCCGTTATTAAACGACTTTAGACCTTAATGAGACAGTTTACGATTTATTTTCTTTGCGGCTTCATTAGTTTGTGTTTAAACAGAAGTTTGAAGTGACAGTGGAATCACGGATAATTACAAAATGGAGTGGTAATGTGGAAAATATTTGCAGAGAACAAGAAGCAATGGAGCACTACAAGAAACTTCATATAACGAGTACAGCCGCCATGTATATACGTCACGTTTGCTATTGACTACTGAAAATTGTAGAAGTTTTTACAAAGACATTTAAATCCCAAATTATAATATTATTTTTATAATTTTCCCTTTGAGGAATTCTCAAAGGGAAAATCAAAACATTAAATATATTAGATAACATTTGTTTAGGCGATAACTAAAAACCAAAACTCTGTCTACGAATTCGTGAGCGAAAATAACCATTAAATAGATATGCTAATCTCTGAAGCCGTAAAAATATTGTTAACGCCCCATAGAAATCTGTTGAGGCCAGAAGTTCAGAGAGTTTGACCCAACAGATATGCTGATTAGCTGTCCATTTGTTATTTGTTCTGTGAGTGAAACCGAATGCTCAAGCAAGACAGGCTGTGTTTGTAGAAACGTCTGACTAAACAATAGTCGTCTATTGTGGGCTACTATCGGATGGATCGGTAAATTGAGATATATGTACGTTCTCTCTGCTGGCGTTCGGAAAGGTTTACCTTATAATTGAGTTGAATAATTTTTTGGATAAGGCTCTGAAGAGTCTGTTAGAGTAAAGATGTGTTGTATTAGTGTCAGCTTTTGTTTGAGAATAAATGACATGAAAATAGACTTGTTTTCAAGTTCACACAGCATTATTTTGTGAATATTACCTATAATTATGTACGCTACTAGGTTATCTATTTCGGTTATCTTAAGCATAATCCCGACATATTACGATGCCCTGCAAAAAATCAATAGATTTTTTTTTAGTTGGGAAATCATTTAATGACTTTTCTCGCTCTGGGGCGGAGCAAGAGAGCGTGTCAGACTTTTACTGAACCCACTCCTATATTCCTTTTTTGCCTTGCGTTTTAGGACCCCGGGTTTCCCTTTCAGATGCGAACCTATAGCCCCAGTAGGCTTCGACCCTGCTGGGCCCCTACGGTTTTGCTGACATCTCCTTGAGGCGCGCGTGGAACACAATGGGTTCAACGACACGGGTTCGGTCCGGACGGTTACCGGACTGCCGGACGGCAGGTTACTCACTGCTCGCCGTCCGCAAGCCCCGCCTACGGTAGCCGAAAATCGGTTTAGGGATCCAAGCGGCTGCGGCGTGAGGAAATCCGTTTCCTCACGCGTGCGGCCGTTGCCTGCCATTCCTCCATAAAATGAATAGGTATAGAACAGGTTTAACATCAAGCCTTATTATTGACTAGTAGAGAATACCGAAGGCATTAATGCTACCTTTGTACCTCAGTATTACAAGAAATTTTAATAAATTATCACCACCATCAACACGGCAACACGGCACATACCCAGCTACGTATTCTTATTTAGTCTTATTTACTCTACAACTACACCTACATATACATAATTTAGATACAAAGTTGTACAAGAAACATTTACCATTCTCTACACCACAAAACACGACCTCTGCTGATCTCCCCATACAAAACAAGGGCACACATACATTCGTCGTAACGTCCTCCCAAGTGACGCGTCTCTCAGAGAGGACGCAGGTGCACTCACAGCCGGCATGTGCCCTTTACATCCCCTCTGCACTTATGTAACGAACACATTCCACTATCGGTAGAAAAAATACCAAAGTACCGGCAAGTGTACCTAGTCAACTTGCAAAACAACAACTTGCATAGTTGAGAGAGAAAGTGGTATTTAGTAGTTAAACTTGTTATTACAATGGCATTTTTATGGTAGTCATAAATTAAAAGTAACTAATGGTACTGTGAAAAAGCTAAAGTATCGACAATTTCCCCGCGGAAATGATTTTGTACGTAGTTGTGATGCAGCGGTTTCCTAGCCTGGATTTGTTTTTTGCATCCACGTACAGAGATAGAAATTACTCGTATATTATCGCGTTGTCAATGTTGTTTTGATTTCTAAAAATAAAAAACAAGTTGCAACTATTTTACAATATTCCTGGCCTCACTCCAATACATCACTAAACAGTCACTTACATATTGAAATAATAATCTCTTTTAGTTATATTTGATTTTTACAAAATTGTTAGAACGAAATTTTTCATGTACGCAATTTTATTTCCGGCTATTCCAGGCCGGATCCAGGACGCGCGTTTGTCACTGGTACATTCTGTACTGAAACACGTTCGGCCCAGCGCAGCGCGAGCGCCGCTCTCGTGAGGTGCGCACGCACGATACGACACAATATTTTCGTTGATAAACGTTCCGTTCTACAACTAGCTCTAGATATTTGATATTAAATTTACAAGTATTGCAGCAAGTTTAATAATACTATGACTGCTTGGCGTTATAAAGACGTAGTGCAAATAATGACATATTTTTTTTATTGGACGTGATTAGACGTTGTGTTAACAACAAATTGTATAAATTTGGCGTCATAGGACGTTGCTGGTCTGGTGTTAAGCATTTGGAGGCACGAGATCGGTATCAGATAGTCTAGTCTAGTGGGTACTCTGTTTCTTAGTCTGAATTCCTGTTAGTGATAGGTACTCAGGTAAAAGTTTATACTCAATAAAAAAAATCAAACAAAATTTTATTCCTACCACACCTTTAAATACTTTCCCATGACAACGCCTTTGGCAGTAGAATTTCAAATAAACATTTTTACTATTAAACCAAGGCATTGTGTAATATTGTCGCTTATGTATATATAAATAAGAAAACCGATAATATCATCGTCTGTGTTTGTGTTACGTTATGTAAATGATAGGAAGGCGGCCGACGTGGGCGGTCTCTAAGCAAGCAGGCGCCTGATTGGCTATCCACGGTTAACTTAATGAACTTAAGACTTACTTGAGATTAGGAATGCTTCTGTTGAAGTCACGGAAGTTAAGTTAGTTAAAGCATTTGGAACTAATAGTATGCTCATAAGA
The DNA here is from genome assembly GCA_961205895.1 of Mythimna pallens. Classification (NCBI taxonomy): domain Eukaryota; kingdom Metazoa; phylum Arthropoda; class Insecta; order Lepidoptera; family Noctuidae; genus Mythimna; species Mythimna pallens. The sequence goes on along the minus strand of OY540843.1, from coordinate 1,148,353 downwards.
ATTAGTGAAAGTTCAACAATAAGTTACTTATTAATAGTGCTCGTTTGAGCGTAGCATTTGGATATATTTAGATGGAGAAGTAAAACGTACCATGGAGTATTTTATAAGCAGGTGACAATTTAAATACAAACTTTAAATTTTTTTAAATACTTACAACGAATGTAATAAAGATATATAAGATATACAGATTGTCCCATTCTGCAATAGGATTTTCTGAAAAAGAAACCCGTATAAGTCCTGTCCTGGTGTGGTTTCAGTCAAAACAGATTTCTGTTGATATGCTTGCAAATACTTTAAATAGTTGTTGATACCACTCACTTTAATAACAAAAGAAGAGTTAGCCGAAGCTCTCTTAAGCGCCTATGAGCTTAGTTTACAATGAGCGCTTTTATTTTGAAAGAGAGAGTATAAGAGAGACTGGAGATAGACTTATGCGGCTATTATACCACTCGATATTCAGACAGCAGTCTTAATCTTTGAAGCATCACACAAGAAAAAGAGCAACTTACGCCAATGTCGTGTAAAATAATGAAACAGAACGATGAGATAAATAGATAAACGTAGAATAAGACTGTCTGAATATTGAGTGGTTTAATAGCCGCTTAAGTCTATCTCCAGTCTCTCTTAGTCTCATTCTTTAGTTAAAATAAAAGCGCTCATTGTAAACTAAGCTCCTTCGAGAATTTCTGACGATTCGGACACAATAATTATATTCGGACACAGTGTCCTTATTTCAATATTTTTATTTCAATATTTTTTTCACTGACTATTCGGACAGACAATGTTTAGTACAGTCAGATAAAAAGTTTTAAAATATAATATATGCGGAAAAAAGCGTTACCAAAACTATTTTAGGGTGGATTTAAGGCGGTAACTTCAGGTAATAAATTTCTTTATATTATATTTTAAAACCTTATCTGACTGTACTAAACAGCTTCAATATTGGTGGTGTCCGAATCGTCAGTTAAAAAATCTATGAATGTATGTTTGTTTGGTTGAATTCGCTAATGTCAGATACTTTTTTCGATGTAGGATAGCCCATTTATGTACAAAGGCTATAGACTATATATAACATTACGCTATGACTAATAGGAGCGGAGTATCGACAAAATATGTTGCAAGAACGGGGAAAAATTATTCCATTTAAGAGCATTCGGTTAGTTACACAAAAATTATGTACTACAAAATTATAAGTCCGCAACAAAATATCTTTTAAGATTAACACCTTTTTTATAGTAATCAAATTTGTCCTAAAATAATGCATTATTTGCGAAGGTGTTTTTATAAACATAATATTAATCATTATCCAAATAAGTACAATATTCATTTTATGTATTTCATTTTGAACATAATTGCCTTTAACATCATTTGATTTCGATAAATATCTTAGGAGATATCATAGTTTTAAAATAACGCGCCGTAGCAAAATAATGATCAAGTTGTACACGCGCGGCCGCGGCTGTCGGGTATCGCTGCGACTCTACGTGCTGGACAAACCGCTCATTGAACTTTTGGACTGTCTCTGACTATTTTTTTTTTGTAGAAAGATAGCGTGTGCTCGATCATAAAAATGACTCTTTGGGAAAAAATGCAAGACATCAGTTTAATCATATGGGATGAATGCTTTCATAGATCATCTCATGTTGAGACCCTTAAAAACATAAGAAGCTGTAATAAAATCATGGGTGAAATTACTTTCAAGTTTGCTGGTGATTTAACATTGCCAGTTATAGTTAGAGGAACTAGAGCTGACATTGTTGAGTCTTGCGTTGAGAGTAGAGGTACAAATTTTCCTTCAAAGTTACTTTTAATAAGCAATGGAGAAGTACCTTATTTTGAAAATGAAAAGAAAATCGAAATTGGTCGTGATTTAGGTGAAAAAGTTACCAGCATCGAAGATCTAATCTCCAAATTCTATCCAGATGTAGTCTAAATAGAAAATAAAGACTACCAGTGGATGTGTCAAAGGGCGAAAATATTCGCGGCTAGAAATAGATGCGAGGAGATAAGCATCAACTACATTTCCATTGATATTGTAATAGATCAAAAAGATGCGGTACATTACGCTCAAGAATGCCTGAATTCACTAACTCCAAGTGGCCTTCCTCCACAAATTAAAATTATTACACTAATTATTTTATTCCAAAAATTAGGGGAACCAGACTTAGAGTTAAATTTCTTCGCAATAACGTGATCAGTGCCACAGTTGTGACTGATCCAGTAGGGCAAATGTAATAATAATAATACTATGTCGATTCGAACACTGTGTACGAAAATTTTGTGTCAAAATCGTCAGCAACTCTCGTTTGAGTTTGCTAGCTCTATATTATTATTTTTTAATAACAATTGATGTGATAGTCAGTTTAATCTGTGCATAAATAATAATTCCTAGCTTCAACCGCGAATAACAACGCGAGATAGATCATATCAGATACAAAGTTGTATCTGTTAAAACAAATAAAACTACAAAAACTAAGTGCAATCTCTTCCAGAACTTTTACTAGCTAATAACAGTATTTGAACTTTAGTGCTAAAATAACAAAGTCTAAATTACTATAATTTTGAATTTTAATATCAATTTCGCTGAACCTGACTTGCATACAAACTCTTCTAGATTAAGTTCAAAACTTTTCAACCTTATGTTTTGGTTTATAAAAGTCATTTTAGCCTGTGATAATAATAATGCCGTGTTCGTATCGTTATCGCATTTATTGGCGACATTGACGGTTTCACGGCTTCATGAAACGCTGGAGGTATGCAAATAACCACTTATAAGTATTCTCGTGTTTTAAATAAGATGTTTAAGAGATTATTTAAGATTTGCTTAAAATATAGCAGGAAACATCATTTTGTGTGAATTTATGACTCAATAAATATTTCGATAGCTTTAAAATCGTTCGAAGTTTCGGCTTTTAAAAACATTTGACATTTCAATGATCACATATCAATTTAGTAAATGGATTTAGTAAGAATATCTTTAGTAATTTATTTTATTATCGTGGCTTTGGATTAGCCTCAAAAACCAACTTAATAAAATAGTTTATTTCTTACAAACATTGAGATTGTAGTGTTAAAATTGTCTTTGGTGAAAATTCAGCGTAAAAATAAATCGCACCTTACAAAGAGAGCGCGTTGATGTCTTTTCTTCGATAACATCTAAGATACGCAACTCTCGTAGCAATTATTATTCCAAATGGCGATTTTCGAGTTCATAATATTTCATTCGCATTTCGTTTTGTCGGACTTAACGATCTATTGTCGCTAACGATTATATCGCAGTTTTGATTAATGATCTGTACTATTAATACAACGCTGATGTGAGAGATTTTTTCGGTTCAGCAATTTCGGTTATGTAAGGCGTTGAATACGCCTATTTCCTAATGACTGTTTTTTTGTATGGTTCTTTTTTATAGTATATTTTTTTATTTACTATGGCTTGTTGCCGGAATTGCCACTAGAGTTTCCTAGTAGAGATGGAACTCTACATTTTCCTGATCGGGAAGTGGTAATAATACTATTGTCATTAATAAAATGGTTCTGACTTAAAATACAGGAAGTAAATAATAAAATATAAACAATAAAACAAATATACTATACCTCGAGCAAATCCAATAATCGTCAGCGCGCAACACGACAGACGAAACACAATCAAACACAGAACTGCACTGTTAGTATACGAGCACACATACAGACACCACACACAGTAACAACACACACAGTAACACTTTAGTATTGTATCACCACTTTGTAGAAAAAGAAAATTATTTAACGAAATATATTTAGAGAAACTCGACGTGACTATTTCGTGCGGAGGTTTACGTCGACTGACGCGACGCGGCGCTGGGGTACCGGCGTGCGCGCAGCTCTCGTGCTGGTGCTCTGTCCCTCTCCCTCTCGTGCACTCCCCCTGAAGCAGCTGAAACAGACAGACAGGTATGATTAATGCACACAACTTTGATGACGAGCGAAAGCTTTTGGTAAAAAAGTTGATTTGTAATTTTATGAAGGTTCGCGATGGAGACAATCGGGTCTCGCTAGTTCCAGTCGAGTGTGTGTCGTATGAGACTCAGCAACACTTGTTTTTAGTCAAGAAACTATAATTATATGTGGTTATCGATTTTTATTGCAAGTAGAGTCAATAATAGCATGATTCTTAATAAGAAGTAGTTTTTTACTAGCAAGAACCTGCATGCATTTTTGCTCGATATTTGATGAACTTTTTAAATAGCTTGTTCATTAAGGCATACTTATGGCTTACATGTTTCCTGGCGTGATCGAATCAGTATTGAAAATATCTGCAGGAAAACAAAGTTACCGATATAGTTGGCAGCGTTGGTAGGCTTCCAAGGTGGACCGAACACTTTGGTGAGAGTCGCGGGAATCTGATGAATGCGAGGTGCTTAGGAGATAGGAGTAGTCGTTGTGGCGAGTCCTGGGGGAAGCCTATGTCCAACAGTGGACATGAAAAAGACAACATGACCATTTCCTTATTGTCTGACAAACTGGCTAATCCTAATCTATGGCTCTTAGAAATCAAACCTTAAATACCAAGCCAAAGCCCAAACTCGAAAAAAAATTGCAAAACTTAGCCTTAATTACTATCTATCACATACAACAACTATCTTAAGATTAATAGACCATTTGATAGCTGTTGTTAGCAAGAACGGTAATAGCCACCATCACCTGGCTACCAGGGTACCATTACATGGAAGGCGGTAAAAAGCCACCGCAAACTGTTATGATAATGGCTGCCTCTGTCGCTGCTAAATCACTCAATGGTAAGCAGCTGTGACGCTGCGCAGTGTTGTATAGTTTTTTGACTCCTTCTTTGAATAAATGGTTTTGAAATCGGTGGGGAGGTAATTTGCGAATAGGTTATGTCTACTTAGGTGTATAATAATATATGTTAGAGGTTTTTGTTTCTTTAGGTGGGATATCATTCAATTCTCTCGCTCTAGGCCGGAACGAGAGGGCATCTCAGACCTTTACTGGATAAAACCTAATCCTATGTTTCTTTTTGCCTTGCGTTCCAGGACCTCGGGTTTCCCTTTCCGAAGCCAACCCATGGTCTCAGTAGGCTTCGGCCCTGCTGGACCCCTACGGTTTTGCAGACATTTCTTTGAGGCGCGCGTAGAACGCTACGCGCTATCGACAACTCGGGCTCGGTTCGGACCAGACGGTCACTTGGCGGCCGCATGGCGAGCTACCCAATGCTCGTCGTCTGCAAGCCCACCATGTGGTCGACGATAGAGCACGCTTTGTAGATGAAGCTTAGATTGATACAAGATCAGCAATAACTAGTGAATGAACAACTACCAATTTTAAAATAAATACAAACTGAAATAAAGTTTTATTTAAAAAGCATACTGCTGTATAGCAGCAGAGATTATTCAATAAGTAACCACGATACGCCGAAGGTTACGCACAGTAAGTGTACCACATTACGATTCGCAACATGTACGGGATCGATTCTGTGCGGCTATAAAATATCAGAACAACCTTCTACGATATTGACTTGACTTGGTAGCCGAGGGTATCAGGTTATTGCTACACAACGCTCACTTTAAGTGTTCCAGACCGAGCCTGAATCGTCGAGGGCGGGTGCTTACTAAAGCCAAGGGTTGACTTGAAATAGAAGAAAATAACTTTACTAATTACCAAATGATTTGAACTAAAGAGAGCAGTCGTAATACAATCAATTCTTTATCTATTTTAACTTTCATTACATGAAGAAGTAATTGCCTACTGATATTACGGTCTTCTATTGTAAGTATTGTAACCAGTCGCATTATCTCGGAAGTTATCTTAAGGAACGTAATTTATGTGAAACTAAACGTATCTTTGAACAAGTAGCACTTCCCTCGACTCTATCGCTGCTCAGTAAAAGCCTCTGCGGGACCACGATAGATCGCACGTGCGCGCGCGCTTCGTAAATAATACCTGATAACGACGCCATCACGCCACATAACACCACGGACGAAGCCAACTGTTGACTGCATACTAATTCAACTCTCACCAAATAAGGATTGTGTACTTGCTAAGAGAGAGAAAAACATACAATAATCTTGACTTGGTAGAGCTTGCTCTGCGTGCTGGGTGATTCTTTCTCACGATGACTCTTTTACCAGGGTTCTTTCTTGATTGTAGTCGTTAGATTTTTTTTTAATGATATAAACCAGTGCTTGACTGCGAACCCACCTGATGGTAAGCAGTGATGCAATGATTTATGGTGAATCACACTAGTTTATTAAGAGCCTATTCATTTTAGACTTGAAGACACCTAAATTATAATCGGACGGGAAGATCGCTGCAGGCAAATTTTGACATTACTTGTTACATTACTTTATGCACACCAAAGTACAGAGGCGGACTTAATGCTTTGGGCATATGCTACCATCAGTCAACCTTTGGGTTATGCAGAGAAAATCAGTAGTAGGTGCAATAAAAGAGAAAAGAGGCATATATGTAAGTAGAAGATAATAGATACTTAAATGAAAAATCTAAATATACTCAAACAATTGGTACAAATAGACAAATGGGAAACAGTTTTTACGAATATGCTCGCAAACTAACTTTGAATATTAACCGGTTGGTGGCCATCCTGATTTCTTTCATAGAAAAATAGCCTGAATGATACGTTTTGAAACAGGAGTTTTGGCTTTTTTTTTAGATGATTTCATCTAATGATCACCTCTTTCTGCGAAGCAGTAATGCTAGCAAAGGAGGCGGCCGATCGCGTGTGGCAACGGTCCTCACGCCCCAACCGCTGCCGGTCGAAGCCTACTGGGGCCATGGGTAGTTTGAAAACAAAACCCGGGGCCCTGGAACGCAAGGCAAAGACAGAACATAGGAGTAGGTTTTAGTCAGTAAAAGTCTGACACGCTCTCGCGCTCCACCTTAGTGCGCGATAAGTCATTAATTTTCCCAAAAACATCACGCCTGTATCCGCTGGGTAGTAAAGTTGTGTAGTAACAACCGTTCGCCAGTTACGTTTGTGTCGCACGGGTTAGAGGGCGAGATTATTACCAGCACCCAGCCTAACTAAATACTAGAAAATTCCTTTAATTATTTTATCTCACCTGGTAGTCGATCGAAATACAGTTTATTAAATACGTTCGAACCCAGGACCTCACGTTCGAACGTATTTAATAAACTGTATTTAGATAGCCTAACATCATCCTAGACTTTTCAAAACCACACAAGTAGTTTTTATACAAAAAACTGTACCTCGTGCTATCCATGAACCTCTAAGAACTATTTCCTCACAAAAAGCTGCGCCAATTTCATTGCGCTTTACATCTAGCGTACGTAAGGTGCTCGACCACATGCCCAGACCCGCTCACCGAGACTGACCATAAACTCGATGGGAAACGCAGACATTATAACGCGATGCGGGCGAAACCGCAGGCTCAGCTATGTTGTACTCGTTCCTAAGCTGTTATTCTATTCAGTTTAATAGATATGCAAACAAATTCATAGTAAACTCAATTTACAATACATATTGGTATTACTATTTACAAAGTTAGTGATTTGATTAAATAAGCTTTAATTCTTTAAGTCAAGAGTGAATAGGTTGCTTCTAGGTAAGCGCGCTCCATTTTCGACCGCATCGTCGCTTTCCATCAGGTGAGATAGCGGTCAAGCGCGAACCTATCGAGAATTAAATCCTTACTTTCCTTATTTTAAATTATCAGTATCGACGGGTTGAGCTGGATCCCATCTCAAAGGCCTGGTCCAGAATTGTGAAAGATCGAGAAAACAAGAAAGAGTGAAGGGAGGTCTTTGTCCTGGGACAGTGAAGGTTCACAATAATAGTAATATAATATTGACTATGTTTTCTTTTTTTTTTGACGGGAAAATTGACTAGTGACTCGCCTCAGCTCTCCACGTGGTTACAAATTTTACACACAAATCTTCCTCGTTCATTGTTCTTTTTTTTATTGGTGAAAACAACATCTAAATTTGTTGCAAGTTTTAGGAGGAGTTAACGGATAAAAAGACATAATTGTGTGGAATGCAACTTTATTTTATACTATGTAAAGATAGGTTTTCGTCCACATTCTATATTATACTCCTTATGGTAACTTTTCAGTTTTCAGGATTTTTAATGGTGTTAAAGAGTTAATCAGTCATCATCATCATTTCAGCCGAAAGAATTCCACTGTTGGACATAGGCCTCCCCCAAATGTCGCCATAATTACCGGTCCTGTGCGTCTCGCATCCATCGGATTCCCGCGACCCTCACTAGGTCATCGATTCATCTCGTGGGAGGCCTTGCAACGCTGCGTCTTCCGGTACGTGGTCGCCATTCCAGAACCTTTCGTCCCCATCGACCATCTGTTCTGCGAGCAATGTGCTCTGCCCACTGCCACTTAAGTTTGGCGATTCTTCGGGTTATGTCTGTAACCTTGGTTCTCCTGCGGATATCTTCATTTCTAACGCGATCACGCAAGGAAACTCCGAGCATAGCCCTTTCCATTGCCCTTTGAGTGACTTTAAACCTTCTGATGAGGCCCATGTAAGCGACCATGTTTCGGAACCATATGTCATCACTGTTAATCAGTAAGTGTATATTAAGTTTTAGAGGTTTCCATATTAATAGTAAGAGTACCTAGTTACCTACCTTACTCTAGAGCAGGAAAAGTTATTGAAGGATTTCCCACCTAAAAAAAAAACCTACATAAGGTATGTCGGTTCTTTATGTTTTTCAATTTAAAAACAGACTATTTACATTATACCATGATGCAGCGAAACCGCTAGCCAACGCTAAAGTTCCTAGTAAACTTATTAAAAGCTCTCTGTATGCGCACGAGTCGCGCGGCGCCTTTCTAGTCTGCTAAGGAAATGTTTGAACGTTATTGTTTGAAGTTTTCAACAATAGTTTGTTAGTTTTAATAGTTCTACGTATTTCAGATTTAAGTGAAGGCTTTGATAAATTTAATTGCCTGGTTTAGCTTCAACTGTTTGATCCATTTACAATAAATTAAGTGTGCGGCGAGGAAATTGTTGATGAAAATATTAAGTGACCACATATAAATCACCACCGGCAAAATAATTTACTACGTTTTATCAAATCAAGTTAATGGCCAGTCTCAGTATCGCAAAAATCATAATAATTGGAAACTAAGTTGACTAGATTTTTTACGATAATAATCATGGCTTATTTTTTTTTTTTGTTTTTTGCTGGCTTGACTTCATGACTTTTGGCTAAACTGAACTTTTAACGTTGCCAATATATATAAATCTTGGTCAAGTAATTTAACATGCTTTGTTTTCTGTATTGCTTTAATATACTTAGGAAATACATTACCGCATTAGATAATAAACGTAAAAATAAAAATAACTGTTCGCGCTTAGAATATATTAGTTATAATGACTCACGCCATTCCGGGAATGAGCGACAGGTCTCACTACGATAGAGTTAATACTGCCTCCGCGATGTTTTCCAACGCCTTTTGCAGAGATATGTTGCCAGCTATTTAGATTAAATTCCGTACTAATATAGTGCGCGATTTAGAGACGACAAGAATGGCAACAACAACGATTGAAAAAAGTTGATTACAAAAAAACTAACAGTTAGGTTGATTTAAAAAGAGTATTGAAAAAAAGAATGTCGATATGTAGTAGTGATATGTATGACTAAGACGCAGTTACGAACGAAAATAAACGCAAAATAAATGTGACTTTTCAACAGCGTATTAGAAGCAGTAACGGATTAGCCATATAGCAAAAGAAACAAATACAAAAGCACTTGAACGCAATAAAAATCTACTCAAACTATATAAATATATCGAAATCCGAATACAGCTGATTATTATTTCATTGAATATGATAGTCAATCTCTTAGATTTCCATCATTAAAGTACTTTCCACGCACCTTACCCAATCTTAAATTCCACAGTATTATTGGTGATTATGATAAGAATGAGAAGTATTTAATAGGTTTACACAGGGGCCCCTTGGTCGAATTGGCTGGGTTAATCCGCCACTGATTAGAAGTTCCTTTGATTGGTTGTTCATCACTTTACTTGCGTTTGATAATTTATTTCCAGAAGCTGGGTGTAACCGTTTTGTCATTTGCAATAATCAATTTAAATAAGAACAATGACCCCTTACAGCCTAAGATGTAATATTATGTGTCCTCTGTAAAGTGTGACATTTTTGTTTTTTTTTTTTTAAATTGTGATGGGGTCTTTGTGGATTACTTTTCCTTTTCCGTAATTTTGACATACTATCTGGCAGTTTTGAGTACTTACTTTATGCGGCCTACCCAAATGTACTTTCTTTGGTGTTGTTCGGTAAGTCGTTGCGCTCTTTAGTACTAATCCTGAATTGAACTACACGAATACTGACAAATGCTTGCACTGACTGGACAAGTCCACTCAAATCTCTGTGGTTTTTTCTTTAAAAGATCATCACAGGCACTAATCTGCATGTTTCTCATATGATTTGACCATTACATGTTTGGTGTATGGACTTTAAAACCGACTTTGACTCCTGTGTTCGAATCGGTGTTTCTTCTCAGTGTAGTCGGCTAGGAAACATCGGTCTCATCTAGTTTAAATTGACGTGTAAAAGTGTTTTTTATAAACCTATTTGCAAAATAAATATCATTTATCATTCATTTATCTTTACATTAGATATTCTAATACTAACATCCATCACCGGACAAGACACCTTAGAAGAAGCTCAATGATGAGGGTTCTAAGGACGACGCCTCGGATAATATCAAATTACGTAATCAAGTGCAGGATGCAAGCTCTTTAAGCTGATAATATATCACCGCCATCGTCACGTGTGTCGTTTTACGTGATCAAGCAGCACGGCTAGTGCGGGCGTGACAAAAAATATGTTAGAACACTGCTGTCCCGATCTAAACGAGCCGATATGCGTGATAGTAATGTTAAGTGTCGGGTGCTTGCTCAGGCAAGTTTTACGATCGTCAGTGATCGACATTCAGGTTTTGTTGCTGTTTTAGAAGATATTATCATCAAGTTCCTTATTAGCATTAGTGTTGCAACAGAACTTTGCTTCTGCTTCCGGTTCTGCACAAGTTCCGCAAGCTTTTTCAATACCGTTTCCATTTCTGGTTCCGCAAACTTAATAACTGCACTCTTAACGGAAGAATCCAATGAGGAGGGCGAGGGTTGGGGGCTTGTAGGCGAATGGACACGATGGAAAAAGCGTGAAGTGGGGGGGGGAGCGTTATACAAACGTACATTAAGCATGTGAGCTACAAAGAACGACTTTTAAAGAGGTAATGACGGCTACCTCATCTGATGGTAAGCGATGATATCGTCGACAGCTGAGTACGCTTGTCTAGAAGTAACCCGTTCGTTGTAAAGTTAAAATCTCCCAGGTTAGCAAGAAGAAAACAAAAACTACGGCAGATTGTCAATCTTTGTACGGGAGTTGGAGCAAGTGCTGCCCAGAATGCACACATAGTGCATTTTGTTCCTTAGGCCAACACCAATCAGTAAACTGAAGCGCTCCAAAATCTGTCCCAGGAGTCAAGACAAAAAAATGTTTTATTGTGAATTATTTATTTTCGAAAAAAAGGTTAATAATTGTTTTTAGCGTAATTGATTGCTGACTATAATATACATATAATCTTTCACTTCTGAGCTGTACGTACAATTTATCTGCTCCCAAAACGTTTTGTGCGTGTGGGTGGGATGTCCACCATGTACCGGTGGCGCAAAGCCGTAAGCCTGGTGGTCCGATGATGCAATGAGCTCAGCGGGATAATGTAATGTATTAGATATTATCATCACCTTTATTGTTATTTTGTTGGTAATAGCAGGATCAATTGTATTTTATAAAATATACTATGTGAGTAAGACAGTTGCGTTGTACCCAAATATATAACCGGTATTTGTAGCTAGTACATAGTAGAAGGGACCAGCTCTTCAAAAGTAAAATAATTTCTTAAAAGTAACAACCAAAAATATTATCATCATTTCAGCGGAAAGACGTTTACTGTTGGACATAGGCCTCCGCCAAGTGTCGCCATAACAACCGGTCCTGTCTCGCATCTATCGGATTCCTGCGACCCTCACTAGGCCAGGTCCACCTTGCGAGAGGCCTTCCAACGCTGCGTCTTCCGGTACGTGGTCGCCTCTGCCCACTGCCACTTAAGTTTGGCGATTCTTCAAGCTATGTCGGTAACCTTGGTTCTTCTGCAAATGTCTTTATTTCTAATGCGATCACGCAAGGAAACTCCGAGCCTAGCCCTATCCATTGCCCTTTAGGTAAGTTTAAGTCAAATCAATTAGTTAATTACAAAATCAACGGCAAAATTATTAAAATTCTCAATAACGTCCAAATTAATTTGGTTAACATACCGAGGAACATCGTAATCCAATAACATATGAAAAAGATCGCGCGCCGGGAATAAAGTCGTGGCTTCCCGCTGTGTTCTGATGGCGGCTCATAAGCTTACTAATTACCTATTTAATACTAACGTATAATTAATTCAGATATAATCTGCGTTAGTTCAATTAGTGAGGGAACCTGCGGTGGCTTTGAGTGTGAGTAAGGTTGGGTTCAGACGGTAAAATAAAAGCTTATCAGCTATGAATACTTTGAATGAGATTATCTGTAACTGTTACTGGGTTGTGAAGGTCGGATATACAGTCGATTCATGTAGAATGCGCAGCTACATCCTGTTACGCTGGAAACTGAAGCCAACCGAAGTGGTAAAATGTTATGCAGACCGATTTTGAATTAAATTGTATACTGTTTCATATGAGACGATTATAGGCTTCCAAGTTTAAAAAATGTTTGGTAAGCTTGACATTAATCCAAATGGATTGCTAAATTCACTAATATCCCTATAATATCACTAATATAATAAGCTATTATTTATGCCAGAAAATATAATAATTATAGCGCTATATTAAGAATTTGAGTGTTGTTTTACTTTTGGTTTAATACGCTATTGTTATTCAGAGACATGACTACTCCCACACGTTTTTTCCAAGTACTATGTCGACTAAGAGAACGGGATTATATTGTAATACCAGCCAATCAAACGATAGGCAGGTCGAGCTAAAGATAGGCAGGCGAAGATTTTGATAGGTAGAATTTAAGGTGAAGATGATTTTTTGATTTTTTCTCCTTCTCTGTCAAATCTATCCAAAGGTTGTCTGTAAAAAATCGCTCTTTGCGATAAGACCGCCCATTGTTTTGCCCTATTATTTTATGTTCCTAATATATTTTTTACTTTTGGTGTACATAAATTCATATCCTTTATATAAAAAAAAAAAAGAATTTCGCAAATTGGTTCATAAATGAGGTGAAAATATTAAAAAAAAATACAACCGAATTGAGAACCTCAACCTTTTTTTTAAACTCGGTAGAAAACACACTCGGGCTTCGAAGTACTCCTCCACATCGTTGTCATGTGCAAACGTGGCCAGAAGACTGGCAGCACACATTTAATTGAAGTGTTAAATCAGAACCTTTTTTTACTTTAACAGGCTCATTAGGTGATCCTTGCGAATAAAAGGAGTCGAGAGTAATGAGTTGTTGAATTGCGTGTCAAAAGATGATGCGTCTGAACAAAGCTTTACGTCTACTGTGATTTCCTAAACAGCATTATTACTAAGCGGAAATTCATGCGGAGTTTATAATATTTGAATGATTCAATTGCTTTCCAAAGTACACTCTCAAATTAATTGCAGTATGTTGTAGTTATATTAAAATGGATTAAAAAACAGGTTGATATATCAATCTTTCGTGTTCACAACAGGGCTAAAATTGTCAGTATCACCGAATTACCGTAACTTAGAGGTTTCGTCAGTACAAATCTAATACTTGCGCTCACGCTCCACCCAGATAGGGAGGAGTTATTTAATGATTTTTCTAGGCAAGCATGCTCCATCGTCGACCACATCATTGCTTACCATCAGGTGAGATAGTGAACAAAAAGAAAACCTACCAAAATAAAAACAAAAAGTTGATGTCCAATTTAAGCTAGAAAGAACTTAGGAAGTTACCTCGTCTTTCCCGTCTAGGAAGTCAGCTTTTTTTCAATCACAAGATATACTGTAGGTACAGTAATTACTCGGTTTGGCAGATGGATTATTGATCCCAGATATGCAGCGTACATATTTAACGAAGATTTCCTTCCTACAACTGCACGTACCTACTTGAGCTAATAATTTCCAGTCCTATACAAACAATATAAGGCACAAGCGAGCCGCGTCGATTACACGCAGATCCAGATATCAGCCGATCTGTTATTACTTAACAATTACAAGTCCGAGCAGCTCATACATTACACTGTGGTGCATGCAAATTGCAGGGGAACTGATGAAGGGCCAGTTGGACACGCCCTCTGCGTACATTGGTGTGGTAACACGGGCCTACAGTGTATAGGATTATTCAAGAATGGTGATACTTAAACATACGTCTGATGTACCGTGGGTAGTCAGTTCCAGCGGCACCTTGTTAGCTGATCAATTGCCACGGAGTGTGATAGGCTTGTTTTATTTGTACGTTACTAGTATGAAGTACTATTTTTTTAGGGTGAGTAATCCATACTTTTTTATTTTTATGATATTATAAATGTGAAAGTAACTCTGTCTGTTTGTCTGTTACGCTTTCACGGTTATACTACTGAACCGATTTTGATGAAATTAGGTACGGAGCAAGCTTGAACTTCAAGGATGGACATAAGTTCCTGTTATCTGCCTGGACTTCGCGTCCTCGGACATGGACGAAGCCACTGGCAGAAGCTAGTCATTAAATAATTTCTCTGCTCTGAGTGGAGCGAAACTTATAATGATTAATACCCATCAGTTGCCCCTTGCAAGCGCCACGGTAACTCTTTCTGCGTTAGCGCTTTAGTTTTCAAAACATATCAACAAATACACATATTTTCGGAAGAAACGACCAGTTTAGGTAAAACTGTATTTAAGTTAATTTGCGCCGATTAATATCTAATTCGAGACGGCGTGGGAGGACAATGTCTGGAAAGACTTGAAGGAGGCCTATGCCAAATAGTAGGACAGTAATGGCTAGAAAAAGAACAAAAAGTTGAATAGACATTATATGATATTTATTATGCAACACTTTTATTTACACGTAAATTTTTTCGTCAAATTAAACTAAGAAGAAACAGCGATAAACAAACTTAGATTTCAAAATCTCTTTTAAAGTCCACACAATAAACATGTTCCTAATCATCGACCTATATTCTAGCGATTTCTAATGGTTAAATCATATGAGAACCATGCAGATTAATATCTGAGATGGTCTTTTAAGGAAAGAACCACACAGATTTGTGTGGACCTGTGCATCCAGTGCAAGCATTTGTCAGTATTCGTGTAGCTCAACTCAGGACTATTAAGGAGCTCAAGGTATTTAAGGTGCTAATTAACCCAAGGCATTCGAAAACGAAAGGAGCAATAGATCCTTCTAAAAAACTTCTAATTGATAGTAGTCTTTCTCTGGGGCTTGAGCACCGGGACCTTTGTCCCTGTTCCCGACGTCGGCGGGCTACCACATCGTTTACCTGACTTATTCGCCTGTCATCACAATTCCCTAAGACCTTAATCTCAACGTACCCTCGTGTGCTTGTAATTAATTTGACAGCTACTGTCAACAGTGGCAGGGAACTTTGGAGACCTCGGACAGAATGTAACCTGAGAGGTGACTAAAGTGACGCTCCGACCACCCGTGGAGCCAGATTAGTAATCTGATAATGAAGTTAATGGGTTGTTTATGAATTTTTCTGTGTTTTTATTTTTGGTTATTAGGAATTTTAGGGTTCTTTATTGAAATAGTCTGAATTTGAAAGAAAAGGCAGTGTAGTTGCAAAATATTTAGCACTAAATATTCTGAAGATATCCCATAAGCATTTTTAATTATAGCTACCATTTCTAAACTTATGGCCACTGTTGACAGGGCCCGCTAGGACCGATGGCTGCCCGTGGACGTGGACCGAGGAACGCTGCGCTGAAGGCAATAGAAGAAACACGATTGGAATTTAGTCAATAGGAAAGATTGTCATTTTTTACGATTAGTTGGGCTTAATCAACCCACTGGATCAAGTGGTATGATGTTGAGTGACAGCATACAAGTCTGACATACCCCCCACTCCCTCCACCTAGAGACGGAGAAGTCTTTTGATAATTTCCCACTTCAAAGAAAATGACATAAGGGCGAGAAACGTTTTTTTTTTGTATATTGTTAAAAACACATTTTTTTTTTAAGTATAGCAGGGCAAGACTCCGTAGAGCTGTATTCTTTAGTATTCTCACTTTTTTTAGGAAACGGAACCCTCGGCTGTTAAGACTGGTTCGCTCTTAACCAGATTGTTATTTAAAGATAATTTGACGGTTGTGACATAACTTTCTAGAGGAAAGTGTTTTATGATTTTCTTTACTATTTATGGTACGGGGCTATCTATGAATCTAATCTTTATGGTATGTTATATTATAGTTCATTAATTTCGTTTAATTGATCGTTGGTTAGCCTTTGATGTGCGTAAAGCCGCTCTGGTTAAAGTTGAAAACGGTGGATGTAAATAACTAGGAGAGATTTACTTGCAAGACCGATGCAAAGTTAATGAGAGGAAGTTACATCTAGTTAAATCATTATGCTCCACCTGCTGTCAGTGGCTTCGCCCGTCTAATAATCAGGGGTCGGAATTAGGCAGAGTTATTCATGTACTTGCATCGAAATATTGATGTTAATGTGGATTTTCCCGGGATGTCTAATGAAAAATCCCGTGTAGCCAAGAATATTACAAATAAATAATCATATAAACAAAGATAATTAACATACAATTTTATTAGTATTTTTCATAGAAAAAGATCTCTCTACGACTCTTTACCATTGGGATCGGGATCCCGGCGCGGCTGGGGCGTGAGGACTTGCGTTCCCTCACGCGAGTGACCGCCTATTTGCATAAGTCGAATCTTAAGGCTGATCTTATCTGATGGCAACGTATTATTACAGAATGGCCTTACACATAGCAAAGGTCAAGGCACCCAACCTTAATTGTTGTTTTTGACACCATTTTTAAAGGTTCGGTGTTTTTTTTTGTTTTTTTGTACGCGGAAAACATAACCGTTATAAATATTTAAGTAGTGGCTTATTGGAGATGTAGCCTATGGACTGGCCTATTGGAGATAGGTTCTATGTTCATCTATATATATAAAAGGAGAAATTGACTGTGCGTTTATATGTGATGACCGCACAGCCGAAACTACAAGAACTAGGAGGGTGAAAATTAGCACAAAGCTTTCTATTCTTATATAATTCACCCTCCAAAGGGATGAAACGAGGTATTTTTTTAGGTGGGAAAATCATCTAATGACAAATCCCGCTCTTGGGCGGGGCGGGAGATAGTGTCAGACTTTTACTGACTAAAAAACCCCACTCCTATTCCTTCGTCCCAGGGCCCCGGGTTTGGCTTCACACTACCCGTGGCCCCAGTAGGCTGGGTCTCTACGATTTGCTGACATCTTCTTGAGGCGCACGTGGAACAGTACGCGCCGTCGATGACTTGGGCTCGGTTCGAACGGTCGGAAGGCGAGCCACCCATTGCTCGCCGTCCGCAAGCCCGCGCCTACGGTGGCCGGAAACGGGGGTTCAAAGTTTGTATGTAGAAACCTACTTTCACGCTAGCGAAGCCGGTGGCAGAAGCTAGTTCAAATATGATTTATGACCGTAATACGTAATTATTTACGGAATCGTTACTTATTGTTACTATTTCATGAAAAAAGTCATTTAATAGGGTTAGCAAAACTAAAGAGGTTGTATTGATGACTTTAATAGCTCCTGAATCGTGGGTGCGGTCACAAACACCCAGACACGGACCAATTATCTGTAGGCCATACAAATATTTGTTCCGTTAACCAATTTGTTTTTGTCATTCGTTCTTCCATTCTTATTCAATGTAAACTCTTTTTGAAGAACTAAAATTTATTGCTATTCGACGCCCACCATCTTGAGAGGTTGGTTCGGAAAAATATTTTGTTTATGAATGAGAAAGTATCATTATGATAATCTCATATTATGTTTAGCATAAGAATAGGCTTCGACTATCGATAGGAATTATGATTATTACTATGATATAGTATAATCGTAGCTACGTGGAAATATTGCTAACTAATTTGCTTTTGTATGTATGGACATACTTAATGTTCAAAGGGTTATATTTGCGTAGGGACCGAGGTGAGTTGTATACACCTGATCCTTGAACTCATAAACCACCTTTACCATGTCTTTAGGTTACTGCTAAATATCATCATCATCATCATCTTCCTGCCCTTGTCCCGTGTTATTTGGGGTCGGCACAACACGTTTTCTTTTTCAATTCTGCCCTATCACTCGTCATACTATCACTAACTTCCTTTTCTTTCATATCACTCTTCACACAATCCATCCATCTTTTCTTTGGTCTCCCTCTCCCTCTACATCCATCCACAATGTCCAATGAATCCACAGGTTATTGCTAAATATCCTGATTTAAAAAGTTATAAATCTGATCACAATTTGAAATCTAGCTTTTTTACGAGGTAAATCATCAAACAACTTCTCCCACTCAGCTTTATTTCCTGAAAATCCACTGTGTTCCTTCAGTTGCCCTTTTGGTGAGGACTACCGTAACATTCATGTTAGCCAATGCACTCTGACAGGATATCAATTGCTAGATTCTTCACACTTTCACACTAAGACTATATAAAGCTGAAAGTGTGTTTGTATGTTTGTTCCTTCTTCATGCTCGAACCACTGAAGTAATTGCTATAAAACTTGGTACACGGGTAGACTATGTCCTGGAATAGCACATTTTTTTTTCTTCCATTCTGTCCCGTTCCTTGTCACGCTGTCACTAACTCCCTTTTCATTCATATCACTCCTCACACAATCCATCCATCTTTTCTTTGGCCTCCCCCTCCCTCTTCATAAAAACAAAAACATAAAAAGAAATCATTACAAATACTTATGTCAAATTAATCTTTTCCTTAATACATGGCACGTCAACACAAGACTTTTTATCTCAAGTTCAGCATATTAAAGTGTGCTAATCTGCAAGATGTATGGAGTGAGAGGCCTCACACCTGCGCCGGCGCAGCGAGCACCTCTTATTGATGGCCGCCGCACTAAACAACATTTGCGATTAATTGCGACACGAAAATATCTCCGTTTTTGGTTCGGTTTATTTATGAGGCGATAAAGCTTAAGTTTTGGGATTTTTGAAATGTTTTCTATGGTAATTCTTTAGATTTTGTAGCTGATTCAACGTTGTTGAGTAAGTTGATAGTTTGTTGGAAATACTCCGTGAGCGTTACAGATCTAGGATGCGGTTTGTTCGAAAGTCATCGCAGTTTTGGAACGCAAAGGGCAACTAGAGAAACACGGGTTTTTTTTTTTTTTTTTTTTTCGGTGGGAAAATCATCTTATGACATCCCCCGCCCTTGGGCGGAGCGGGAGATAGTGTCAGACTTTTACTGACTAAAAAACCCACTCCTGTTCCTTCGTTGCCTTTCGTACCAGGGCCGAGTCTTCCTTTCAGAATCAGACCCTTGGCCCCAGTAGGCTTCGACCCTGCTCGGCCCCTACAGTTGCTGACATCTCCTTGAGGCACGCGTGGAACAGCACGCGCCGTCGACGACTTGGGCTCGGTCCGGACGGTCACCGGACGGTCGGACGGCGAGCCACCCATTGCTCGCCGTCCGCAAGCCTGCGCCTACGATGGCCGGAAATCGGGATCGGAATCCCGGCGGCGATTGGGGCGTGAGGACCGTTGCCTCACGCGATCGGCCGCCTCCTTTGCTAGCATTACTGCTTCGCAGAAGGAGGCGACCGCCTGCCACTCCTCCTCACTCCGGACCATGGCCTGTACCAAGGCCCGGCGCGAGAGATCGCCGCCGCCAATCGCCCCCACGAGGACACGGCGTTGCTCTGCCCAAGCGGGGCACACCTCTACCGTGTGCTTCACCGTGTCCTCCGGGCGGTCCGCACAATGGTGGCATCCGGGCGTTTCTTCCGCACGAATCCGGTGCAGGAACCTCCCGAACTTACCATGTCCGGTGAGGACCTGCGTCATGCGGAAGGTAAGGACGCCGTGTTGCCTTTCCAGCCACTCCTCAAAGAGGGGACTTATCGCCATAATTATGGCGTGCCCAGCACTGGGTTGCGATAGTCGCTGTCGCCATTCCGCCATGAGACCCCGCCGGAGCTCTGCCCGCCATGCCGCGACTTGTCGCGGCAGCGGAGTTTCACCCCGACGTTGCATCTCCACGCGCAGATCGTGCATGCGTGCAAGGCCTGCTGCCACCAGGTCCCATGGTTGCTGGCCAGCAAGGAGGCTCGCCGCTTCGCGGGATACCGTGCGGTATCCCCTCACCATCCGTATGGCCATGACCCTCTGGCACGCGTTCAGCTGGGCCGCCGGTCGCTTTCGCAGTGACGGCGCCCACACCGGCGCCCCATAAAGAGCCATGGACCGGACGATGCCTGCGTAGAGCCTCCGGCAGGAGGCGTCTGGACCCCCGAGGTTGGGCAGGAGCCGCTTGAGGGCAGCCCCAGTCCGATTCAGTTTGGGAGCCAGACGTCGGAAGTGCTCCTCGAAATTCCACCGGCTGTCGAGGACGAGTCCCAGGTACTTCATCGTCGACCCGACGCCGATGTGAACTCCTCCTACCGTTAATTGGGAATTCCGAGGTGGCGCGCTCCGAGGGCCGTGAAAACACATGGCCTCGGACTTGTGTAGCGCCACCTCGAGTCCCAACTGCTGGATCCTATCAACGACTATCGCAACCCCGCGTGTCGCTAATTCGACCGCCGCCTGGTATGACTCTCCCTGAGCCAGGACCAGCGTGTCGTCTGCGTAGCAGACCACGCTGACCCCGTCAGGGAGGTCGCCGCGCAGCACGTAGTCGTAGCCGATGTTCCACAAGGGCGGTCCTAGTACCGATCCCTGCGGAACACCGCACGACATCTCTCGCCGTTTCCACTCACCCTGGTGACCAGGGTAGATGATGTACCTGTCCGACAGGTAGACCTCGATCACACGACAGAGGTAGTCGGGCACCTGGTGATACCGGAGTGCCCTCCTAATGCTACTCCAGGGCAGGGAGTTAAAGGCGTTAGCGATGTCCAACGACACCGCCACGACACACCTGCCCTGGGACACCGCATCCCCCGTCGTGAGAGCTCGTACGCGCATGATGGCGTCCACCGTGGAGCGCCTCCTGCGAAAGCCGAACTGGCCGTCCGCCAGATCCGGCCCCACTCGTGTTAGGTGCGCGACGAGGCGGTCTGCAATTACTCTTTCAAAGAGCTTGCCCACCTCGTCGAGCAGCACAATGGGCCGGTACGCGGACGGAGAGTCCGCAGGGCGCCCCGGCTTGGCGATAAGGACCAGTTTCCCCGTCTTCCAGAGAAGTGGGAATTGGCCCCTCTCCATGCATGCGCTAAAGAGCCCTTTTAATCGAGACCCGAGAGCCTCCATGGCCAGGACCCAGGCTTTACCAGGCAAGCCGTCGGGTCCTGGGGCGGTATTCTTGGCACTTAGCCTTCGTACCGCCACACTCATCTCTACCTCGGTCACCTCTGGAGCATTGTCGTCGTCGTCGCCATCGTGATCCACGTTAGACACTGCTGGTGGCGGAGCCATGAGCGGGGGAGAGTGTTCCCCTCGCGCAGGGAACAGATTGCTCACCACACCCTCCACAATCTGGGGCCGGAGACTCTGTGTGAGTGGGGGAGCCCAGGGGCGGAGTTTTTCCCGCACCACCTTGTAAGGGCGTCCCCACGGGTCTCCGTTCAGAGTCCCCAGCCACACGTTGCGGGCCTCCAACTTGGCCCGCTTTATTTCCGCTCGGAGGGTGCGCTTCGCCACTCTGTATCCCTCATACAGCTCCGCCTCTCTGACCTCCGCATCCGGCGGGCGGATGCGGCGACTGCAGTGTCTGGCGTACCGGCGCCGCGCGGCATTGCATGCATTCCGCAGTGCCGCAATCTCCGGCGACCACCAGTACACCTGGCGCCGGGCACGTCCTGGCCGGACTCGGGGCATTGCCACGTCGCAGATTTGCGACATGGCCTCCCGGAACCACTCTGCCTCGACGTCGATGTCGACAGGCCTGTCCGGTGCTTGCACCCAGGCCTGTACCATCGCGGCTTCCAGGAGGAGCTCCCGGTCCAGCTGCTTCAGCGCCCAACGCGGACCACACGGGGTCCGTGGGACCGGCGCGATTGAGGTCTGGGCGGAGACGTCAAACCGAATGTACTGGTGGTCCGAGTACGTCAACTAGAGAAACACGGGTAGGTTTTAGTCAGTTATAATTAGACACTCGCTCCATCCAAAGCGCGAGGTAATATTTGACAATTTCCCACTACAAAAAAAGCGTTACAAATCCAAAGCACAAAAGAAAGAGGTGTCTAAAGTATCTACCATGTAAAGTGATTTAAGTGTTTTACTTTTTGTTTCTGATTTTATACATACACTAACTTCTTACTGATTTATTATTGTTATATACGTATTCATGACATTTATTAATAGCTTTATTTTTATATACTTAGCTTTGTTTTTTTAATGTGAACGTGAGAATACTGTAGACTTCATATACCTACTTATATATTTTATTATTTATTTTTATACTTATATTGTGTACACTGACTTCTCATATCTATTAATATTGTAATAAGGAAATATAGTAAAATTAATAAATTTAAAAGCTAACCGTGAGTTTTTTTTCGGTTCTTCTCCATGGTAAACCAACCAATTGGAAAGGTGCTCTAGTTACTGAAGTTTTGTAAGTGCTCATGTGAAAGATGTTATTTCAAATCGCGTACTGAATAATACCTACTACCTATATCGCATTAATTTTAGCTTTTACTGTAACTTTATGGTGTAAATTATAAAGTATATCTATCCATCTATGTACCGATAGTTGGGGCGTGAGGGCAGTTCCCTCACGCGTGCAGCCGCCTAGCTCCACCCAAGTTACGACCGTTTCGTTTCGATTCTCTTGCATCGAACGCCTCGAGTAGGGCACGCCTCCGATTCCTTTGTTCTGACGTTATCTCGACGCTCAGTCACGTGGTCAGAACAAAGGAATCGGAGGGGTAGATTACTAGAGCCGTTCGATGAAAGAGAATAGAAACGAAACGGTCGTAACTTGGCTAGGGGGGCTGCTTCGCAGAAGGAGGCGACCGCCTGCCATTCCTCCCATGTTAGTCATTGGTGGATAATCAAATGTACTGATGATATGAAGCTGAAACATAAATAAAGGCCTCCTTTAATAGAATTATTTTACAGATAACAAAATGTCAAAGAGAAATTAATGCAGCATCGTCACGTCACGTCTGGACGCCTTTGGAAGCCTTTCGAGTCTTCGGTACCTACATATTCATCTACCACAGCAACATTCTCTACACAGTTATCTCTACTTGATTTAAAACCCTAACTCCCGAGCAGTGCTATAAAATAGTGACTCTCTGAAGCCTACTCCTCGGTAACGGCTAGGTCAACAGGATTGAAAAAATATATATTTATTATAGTATAGATAGATTTATGTACAACATTTCAACATATGATTTTTTCATAAGACTAATACTTTTACAAAAATAAAATACCGATAGGCTGGCTACCCTGCGCCTGTGCTCGAGGCTTTGTAGATTGGACTTAACCATATCTGGATCCCCAATTAGCCTCTTCGCACGCCTTTCCACTGAGTCCAAAGCTGCTAGATGGCATTTTGCAGCACTAGCCCATATGTGACTGCAGTACTCCACACACGATCGGACCTGTGCTTTGTATAACATTAGAAGCTGTCCCGGTGTGAAGTACCGTCGGACCTTTGCAAGAACGCCTAGTTTTCTACCAGCTACGTTGGCTTTGGACTCAATGAACCGCCCAAAATTGAGGTCTGAGGAAATTTCAAATCCCAAGAGCTGAAGGCGGTCGGTGCACTCCAGGGATACCTTCCGAAAAGCTTGCAGAGTATGGAGATTATTGAAATCGGCCGATAGTTGGCGGGATCGGCACGACTGCCCTTTTTGGGCACGGGTTGCACGTTGGCAAGCTTCCAGGATTTGGGCACTATACCAGAACTAAATGAGAGGCGGTACAAGCACGTCAATACAGGAGACAACTCGGGCGCATATGCCTTGAGAACTATTGCTGGTATACCATCTGGTCCACTAGCTTTATTCACGTCTAGACGACACAGTGCTCTCAAAACTTCTTTGTTTAACTGACTAATTCATTATTTCTAAAAATGCAATAAGTATATTCTTTTGATGTGGTCAAGCGATAGGTATAAAATAAAAGCTATTTAGAAACTCTATAACCGCATCGAGAAATGCGTTTATAAGTTTCATTGCCAAAGCCAGTATATTGTAATAGCTCAACTACCATTAAATAAATAACCGCCCGTCCATATTGTCCATACATACATAAATCACGATGCTCCATGCGATGCTGCACTTTGAAGGAATAATAATACATTGACGTTTATAGCCAAATAAAATATGTAGGTATGTGTTTATTGGTATTTCAGAACGAGTTTTTAGATTGTAAATATTTCTGTGTTTTCAGTATTTAGACTAAAGTCTTGATGAACGTCACAATGTCTTCGAATATTTCCTTTGGATTTCCTCCACCGTTTTGAGAGTAGTGGTGATGAAATAAATTACACAAAGTAATGCGCCTGGCTGGGTTTGAATGCGCGACCTACAACTTGTAAGTCGGGGCAGTTACCACTCGGCCACCACTCTCTTGCTATGTTATTATACTTAATTTTAATATTTATTTTATTTTTGATTTGGATTACCTACTTTATTAATGAATAAATACGTGGTTTTGCATATACCCTCTCAACATAGTGTCGGAGGATTTGGGTTTGGAGTACCGGTTGAGAAGAGGTGGTCAGGTCAATCTCACCTCCTTTACATGGATGGTCTGAAACTTTCTGCCCTCAACAATTTGCAACGGAAGGAGTTGCTGAAGGTACCTGAAACTTTCAGTAGCGCCAACAGGAATATGCTGTGGACAAAGGTGCATTCATGTATGTAAAGAGAGAGGAGATTGTGAAATCCGTGGGAACCCAACTCTCAGATTCCATACACGGTTCACCTTAGAACCCCCTGCTCAATGGAAACTTACAAGTAATTGAGTATATTGGAAGCGTTAGGCAGTAATGCTGCTGACTTGAAACACTTGCAGAAGAAGCACTTCACATAGTCTTTCATCAGGCAATTTGGACGAGGTACGCGCGTGCACTTTCGATGGTTAGGCTATGCTGGTTCTCTCACTCAACTCAGACACAACATGACGCCCTCGATAGGAGGGTTAGCACACTTCTTCTTTCTTCTAATGTGATGAAATAAAATACACCTAGTGAAGCGCCTGCATGATTTTGAACCCACGAATCCACTAACCACTCCCATGTTTTCAGATATGGCAGAAAAATTGTCTCGTTTCTAGACATTTTGGTCAAACTTTATAATAATATCCAAACACAAACTGGTTTATATGTTTTATGGATTTCTCCGACACGACGCGATAAATCTCTCGTTCGCATAACCTTATGCTTCGGTCACGCTTTCAAATAGCTGTTGTTATTAAATGTTTGTACAACTATCGCAATACACGTGTGAACGTTTGTCTGTCTGTCCAACTGTAAAATCAATTACCATTGTTGCTAGAATTGGCGCCAGCACTTTCCATAATTACTCGTAAATGTTATGGGAAAATGGGAAATTATGGTAACATATTTTGTTTGCTTGCTCTCTAGTATAATAATAAAAATATGGAGTAAATAAATAATAAATACCGATCCGAACCTCCTTTTCTCTGAGGGTCTCAGGAAACAAACCGGGCACACCGGGAGAAAACCCGAGTAGAAAAAACTTTTCAAAAACCGTGTTTTAAATATTATAAACCTTTATTACTGTTTTTACATTTGTCGCTGTCAGCGATAAGATCGCCATTGTACCCATAGATTTAAGTTTCTGTGAAATTTTTGCTATTTTTATTCTATCCTATTGGTATACAGTAACCGCTTGTCTTTCGACATAAGGCTCCTCCAAAGATTTCCATCTATCTCTGTCGTTTACAGTTCTAATCCATTTTGGACCGGCAACTCTTTTGATGTCATCTTCCCAACGTTTTATTTGTCGACCTTTGCTACCCCTAGGGTACCACTCTGATATTATTTCAGACCATTTCTCATTTTTCTCTCTCAACATATGTTCTGCCCATTTCTCATGTTCATTAGTAGCTCTATTCAAATGACCCAGATTTTTTTATTATTTGTTGTCTTAATTTCAGAGGTTATATCTGATAGAGTAGTAAGTAGCTACTTTTAGATAATAGCTTCTCTCGTAAGTGCTGTAGATACTAATTTCTTATAACATAAATGTCTTTAAGTACCGGATATCTATGGGAAGTACAGACCTACATAACACACACCATAACCAATTCTCATCGTATTTCAAAATTTCCCTTAAATCAACGTAACGACTTGCTACATGATTAATCCGCGCAGGCGCAGCTGATAAAATCGAATTTTCCTTTCGCTTGCAAACAAACACGGACTAAGCATCCACATTGGTATTTCACGTAAAATAAACTGCGATGTACTTTACTAAAGCATTCCCATTTCCCATAGCATACGAACACAAAGCATGCGCATTTATCACGAACCAAATAAAACAAAACTGCGCCGCCATGCAAAACTATAGAGATGTCAGCCGGCCGAATTTGAATAACAACACACCAACATAACTCCAACACTAGCCCATTTGATAAACTGCCTTATTGTGTGACTCATACGGTCCTTGATGAACGCATTATTATGTTTGTGCCCACACAATGGCATGTTCATGGACTTATAACAAAGATTTTTTCAGTGTACCCTAATAGAGACTTTATATTGGATAACTTAAAGTTGAAAGTCATGTGACAGTAAAAACATTTACATAAAATTATGCATATTTTTTAATCTATCGTAGGTCCACGTGGGTTACCTATAAGAATTTTGACATTTCGAGCTGAGGGTCATATATTACCGAGACGTGGTCTTTCCTGCGTGGATGAAGCCCACCCATCTTCGAAACCTAAGCCAGTAAATTTTATTTCAAAGTAAGTACTTCCTCTCACGGGAATATGGTAATACCAATATGGCAGCCATTGGACTGCTTTAGGATAAGGTTTTGCTGTTTGGGATAGAATACGTCATGCTTGTCAGTCACTGCGCAATTTGCCTTCGAGTAATAAGATCATTTAGATTATGATTGAAACGTTATTTTCAATCATTGCCTGTTCCTAGCTTACCTACATCTAAAGGAAAGCAGATTCTAAACCCTTGAATAGGTATTCCGATTACCCCCTTTTTAGTTTAAGACCGCTAATGGTCGTCGACTCGAAACATCAAAGTTTTCTGCGTACTCTCCGCTATACTAATTTCTACTCTACTTGTAATATCTATAATTTCTCTGATCTGTCAGTCTTCAAAGCAAGAGTGTTCAGGTATTTTCTGGACCTAGGTCAAGAGCCAGCTCATCAGGAATTTAAAAAAACTGTAATCTCGTCTAAAAACCATACATCATGGCATCATAAGTCAACAAAGATCGTAACATTAGAGGCGCGCGCGCAACGCTGACAGCGGATCATGCTCAATTAGTTCCCAATTTAACGGAGATCGTGTTCTCTTCGGAACATACGTCAAAATATTGAGACGGGTAAGCTTAATATTAAGTATAGAGAGAATATTTTCAATATTACTCTACCGCCACAATCTCTTCGTCCAATTTTGTATTTTTTTTTTCTAAGCCTATCTGCCAAATTGCAGCGTATATTGTAACATACAAAAATGTATTTATAAAGCCTTTATTTTCGTGAAATAGCTTGTTTAAAAATTGAATCAGCATTTGAAAACATTTTATTGGAGACATCTGATGCTCTTCTTGAATTAGTTAGGCCTATTCACGAAAGCGTAGCTTCATAGACGCATATTCGTCATTACGAGTATACGCCTGGTGTACGCCTGCGTGGAGCATACATACAATACTATGTCGACGAAGCGGCAGCATGCATCTTATGTCGTGGTAGGCCATAGTTTTGTGTTTAAGGTGCCTTTCGAAGCTCGGTTGCAGGCTGCGGATTCAGGTTGCGAATGCAGGCAGCACATGCATGACACGAAGCCGTTGCCTACATCCGCAGCCGGGAGAGATTCCGAGGCTGGCTGCACGTGATGCCAGTCGCAAATCCAATATGAGGGCTATCGGCTCCGAATAGCGATTATTTTGGACTTGTCTAAACAGGTTACGTCACGCCAGTGACGTAACTATGTGCGCATTACTTGCGGCCGCAGCACTACTGGTCCTGCGATCGGCTGCGGCTGCAGGTCGCGGTAACACTCGCAGCCGAAGCTCGGCAGCACATGCGGCCTACATAGAAAACCAGTCTTGCAGCTGCAGCCGATTTCGTGCTGCCGCCGCATATGCTGTCTGCATCCGCAGCCTGCAGGCGAGGTTCGAATAGTACCTTTAGTTTCTATTTAATCTATTGTTTTCTAAAATTTCAAGCTTTCGAACCTTAATCATTAACGTTGGGCCACGTTCCCCACAATATTTCCATTTTACGATCACCTCATAATCATAAATGGGCAACTACAGCTCACGATTCCCAACAGTGTCTTGTCCCGTATGTTTCCAAACATCGCAGGTTTAACTTTCGAATTCGGTTCAATAACGGTCATCGCGCGCTTTTTGTTTGCAGCCAGCGACAAGTGCGTGTCTTTGAACAGAACTGTCATGGCGACGAGGCGCGAAAATGTCAGCTCGTGGTGAGAGCATGTTATTGATTTAGAATAAAACAAAGAACTTATTAGAATGTATGCTAATATTTAATAATGTAGGAACCACTGTACCATTTGGAGTGAGTTTTCTCATGTTTACATAATCTTAACGATGCGTGGTAAAATAAGTGGGTGGTGGTAAATATATCTATTAATTCAGGTATTCTCCCCTCATTGCTAAGTCTTCTCCAGGTACTTGGTACTCACGCTAATCATTCTTCAGGCCCGTCCAGTAACCGTCCGGATCGAGCTCGAGTCGTCTACGGCGCGTAGTATTCCACGCGCGCCTCAAAGAATTTCTGAATAGGAAATCCGCAGTCCTAGAACGAAAGGGTAACTGAAGGTCGAAGAATACTGGTGTGATTTTAGTCAGTAAAAGTCAAACACGCCCTCTCGCACCAACCGAGAGCGAAAGAAGTCATTGGATTATTTCCCACCTAAAAAAAAATCTCTACAGAATTGCGAATTCCTCTATTGTAGATTCATTATTTACTACCAATGCCACGTCTTTTATACGACCTAATAATACGAGCCACAAATCGCGACCTAATAATAGAACATGGAAAGCGTTATAAAGCTTGAATGTGCTACAATTGGTTTGATCCAGCCGACTAAGTGTAAGTACAGTAGCGTGAGCTAGGGTCAGAGCTCATAAACGTTAGAGTAGTAAGAAGGCTATCACTGACAAACATCGCCATAAAAGCGTAGCGCACGCAGCCCGAAGCTTTTGTACTCAATATAAAGACTTTTATGGCTGGAAAATAGAAGCCACACCTAATTGTGAATAAAATGCAATTAATTTAATCAAAATTGACATATTTGTCTATGGTCTCATTAGCTTCTGCCAGCGGGTTCACTCGCGCAAAAGTAGCTTAGGGAATTTTGGAAAACCTTAAGGACAAGAGTGGGTTTTCGAGTAGACGTTCAATACATCTGCCACTCCACTCCCACTCTTATCCCTACTGCTTTTAGTCCCGCAGTTTACTGTTTTCCGCACTGGTGTAGAAAAGTGCGCGATGTCGCCCCCGCCACAATTGATTGTATTTATCGTATCAGGTTCGGCGCCGCGCAGCCCCCACGAGTCGCCGAAAAGCTCTGTTTATTTATTTCTTCGTTGAAAAAAGTCGTTTGATACACTTGAAAATTTGTTACTATAGCACTCGGCTCCGTAACACCCTCACCTACAGCTCGGGCAAATTCAGCCTTTGTTGCAATGACAAACTTTTTCCATTTGTATCAAAATGTACCATTATTAATCTTTGTATACACAATGAAGAATGAGCGTTCTAGTCCAAGCGTTAAGGCTGGGTGTTGATAAGTTAGAAGTTGAAGGAATCGTTAATAAATTTACGTTTTTTAACTTTCCGAAATTAAATATTTCGGAAAGTTAAAAAACGAAAATTTTATAAACGACTGTATCAAATGTTTTATAAAACCTGCGCTAGCGCAATCGTAGATGTGTCGATGTCGATAGCGAGCGCACTCGACTCAGACAGACGTCTTAAAGTCGAAGTACAGTAGGTGTACTTCAAGAAAATGAAACATATTGTTCATTTACACATTTATAATTTTTTCCCAGCAAAAAGTGCTATGGTGGTTAGGAATCTTCAGTGCTGGTGTAGTACTCATCGTCCTCTCCTTTATCGTTTTTTTTTTTTATCGAAAAGGATAGAAAGAAAAGAAAGAAAAATACATCGACATAAATTAATCTCTTCTGGACCGGTTTTTCCGAACGATTTTTTCGCATTTTTGTAACCCGAGACAGATACCTCTAGTCTCGGGGATAAAGAGATTTTCGAGACTTGCATATATTTAAAAAAATCTACTCAATACTCAATACTCAATACTTTATTGCATTCCATATTATGTACATAGGTGGTATAAAATATAGTCAAGATCAATATGGACCCTGTCGGGCACAGCAAAGTTAGGAGAGAGGATGAAGGCCAAGTAACAATTCATGGAATTAATAATTGTAGGTAGATCTAATAGATGTATATTATTATGTATGTGTATAAGTATTGGTAGATTGTGTCCGATTATTTAATTTTTGGTTTTGTCATCTTTATTATTAAATTATGTATGTATATATTTAAATTAGATTGTATATGCATATTATTGTTATTATGTCTATTGTATAAGTAATTGTAGATTATGTCAAATATTTTATTTATTTTTATCGTCATTATTAGTAAATTGTTATTATTAAAATTAATTTATTTATGTATATTATTATTATGTTTGTATAAATAAGTTAGGTAAATTTTGTCAGGTTTTTTTATTTATTTTTATTGTCGTCATTATGAAATTATATATTAATTTAAGTCAATTATGTATATTTATTATTATTATGTCCATGTGTAAGAATTGATAAATTATGTCAGGTACTTTTATTTATTTTTCATCGTCATTATTATTAAATTATTTTATTATTTATTTGGGAATTTATATTTAATTAAATTTTCTATTTTTCATACTATATTATAATAACTATATTTAATAAATGTCATTACAGAATCTTTGGTGAATAATAATACAAAGAAAAGAAAAATATTATTTTCCGATCGACTTATCATCTAAAAATTCCTTTACTGAGTAGTATGACTTAGCTTCTAGAAATTCTTTCAATTTATTGATAAATATATTTGTTTTCCTTACTTCTCTAATTTCATTTGGCAGTTTGTTATAAATTTTAGCGGACATTACTAAAGGACTGGTTGAGTCCATTTTTAATCGGGATCGAGGTATGTTTACTTTGTTTTTATTGTGTCGAGAAGTGTATCTTCTTTGTGTTTCTTCACAATTTGTGTAAAAATCTGGGTGTTTTCTGACAAATTTACATAACTCTAAGATGTATAAACAGGGAAGTGTGAGTATTTTGTGTTTTTGGAAGTGTGGTTGGCAACTTTCTGTTTGTTCTATATTGGTTATTTTTCGTATAAACTTTTTTTGCAAAATAAATATGGTCTGCGAATCAGTACTGTTACCCCACAGCATGACCCCATAGCTAAGCCATGCTTGGGCATATGCATAGTAAGTAGTAAGTGCAGTTTGCAGGTTGGTAGTTTTTTTTATTTCGCGAAGGGCGTATGAAAATTTTGATAATTTTGCTCTTATTTTCTGTATATGGGATTTCCAGTTTACATGGGTATCTATAGACAAACCAAGGAGAGTAAACTCGTTTACTTGTTCTAATTTTGTATTATTATACATAAAATTTAATTTTAGTGGTGGTTTTTGATGGGGATGGAAAGTAATTAATTTTGTTTTTGTAAAGTTGATTTCTAGATTATGGTTATTCATCCAGTTTACAGTTGTAGAGAGAAGGGAATTTAATTTGCAATTTATATTGTCATCATTTTGGCATGATGTGAGTAGAGATATATCGTCCGCGAATAAAACACATGGGCTTTTTATAATTTTAGGAAGGTCATTAATATAGATAAGGAATAATAAACAGCCTATAACACTCCCTTGGGGGATTGATGCATTAACTGCTTTTCTGTCAGACCTTATTTTTATTATTTCATTTGAGTTTTTATCGAAATATTCTATTTCTACTAACTGAATCCTATCCTTCAGGTATGATGCAAACCATTCATGGGCTTTTCCTCGTATTCCTATCCCATAAAGTTTATCTAATAAGATTTTAAATTGTACTTTATCATAGGCTTTAGACATATCAAGGAGCATACCTACGGCATATTTTTTGTTATTAATAATAGATAGAGCCTCTTGTACGTATTTGTAGACTGCTAACGTTGTAGATCTATTTTTACGGAAGCCGTTCTGGCAGTCGTCAAATATTTTATTTTTTTCACAGAAAGAGTATACGCGGTTGCACATAGCCTTTTCAAAGATTTTAGACGCAGTTGGTAACAACGCGATTGGTCGATAGTTACTAGGGTCAGTTTTAGAATTTTTCTTGTGTATGGGTTTTATGAGTGCGTTTTTAAGTTGATGTGGAAAACTTCCCTCATCAAACGATTGGTTAATTAGTTTATAAAATGGTAGGGTTAGTTCATCTGCACATTGCTTTAGTAGAAATGGGGGAAGTTCGTCTACTCCAAAACTCTTTTTATTTTTTAAATTTTTTATTATTCGATTTACTTCATGAGGATCAACAGGGCTGAGAAATATGGAGTTTTCTGTGGGGTACATCACAGGGACTCCTGTTGCTGGTGAGATATCATTCCCGATAGAAGCAAAAAAGTCATTAAAAATATTAGCTATTTGCTTAGGTTCTGTTATCAAGTTATCATTTTTATGTAATTTTATATTATTTTTTTCCCTTTCCATTGGTTTATTTGTTCTTTCGTTTATTAAATTCCACATAGTTTTTACTCTATTTGTTGACTTTTTCATTCTATTTATATATTGTAGTCTTTTTGCTGTCGTTACAGATTGCTTTAGGGTTTTTTCGTATTTTTTATAATATTTCAATAATATGGGATTTTTTGTTTTAGTGGTAAGTATTTTAAGTAGTCTTTTGTTTTTGCAAGATAATTTGATACCCTTTGTAAGCCAATACTTTTATCTTTTATCTACTAAACGAGTTACTGCACTGTACGACGCAAAACTTAAAATTAGATTTCCAAAAAAGCTCTTTAACCGTATTAAAGAAAATAGGTTCACTAAGACAAGTATTTTACAATATTTGCACAATGCCACTAAATTTTAGTTGAGTTGAATTTCCTTTCTAACTCTCAATACTCACAAGATTATACTATCTTTCAAAAGTATTCTATGAAAAATCTAACTCGTCATTGTAATTTTACTCGATTGTAACCAAGGCAGAAGAAAAACAAGATTGAAATACTGTTTTTAATAAACTTCTCTAGTGTTGATTGTCAAAAATTTTTCTTTTTTAGTTTATTTTTAATCTCGAAAATCGTGCTTTTCCCGGGAATCCTGAGACTAGTCCGAGTCTCGATTTTTAGTTCCGAGACTCGAAAATGTATCGAGACTGAAAGTCTTAGTCTCGAAATATGTATTCAACGATCTAATTTTGTCGCTAAGATTGTTGTAAGTAGGCAAAGTTTTATGTCCTTAAATATCTGACTAGTTAATTTAATTCTTACAAACAGTTTATGAAAAATAGTATTTTCATGTTAAGATTTACACCGTCTCCGAAAATATTTCAAGACAATCAATTATATTTTCAAGTTCATTCTCAACATATTATGGCCCTGAATCCTTATTCATCTTAGAGCAACACGACATAATCATTACACGCTATCCCACTCAGAAAATGAGAAAGACGACTCGTGTCTCAGATGTGGGGATACAGAGAAGTTATCTACAAACTGATCATGCTAGCGACAGCCTGAGTATGTGCATCGTTTGCTGGGCTGGCCAGAAACTAGTCGTTACCTACCCAACTAACCAAACTTACCTACCTAGGTCGGCCACCATAGCTGCGAGTTTGTGGGTAGCTTGCCGTCCGGACGTCCGGTAACCGTTCGGAGTGAGCCCAAGCTCTCGACGACGCGTAGTGTTCCACGTGCACCTTAAAGAGATATCAGCAAACGGCAGGGCCGATACCCCTAAGACCACGAGGACTTTCTGATCAGGAAACCCATGGTCCTAGAACGCAAAGCTCATACCCCTGCGAGTCTAAACCTTCTCCGTATTCATATTTGGTAGACGGTCGATCGTGTAACAGATATACGTCGAGGCCTTATCTAGCCAGCTGCCACAGTGGAACGGCACATTACGGCAGCGAGTGTTTGTACCATTGCAGCAAGAATGGAAATTAAACAGCGGAAGTTTATAAAAATCGGGTTTTACTCAGGAAGTAGAGGATTACAGGATAATAAATGGAAGGGTTCCCTTCTTGTAAAACTGATTATGAGTTCCTGCATTCGTTTTAATATGTGTGGAATCCTCAGTATGTACTCGTTTGATATCCAATACCAGTGTATTATCGTAAAATTCTGCATATATACTTAAACTCACGTCTTTGCAAGCAGAAATTACGAAACGTCACCTGCCAATGTTTTTTTTTAATTGATATACAGTGCTTGGCTGCAATCCCACCTGATGGTGCAATGGTGTATTCGTTGATGATGAGGTGCACTAGTTTATTAAGAGCCTATTCACTCTAGCCTTGAAGACACCTAATTATAATTGGACGAGAAGACCGCTGCAGGCAAATTGTTCCAGTCCTTCGATATAATCAACAACGTAAGGGTGGATACTCGTCGTACGTCGACTTGTCCGGTGGTAGAAAGGAAAAGGCGGAATCAAGTCATGCATTTCCCGCACACACTCTTCAAAATGCATCCTGTAAATACCGAAAGGCTGGCTGTGCTCTAGGCTTTGACTAGTATTAGACGTCCTTCCATATACTCCTTTTTCTTCGTTTACGTAAATATAATATATATCGATACCTCCTACGCTTATAGATGTAACATATTTTTTGAGTAAAGTTGTACTATAAATAAATATATTACTTCTTTTTACATCCAGCGTCTGGTACTATGATCTTAAACTACTTATCATTAACAATTAAAAAAAGACTGGGCAAGTGCGAGTCGGACTCGCGCACTGAGGGTTCCGTACAAACTTAAAAGGTAAATTGCGGTTTACGATTTATGACGTATTAAAAAAAACTACTTACTATATCTCGTTCAAACCAATTTTCGGTGGAAGATTATAATGTACATCTTATATTTTTTTTTACACTTTGGATGTGACGTCGACACACACATTTTACCACTTTAGAAGTGTCTCTCGCGCAAACTATTCAGTATATAAAAAAATGATATCAGAAACCTCAATATCATTTTTGAAGGCCTATCCATAGATACCCTACACGTACGGGATTAAAGTAACAAAAAATTTTGAGTTTCAGTTCTAAGTATGGGGAACCCCCAAAATTTATTGTTTTTTTTTTCTATTTTTGTGAAAATCTTAATGCGGTTCACAGAATACATCTACTTATCAAGTTTCAACAGTATAGCTCTTATAGTTTCGGAAAAAAGTGGCTGTGACATATGGACGGACAGACAGACACACAAAGAAACTATAAGGGTTCCGTTTTTTGCCATTTGGCTACGGAACCCTTTTTTTTTTAACGTGGGAAATCATCCAAATGACTTCTCGCGCTCTGGGTGGAGCGCGAGGGCGTGTCAGACTTTTACTGACTAAAACCACACCTGTATCCTTCAATTACCCTTTGCGTCCTAGAACTACGGGTTTCCCTTTCAGAAATTCTCCGCGGTCCTAGTTAGCGGGCATCGGCCTTGCTGGGCCCCTACGGTTTGCTGACATCTCTTTGAGGAGCGCGAGGATCTCAACGCGCTATTGACGACTGGGCTCGGATAAGGCGCGGATATATCGTAAATTGTCGGATGAGATTATTGTATTTGTTGAAATTATTTATAATAATAATTAAATCGATACTTTACATTCTCGTAAAATTGATTACAAACTTACGAAGTTTGCAATTATTTATTATTAAATATTATTGCAATATTTGCTTGCAATTATTTACATTAGTATTATTTACTAGTGAGCCAAACTTGACCAGAGATCGCCCTAGACAGAGATGAATGAATAAGGGGAGGCCTTAATCTTCGCACGATTGCTAATTACATAAATCGTTCTCGTTTATTGCTCTTTCTATTAGTGTAAAGTTGAAAAGCACATCAAAATTCGTTGCGTGGTTGATGATGATGGCCACTGTTGTACATAAGCCTCCCCGAAGTGTCGCAATAACGACCGGTCCTGTGCGTTTTGCATCCATCAGACTCCCGCGATCCTCACCAGGTCATCGGTCCGAAAGATTAAAATGTGTATCTTTTTATGGTCATGTAATTACGTTTAGTTAATCTCCCTTAATCGCTCCTAACATAGCCAACTCTATACCTATAACAAAAACCATAACTAGAATAGTTACCACACCATTCAACAAGTTTAATGACTTCACACTTTCGAGCTCCACGCTCGTAATGACGCCGTGACTGACGCGGAAATGGCAAAAACCAACAGGATTAGTTTTATTATAACATTTAAAACGAATTGGTTGTTTAATGTAATGGCCGTGCCTTCATTTAAGTGTTCCCATTACCGTCGGCGCGTTTGTACGCGATTGAGAACTGTGAAATGGCTTAGTTGTTATGTTTTTATGTATTTTGTTTAGTTAATTGGTAGGATTGAATTAATCTGAGATTGATTGAATAAAAGAGGTAATTGGAAACATCAAATTTATATAAATATCTATAAAAAATCCAGGATCGTTATTCTCTGCTCTCATAGTCTATGGTATTGTAACTGAAATCAGACTTTAAGAAGTAGGATGTAGAACAGTGTGTAAAGTCCTGCAAACCTCCATTGAAAAGGGAGGATCCTCTGACCAGACGAGTGTTGTGTCTGGTCCGGGCTACTGTCCTTTAACTAGTTTATTTCGGGCTGTTGAATAAGTTCTAAATTACTAATACTCCGATGCAGGGTTTCGTAGTTTAGTTCCTATGTGGCACCATAGATGTCGCTTTAGACTTTTTACTAACCGATTTCAATACAAAAAAAAAACACTAAAAGGATCAAAATAACTGTAATTCGGTGTTAAATAAGAAACGAACAATACCGAGAAACACCGACTTCCGAAATTAAAGTTATTTTGATACTTTGTGTATTTTTTTTTGTAGTGAAATCGGTTTTTTTTTTTGTAACATTTTTTATTGAACCAATGTCTTCTGAAACAATTCGGTTACTTACACAACACTTAATTCTTTATTGTAAACTATAATAACTAATAAAACAAGTGAATAACAGAGTTCATGTACATAGGCGAGCTTAACTCGAAGTTGAGTTTTCTTCCAGCAAACCATTGAGTGATAGAAAGTGATCACAATAGAGGACAACAATTGTATATAATTACGTAAATAATAAACAAAAACATTACCTACTTCTATTCTAAATTACTTTTTATGCTTTCAAGAACGCGAACGAACTGATAAGTAATTAAACCAGACATCTTTCGCAATTAAGATTATCACACTCATTTCCCACTCTATCAGTGTAGACCCGTGTCTACACACTATGCGAATATTTTCAGACTGAATGGCCCATAATGTAATGCTTCATTCACGTCTGTGCCAGTTCACTACGACTTGCAACTGTTCTGTTCTCCGTTTGTTTACATTACAATGATTCCAATCGAGGCAGCGGTATTGTGTGAAGTGTTCGCACGTTTGTGTTAGGCTATGTAAAATTATTATAATAGTTTCTATCTTAAATCAACGTGTTAAATATAATTTTCTTGTCGGTTAAAAAATGAAACTAAGTAACAGGTTACGAAAATGAGGGTTTAAACACCTCGAGCGGCGATTGTACCTACATACGTCTGTACAACTTGAATGACCTTGGAAAACGCACTGTATACACGTTTTTATTTATTTTATTTTCACAAGTTTGTACGAAATTTATTTGGCCGAAAATTTTGTTTTTCCTAGAAAAATTTCAGATAGTTTTTTCGGTGATTTTACGTAAAAACGCGCAATTACGTAATAATAATACCACCCGCACGCGAGGGGTATTATTAAGTAAGTTTTTCAGTTCGAATTCATAATATCCCCAATGTTTCATGAATATAGTAGGTGCAACTGCTCATCATCATCATTTTAGCTGAAAGTCTTCCGCCAAATGTCGTCACAACGAGCGATTTTGTGCGTCTCGCTTCCATCGGATTCCCGCGACACTGACATGGTCATCGTTCTATCTTGTGGGAGGCCTCCTAACGGGGTCGCTACTCCAGAACCTTTCAGCCCTATCAACCATCTGTTCTGCGAGCAATGTGCCCTGCCCATGCTTCGGGCTATGTTGGCAAGTCGGCGACCTTGGTTCTCCTGCGGATATCTTCATTCCTTCAACCTTATCCATTGCCCTTTGGGTCATTGTAAGCCTTCTGATGAGAGTCATATTTCACTGACAATACGCACTAGTCATAGACTTTCGTCTTGAAAGACTGTGGTATGTCGGAGTGTAACTATGCTAACATAATTTATACAGTTGATATTCAATTAATGAACCAATTTTCACAGATTACTAAAACGAATCAATCGCATAGTCTGTTAATTAACAGACTTAACACTAGAGTACACTATACCCTAGAACACATCACCAACATCAACAAAAAGCGTAGCATTTTCCTGCGATACATATCTCAAGTGCGCGCAGATCTAAGTCGCACGCGCATGTAGGCTTGGAGCGACGATTACGTTGCGCCAGCGCATTGCTCCCCCGAGGGTAGGCAGAGAGGTAACATCGGCCGCACGCGAATGTCTGTACGTTTCCACAAATTACTTCTAATGGCACGCTTGTCGAGTGTATTTCCCTGTTGCAAGTAGAGCTAGAGGTTAATGGTTGCAACATCTCAAATACGGTATCTAATAGCTAACGGGGATAAATAGTTCTTTGATTTATTTAAATAATACTATTTAATTAAACTGTTTTCTAAAGTTTTTTCTTTTAATACGCCGCCTCACTGTTTTATTTGATCTGTGCTAATAGTACTCTCACTTTGCTCTCTCTCTCTCTACTCTCCCTATACTCCTGTAACCTGGTTGCGTTTACAAACATATAAACTCACATACACAAAACACCCAGACCCGGAACAACTATTTGTAGACTTTACAAATATTTTTCCGTTTGTGTGAGGATCGAACCCTCGACTCGCAGTGCAGCAGTCAATCGTTTGTGCGAGGACCGACCCTCGACTCGCAGTGCAGCAGTCAATCGTTTGTGCGAGGACCGACCCTCGACTCGCAGTGCAGCAGTCAATCGTTTGTGCGAGGACCGACCCTCGACTCGCAGTGCAGCAGTCAATCGTTTGTGCGAGGACCGACCCTCGACTCGCAGTGCAGCAGTCAATCGTTTGTGCGAGGATCGACCCTCGACTCGCAGTGCAGCAGTCAATCGTTTGTGCGAGGACCGACCCTCGACTCGCAGTGCAGCAGTCAATCGTTTGTGCGAGGATCGACCCTCGACTCGCAGTGCAGCAGTCAATCGTTTGTGCGAGGACCGACCCTCGACTCGCAGTGCAGCAGTCAATCGTTTGTGCGAGGATCGACCCTCGACTCGCAGTGCAGCAGTCAATCGTTTGTGCGAGGACCGACCCTCGACTCGCAGTGCAGCAGTCAATCGTTTGTGCGAGGACCGACCCTCGACTCGCAGTGCAGCAGTCAATCGTTTGTGCGAGGATCGACCCTCGACTCGCAGTGCAGCAGTCAATCGTTTGTGCGAGGACCGACCCTCGACTCGCAGTGCAGCAGTCAATCGTTTGTGCGAGGATCGACCCTCGACTCGCAGTGCAGCAGTCAATCGTTTGTGCGAGGACCGACCCTCGACTCGCAGTGCAGCAGTCAATCGTTTGTGAAAGGATCGACCCTCGACTCGCAGTGCAGCAGTCAATCGTTTGTGCGAGGACCGACCCTCGACTCGCAGTGCAGCAGTCAATCGTTTGTGCGAGGACCGACCCTCGACTCGCAGTGCAGCAGTCAATCGTTTGTGCGAGGATCGACCCTCGACTCGCAGTGCAGTAGTCAATCGTTTGTGCGAGGACCGACCCTCGACTCGCAGTGCAGCAGTCAATCGTTTGTGCGAGGATCGAACCCTCGACTCGCAGTGCAGCAGTCAACCGTGTCGGTGTCGTCAATTGCCAGACAGTTAGCGTGATACGATGCACTTTTCAAACGTATTAATAATCAGCTTAAAACTTTATGAGAGTTTTAGAAAGGCTATCTGTTCTGCAGATTTTAGCCGCTAAGTTTTCCAGCAATGGGCCTTATTCGAACTTCAGGAAAATGTAACAACCAAAAACAATCAAAAACTCAATTGGAAAACTCACTGGTGATTGCTACTCCTACATAAGAAGTAGGTAATCGACACTGGTTACCTACCATTTAAATTACAATCAGACATCCTCGTTTATCTATCAATGGATGTTTTCCTATTACTATTCCACTTGAACGTTTACAATTTGAAGTAATTACTTAATAACTTGTAACCAGATGGCGCCACTGTCGTATGCTCCACTATCAATTAATATGCAAATCGTTACCCGATTAAGAAAGCGGTGATATAGCATAATTTTATTAATGGCGGCTCCGCCTCGCGCCCGTGTACTGTATTTACGATGAGGCTCGCTCTTACGTACGAATTTACAAGCAAATTTATTTAAATAAACACGTGTCAAACTTGAACGTTAAACAAAACTGACGTGAGTTGAGGAAAGTAAAAATATTAAGAGGCTATCATATCCCCTCACTGACCCTTAATCTGGTCGCTAATAGCATTGTGGCAAGTGTTATTCTGCTGAGCAGGAAGTCCTGTGTTCGTGTTCCTGGTGAAGCAACATATTATCAGATATTTATATCAGCATTTCTTAAGTAGACTCACTCCTACTATTTGTGAATCAAACACATATGTTGATGACAACCCATGATGCATCACTACGCATAGATACTACTACTACCTAACTGATAATAAAGTGCACTTGCACTTTACCATTACTAGTATCTAAAATTTCTTTGTTGTAGAAGTTCAATGGTCCACAACCAGTTAATTCAATGCTTTAGATTCCATGCTACTTAAAAATTAAATCATTCATGAGCTATTGGTTCTATTCTACAAAGAAATTTTAGTCACTTTAGCATTGATAGAGTGCAACTGCACTTTTGACCACTGACTCACTAGGTACGTTACTTAAACACATATCAGTGTTCATAAATTATGTAGGTACTTAGTAATAAAAAGAGAAATTGAAATGCGTCCAACCTCATTGAAAAACCACGTTTAATTGAATTATTAACTAAAGTTAACTTCCGGTGTGTTCTACAGTTCTCATATTAGTGTCCATGACTGTCCATATCGTGCCCATTCTTCTGCCCAAAGGGGGTATTATCATGTAATTGGGCACAAATGACGGGTTCGGTCCCCGGACTATTAGATTGGTAATGGTATTAACACTTATTACTGAGGAATGCGGGAACTATTGTTAATAAAAGTGTACATAGGGCATTTTATTTGGGGTAGTTGTAACCGAAAATTGTGCGTCATTTTTCTAAGGTTACTGACAGATACCTAGCATCTATTTATCTTTACCTCTGTATCATCATCGTCCTCCTGCCCTTGTCCCGTGTTACTTAGAGTACGCGCAACATGTTTTCTTCTTCCATCCTGTCCCGTCATCCAATATGCAGTCAATAACTCCCTTTTCTTTCATATCATTCCTCACTTAATCTATCCATCAATTTCTACCTCTCTATGCAGCTTCTTATCCAGCTTTGGTAAGTTTTTATTTCCAGCTGCAAGATTGTCTGGTTTAATGATTGATATTACCGTAAATACGTATTACTACTGTAAAACGCAAATAAAAAAGTTATTTCAACTTCGTATTCCATTTCTCCACAGTTCTGGGTAACAACGAAACGTATGAATTTTCTCAGAAATATTAACTGTACAATGAAGTGTTGAGATGCATAATAATATCACGCACAGCGCATTGAACGATGGAAATTCTTACTTTGCCATTAACACAAACATACCTTAATTTATAGTAAAAGATTATGCGGCAACACATCTGCAGTAAAATGTTAGAGTAGGATGCCTCCTGTCTCTGACAAAGCTTTTACAAACACACTATAAAACAGACACAACTTAAAGTACCTACAAATAAAATCCACTGTCCACCAGGGACGTTATGATTATATTTCGGATCTGGAGATAGAAGGATATAGGAATAATACTATGCTGCTTTAGGATAATTTCGATTACGGAATTTAAAATTATAAAAGTTAACTAAAATCAGCAATATTTGAGTTTTATATCTAGTCTAGATTATTATTTGTTTGACCGAACAAACAAACATAAACTTGTCGTAACCTGTCATTCAGACACCACTTTTATCTGTAACTTTTATATCTGTTTCGGTTACGTTACGGATATTTTTTTTATTTCGGATATCCGACAATATTACCCCTACTATCCATCACTGTCTACAAAGTAGGTACAAACACAGACACGTCCATTATTACTCCAAGTTTTCCACATAAAGCTCTGCCCACCGTTGGTCATAAAACAGTGTGATAATAAGGACATAACGAGGTACAATGTGTTGACCAGTTCAGAGTAAAGGCTGCTCGAGTGACAAGCTAACTGGAACATGACCAGAGTTGGCAGTGAGTAAAGAGAATGGGTACGCTATAAAGCAACAGAAAATTGATTGGAGTTACTTGTAGGTATACAGGTAGGCAGACCATTTGCAATCACATTAATCAATACTAGAGATGATTTTAAATGTTGTTAAGTATCTATATTGTCTCTCAAACCTCTGTATTCTGTTCAGTTTAATTTTGTTTCTTCGTTCAATCATTATCACCCTAGGGTGTAATACTACTACTACTAAGTAATTTACCTGATAGTAATGAGGGTCAAATTTACCAAAGGATCCATCATTTTTTCCTCAAAATGATCATCATTTACAGCTGAACAAAAACTTTTAAATAACCCCTCCCTCCCCTCATCCCTTTTGTACTTATCCCTAAAAATATTTTTCAAGTCTAAGGCTAATATGAATATAGGTAGATAAAGCAGAAATACTCTACGAAAACACCTCCGATTTTTAAAGAAACAATATTTTTAATACAAGAAAACCGTACCCTCGGTTATGCCCCATCATAATTCTTATGAAATATTAATGTCTACGGATGCTCAAGAGTCTCCCATCGCCAGTGATGCGTCCGCGCCCCGCCCATGTAACGTATTATCGACAGAAATCGCCGCCAATTACACTGAAGCTCTGATTTATGTGTAGTGATTTATCGTGTAGACCCTGATCAACAGGTGACATAAGAGACTAAGGTACTGCCGGTAGTAGTCAAGTTACTGATGTAGTTGCTGCGAGGCTCTGCGGAGAAAACTGTCCGATTATACAGCTTCTCTGTGATAATACTTCCTGCTACAAATATGGTGCAATAGCTATCAAGTTGATTACGTTATTGCTTTAAAAGTGACGAAGGTTTTAATTACACGGCCTACTATGCTTGAAGATTAACTACTGTAAACCACAGTGGTAGTAAAACCAG
Source organism: Mythimna pallens (assembly GCA_961205895.1). Taxonomy (NCBI): domain Eukaryota; kingdom Metazoa; phylum Arthropoda; class Insecta; order Lepidoptera; family Noctuidae; genus Mythimna; species Mythimna pallens. Next base: position 1,104,435 of record OY540843.1, on the reverse strand, counting down.
TATAAACTCGCTTTTTGGTCGATGGGGATGAAAGTTTCTGGAGTGGCGACCACGTACCGGTTGACGTAGCGTTGGAAGGCCTCTCACAAGGTGGACCTATGACCTGGTGAGGATCGCGGGTATCCAATGGAAGCGAGATGTACAGGACCGGTTGGGGGAGGCTTATGTCCAACAGTGGACGTCTTTCGGCTGAAATGATGATGATGATAAAACTGGCTTTATATTTTATTGGAAAAAAATTTATACTACATAAGAGCAGCTAAAGGTAAAAGTGTTTAACACTGATGCTACTGTGACTTGATTTGGCTTAAGATCCTACGTCCCTAGCTGAGGCAAAGGGAAGTCACAGCAATACTACATGGCAATCGGTCTTGAGCTTCACGCTCTACCTTGCTCCACGTCATACCGATGCCTGTCGCTTCTGCCAATACTGTGAGTTGCCAGGTTTGCCAAGGCCAGCCACGCTTCTTTTGCCTTGAGAATTCCAATCCATCGCCTGTTTAGATATGTGATCGGACTCCCTCCGAAGCGTGCGACCAATCCATGTCCACTTACAACGCTTGATCTGGCGGTCGATCAGATTTTCATGGCATTCCTGTAACAATTCTACGTTAGAGATATCAGATTTGACATTGGACCCGAAGATTTTGAGTTAAAATTCCTATTATTACCAAACAGATATCGACTGTGCGAAGTCTATCATGTGTGTAATAGGTACATACCTATTAATGACTATTATACTCTTTGTCTATCCAAATAATCAAAATGGAACTAAATGAGGATACATAAAAACCCCGCCACAAAAAACCAGACTTGTTATGCACCCCAGATTCGGTCTCACAAAACGTCAGTCGTCTACACGGGCTCTAAATGCGAAAAAACCGGCACCCAAGACTCGCAAGATACTTAAAAGTAATGAAACACAATCGGCGTAGCACATGGGCCGACGTGACGAGTTGGTCGCTACACCGACTGCTGGCCGGCTATAGAGAATTAATACATTCTTGCGCCCGCGCCACGGCGGGGCAGGCCGCGGCTAACCATCGGGAAACATCTCAGGAACGTTCTTAATAAGCTATTACGTGAGTGGTGCAAGGTGGGAGAGATGGTAATTTTTACTGAAGAATGACAAACAATCGTAGAGAACGAGCTAGTGAAAGAAAGAAGGAAGCTCTAGGCACTTAACACAGCTCACTTGTTTAAAGTTACTTAAACTTTATATTGAAAACACAGATTAACGTTATTGGTTATATTTTGGCCTATATAATACATAGTGGTTAGTTTTAATATCGGTCGGATATCGGATTCCCGGTGCTTGGCTGTTATTCTTTTTTTATTTATTTATTTAAACTTCATGTACAGTAGTGGTACATAGGCGGACTTAATGCAACAAGGCATTCTCTACCAGTCAACCTTTGGGTTAAAAAGAAAATAATGTGGTAGGTTTTTTGATGGTGGAAATTCATTAAATATCAGACGATATATATCCGATCTGGACGGAGTGAGAGGGAATGTCAGACTTTTACGGACTAAAACTACACGGGTAGGTTTCAGTTGTCCTTTGAGTTTGAGGCCATGGTGATTCTTTTGAACAATCCTGCAGCCCACAGCGGTTTTCCTTAAAGATAAACAATCAATTTATAACTCAAAACCTGCAAAATCGTTTTCTCACATTTTTTTTTTTAATATGCTTTTTTAGTTTCTGCCTTGGACCACAACCAATACTTGTCTCAGGTACTATGGACCAGACAACGTAGCCTCCGGCTATAACTTGCACCACGACACTCCACAGCAACTATGTATCGATTCATACTCCATACATTGCTCATTACATCACCGAGACACACGAGACTATCAATATACACTCAGCATTGGACGTTCCTTTGATAAGTATAATCGAATAACATTAAAACATAATCTCGTTTGGTACCGTTTCAAGGAAGGAAAGTAAAACAATAGGAGTCTTTACAACAGGTTTTTCATATAAAACGCTTAAATAAACGTAGACTTGTATTAAATATAAGTGCCCCGACACACGACCATGTTCAAGTCGACTGTCGAAGTCGATCTCAGAAAGCCGATGTTAAAGAGATACATTGCATTAAGATAAGGCATTATCGTTTGCAGTCTTTTATTTTGGTCGAGTGTTGATATGGGAATAAAAGAAGTGTATCAATGTAGATTTTATCTGATGCCCGCCTTTTGTAAGGCCGCGGTTTCACAACGCTGAACGGAATACGAATATTAAGTTAACGAATGTTGTGTTTTTGCCAGTCCCACGAATCAGGGATATAGCATTATCAGCTTTATAATGTTCCCACTGCTGGGTCTCCGGCCTCTTCTAGGGAAAAAGGCGGTAATCTACAAGCCCAGTACTGGTCGATAGATGTCACATGTCGTCGAATTTTTGGTTGCCAGTTTTCTCACGATGGAGAAGTAATGAAATAAATTACACAAAGTTAAGCACTTTTCTGGGTTTGTGTCATCAACTGTTACCCCCATTTTTAAGATATTTTAATGTAAGAGGGGCACCTAATTGATACAGCTGTTTGTACCTACAACTCACAAATCGGGTCCGTCACCACTAGGCCACCACTGCTCCCACTGGATATGTTCAAAAGTATGGAAATATGCGCACCATTGTAATGTATGGGAAACATTTATCTTCTTCACAAACTAATCTAGAGTTTACTTATTATCTCAGAGTATTAATGAACTTTAACTTATAAACTAAGCCATTTATGTGCGTTGCTATGGAGCACCGCCTTTACAACCACCATAGCCCGAAGCCAGCCTTGCGGCAAAGAATTTAGTATCTTCAAGTCTACAGTTAATTCTTTTAACATTATTAAACCTACCACTCCTATCTTTACAATCTACAAGGTGCCGATTAAGTGCAATACCAAGTATTTACGGCTGAAAAAAAGGAAGTCGGACTTCGTCTCGTCTACCGAGGCACTAATTGCGGTACATTATTACTTAATTAAGTTTTAAATAGGGATACCCGACGGTATGCGACGTCCACTCAATACGGCTTCTCCGAAATGATCGGAAGACATTTTTGTTCGTCACATTTGGAGATATTGCGTTCTTGGCATAATTATTTCCATTATTTTTTTAAAGAACCGTTGGAGAGATCTGTGACATATTTTTTCTGTTACAGTACTGACAATCCTATGTGTTATGGATTAGACGATGAGTAATAATGTACTTACATAAAACTCTTACTTGATATATTTCACGAACAAGGCGGAATAGAGCGCAAAGGACAACTGAAAGGACACAGATGAGTTTCAGTCAGTAAAAGTGACACTGACTGACTGACACTCCCTCTCGCTCCATCTTAAGTGGGAGACGTTATTTAATGATTTTTCCAACTTAAAAAAGGCCTTATTTAAAGAGCCATAATTCATAAGATTCAAAATGCTAAAGGAAAATGAAATAATTATAAATGCAATTTTTTACTTAAATAATTTTATAGATTTTGGATTTTGTTAATATTATAAAGTTGAAGAGTTTGTTTGTTTGATCGCGATAATATAAGGAATTGGGTACTTTACGTTTTGCTTTACGTTCGAATTGAAAAATCTTTTAGTGTTGGATAGTTCATTTAGTAATAGCATCACGCTACAACCGACTGGACGGGAGGTATTTATTTTATTTATTTATTTAGGTTCACCCACAGCACATATATACACACACATAACATTGATACAGTTCTAATATACATGCCAATTACGGATAAACACATCATTTACAGTACACATGCCAGTTTACCGTTTAGTAGCTAACTTCAGTTTTTTGTACAATTGTGACACAAAACGAAAAACGGAGGACAATAAAGGAAACAGGTAACGAGAGAAAAATAAAATAAAAAAAAAAACAGATAAAAATAAAACAAAACAAACAAAGCATTAATAAGAACCGAACCGAGGTAACCGAAGATGCGGGTGAAATGGCGGAGATCAGCTTTATTATATAAGTTATTCTACAGGAACAAAACAATACGATAAAAAAATGGCTAAAATACGATTGCGGTGCAACGGTCAATTTTATATACACTAAGTACAATTGCATTATTGATCATATTCACATGTATAATGCAATAATACAACCTAGCTATAACGACAATATCTTACGATAAAATATTGTTGAGCACGTAGTGTCTTTCTATATAAAGTGCACGTGCGTGAACCCAGGAAGAGCTTACTAAGAGATCCTGTACAACAAAGTATAGAGGCACTTATACTCCAATGTATTCCTTTCATATTTAAACAGACGATATACCTCCGTTTCGCTATTATAGCATCTTTTAACGCCAACATATTATAGTGTTTTACAACAGGGACGCTCGAACTTTAATAGCGCATAGCGGCCATCTTTTTAAAGCGATAGTTCTCTTTGCCATAAATATAATTATGTATATTTAGTCGTGACATTTCACTATGCAATCGATACATGCTTCAACAACGCGAACAAATTATTAAAATGTATTATCTAAATCAGTGTTCTATTCGCCTAACGTCGAACACTCGCGTGGTTACGACCCCTGCCTGACATCCCTATATCAATCTTCTTATTTAGCTCTTCATTTTAGCGACATCTATGGTGGCACATAAGAACTAAAAACTACGAAATCCTGCATCTCGCAATTAGAGCTCTCCACGCGATTTGACCATACAACTGCCCGAAATCATCTATCGGGCAATTGCCCAGATCAGACAAAACATCCGTCTGGTCAGAGGATCCTTCCTTTTCAATGGAAGTTTGCGGGATTTTACACCCTTTATCACAGTACCTCGAAACTGGTGACCTTCGACTATGAACGTCAGCGCAGCCTTCGTGCAGCGAATACATCGTGACGTCATCATCCCTGCCTCTTCCTTTCGAAGATTAAATGCTAGTACCTAGTAAAGTTTATAAGGCTAGTAATAATGTTCAGCAGTTTCTACAAATCTATCTTTAAATACAAAGAAAACCGACTACATCCTTACATAATTTAAAACAAAGTCACGGTGGGGGACGTCTGTATGTTCGCGGTAAAATCAAAAACTACTAAACTAAGCTAAGGATTTTCATGCGGTTTTTGCCAACAGACAGAGTGATTAATAAGGAAGGTTTAGATTTAAAGTAACTGCACATTATTGTTTAGAAATTGTAAGAATTTCAGAGATTTGAAACACCAGTGCGAAGCAGTAGTACTTTGAAATAGAAACTATTCCCCTCCTTCAAATGCACTCTTTAACCCAGGGCGAGCATTTTCTCAGTTAATATAATATTAATGATCACGTTAGCTCTAGGCTGCCAAAACTAGAAATGATGTAGGGCGACCTGGACCCAAGAGTGAATGGATACAGGCCCTATAAATGTCTATAAAGCATCTGAGTTAATGCGAAGGCGGGGTGCAGTGACATGCGGTGACGAATTGCACGCGGTCGTCGACCCGCAGACCCGCGGCGCCCCGCGACTGCGTCTGCGCACGTCTCGCAGAGTCGTATCCCATTCAGACTAAACCAGACTATAGGGATACGGCGAATTTGACTTGTGTAGCTATAGTACTGATCGACCGAGTTACCGTGGCTCTGGAACGCAACGGACACCTGATGGAACACTGGTCAGTTTTAGTCAGTAAAAGTCTGATTCTCCCTCTCGTTCCATACAGAGCAGAAATTATTTTATGAAAATCAATCTCAAAAAAGGGGTCTCTAACATTGTTAGGTATACTTTCCGTGAGCCTGGATATATAAAATAGTATTTTTCTTGCAGAATGTTGCTATAACATGTATTAACCGTAATGTAACACTATCTAAACAAAATATGATTAATATCACACGAATCTTTACAAAGAAATCAACGTTTTGATAATATGTACTACTCAATTCTTATTATGGCATTAAGTTTGTGTTCCGTTTAGAGTCTACGCATTTCTTCACATACAAACTGCGGAGATATTTAAGATACCATCAAGATAATTTGATTAACGTGTCCAACAAAAAATAGATTGGTAATCAACCAAATAGTTTTTTGAAGCACGTACGGGTACCTACTGCCTCCATTACAGACAACAAGTAAATTAAGAAAGCAATCAACAACACGATGAAGTACCTACATACCGCTTCGCGAGTTGAAGTCGATTAATTAAGAGGAAGATAAAGCTTTTAACTGGAATGCTGCAAGTCGTTAGATCTCGGCTAGACTTAGTCGACGCAATGCAGTGCTAGGTAAAGATTATGTCGAGAGTCTGACATACTTTCTTTAATTCCTAGACACATTGGTGTAAGCTGGTGACGAAGCAATCATCTACATTATCTCTTAGATTAATTACGTCTGTTATAAGGGGGAACAACGATAAGTTTCTCTATGAATGGGTTCGAAAAAGAACGGATAAATAATGACACCTAAAGTGGGCTAAAAGATTATTCGTTTAATACCTAGATAGAGGCTTTGGAACTAATAAGTAGGGATATTTAAACGGAAGTGGTTATATCGGAGCCGAATTCAGAAGTGGAGTTTTTAAATTTGGTTTATCGGAACTGAAATCGGAATTGAAAACGGAAGAGGAGACGAAGGCAAAAGTGTCACATGTAATACTAATACTACTAATAAAAATACTGAGTATAAACTAAGAGTGAATTCACAGCATTCCAAATTAATTATGAAGAAGGCACGAGGGGACAGAGGTTCCTCACGCGACATAAACTTGTCTTTACATTCGATATAAGTTTCCATTAAAATCTATTGTAACCGAAATCGGCACTGGAGGTGCAAAATCAATCGGAAGCTCCGAACTTTCGGAATCAGAACCATACCTCCATAAATACTACTATGTAGCATTGGAAAACGAGGACAGACTTCTGAAAAGCAAACAGATTTTTGAATAATTATAGAGGGAATATAATAATATAATAAATAGGGGGAAGGCCTATGTCCAGCTGTGTGCGACTTTTGACTAAAATTAGTGATGTTACTATCTTATAAATTGTACATTATTTTAAGAGCATTACAATTTTAAATTTCGGGTTTTTATTCAGGTGGTCACGACTACATATCTACCTACTGGTGCTTTAGTCACCTGAACGTTTCTGTTCAAAAGATAAAGGAGACAATTGTCAATTAATAATTTATTGCAGACATTAGTCTACGTAACGGATACCTTAATAGCGGCCAGTCTAGATTAGGCAACTAGTTACTAGACTAGAACTCTAGACGAGTGGTTTTACCTGCGCAAGTAAGTCGACGGAGATGTTTTTGTCTTATTATTTATGTGTGACCATTCTTGGTAGGATAGTTGCTTATCCTACGGCTTTCCGTGCCTTTTTTCTTGTTTCGATTGATGATGATTGATGATTTCGAGGTAAACGGTTCATCTTAGAGTTTCGCAAACATCTAAATGTAAAGAAATGGTTGAAAAATGCGTAATCATCTTCCACAGCCTGACTTCGTCCACCACTGGGTCATAGATAAGACAGAGACTCTTTTCTTGTGCCAATCCTCACGTCCCTACTGTATGTGACTCTATGAATCGAAAACTTATAAAAAAGAACAGTTGCTTGACAATTTTATTGTTACACCAATCAAAGATCCAGTAAGATGTTCTTCGCCTGAAAGGGCTGAACCACTTAAGGAATACAGCTGGATTATAGTCAGTAAAAGTCTGACACCCTCTCTCGTTCCGCCCAGAATGAAAGGAGTTATATCAGTTTATTCCCCAACTCAAAAAAAAATTACAAAAAAAATTGGCTAACTGGCTGGACTTGCACACGAAAGCTTCCGTACTCAATATTAAAATAGAACTAAAACGTTTCTTGTATGGGTCTTTTTATTTATTTTTACTCTATTTTAATTGTATTATTGTAGCGGCAATAGATATACCCATTCTATGATTTTTACATACAACCCGCTGACAGACAGACGGACAAACATATGAACGGACGGATAGCACCGTTCGGGTACGGAAGCCTAAAAAGCTTTATATATTTTTTTATACAAGAACATTTATAATTATTCAAATATTTTGGTACTTAGTACATAATAACCATTGAGCCCACCGTTACTAATGTCATCTACTTCAGTTCTGACACATCCTGGCTTTATTGCTTCAATACATAAGCAATTGAATTGCAGTTTGATCTATTGCCGTTAGTTATGCAAGTCTTGGAGTTATCATTTATTTATTACTTTACGGTTTATGGTTATGATGAGGTTCTGTAAGTGCTGTAAACGTAGGTACTTTACTATTATTACTAAGAGAATGAAGAGTGGCATTATCTGTGTAAGAAAAAATATTTTTAGAAATCAGAAACGTTTACTTTAAATAAACCATTTACAGACATTTTTGAATAGCTAAAATGTCGATCAGTCAAAAGATTGAAGCTAAATTGCACGTTCCAAAGCATAGACCTCTACGAAAAAGAACGTGCAAGAAACTCCATGAACACTCTTTCCGTCCGTCCGTCTGTCTGTCTGTCAAGACCCTTTATCTCAAGAACGCTATCGAAGATATCGAATTGTAATTAAAACCATATACTCAGGTATGCGGTCGCTTGATGCTGTGAAAAAATCAAAGATCTGAGTTAGTGGGAAAAAAATAGATACGGCTGTTTATGTCGCAAAAAACGTGTATTTCGACGCTCTCAAGGAAATCAAAATTCATAGGGTACCTCGCGTTGACCTAAAATCTTAAAATTTGGCTTGAAATTTTAAGATTCAAGAACACAAGTATAGGAAAAAAACTGAAAACTGTAAATTTGTAGTTACGTCACAATAAAAAAAATGCGATTCGGAAAAATCTTAGTAACTCAATTCGGGAATCGAACTGTTTTCATAGTTAAGTTTGAACGGAACCCTCAGAGCGCGAGTCCGACTCGCAGTTGCCCGGTTTTTTTTCTTTTTAAACAAAATCCGTCTGTGTTCACCTCCACAGGTAGTGAATAGCAGCGCCAGCGGGTCCGGGGCGGGCGGCGCGCAACAACTCAAGCTCAAAGAGAAACTGCACATACGGAAGCTGGAGCTCGTGGACAAGCCCGACACTGAAGGTATATATCACGTCATCCCAGTTTTTTTAAGTAGGAAATCTTTCGCTCGGTGAATAAAATCCCACATTATTAAAAAGCACATAACTTTCGTTCTATTTAAATCATCAACTCAATGAATATACATTCATATTATTATGTATCTATTACAGACTGCAAGCCGTGTGTAATATCATCCCCTGACCGCACTCGTGTGTTTTGCAGCAGGTTCAAGCACAAATCGTATATTCGATGTTCTTTGGCTTCTCATATCAAGTGTCCTCGAGTCTTAAATAAAATCCTTGAGGTTCGGACTGGAAAAGAATTTTCAAGTGAAAGGAAGCCCTAGTGCGTGAGGCTTTCTAAGCTGATTTATTAAATTTAAGTGGTCTTAGAACGCTTTTATTCTCAGGGGTGCAATTTTTGCCTTTTTAGGGTTCCGTACCTTTTTTTCAGGTATCTAATGACTTCTCCCACTCTAGGGTGGGGCGTGAGGGCGTGTCAGACTCTTACTGAGTAAAACCCACTCCTATGTTCCTCCTTTGTTTTGCGTCCCAGGACCCTGGGGTTCCCTTTCGAACGGCCCATGGCCCCAGTAAACTTAATTCGGCCTTACTGGCCCCTACGGTTTTGCTGACATCTATTTGAGGCACCCGTCGAACATTAAGCGCCGCCGATGACTCGGGCTCTGTCCGGACGGTTGCTGGACGCCCGCCAGCGAGCTACCCATTACTCGTCGTCTGCCACGCCCCGCCTATCGTTACCGCCAAAGGGTTTCGGGCCTAAATCGGCAAAACGGAACACTTATAGCATCGCTTTTTTGTCCGTCGTCTGTCTGTCCGACTGGCAAGAAGACCTTTTTTTCTTAGGAACACCAGGAGGTATCATGCTGAAATTGATATCAAATACTCAGGTCTGTTACCCCAACAGCGGTGAAAAAATCAAACTTTAAAGTCAACCCAATCTATAGCTAAACCCGCTCTGTTTAGGCGCGTATACCAACAAATTGTTAAGTCAAGTTTAAATACGCTCTCTGCGAGCTTTTTGAAAAGAAGAAATACGATCCTATGCAATGCTTGTTAGTTATCTAAAGAAAATATTAAAACAATCCCGCAGGCTAACCTGCAGGATTGTTGAAAACAATTGCCGCAGCCCTGGAACACCAAGAGTAACTGAAGGAACGCAGGTGGGTTTGTCTGACACTCCTTCTCGCTCCACCCAGAGCGGAAAAAAATATTTAATGATTTGCCACCAAAAAAAGGGGGTTCAAGGGTTCCAAACGAGACGTAACTTGCTGGTTAACGTGTCAGGTTAACCAGCAAATTAAGTAGGGTTTTTTTATTGTTATAAACTAGTGCTTGACTGCGAACCCATCGGATAGTAAGTAGTGATGCAATCGTTGATGGTGAGGCACACTAGTTATTAAGAGCCTATTCACTCTAGCCTTGAAGACACCTAAATTATAATCGGACGGGAAGACCGCAGCAGGCAAATTGTTCCAGTCTTTCGATGTACGCGGTATTAACGACGAAGTGAAACGCTTAGTCTAAACCGTTGAAGTTTCAACAACGTAAGGGTGGATACCCACCGTACGTCGGGTTGTCCGTTAGTAGAAAGGATATGGCGGAATCAAGTCTTGCAATTCCCGCGCATACACGGGTAGAGATTTTCCCTCGTTAGTTCTAATCAATAACGCCTACATGTTACAGTATGAAAGATGCACTGTATAATATATTTAATGCTCTGCTAAATCAGCTTGAAACCAACTCCCCTGATTAGAAATTACGCATTCTTCATCATCATTTTCCTGCTCTTGTCCCGTGTTATTTGAGGTCGGCGCAACATGTTTTTTTCTTTTATTCCGTCCTGTCACCCGTCATGCCATCACTAACTCCCTTTTCTTTCATATAACTTCTTTGGCCTCCCTCTACCTCTCCATCCATCCACATGTATTACTCATAACCCTTATGGTAACTTGATCTATACCAAGATAAACAATTTTTAGTTTTCAGTCACTGGCACCGCTTTCAAACTTCCTCTAACATACTCATTTCCTACTTATTTATTCTTCACATCCATCTCAACATTGTCATCTCCGCTACATGCAATCTTTTTTCTTTCATCATTTCAGCTTATCAAGGACTTGTAGATTTTACGTTTCAACTTGAGGAGCATCCATGGGTTACAAGTTGTTCCAGTAACCTGTCGCTATTTCATACATCCTGAGTTGATCAGCCCCCCTAGACAAGTTACAACCGTTTCGTTTCTCTTTTCGTTGATCGCCTCGAGTCGGCCACGCCTCCTACTCTTTTGTTCTGACCACGTGACTGAGCGTAGAGGTGACGTCAAAACAAAGGAATCGGAGGCGTGGCCGACTCGAGGGGATCGACGAAAAGAGAATCGAAACGATACGGTTGTAAATTGGCTAGGGGGGCTAGTGTGTTACGTCTCTTTTTACGCACTTTTATCCGCAATTGACATAATCTTTAACAACGAGCAGTTTCTCCAAAGATCGCCACGGATTTTTTATCCGCTGGTTCAATTAGCTGAACATGACGACTGTCCTAGCCGAGGTCCGTGGGTTCGAACTCGGCTGAGCTCCATATAAGGCGCGCCACGCCTTGAGCCGGTTTGCCGTAAAAAGGTATTTATTTCCCGATACCGATCAAGTTTGGACCGATTTATGTTGGAACAGATTTATTGGTCGGAGATAGATTCTCGGTTGTTATGTAAGAAGTGCAGGTAGTTACTTAAGTTCAATATTATGATATGGTGCGGTTGTCGACTTTACCGACAAAATAATTCTTTTTTAGGGTTCCGTAGCCAAATGGCAAAAAACGGAACCCTTATGGATCCGTCATGTCTATCTGTCTATCCGTCCGTATGTCACAGCCACTTTTTTCCGAAACTATAAGAACTATACTGTTGAAACTTGGTAAGTATATGTATTCTGTGAACCGCATTAAGATTTTCACACAAAAATAGAAAAAAAAACAATAAATTTTGGGGGTTCTAAAAAATAAATCTAACATCTGAGTTAAAGGGAAAAAAATAGATACGGCAGTTTATGTCGCTAAAAACGTATATTTCGACACTCTCAAGGGAATCAAAATTCATAGGGTACTACTTCCCGTTGACCTAGAGTCCTGAAATTTGTCATGAAACAAAGTCTCATAACTCAAGCATGGGAAAAAATCTGAAAACTGTAAAGTTGTAGTTACGTCACAAAAAAAACTTTTTTTGCTATTCGGTAAAATCTTCGGAACTTAATTCGGGTATTGAACTGTTTTCATAGGTAAATTTGTACTTGTAACCCTCAATGCGCAAGTCCGACTCATATTTAATCATAACTCTTTCAGTAACAAGCGTTTCATCTCTCATCTTCACATGAATATAATTTTCTGTTAGTAAACATAATAAAATTACACGAGCTATTTATAAATAAATAACTGAGACCAACAATCCTGGTGCACTGGCAGTAATTTAAAGGCGGTGCGCACTTGCGACTCGCGACTATTAGGCCAATTACACACGTAACGACTGCCATGTCGGCACTGGCCACTGCGAACTGGGAACTGGGCTGCACACTTTTATTTTCAACTAGCCCTTTAAATGGGCTACTATTTATAGAATGCGAGGGAGTTGCCATCGTTCCTTATTTTCAGCTGAATGACCTCACCTACCCATCTGATCAAAGCGGCAATCTCTATCTGTTACTTAAGATACTTTTATTCCCACTTGTCATGTCACATAGAATGGAATCAGTCTTTCAGAGATTTTTAAGTTTTAAATTTATTTTCGGTAGGCGGGGCACACCTCCACCGTGTGCTCCAGCGTGTCCTCCAGGCACTCTACACAGAGGTGGCACCCAGGCGATACTTTCACACGAATCCGGTGCAGGAAGTTCCCGAACTGACCATGTTCGGTAAGAATCTGCGTCATGCGGAATTTGAGGACGCCGTGAGAAATCTTGGTTGCTGGTAATTTTATTAAGGCATAGGCCTATCGACCTGTATTACGCATAATATAAGCATGCCCATTGTACCCACAACGCTGTATCCTCCCTTGTCAGCGGCCACCTAAATCAGAGCATCAGCTTGGAAAATTAGAACTACAGATATTATGATTACAACCCCATTGATTAGTTCCGCGCCTATAAACAACCAATATTATCAAAGACATAATTTCCTACTAACCCAGTTTCCAATCCACTAATACCCTCAATTCTCCGAAATTTATTATTATTGGTTAATTTGTTTATTTTTAGCCGAACCACCCTTATGCCGTAGTAGTACCCCGACGAGGTTGCACGATCGAAGCGTCAGTCACGCGACAAACATCGATTATTTTGAATCTTTTCGTTTATTTTTAATCCGTAAATAACTACTTTTGGAACAAGATATAATCGTGATTTTACATTTTTGATCATTACCCTTTTTTGAGGTGGGAAATCATTCTCCCACTCTAGGGTGGAGCAAGAGTGCGTGTAGACTTGCTGACTAAGACCACACCTGTGTCTTTCAGTTGCCCTTTGCGTTCTACCACGAGTTTTTATTTCAGAAAATCCCCATGATCACAATCCTTGGATGTTGTATGAATTTTGAGTTTCAAGAGTTTAGTGGACCCCATGTTATTTAAAACCATTAGCTTTATAGTGTTAGGAAGTAGTTTATTCTGCAGTACATTCAAATATATTCTATCTATATCTTCAACTAGCTTTAGCTCGCAGCTTCGCCCGCATAAATAAAATATAGCCTATGTCACTCAGGAATAAAGTACCTTATTATCGGTGAAACATTTTTCGCAATCGGACCAGTATTGTTAGAGGTGACAAACTTTCCTAAAAACAAAAAAAAAAACAAATTTTACCTCTTTATAATATAATACCTATTATAATATAGTGTAGATAGTGTAGATGATAACATATTGCAATGGCCCTAACTAAAAATTGTAGTTATAACGATGCCATTAATCTACATTTTGAAAGTTGTGTGAACCTAAAACGGAAGAGAACTCATTACAACTTATATTTATGTTTTTTCATTACAAGTTGAACACGAAAGCATCATCTCCCTAGCCTTTTCCCAACTAGCGTACGGAACCCCAAAGTTGGCTACCTCATGCAGAGCCGAGGTGTCTCAACCACTGTCATCACGACATTAATGAACACGAAAGCAAGTGACAAAAATTGAGAACTGGCACAAACAAAAACCCAATTCACAGTTACACAGAAACGTGGAACGATCAATTTTATTAACTTACATAATACTGCAGCCACACAGCCCTAATTTAAAGTATTCGCGGGTGGTACAGCTCGGTACAGCTAGGTACTGCACGGTACAATAATAAATTCGCGACGCTCACCGCGGGGAGTAGGCAGGCCCTTTTGTATGGAACGCGAAACATCACGGCCGCTGATTTTTATGACGGGATAAGTCAAAAGAATTGCTGCGTTCCAACTGCTCTGATTTTATTTTGTGGTCCAACTTCAAATGTTAAGAGAAGTGATAAAGGGAGTCATTAATTTTAGTGGATGGGGACTTGCGGAGTGAGCTCGACTCTCTCAATTCCTTACTTGTCGTTTTTTTTTTAGGTGGCAAAATCATCTAATAACAAATCTCACTCTTAGGCGGAACGGGAAATTGTGTCAGACTTTTACTGACTAAAAACCCACTCCTGTTCCTTTGGGCACGCCACAATTATGGCGGTAAGTCCCCTCTTTGAGGCGTGGTTGGAAAGACCTCACGGCGTCCTCACCTACCGTATGACGCAGGTTCTCACCGAACACGGTAAGTTCGGGAAGTTCCTGCACCGCCCGGGTGTCGCCACTGTGTGGACCGCCCGGAGGACACGGTGGAGCATACGGTGGAGGTGTGCCCCGCTTGGGCAGAGCAACGCCGTGTCCTCGTGGGGGCGATCGGCGGCGGCGATCTCTCGCGTCGGGCCTTGGTACAGGCCATGGTCCGTAGCGAGGAGGAGTGGCAGGCGGTCGCTTCCTTCTGCGAAGCAGTAATGCTAGCAAAGGAGGCGGCCGATCGCGTGAGGCAACGGTCCTCACGCCCAAATCGCCGCCGGGATTCCGATCCCGATTTCCGGCCACCGTAGGCGCGGGCTTGCGGACGGCGAGCAATGGGTAGCCCGTCGTCCGACCGTCCGGTAACCGTCCGGACCGAGTCCTAGTCGTCGACGGCGCGTATTGTTCCACGCGCGCCTCAGGGAGATGTCAGCAAATCGTAGGGGCCCAGCAGGATCTTAGCCTACTGGGGCCATGGGTAGTGTGAAAGTGAAACCCGGGGTCCTGGGACGAAGGCAACGAAGGAACAGGAGTGGGTTTTTAGTCAGTAAAAGTCTGACACAATCTCCCGCACTGCCCAAGGGCGGGGGATGTCATAAGATGATTTTCCCACCGAAAAAAAAAAAAAAATTTCTGTTCCTTCGTTGCCTTTCGTACCAGGGCCGAGTCTTCCTTTCAGAACCTTGGCCCCAGTAGGCTTCTTCAACCCTGCTGGGCCCCAACGGTTTGCTGACATCTCCTTTTTCCTTTTCCATTTTTTTTTACAGTTTCAAGAGTTCGGAGACTTGAGTATACTTTATATACGAGTATATTTTAAATATTTAACTATTATATTTGTAATAATAATTACATAATATAAAAAATTATGAGAGATTTTATGAGTTCTGTTAAACCGTAGCTGAAGATACAAAAATTTTTAAAGTTTAATTGATACAAAAAGTAAAGTGTATTTATAGGTACCGGTAAAGTGGACCAATAGAAAAGTACAGTAAACTCTGTTTCTCATATTTTCTTTTGGTTGATAAGCTTGTGCAAAAATGATATCCCAGGGCAAAAAGTTACCCCACTTTACTCGGCAATTTTTTTATTATGCATGCAGTCCATTTTAAAGAGATAAATTAGGCAAATCTAATCCACTTAATAGCGTATTAAAGCCTATTTTGAAAAGAGCATAGCAATTTTACAAACCACTACAACTGCTTAAATTACTCCCTCTTGGCTACATCAACATTTATAGGTAGTCCCTCCCAAAACTTTTCGGCTCGCATTGCAAAATGTCACCGTTGTTATTAACACCGTGTGCCCCCGGATCATCGACCGACGTGTGATCCCGGCTAATGTATCGGTAGTGAGTTGAGCACGAGCGGTACTGAGCGGTACCAAGACGCCATGACAGCAATAAATTTGCGACGCACAGCCCGTAACCTACCGCCCTTTGATATAAAAGTAGGAGAAAATCGCGTCGATTTTGCTCGCCGACGAGGCATGACTTTTCAGGTGAGAATGTAATTAGGAAAAATGGTGCAATGAGGATATTGCACTATCTCGTTGGTTCTGATTATTGACGATTGGACCTTGAAGACCTGGTTGAATCCTCAGGTATTAGATATTCCACGGAACTCGCAATCGCAATACCTATTTAGCAGCCTGAATTTGCAACCGATGAACTAGCGGACTGCGCATTGCGCTGTATGCCTCCAGATGATACCCGCATGGCGCTTTTGTTATGTTGGTTATTTCAAATAAGAAAGAAAGAAATAAAACATGTTTTTATTTCATTTTTATTTATTTTGTTTTTTTTTTATTTATTGTTTAGTCAACATACAAAAATAGGGCCATTTTCTGTAACGTAAATGCACGGAAAATTAATGGTGACAAATGGTAAAGCAGTCGTTAACTGCTGTGATTGTAGAATTAAGTCAACAGCCTGATATCAGTGACTTATGTACCTGCACGCGCTTGGACAATTTGCCACATTCATTTGCGTCCAGTAACTATTTATTTGCTATTATAATAATAATAATAATAATAATAATCTTTATTCAGGTAAGTTACACCCATATCATTAAATAACACAACACTATATATGACACAATTTACATTAACTAATAAGACTAGTGATTAATAATAAATAAATAAAATTGCCTCAAATTTTGATCAGTTAATAAAACACAATAATTACATTAAATAATACAAAAATAATAAATAAACAAATCATCAATATAAATTCAATCAAAAAGTATTATTGCATATATTGGCAAACAATAAACAGACAAGCATTGAAAACTTAAATGAACATAAAAAACCGGGCAAGTGCGAGTCGGACTCGCGCACTGAGGGTTCCGTACAACTTACCTATGAAAACAGTTCAATTCACGAATTGAGTTGCGAAGATTTTTCCGAATTGCAATAAATGTTTTTTTTTTGTGACGTAACTACTCACATATTTTACAGTTTTCAGATTGTTCCTATACTTGTGCCCTTGCTTCATGCAAATTTCAGGATTCTAGGACAGCGGAAAGTACACGTTTTTTGCAACATAAACAAACGTATCTTTTTTTTTCATTAACTCAGAAGTTGATTTTTCACAGCGTCAAGGGACCGTAGACCTGAGTATATGGTTTTAATTTCAACTCGACATCGCCATTGCGTTCCCGAGATAAAGGGTTTTGACAGACAGACGGATGGACAACAAAGTAATCCTATAAGGGTTCCGTTTTTTTTCTTTTGAGGTATGGAACCCTAAAAACAACAACTATGCTTCTCACGGCTGCGTCAAATAGGTCCACTTCAACATATAGCTAGGCAACTACGTAGCAGTTGTCTGTCGCTGGTTTTCAATTGAATCTTTGAGTGTAGGCAAACAGTCGTGGCATGCATATATTCTGCATTTACGAGTTTTAGCGTAAAGTTTTACAGTCGCATAAAATGTTCATAACTCGCTTTGTAGGAAAGTTGTCATTGCTCTCTTTAGTCTGAGCAAGTTCTCCGATGGCCACTAGTTTTGTACACACACGCCAACTGTTTACGCTCTTATAATTATGGACTTAACAGAGCCGCTTCCATTTACTTCATTACAAGTATATCTATTGACACAGAATTGTCGGCGTATTCTGTACGATTCCCCAACGTACTCCCCGGGTAGAGTACCTTTCGAAGTGGAGCGACGCAACGCAATGAGGTAACATGATCTATGGGCGCAGAATAGGTTTATGGGCCAGAAATTGTTTGTGTAGTTTACCACGGTATATGCAGGGCAGGTTTATGACCGTAGTAGAGAGATTTTCAGCTGAAATGATGATGTTGAAGGCGTATGTAGAATGCTTCGATGGAACTGAATAATTTTTGTTATTAAAGCCCCACGGAAATTGTACTGCCCATCCCCCCTCGAGGAATGTATAGATTACGGAAAGCATGATTCGCCCGCACCACCTGTCATATTATTGATTCTAGACTATTACTGAGTAGATACTGTTGGATATACGGTGTGTGGTCACAACTCACTAACTAATACCTACCTTGGAGTTACAGACTGATGACTCGCACTGAATCCCGTTAAATCATTCGCATACCATTAGAAAGCATAGTCTAGCTTTAGTCTCTCATCATGTGGAACGCAGGCTCGGAGCAGTTAGCACAAATGACAGCTCTCTCCGTAATCGATGGATGACACCCGCCATTACCGCCGTCATTGTTCCGGAAAATGACTAACAGTAAGTAGGTAGCTCAGAAGGTGGTAATACTGCAGTTTAAAGTCAAATTGTTCAGAAAATGTACAGTAGAAGCCGGCTAAGTAAGTAGGTATGGATGGTCCCATTAGGCAGTCGGTATAAATTCTATAAATTAAAACAAAAAATCTGCTTTACATTCACAATTCAAGAAACTGTAAAAGCGTTCGGAATTATACCAAAACTTGAAGGAACTTTGTAGGTCTAGGTAGGTGCTGATGATGGACTGCCCATCTAATGAGCAATATAATATCGCTGAAAAAAAAAAACATAGTTACTTAAATGGCAGACTTCAGGAGTCCAATTTTTGTCTCTTATAAATCCACTTGAAAAATCCTCTCATAGTGCTCGCCTACAACTAAAAAGGAAATCTGCGTGCACAATTCACAATCCTAGTCCCAGTAGTTTCGGCTATACATTATTATGTGGTATATCCGTCAGTTAGTTTCCCCTTTTATATATTATAGATTTAAAATGATATATGGGATCATAAAAACGTCTCAACATAAAACGTATTAATGTTTTTTAAAAACGAAACACAATAAAAGCAATTCTTCTCAAACATCTAAATTCGAACTCGTTTATAGAGCTATAAACTATAAAATACATCGCTCGCCTTAAGATCATAATCCGCGATGATTTCTCAATAGCGGCTGAGCTGAGAGGAACTTCTCTCTGGTCGATAAATATGCCACGCTTAAGGGGATGCCACTCGTAAAAAAAACTAACCGACATCAAAACAAAAAAAAATAATTAAAACCTTCAAAATAACTCTAATTTCGACGACACCTGAAAGCTCAGTCGCGTGGTCAGAACAAAGGAATCGGAGGCGTGGCCTACTCGAGGCGTTCGACGCAAACGAAACGATCGTAACTTGGCTAGGGGGGCTGGTCACTTGGACCTTGAAGTCAATTTGAGTAAATCGATAAAATACATCATAATCTGCCGTACATTGCATGCGTTGTGTCATCGCGCAACTCTTTCTTGTCTATGAACTCAGACAATTGCCGCGCATGGACATGACACGGCCTTAATGGTTAAAGACCACCATAAAACTGTGGAAGTGAAATATCGCGGTTGAAGTACGCGCGGTATTCACTAATGAAGCCTTGTGGGATTACTCGCTATTGATGTTTGTTGTGTTGGTGATCGTGGGATTTTTATGGGATGAAGTATGTAAGGCATTCAGGCCCTTTGTGGGTGCTGGTAGTAGATGTATGATAGGGAAAAAATATTTGAGAGGTATCTTACGTTATATCTATTATCTACATACTCGTACATCAATATATACTTAAATCTCATATAACTACATACTTCAAATCTAAAATACTTATAGCAAGATTTAGTCCTTTGCTAATTTGGCTCAAAAAGTCAAATACAAATAAAAGTAATCGCGTAGACACATAATATATTAATGTGGGTAGGTACTCTAATGTTTAAAAACTGCTAAAAAAAGTTTGCAATATATTCAGAAATACTTTCCAGAAATATTGCAAAAGTCAAATAAACCGTGTCAACGTGATGCGACAGTAGTTCCAGGAACCTACCATGACATTATGAAATGTCAGTCATGTGAGCGAGAAAGGGATGGAGCTATATATCTTATACAACATTATTTTTAGTATATGCGAAACCCGAAACAAGTGTCTAGTATTTTTATGTAATTAATCTAAGTACAAAATTTCATAACTGTATCACTGTATCATGAAAAATCACAAAGTTATAAGCTTGTTATATTACCTGGTTGTCCGCACAAACCACCGAACGACTGAGGGGTCGTTTTGCTCCCGCACTCAGCTGTGCGCTGTCGCCTAATGCCCGCTATGACCTGCCGTGACTTGTTCTGTACTTAGTGTAGGAGATGTCTAAGTTGTGACATTTTTTTAAATTTTTTAGGAAAAATTCTAACATAGTGTAAAAATTATTGGAATCGATTCAGTTACTGATTCTGAACAAACTATATTCAGGTTTCGCATACACTAACAATAAAAACGGATCGCGAAATGGTTCGCGATAGGGCCTCGGTAATAACAAACCTATCGATACTTTTAATAAGCATCTCAAGTATTAGCATAGCAACAAAGTTACGTGTGAACAGGTAACGTGTCGGTATCAGTAACTTTAAGAGTCGGTGTCGGTTACGCGGCGGCGACGCGCGGGCTTCCCTCGGCCGCCACATTCTGTAACGCCACACCAGCTTATGTGCTCATACGCAGGTATTACGCAGGTGTGAACATTAAACTTATGTGATTATCTGTTTGTAGATATTGCTGTAAGCTTGGTGTACTGTTGCAGAATTATTACAACCAGCTTTGTGCAAGTAGAGCCATTTGTAACATATAATTAATAATTGCCTTATCCAAAAAACTAGCATAATTATTCTTTTAGGTACTTACTTCAAAGCAACACAAAATAATCTCACAAATATTATAAAGATTAAAGTTTGTGAGTACTTAGTGTGTATGTGAATGTTTATTACTTCTTCACGGTGAAACGGCTAAACAAATTTAGATGAAATTTGGTACACGGGTAGAACATGAATAGATGATAGAATACTTTTAATCCTGAGAGTATGTTCCCTGCACCATGTTTTTTTTTCACGCGGACGAAAGCGCTTTTATTCAATTTATTTTCACTTTCATTAGAAAAGACTTAATCTTGAAAAAGCTGACCTAAGAGTTAGTTAAAATTGATGAGCAATTAAGCATGTAGGTAACTACTACAGTAATTGAGAAAATTTAAAATAGGTTTCGAAATGATATTGGAACATCTTTCAGCGTTTCTAAAATAAATGTGTTCCAATTAAAGGCGTCGAGGAGATCATTGGCACATCTGCATTGCAATCTAAGTTATCTTAGGGCTGTCGCGAAGGGCCTGTTAGAATGATGCCAGCCAGGGTTGCGGGGCTGTTCAAAAGAGTGACCACGATCTTATAACGCAAAGTGTAACAACAGGATCCTGTGTTGCTTCTGTTGCCATTGGGTGCACTTATCAGACTCTTGCTGACTAACATAGAAACAGGCCTATAAAAGTCTGATACCCTGTCTTGTTCCACCTGGAGCGGGAGAAGTTATTTGATCATTTTTTACCAAAAAATCAAGGCTGTCAAGAAGATGTTAATCTATTGAATCCTGAGGATTCACTGGACAAATAAATAGCTTTCATCATTTCAGTCAAAAGACGTCCACTGTTGGACTTAAGCCTTCCCTAAGCGTCGCCACAACGACCGCTCCTGTGTGTTTCGCACCCATCAGATTCCCGTGACACTGACTAAGTCATCGTTCCACCTTATCGGAGGTCTTCCAATGCTACGTCTTCCGGTAAGCGGTCGCCACTCCAGAACCTTTTGTTCCAATCGACTATCTGTTCTGCGTGCAATGATAAATAGCTTTACTTTACTTTTTTAGAATTCGTCTCAAACTCATCCTCGTCTTCCTGCCCTTGTCTCATGACACTTGGGGTCGGCGCAACACATTTTCGTCTTCCATTCCATCCTATCAACCATCAAACTAAGTTAAGCTAAGTAAAAAAACCGGCCAAGTGCGAGTCGGACTCGCGCTCGTAGGGTTCCATACCGTTTGTAGCAAAAAACGGCAAAAAACCCACGTTTGTCGTATGGGAGCCCCGCTTAAATTTTTATTTTATTTTGTTTTTAGTATTTATTGTTATAGCAGCAATAAAAATACATCATCTGTACAAAATTCAACCGTCTAGCTATAACGGTTAATGAGAAACAGCCTGGTGACAAACAGCGGAGTCTTAGCAATAGGGCCTCGTTTTTACCCCTTGGCTGCAGAACCTTAAAAAGTGCCTTATAGAACAAGTTTCAAAAGCTTTTCCTTAGTTATTCAGTCCTGAGTTCAGAGAGGGGTCACAATGGTTCAACGAGGTAACTCTCGAACCCGTGACCTATCGATCGCGAGTCATAACATAACCCGGCTACTACGGTAAATGTTATTGATCTGTGAAGATAATGTAGAAATAATAATAGTCAATAATACTCCATATTATATAATGTATAATTAACTGTGGATAACGTCGTTAGTAATGTACATGTTACTTCTATTGACTAAGTGCTAACATTATTGTATTGTATACTGCTGTTTGTTATCCCTATAAAGTAAAATCAAATAAAATAATAATGTATGAATTAATATATGACATAGGTACTATAGAATACAGAGAAATACGACGTTACAATAAGCATACATATTGAAAAACATTAACGGTTTATTAAAAGAAAATCTTTCTATTATTCTATCTATAATAAATTAAAACGTTTGTCGAGAGTTCTCAGTAAGAGCTTTCTGTTTATTTTACTTATCAAAAAATAATAAGATAAAATGTTACTTCATTTCTTTAATTTATTTATAATTAGTTAAAACGGTAAGTACATTATTTATCACAAAAAAATCCGGGGATAATTTTAAGTACCTACCTACAATTGATTATTATAATCACTTAAAATATATAATTATTTTTAACTTAATTGTTATACAATAAATATATTTTCAATCTATTTTCAATAATCTTTTGAGCCGTTTTATTAAATTAGGCAGAATATATTTATAAAATAAACTCTACTATCTCAATGACAATCGTACTTAGTCCACTTTTTAATGTTTCCTTCGCACGCAGCCCTACAGCTGAGATACTGGGGTACTGAACAGGAGATGGAGCACAGCATCCGTCTAATTCTCGCCGCGGGCTCACTCAGCACCACTTTGTACGAACCAGAACATGGCTCTGCGTCACGCACTGCCATTTGTTTCAGTGGAACATGCGACCGCTGGTGGAGGAATGTTTATGGGCACTTTAGATGCTAATAATAATAATTAAAACCGACGTGGGTATGCACCGAGATGTGGTAGCGGTAGACAAGGGCCTCACTTCGCTCTCCTTGGCTAACGAGAACTGGCGTAAACCTATAGTACTGGATACTAGATGACTGCAGGGAAGTATGGCTGAGCAAGGGGCTTCACGGACGCTTTTACTGGACCTTACATGGGCCCAATGTAGACCTGTTAGCGTCCGTATCTTGGCTGCGTTTCGGTAACCTTGGGTTTCCCCGAAGTCCTAACGCAAATACATTGTGAAGGACGGAACGGTTGACATCTGTCGGGCATGCCACCGGCCCCGGGGAATCAATCCGACATATTATTTCTGGGTATTCTCACCTAGCTAATGAAGACTATTTGCATAGACACCACCTCGTAGCCAGGATTATCCACCAGCAACTTGCTCTTAAATACAATCTTGTGGAATCACAAGTACTGTACTATAGGTATGTGCCCGATCCAGTTCTCGACAATGGCAATATCACATTATATTGGGATCGATCTATCATCACTGACAGAACTATTTTTGCCAATAAACCTGATATAGTAGCGATTAATCGACTGGAGCGTAGCACAATGATTGTTGATATAGCGATCCCGCATGACTTCCAAAGGTCCAGGACCCAGGGTCCTGGGATTTATAAAAAAGTTTTTTTTAAATATTTATATTAGGTTAGTTATGAAACAATATAACGAACTGCTAACTATCGGGTTATATGCCAATATGCAGGATAGCAACTATGACCTAAACTGATTTCAAAAGACGCATCTCAAACAATTTAAGAACTAGTACGCTTCACCATCAACGATTGCATCTCCGCTTACCATCAGGTGGGATCGCAGTCACGCACTAGCTTATATTATTAAAAAAAATTTACTACGAATGAAAACCGTCTTTTAGAAGATCATAGGTAACATAGGACCTATGCATTTCATGCTTCAACAACTGATCTCTCGGGTTCGATCCGAGCCCGGAAAAAATATTTGTATGGCCTACAGTTAAGTTTTCAAGGTGTGGGTCTTGTATATGTGAGTTTACCTACATATTTGTAAATGCACCCATGATACAGGTGTAATTCCCAGTGTGGGAAAAGGCTTTTAAAAAAAAAAAAACTGGGCAAGTGCGAGTCGGACTCGCGCACTGAGGGTTCCGTACAAACTTACCTATGTAAATAGTTCATCGCGAAGATTTTTCCGAATCGCTAAAAAGATTTTTTTGTGACGTAACAACAAATTTACCTACTGTTTTCAAATTTGTTTTATAAGACTTTGCTTTATGCCAAATTTCAGGTTTCTGGGTCAACGAGAATGCCCTATGAATTTTTTGTGTCGAAATATACGTTTTTAGTGACATAAACAACCTCATTTTTTTTTTCTTTATCTTAGAAGTTTGGAGAATTTCTTCACAGCTTCAAGGGATCGTAGACTTAAGTATATGCTTTTAATTTCAACTCGATACCACCACGCGTTCCCGAGATAAAAGGTCTTGACAGACAGACGGTTTCGATTTTCCTTTTGAAGTACCCCAAAAAGCAAGTAACTTCTTAGGAACCTTAATCATATTTACAGTACTGCATCATAAATTAAGACAATCATACAAATAATCGATAAAAAGGTCTCACTACCCAAGCTAATCTGAATATATCGACGAGAACCACGATCATCTATATAGATGTCTCAATAATGCTGATAAACGGCGAGCATGACAGCACATCTGTTGTATTTCCCTGGTTTATTTAACCATAGAGCTTAGAACACAGATTTTACCATAATACCAATAAGTAGGTCTAAATGGCAGTAATAGTTATGGCAGTTTAGCACAAAAGACTTCAAACTAGAATCGGTAGAGCAAATATTCTACGGGTTACCGTTGAGAAAGAAATCGCTGTCGATAAATTAGAAGGTTGCTGTATGCTGATTTACGATGATCCTTCAACGAAACCTAATTACTGCAGAGGTTAAAACTTGCCTTTATCTCAAATACCGAAAGTAATTTTTTAAAACAATCTATATTGGTACACCAAACTCCTTCTTGCCTATATCTTAACATATGCTAGGACAATCAATGACTTGATGCGACGGGAATGAGGGCCTCAAAAGCCTAATTGGGAAATATATGTTCCTCAGTACTCTATCTATTCCACAATTTTGTTACTGAAAACAACTAATGTCTATGGGCTCATGGATCTTGAACTAGCAGAGGCGTTTGCCTTCATCATCCATAGATGACAAAAATATTCTTAAAAAGCCTGCATCTTTCTTACATTTTCCACCTCACTTAGTGAGCCTTATTTAAATGTAATCTTCATAACAGTGTCTATATTCACGACGCGGCCTTCGGGCGGTGGTCAAGTGTGATTGCCGTTAAATTTGCGGCAGTTACCACGTCGGCGACTGTTATTGTGAAAATGACTACAACATGAGGTAGTTATCAGTGTACTTACAGACTGTTGTTTTGTAAACAGGGCTAGATTCTCAACCGTTAATGATGAATTTATCGTGAAAGAAAGCAGGACAGACGGGAGAAAGTATATTAAAGACATTGATCCAGTTTTTATAAGCTAATGCCAGAGTGGAACGACGAGCAACGATCTGGTTCGGAACCAACCATTTTAGATCTTGCATTGAATCTGCTAAGCTAGGAAGAATATGAAAAGATCACAGACCTACATTCTGTTTGAGACTCCTTTGGTCAAATTTTGGAGGTTCTGATTAGAAAGATAAATATGTAACCATTACAACCGCCCAAGAATATATAAATTAATATACCCAATTATCTTGATACAATCTTACACCTCAATAATTGGCACCGATGAAAAGAGGTACAATTGTAGTTCAGATCGAAACACGATGGAAACACATTACCCTCCTTCTGCATCAGTCGGATAACAATAAAAATCCGCTGACACATCACGAGTGTGACCTTAGACGCCATATAAGGTGCAATCTAATATTTTGTGTGCAAATAAAGCTATAAACAGACCGTCGTGCACAACTGGCGCCCTACTTAGTAGACCTTCGTGACATTACCAATGTCTGTATCGATCGTGGACCCTAGGCTTTATGGGATTTCCTTTTTTGACTCGGAGTAAGTTGAACTTCCAGCTTTAGCATTAAAGGCACTTCATTTTCAAGGTACATGAATGCCTCGTAATGGGAGAATTTTATTATATCTATATATATAAAAGGAGAAACTGACTGACTGACATATCAACGCACAGCCGAAACTACTGGGATTAGGAGCGTGAAATTTTGCACAAGGCTTCCTTTTATGATGTAGGTGAGCACTAAGAAAGGTTTTTCCAAAATTCACTCCCTAAGGGGATGAAGCAGGGGTCCAAAGTTTGTATGGAGAAACCTACATTCACGCAAGTGAAGCCGCGGGCAGAAGCTAGTATAGTATATATTTGACATAGCGCTTGACTGCGATCCCACCTGATGGTAAGCAGTGATGCTATCGTTGATGGTGAGGCGCACTAGTTTATTAAGATCCTATTTACTCTTGTCTTGAAGACTCCTAAATTATAACGGATGGAAATTTATCAGACGAAAGACCGCAGCAGGCAAATTTTTGCAGTCCTTCGTTTTACGCGGTATTAAAGATGAAGCAAAACGCTTAGTCCGGACCGTAGAGGTGTTAACAATGTAAGGGCATATGTCGGGTTGTCCGATGGTACTTTTGTCTGTAGGACCGTTTAGTTCCACAGAATACTTTGTATTACAGACCAGAGTCACCTGATATAATGATATGTTATTATTGTACGTTGAGTAGATTTGCCTGAAAGTGAAAGGAGAGTTGATCTAAATCCTACTCACCCTCTAACACACATACACTCACAATTTCACTTTATACATCCAAAGCACTTTTACCATTAATTTTGTAATTAATTTGTTCTATTATTTAAAATTCTTGTACTTGTATTAATGGAAACATTGTCTTCATTTTCTTGAGATCGTACTTGCAGAGCTCCAGGGTTTGATGCACTGCGTGCCGAAATACAGGCACCTAGCTTAGTTCGGCAGTAAATGCAAAATTAAGCACAATTGTGACTGTTTCTTGTAAATTTAAATTGTGTTAACACGTATTTTCGTAGTGTAATAAATTATTATTATTACTATATCTAAAGAGTCGTAGAGATAGTGTCGTTTCCGCAATATCTCCTTTTTCCAAGCATAAAAATCACACGCTATAATTTACTCACACAGCGATAAAAGTAAATAATAAATCTAGGAACAGCTTGGGTAGCAGGGAATTATCTCCATGAAGCCTTTTACGTAGAAAAGGTATCTAAACTTCATTAACTTTTAACCAGCCTAACATTTTCCTGCAAACTACTTCAGGATGCTCATATTTCATCAGATTCTTCACTGATTATGGTGATTTAATTCTAACAACAAAAGTAATTACACTAGTATTAAATTAGTTAGGTACTTATAATATTATATCGCTGAAGAATTTGAATGTTTGAACGCGGTAATCTCAGGAACTACTGGTTGGTAACAAAAAAAATATTGTTGTGTTGGATAGCCCATTTTTCGAGGAAGGCTTTAAGCTATATAACATCACGCTACGACCCACGACAGCGGAGCAGTAACCAAAGACACCGGTAAAACTCCGGGCGACAGACCTAGTGTATTAACTCTTTATCGAGCAGTTTATATTGAATCTACATTTACAACTCTATATGCTTGAAAAATGTGTTAGGAACTTACTTCAACGTTCTACCTGCCACTATCACCTACCACTAAATATTTTCACACCATCACACCTCACTGTTACCACGAACACAACACTTGTTTTTTACCAAACCGAAAAACTAGTCGTAACATTTTTCAAAAACGAATAAAAAATATAACGATTTTTTTTTACTTTCGTAAGCGTTCGTGCGTCTCCGCCGAACACCGCGGGAATACAACCGCGAGACTTTGCACCGGCGAAACACGCTGTCCCTTTCCCACATTGAATGATTGCAGTAATATAGAGAAGGACACCCAATGTATTCTTCAGAACTTGATAGGACTGCAAAAAAAATGCAGCTTTTCTTGTTTCTCAAGTGCTTTTCCCTGAAGTTTTTATTGTTGTTCATTTTGTTTAGTAGGATTTTAACGTACCTAGAGATCAATGACTGTTAATGTTATGGACGCACGCCTTTGCGTTGCCTTAGCAACGACATATAGATGAAAGGCATAACAATGACTCAATTAGGTATGTCTACCTATTGTTATTGGTAATTCTATTTAAGTATAATTAATTTTTTCACATAGCCCTACATGGGCACTTATAAAACGACAGAAGCGAGTGCACAGCTCCTACAACCCTTAATTACCTTTTTGTTCATTGACGATTATACATCTGAACATAATACATTTGTACGAGTGCATAACATATTTGTTTCCTGAAAGTAATTTGCACTGGCCTTTAACCGATTTATGTAAAATTAAAATAAATTAATTACATGTTTTCAAAATGAATCGAGAGCACAGAATTGTTCGCAGTAGTTATATTTGTACAGTTTTAAGAACATGACGGGGATGAAGTCGCGGGCAGCAGCTAGTACCAAATAACTATAGAAAATACATAAACTTATGTAATTATAGTATTCAGGTGGACATCCCACCTAACCAACGCACTAAACGTTTTGGGAACACATTCATTGTACCTACCTACAGTTAAGGAGTGGAATTCCCTGCCGGAATCTGTGTTTCCTGATAGCTACAACCTTGGGATCTTTAAATCAAGAGTGAATAGTTTACTTCTAGGTAAACGCACTCCATCGTCGCTTTACATCAGGTGAGATAGCGGTCAAGCGCGAACCTAGCAACTATTAAAAAAAATGTTAATCAAATTACAAGTAATTGTTAGACATAATCTTTACGTCTATGAGATTGTGTAACTCCCTTGAAACAAAAAGCTTGCTAATTTGCCTCACTTAATCCAAGCACCTGCTGTATCGGTTAAATCGGTTATATCGACAGCCCACCTTCTGCTTGGTCTACCCACTCTACTTTTTGCTTCTGGCCCTTTCCACTACAGAGTGGCAAAATATTTCAAGTGACAGGGACAAATGGAAGGAACTGGAGGAGGCCTTCACCCGTGGAGGGGCCCATATTCAAAAGAACTTACTAACTTAGATTATAAGGGGAAAAAAAACTACTAACAAATTAGAAATAAAATAATACTTACATTTAAACTTTATAATGTTATGTTAAGGGTAATGGGAAACAAAGGCTTTTTTATTATTATTATTAGATCCAAGCACCAAAGGTAATTCTAGCCTATAGTTAGGTAAAGACCACACACATTTAAGCTGTTAAGAAGATATTATAGCGTCTGTAGCAATATGTCGCAGGCAGTTATTAAGTCATACAAAGTTACCGACATACGTAATTAGTTCACATTAAATTGGATACGTTAGAGATAACTGATGTCATTAATACGTAGGCTTAAATTACATTAGGGCAAACTTGCAAAACTTGCTGCTCATGATTGCCCAGCCCAGGACATAAAAAGGAGCCTAAAGTATCGTGATAGCCCAGTGGTTAAGCCACTTGTCTCTCATGCATGAGGTCGCGGTTTTGAAACCGGACAAATACCAATATTTTTTCAATTCATAATGACGTACTTTCTTTGTTTATATGTAAGACATTACTGACACCCCGTGCCTTGGAAAGGGAAATCACGTAGAGCCATTGGTCCTGGTTGTCAATCGTAGACCTTTGATCCTCGTTACAGGTAGTCAGACGCCAGAAAGTCTGACTATCTGTCTATCCAAGATAACCGGGTTGTGGTGTTCTGATAGGCAGTCGCTCCATGTAAAACACGAGTAATCAGCCGCTTCCAGTTGGACTGAAAGCCAACCACAAGCTAGATGGGAATGGCCAGGGCGATGATGATAAAAAGAAAAAGAAATGTATAAGTAATAAAGAATTTTCTGAAAACATTCCATTTTCACTAGCTTTTCAAAAAAAAATGAATAAGTAATAGAAGAAATGAATAATTAATAAAGAAAAACTAAGAAAAAGAAATGAATAAATAACAAAAGATATGAATAAGTAATAAAGAAAAACTATGAAAACGAAATGAATAGATAATAAAGAATTTTCTGAAAACATTCCACTTTCACTAGCTTTTGAAAAAGAAATGAATAAGTAAAAGAAGAAATGAATAAGTAAGAAGAATTTTCTGAAAACATTCCATTTTCACAAGCTTTTGAACTTAGAATAGGTAAGTGTAAAACTAAGATAGGACAAAAGTTCCGCCCTTTTTTGGAGGGTGGGAAATCATCAATACAATCATTCAGCTCTTGGTGGAGCGAGAGGGTTTGTCAGAATTTTACTGACTAAAACCCTCTCGTATTCCTACAGATCAGTCCTCAGGGCAACGGATACTCTTTCGAACAAACCCGCAGAGGACAAAACTTCTCCTGACTTTGTCTTCTAGCTAGTCTCTCGATGAGAAAGGCAATCTGATGTGATTACTAAATACTGCTTCAAGAATTCACTAACGACAAAATCGTTGTTCATTTAGTGCTATTTTGCATATATTCGCAGACATGTTTATCGTCTAAATATTTAACCAATCTATGACGAAACCGGCCCAGAGGAAAATGTGGGAGGCGACCAGGAACACTGGTTGACAAAGTTGTCTTGACGGCGACGTGACAGATCAACTAACAAATTGGTCGTTAGTATAAAGTTGTACACGTCAAACGTGATCCGTAGAGAGTTTCTAGTACACTAGTCTTTGTAGGAATCTAGTTTAGTGCAGCGTTGTGCAGCTATGTAAGATGTAGGCAGTGGCTGGTTTAGGGTGTAGAAACGCGATTAAATCTGTGGTATAATACTTGCTGTATACACCTTTATGAAGTAACGGCAACTAGGAAGGGAGTAGAAGTACTTACCCACCATCTCATACCCAATCACATGCAAATACCTGCACCTATACTAATTCTGTGCTATGTACCTTAGTGCGACATAAGAATCTGCTGTAACAAATATACCTAGCCAATACATGAGAAAAAAAACCGTGTAAGTGCGAGTCGGACTTGCGCACTGAGGGTTCCGTACAAACTTAACTATGGAAACAGTTCAATTCACGAATTGAGTCTCAAAAATTTTTCCGAATCGCAAAAGAGTTTATTTTTGTGACGTAACTACAAATTTACAGTTTTTAGATTTTTTTCTATATACTTGTGCTATGAGACCTTGCTTCATGCCTAGGATTCTGGGTTAAGGGAAGTGTGAATGTGACCTGTGAATTTTGATTCCCTTGAGAGTGACGAAATGTACGTTTTTTGCTACCTAGACGGCCATATCTTGTTTTCCCGTTAACTTAGAAGTTTGATTTTTTCACAGCTTTAAGGAATCGCAGATCTGACTGTATGGTTCTAATTTCAACTCGATACCTCCAGGCGTTTCCGAGTTAAAGGGTCTTGACAGACAGACAGACAGACGGACGGACTACAAAGTGATCCTATCAGGGTTCCGTTTTTCCTTTTGAGGTACGGAACCCTAAAAATCACGTCATTTACTTACAGGACCCAGTTCAGAAGCATCTTTAAACCTAGGAACATTAACAAGTACCCTGACAAGTTACCTCATATTGAAAAGGATCATAAATAAAGTAAAAGGTAAGGTTTGAAGCCATTACGTTGCCTTCAACGTTGATCGACAGGTTCTTTATTTTAGGACCAGGCTACGTAACAAACAGCCAATCAGTACCTCTACCATGAGTTTAAAGCAATAGTATTAGTCGCTACTCGATATCGACGCCGTAATTTTTTTATATGGCAAATTTTGCAGCGCCTTGCAGAACCAAATCGGTAGTCATCAAGTACAAAACCTATCGAATAAGAACTCGCTAGCGACTAAAGTTTTTAGTACTTTCCTATAGAAAATCGGTGCCATGAGTAACAAATTTGACAGTTGCTATCGAAGCAAACAAACTCCAAACTCCAGTAGCAAAGTAACTCACTAGCATATTGCTACGGTAAGATGGTGTAGTTTTTCAATAGTAACTCATGGTAAGGGTACAGATCACAACGATTGCGATACTGTATGCGAGCTCAGTGGTTCCCAACCAGCTGTGGTCCGCAAAATTCATTTCTAATTCTTTATTGCGAGTAGTAGTGAGTAGGGTTTGGTGGCCAGACTTGCAAATAACGCATATCAGAAGAACCAGCACCTAGTAGTAGTGATATCTGCTTTAGATTTTTATATCTAATGTGCTTTTATGCACAATCAAACAAAGACCCTAATGATAGATAAACGTTTAATTGAGGTGAAGACTCCACCTAACATTTTTCTTTTCGTTACCCGGATAACCGTAAAAACCGGATAACCGACTGATTTTGATACCCAAGTATTTTAGGATAACAAAACGGATTTTGCGGTTTTTTTTCGGTAGAGAACGATAGCGGACCTGATAACGCGTTTTTTTTTTAATAAAATGATAGAATGTGAGGACTGTGAGGCTTTAATAGATCTTAAGTCTAATATTAAATTTAATAATGCAGAGTTAGTGATTCTCGCTGAATTAGCTGATTCTATAGCTGTCATAAAAGCTACTATACAAGCTTTCATACCAGCGTGATGCAAATTTAATTACAGCAGTAGCAGCAATAAAATTTAGTAAAAGTATATAAAGGTTTGAAATCTATAGCTCCAACAAGTGTGGAATCAGAGAGAGCCTTTTCATCAGCGGGTCTCATGTGTAATAAAATCCGTAGTACTCTAAATAATGACTCCCTTGACGCACTCGTATCATTACGATCATTTTATCAAAGTAATAAATATTAATTTAGTTTAGCTGTGTAACTTTAATTTTTAATCTATATTTAAAAGAATAACTAATTTATTATTATTATTTTGTATTGGAAAATTAGGAATAAGAATTCTATTATATGCGAATTTAAATAATTATTTTTATCGCATTTTACGTAGGTACTTTGTTATTTAAAGTTCTGTGATTTTACCATTGTGTACCTACCTACCAAATGTTCCTAATTTTGTATGCTACATTTTGAAGAATATATTATATCGAAAATAAAATTTTTGTATTGTTGCCTTATTTCAGTCCAAACAAGTGTTCATTATTATAAAAATAAGTGATAAAACGTTAAAAAACAATTGATATTTTGATTAGACTTCAGCATTTTAATTTTTTTACACACATATTTCTCATTTCTTCAATAAAAATGGCAAAATGTCCGAAAAAACCGATTTGACCGGATTCACCGGTTTTGTAAACGAAAAACCCGAAAAAAAAAAGGTTTTTTTTAAAAAAAAACGGTTTTTTTATGGCCAACTAACAACAAGCCAGGAATATAATATTTCGCAACAGTCCACTGTGAAAGACACCGTCAATTATATCTTTGTTCTTTTTACCGATAAATAAAAGAATTGTAAGATCAGCACGATATTGTGCGTTCGACGTTAACATGGGTGTTGGCGGCAAAATAAGAGGGCTGCCATCTTGGAAAATGGCCGCCTTCCATCTGATGCACAAAGGAACTAATGAGAAGCGAATCAGGGATGAAGATGTAGTGGGACCATGAATGAGATATGTTTTTGGCTATTTCAAAATATAGATGCAGCGTCTTATTTTGTAACCTTCATCCAATGTAGTCAGCCAAAGACCTTTAGAAAAGCGCTAGACTGTCTTGGACTATTTCTTCTGAATGTTTATTTATTTATTTATTTATTTTCCAACTGACTACTATCTTTACAGGGTAACCTAATGCGATAGTGTATTTATTGCTTTTTTTTTCTGCTAATCTATATAATAACATACATATACTTATTATTCAATTTAGTTTATAACTTATCACAAATAAGGTATTTATTGTAAATTCACTCAGAGAACAACAGAGAGCTCCACATTGTTATAGTATCATAACTTATTATTTTTACTATCTATATGAAATCTAATCACATCTTATAGTTTATTTTAGATCATGCTATTGTGGCAAGAGCAGTGGTGGCTCAGTTGTAGTTCGAACAATTTCGTAGTCACCCTACGAGGAGTTCCGATGAAACCTTTGCTTTACATGAACAAATGCATTCATATAAGCTATAAATATATATTATCTATTCATGTTGAGCTTTTGAGTGTCTCACTTAAATACAATGTTTTCACAGATTCATGATGATAGAACTTTTCGTTTAAATGACTTTTTTTGTTGGGGAATGCGGCAATGTTTTATAATTCATGCCTCTAAGTAGTAGTCACCTCTTCGGTATAAGCCTCCCCCATTACTTTCCAATGGTTCCTGTCCCTAGCCATAGCCATCCACCCTGGTCTATGTTCCTTCTTTGCCTTCCATTCCAGGACCCCAGGTTTTCCTTTCAGAAGTGAACCCATGATTTCAGAAGGCTTCGTCACTGCTGGGCCCCTGAAGTTTTGCTGACCTCTCGTTGAGGCGCCCCTGGAAAATTACGTGCCGTTGACGACTTGGGCTCGGTCCGGTCAGTCACCGGACGGCCGGACGGCCCATTAATTGCCGTCAACAAGCCCACGCCTACGGTACCTGGAAATCGGAACCTACCTAAGGGTTCTGTTTTTGTTGACTTAGGTACGTTACCCTAAAAATTAAAAAAAAGCGGGGATATAGATCGTTATTCGATAGTGTAAATAAATTCTTTCAAGCTCGAAGGTGTAAGTTTCCACATACATATCTTAAATCCTTTCAAACTGGCACCGTGACAAGTGATGTTAATCCGACAGCCGGTCAAACAGAGCCATCGGACAGGTTGCTTGAGTAGTGGTCGGATTAGAACAGGCTTGTCAATAGAGGTTTGGGCAATCCTTACTTGTTTATGAGATCAACTAGGTATGTTAAGAATAAAGCGGTCCGTTTATAAGCCGCTCGATGAAGCCCACACAACATGCTTGTCGCAATGCGAATAAGCAGGTGCTGGTGTATCAAGCATCTTGTATACATAGCATATTTTGATGGAAGTGGGAAACTCTCATTGCAACCGAGGTGGAAAAATGCTTGAGCCGAAGGCGAGGCCATTTTAGAGGTGAGAGAGAGATACCTACTGCAATGACAATTACACACACGACTCAAATTCCCGAAATATATTGACTGACTGGCCTGTTGGTCTAGTGGTTAGTGGCCCTGAGTGCTATGCCGGAGGTCGTGGGTTCGATTCCCACCAAGAACAAATGTTTGTGTAATGAGCACGATCATTTGTTCTGTGTCTGGGTGTAAATTATCTATATCTGTACGTATTTAGAAAAATACATAAGTATGTTTATCAGTTGTCTAGTACCTACCCATAACACAAGCTCTGCTTAGCGTGTGACGAGACGGCGTTGTGTGATAGTTGTGGAATATTATATTATATTAGTAAAATTTCACAAACATAGATTTTGTAATAAGTTATTGTGAGAAATGCCTCGCAGATTTTTATCGTGCGCCTTGGTGGTAGCTGCCCGGCTACCAACCTGATACAATAAATGAGGCGGAGGGAGCTGGCAGTCGTACTTTTCCACACTAGTACCACAGCTAGTACTAATACAGTAAGAAGTACCCTACATTGATAACTTAAAAGCGGCAGGGGTAAGACCGAATTTCCGAATAAGTAGAAGTATGTTGGAATGAAAGCACAGGTATTTCCGAAATGTGGAAAAATTTACCAATCAACTAGACATTCGCGTGAAAACAAAACACCGGTTTTGTGTTCAGTATTAGCTGAACACACAATACCGGTTTTCTGTTTTTTTAACCAACTTCAAAAAGGAGGTTCTAGGTTCGGCTGAATGATATTGTTATGATCTGATCATGAACTTCGAAGATAT
The DNA here is from genome assembly GCA_961205895.1 of Mythimna pallens. NCBI lineage: Eukaryota > Metazoa > Arthropoda > Insecta > Lepidoptera > Noctuidae > Mythimna > Mythimna pallens. Next base: position 1,068,259 of record OY540843.1, on the reverse strand, counting down.
GGAACAGAACTCCTCATAGGATCACAGCAGAATCGTCGTAACAAGTAAAATTGCTTTGTTTATACATGTAGTCGATGACTGACTGAAAGAAGAGAGAGAATAGGTATATCGAACTGATCTGATAATGAAGCCTGAACTTAGGCACCGGAACTCTTTAATAAATTAATGTAATCTAACCGTGTTTGGGATTATTAGAATTGTCATGAGATGCACTCTGGGTATAAGGTATTTAAGTTTGGCTGAGGGGTACTTTTTAGTGGTGGTACCATAACTAAAAAGTGTAAAATAAAAAACTTTTTACAAAAAAAAACAACCTACATCAAAATAAAAAAAAAACACTGAATAGTCCAAAATAACTTTAATTTCGGAAGTCGATGTTAAATAACGAAGAAACCATATTTTAGTATGAGACCGAAAGTCTAAGGTAGGTATTCGTACATTTAAGATCACAACCGCACCCAAAATTGACAAAAACCGCATACCGACGCATAGCAGTAACATCAGTATTATTCGTAACAATGCATAAATTGGAGGCGGCGCCAGCGGCGTGGGAACCGCTAAATGAAGCGCAGAGATCGGCCATGTCGCGAGGTGTCATACAGTGGGTTCTTATAAAATAAACTGTGTAAAAGTAAAAGCGACCCTGTAACAACATAACACCAATAGTCTCTACCTAATAAGTGAGTGACGGAATTACCGAATGCCAATAATACAGACTAGGAAGGGATAATACCAGGGGCGCCGACTCCGTGGGTGCTCGGGGGCTCAAGCACCCATGAGAAATAAACAGTGGGTGCCGAGCACCTCTGACAAAATAGAAATCAAGAAATAGATCAGTAATCGCCTTTGATTGGGGTCATTACTCGACAACCCATTTAGCGCAGTGGTTTAGAGCGCCGGTTGAGACGCAAGGGTCGCGGGTTCGATTCCAGCACAATCACAAATATTTGTTGATGAAACAGATATTTGTGTTGGGTCTGGGTGTTTATAGTACCTTCGTTGTTTCTAGTTTCTATAGTACAAGGGAAAACCTTAGTTTGGGACCAGGACAACGTATGTGATGTTGTCTCAATTTACGTTAGTACATATTATAATTACGCAGTATGTAAGTAGGACATTTATTTATTTGTCAGTTGATCAGTGTGCATTTCTCTTCTCACAGTTCACCACTTTTTTGAGTCACCAAATGCGCATGAGCAATGAGGTTTTCTAAAAGCCAGCGCCCCAACAACCAATAATAATACCAATAGTGCCTTCAGGCGTTTTCACTCTTTTTTCACGTTGCCTCTTTATCAAACATTGCATTGGATTGCGTTGGATGAAATAACAAGCTATTAAACCATGAGCACGACAACATGACGATGGACAAATCGGGTAAGGCCCTCCGAGCAGAGAGCAAAAGCAATTCCGTTACCTAGAAAATGTCTATGGTTTAAGGAAAAATCTTTTGGAAACATGCTGTATACCTACGTACTTGCACGCGAACTGAATAGAACATTATGATCCTAATTAGATGACGTGATATGCAAATTCGTTTTCGGTTAGTGACTGAACGCATTGTAACACTCCAGTAAGGTCGGTGGGTGAGGGAATTGACCTTATTTACGTTCAAAAATTATATTAGATTATTGTGTTGCACAACTTTGGAGAATACACCGGTACCTTCCCATTACTTTTTTGACTGGCCTGTTTGTCTAGTGGTTAGTGGCCCTGACTGGCTATGCCGGAGGTCGTGGGATCGATTCCCACCCAGGACAAATGTTTGTGTGATGAGCACGATCATTTATTCTGTGTCTGGGTGTAATTTATCTATACATATATTATGTATGTATTTAGAAATATATAAGTATGTTTATCAGTTGTCTAGTACCCATAACACAAGCTCTGCTTAGTTTGGGACTAGACTGTGTTGTGTGATAGTTGTGGAATATTATTATTATTACTTTTTCAGGGCGCTGATGCGGCTGACAAGTTATTGCAGTACTTCGAAGATATTTGCTTAACCAGAGCCGAAAGCTTCTCCTGAGAGTGATTACTGAAATATATGATGAGATCCCCATAGTGAATTTTATCAAAACAACGTTGTCTTTATACATATACTTATGTACTAACATAGGTTATAAGCAGAAATGTATCTAATATCCAAAAATGTTTTGTTTGTAAACGGACCCACGATATATGAGTAATTCCTAGTGTGGGGCAACGTTCTTTAAAAAAAACTGGGTAAGTGCGAGTCGGACTCGCGCTCTGAGGGTTCCGTACAAACTTACCTATGTAAATAGTTCAACTCCCGAATGGAGTCTCGAAGATTTTTTCAATCGTTTTTTTTATTTGTGTCGTAACAAAAAATTTACTATTTTCAGATTTATTCCTATACCTGTGATATTAGACGATGCATATGCCAAATTAATTTTGATTCATTTGAGAGTATCGAAATATACGACTTTTTGCGACGTAAACAGCCGTATCTTTTTTTTCGTAAACTTAGAAGTTTAATTTTTTCACAGCTTCAAGGGACCGCAGACTTGAGTATGGTTTTAATTTCAACTCGATACCTCCACACGTTCTCGAGATAAAGGGTCTTGACAGACAGACTTACGGACAACAAAGTGATCATATAAGGGTTCCGTTTTTTTCCTTTTGAGGTACGGAACCCTAACAATTCAAATGGGTCCACAAAAACGATCGCTAGCATGAAGTGGACGTAGCAACAAGGGGGCAACATAACCTGAGGTGCTTAAGCAATAGAGAGATATACCACGGCTATCAAGAATAAAAAAATATATATCAGGACAATTCCGGAAGTAAGTACAGTCAAGATCCTTACCAGCATATTTCTAGATAATACAATAAGTACATCCTTCTCTCGAGCACATTTACTCTTGAGAATCTCCTCTCAATCCAGCCAATAAAGAAAGAAATATAGAATAGAAAAAGAGAAAGGTGGGAACTATGTTCTCCATCAGTGTTTACTCGAGCCAGCCAATAAAGTCAAGCTGGAGATGAAGAACAAGACTTCTCTCAGGAGATCAGGACCGTGAGGTCGCCTACACCTAACAGTTCACCACAAAAGTGCCCTGCAGATCGTATCTCTCTTAGAAAAGAATAGTAGTATTACAATTTCAGCAAACTAAAACATGATTCGTCTTATTTATTATATTCCTTATTGTACACCACATAAACAAAAATACAGGACAAACATAATTAAAAATAAGTGTACAATAGGCGGTCTTATCGCACAGGGCAATTTCTTAAACCTTTGGATGGACTGAAAGAAAGGAGATAGATTTAGGGTTGTCAGTTACAACATCAGAAAAATACTCACACTCATACTTATTGAACTCAGTTATTCAATGTAGTAGCTTTTCTCAAAGTTCGGTCACCTCCAAGCAACATACCTCGCAAAATACCCACGTAAACGGAAAGTAAACAAACCGAAACGACCCATAAATAACACGGGAACATATTTAAATACAATTATAATTAGATGGCGTTGTCCGGCGCACGGAATCAACTTGTCCGGCCTGTCCTATTGCCGAGCGCTCTCATACAAGTGTCCGGTGAGCACGGGACAAGAAAATCACCGCTTCCAAGCCGGGACCGATAACGCAAGATGCATAACACGTCCATCTACAACAGCTGTTAATTGGAAAAGTTATTACGTGATGGCTGTTATATTGATTACCTACAGGCTCTGGTTTGCAAGGCACAAGACAGCTAATCTATCTCGCTGGGTCAGGAAAAGGAAGAGTTTGGTGTGAAGCTAGTATGGTGTTGTTTGATCTGAAGAAATCAGCCTATAATCGGTAATTGTTACCTAATTAATAATTAGGTAATTAAGTGTCCAAAAGCTAGCGTTAAAAAAACCAGTCAAGTGCGAGTCGGACTTGCGCACCGAGGGTACCGTATAAACTTATCTATTTAAATAGTTCAATGCCCGAATCGAATCTCGACTATTTTTCCGAACCGCTTTTTTTTGTGACGTAGTTTTATTTATTGAGGGATATTAAACAGCTACAACATATAAAGCTCATGCATATAAATAACACTATATAGGTAATAATGTTGCAGCCAACTGCATTATCCACAGATTAAACATTAGGCATATTGTTTGCCACTAGATGGGCATTATGTACAATATATATATTAACACTTTATAGCTTGCTCAATGTAAAATATATATATATTGTGGAACATTTTCATATAAATAACTGAAATCAACAAGAATAAATATATATCTATAATATCAGTGACTCAGTTGCAATTAAGAAACTTTTTCATAATATTTGTTTTAAACTTAAATTTAGAACATGCAAAATATATCAATGTCAATAAAATTCAAGTTATAAGATTCCGACATTCTATGGATCGGGCAGCGTAAGCCAGAGTTTGTTCGGCATGCATTTAGCGCGAACAAGGTTCCTGCACGAACTTTGCATACATACATGGGAAATCATCAAATATTAACTTCTTTTTCTCAGCGTGGAGCGTGAGGGCGTGACAGACTTTTACTGACTAAAACGAATTGCCATAATTTGTCTTGCAACCTATTTTATTTAGAGTTTGAAGCTGGGAAAACTTTTTCGTTACTTCAATAAGAAGTTTGTTAGTTAGGTTTGCCCCCCCCCCCCCCGATTGGGGGCTCCGAACACTTCCCCGGCTAGCCCTTTGCTAACTGCACCAGTTAAACAAATACGTTTTACGGTCTCAAATCATAAATTAATAACCCCGGAGGATCGTAAGGATGTTACTGCCTATCCAGGAGCACCTCGACTACTTTACCTCTCACAGAGTCATAAAAATGAGATAAAATAGAACATCTGCTCAATTAGTCAACTAACTAAACACCTGACACGGATCCTATTAGTAGTATTCGCGTAAATCAGTGCAATGTAGTGCTTAACTCACAAGATGCCGCCGTGCATCAGCATCAGAGATCAGATAAGACTGATGTGTAAGAGAGCCTGCACACGCAACGTGCGTCCTGTCAAATGGCCGCTATAAGCATTTAGACACGCGATCGCGACATTGAAACACAAATACATTTTTTAATCGTCAACGTAAGTTTTCCAGCTCTGGGCGGGGTGCAGGACGACTTGTCTATTACCACCTGTGTTCCTCTAGTTGCCATTTGCATAATTCTTTCAAAAAATCCCGCAGCCCTAGGAGGCATCGGCACCGACAATTACATATTATGCTGACAGCTCATTGAGGTACTTCTACATTATACTTGAGTTAATCATTCAACTTGATTTACAAATTTTAACTAAAAAACTTCACATTCGATTGCAACCCAAATTTTTTAGAGCCTATTAAATACAAAATCACTTAAAACACAACTCGATACACTTGTCCATCTTCTAGCTATTCTTTTTCAGATTTGCCTGCCGCTTTGAAATTATTATAAAGAAACATCGATCGAAGATGGACTTCGATCGATGTTTCTTTTTTGTTGAAGGTTTTTCGCTAGCCGAGAAATAAAAATAAATGTTTTAGATTATTATATCTAAATTTATTAGTAATACCTTATTTTATAACAAAAAAAATCTCTCTCTTATAAAACATACGTCTGTACAACTTCCGTCAATGCGTTCACTAAACTAGTTTTATGTTCACAATCGAAACTCACGCTCATTTTTAGACTCTTTAATACCAAAGAATCGTTAGCTAGTAACGCTTTCGATAACAACCGTATCACTTCACTGTCCTTCAGCCAAATACCCACTTTATTCACTAAACTTAACATTTGTTTTTTAGATAAACTCTTAATAGTCCTCTTTGACATAAATCTGCATATCTTCACATAATTAGCTGCATCTTCAATTTCTAAATCGTCTAAATATTTCAGTAAATCGTAGTGTATCACTAAGATTTCTTGTTCCACATCTTTATTTGTTCTCAATTCAATGAAGTCATTTACTTGTCCATTCTTAGCAGTGATGTTTCTGGAGAAGGCAGCGATATTCATACTATATATCATATTCTGGATGAGTCCAAAAACTCCTTTGATAGTCGACTTATCACTCGCTTGCCTTACTACTGAATGTAACCAAGATAACAGTCCGTACCCTTCAATCAATATTTCAAAAGCTCTCGGTACAGCTACTATAGAACTCATAACGCCCAATATTCTTTCCTTAACTTTTCTGTCACTCAAAACCGAGGCATAGAAATCCATAATCATCTTCAAGCACATTGTTTTAAACACGACGTCAATATCTGTCATAGTTTTGGTCCCGTCTCTTATGATATCGAGTATCCAAAGTCTTCTGTCGATAGATTCGACATCACTATCATGAAAGAGGCTGAGAAAATCGGGAACCAAAGTGCAGTCGACGAAATTTTTGGCTATGAGGAAGTTATTGACTGGTTTGTATAAGGGGTCGAAAGGTGCTGTTGAAACCATGAGGGCTCTAGCAAGGTACAAGGCGTCAATAGCTGGGAGTTTGGGGTTCTTTAAGTCTTGGCTATCGAATTTCTCCGAGCTAGTGATGGCAGACGTGAGACTGCGACGTAACGTGTTGATGAAGTCCGTCAGAAATAACTTGTCGTTTTTGTGACGTCTGGAACGAAAGTAAGATTTTATAAGAATTTTGTATAAAAAATTATCATAACCTGACAATAGACTAAAATAAAACATCAAATTAATTACCTACCTAGTAAAAGTAATGATGAATATTATTACTTTATTTAATCAAATTCAAATATGTTTATGTAGTAAAAATATTGCAATAACTTACGCTTCAGTCTCCAGAAGCATACAGAAGCGATGCAGCACGTGGTAGGCCGCCGCCCTCATGGTAGGGCAGTGGGAACTGAGTGCCATCACCGGCACTGATAGTAGCCCGCTTCTTAATATCTTGAAGCACGAGGCCACTGACCCCGGCGCCAACAAGTGACTCAGAAGCGGGAACACGAACAGTGGATCGTATATCCCTTCGTCATGATCTACATTCGAAACATGTAGCAAATCTGCTCCAGTATACTGAGAGATTATTCCTTCATATTTCCCCTTTACAGTTAAATTCCTAACTGCTCCCTCACCATCTTTAGTCACGTAAGGCTTCAACACTCCGTCTTCAAACATTTCATTTAATACAGATCTTACTGAATCGGTGACTTCGCTCGCCACACCGATGTTCGGATTTAACACATAATGATATTCGAATTTTTGGTTAACAGGAAAGTTCGTCACAGTTCTCTCAATCATTTCTTTGTCGAATATGTTCAGAACTTGATTGGGCGTTGGATGGGACCACAAAGACGATGACCTGTTCTTGCGGACAGCGTAGTAGTTTGCAGCTGAATCACCCCACACGTAAGGTTTATACTCGTTGACTGGTTGACCATGCGTTTCGTAAAAATGTAAAATAGCCACAATAAGCTTATCACATGGACTCCTCGTGGCATGATACGCGCTTAAGTAAACAGGTATATGCTGCGTTTTCATTACAGATTTGTTCTTCAGTATAAGTGTGTATAGAAACTCTATCAGCCTAGATTTAATATCGGAGCTGTAAAGACTGAGCATAACATTCAAGAATTCTGAATGAGATGTCACCATATCAAATAATGTGGTTATATCGTCGTGACTGTCAGGGTACAAGAGTTTAACCAATTCTGTAAGCAACGCGAGAAGTTTAGGACCTATTGTGTAGCCCTGATCAGCGGTCTTCACTTTCAAAGAATCCTTTAACGTAGCCTTACAGAAGTTCTGCCATATTGCGCTTTCGATCATTTTCTTGAAATCATCTTTCTGTTCCGTCCCTAATCCATTCACCACTTTACAAATTTGGACAACAGTATGCATGCTGGAGACAATTTCATTTAATGCATCAATCTTTGTTTCTTTCAGTGCGATTGTTGTTAAATTCAACATAGACAAAAAATAGTTCATAAGGTGATCTTTTTTAGCGACATTTTCACATATCTTCAGGAATATACTTTGAAATATTTGTATATGGCTGGTCTCTACAGCTTCGAATTTGTGTATTTTATTAAACAGTTTCAGGCAATCTTGAACATCCATACATTCTATTACCAACTTTCTAATAAATTGCCAACATGTAACATAGATCTGACCGGCCTTATGAGGTTTCTCCAACATTTTAATGATGTTAGATTTATATTCACTATAGACAGTTGCTAAGAACTCCTTATTATCGAGCAAGAATTGGTTGTGGTGTATGACTGCATTGCCTAAAGGTAACGTTATTTCTCTTTGGGTTAAAATCTCGGGACTGGAGATTTCCTCTTTGAAAATTTTGCAGAGTTTTACATTAAACTTCAGTAACACCGCTGCAAGATTGGCGGTAGATTTTCTTATGTTGTTAACCTCGAAAAACTTTTTGAAATCTTCATCTGAGACTCGTAATGCTTGATGTGGTTTGTTTTCAAAGTATTTCGTTAATGCTGTCTCTAAGTTAGTTAGATTTGGATTCACCTCTTTATTTGAAAGCAAATTTGTATATAAAGAGATGCTCTTCTTCAACACATTTGGTTGCAGCTCCAGGCTGACTGTTTCTGAATATTTCTCAATTAAATATCTTAGTAATTCAAGTACTAAACTTGGTTCTTTATCATCTCTCAAGCAAGCATCTGTATCTGCACTAAAAATGAGATTGAACAACCTTATGTCATCTTCACTGGATAAGCCGACGACTTCTAAAACGTGGATCGTATATTGACTATCAACATTCTTTCTCTTATTAATTTTGATGAACGCTTTCACAATTTCATTATAATTCTTTTGTTGGTAAGATTTTAGAAGTTTATGTTTGTTATTTAAATAATTTACAATGTCTTTGTGCTGTGTAATAACTTGTAATAGAAATTCTGTAGCATGTAAACTTGACGAATCTTTGCCCAGTTTAAGAGGTTTATATATTTTGAGGAACTGCGGGTTTTTGAACATCGTCAGTATTATTGTCCGACATACATCGACCAAGAGTCGCTTCTTACCGACTTCGATAATGCACTGGAAGTATTGCGTTATTTTCTTTTGCTGTTCTTCGTTTAACTGTCCCATATTTGTCAGCCTTATTGTGCAGAATATAAGATATTTTGCCCATATCAACATTTCCGAACCGTCAACTGTCTTTGTACTATCGATTTTGTATTGAACATTATTTATTATGAAGTCACCATCTTCTGCGACCTCTTCTAAGAACGGAAACACATCTATTAAAGAAACATTTTCATTGTCTATTATGGAAGTTGATATTGCTTTCAGAACAATGTCTTGGCCTACAATGGTCTCTGAGATGGGCACTGGCTGTCCAATCCAACTTCCGACGTAATTCCTGGCATCTAATTTACAATCTCCTATTAACACCTCAGTCAACTCAGGGGTATAGTTGCTATGAAGTAAATTAGCAATGTATAAAGACAGAAAATGTTTTAAATTCTTTTTTGTATCTTTGTGCGACTGCAGATATTGCATGCATCCTACAATGAAAGGCGATGGCATCTTGCTTTCTAAAAACACATTATCTTCTGTGTTCTTGTTCTCCATCAGATCATTGAATAACTTTTTCAAACTATCCTCAGTGTTTTCTGAAGATATTTCGAAGTGTACTAACTGATTTCTTACATATTCTGTTAGATCTGTAATATTTTCCAGAACATATTCTACAATATCGCTTATCAATGAGGAAGGGTTGACTTTTGCGTTTCTCAAGGTGTACAATATTAAATGTATCTCGTCTTCATCTCCTTCGAATATTGACGTGTTTTTGAAAAAAATGCGTAAAGTATCTTTAGCTTCAATCCAAGTATCGTCATCATCACTCATATAAACATCTAGCATAATTAAAAATAGTTCTTTAAACATAGGATTCTTCAGAGATATTGCTGAACCATCTAGTGTTAGCCAAAGAGATACTACTTTGAACTTCAAAAGAGCTACATGTTCAGTGTCAAGTGTTTTAGAGAAATCCAGTATATTCTTCATATCTATACTACCTTCTAAAGTTTCAAAGTACGCTGGGTGGATGTCATTGTAGAGAAGCAGTAAGTCAACTAGAGATATCAGAGCATCTGTGTCACAAATTTTAGGAAGTCTATATTCCTTAGTGGTCTCAGTATCAGTTTTGCCTGATGTCACATTTTTAATTAAGGAAACTATTACAGCAGGAGTGGGCAAATGCTTTGGAACAAAATATTCCAGCTTATTTTGCAAATCAGCAATCTGCGCTGTTTCTTTAGTCTCCAAAATCTGTAAATATCTCTTTAGAGATTGTAACATTTTTACTAGAACCTTGACACAGTACAAAGACACAGTTTGGTCTTTTCCTAGATTTATGTTGATGAACTTTAATAATGGGACTGGTAAAGTAATAAATCTAACAAAGTTTGCAATTTGTACAGGATTGAGACTACTCATTCTCAATACCATATCCTCTGGTTTTAGTTTACTCAGCAATTTGTTGGTGAAATCTATAGTTCTCTCCCAAATTGGAGAATGCTGGGGTTCAAAGCTATGTTCCATCACACTGAATATAGCCCTATGGAGATCAGGGCACTTGTAGATAATATTTAAGATGACTTCTCTCTCGTGATCATTTTCCCATGGCCTCTTCAAAGTCATCAGAGCTTTGTAGAGATTTTGATTTTTGTTTGCATCAACAGTTCCTAAAGAATTATCTATGAAGTAAAGACCAGTTTTGTGAGATGTGAATAATGTTAGAATTATTTCACTCAATAAATTCATAACCTCTGGACGCAGTTCATTTCTAACTTCCTGGCTCATCTCCGGAGGTCCCTTCCATGAGAACACTTTGAACAAATTATGCAGGACTTGATGGCTGAAAGTCTTTAACTTAAGACTCTTTGATATCAATGCATTATCCACCACATTCTTTTTCAGAATATTTAAGAATATTAGTACTGCCTCTGGTTCATCATTGATCAAACCTGGTATAACCAGAGCAAGCAAACCCTGCTTCTCCAACAGAGCTTTTATTAAAGGCAAGTGACCTTCTATCAAGAATGATGTCATAAAGTGCACAAATGAAGTTCTCACATTATCTTTCTCCTTGAAGTTAGGCTTTTCAACAACATGCTGTAAGTGCTTGGGAGTTAAGGGTGCTTGGTTGAGCACTTCAACTCCTAAATCTGAATTCAATGTGACCATTGAAGTTAGTAGCTTAAGGACTACTTTCCTGTGACGAGGGCCGGAGCTTTCACTGATCATGATCTCAATAGTTGACATGAATGTGTTGAGGAAGTAGCGGCAAGCTTCCTCCGTTATTGTTATCATGTGTGGTAGTGAAGACTGTACTTTGATAATAATCAGGTGGAAGATGTGAAAGACTGGTGTAGCTAGCGTGAGGTTTTTCTTACTGTCCGGAGTGATCTGTCGTAGTATTTCATGAGAGTTGCCACCACATTTGAGGTACTCAAGCAAGTAGTCAGCTGGGCTGTCGGGGTTCAGGCAGACCTGCAGGAACTGTGTGAGAGCTGTGAACACAAATGATAAGAAATCAATATATTTTATTAGTATACTTAATAGCTAATCATAGTATTCTTTATCTGTATAATTATATAAAAGGAGAAACTGACTGACTAACATATCAACGCAAGGCCAAAACTACTGGGACTAAGATCATGAAATTTTGCACAAGGTTCACTTATATGACATAAGCGAGAACTGAGAAAGTATTTTACAAAATTCACTTCCTAAGGGGATGAAAAGGGGGTCTAAAGTTTGTATGGAGAAAAGTACTTTCATGCAGCCGAAGCCTTTGGCAGAAGCTAGTTTAGTAATAAAAGTTTATTTGTTAAGCAGCAAGTTAATTTGTTAAAATCTAAAGATTTTAATTAATTAAACCCCAAGCAAACGCCGGCGTTTGCTCGCTCGTTGTCTTTCTATTGTGTCTCTAATTACGGTACTCAAAAGGTTAAAGCAGAATTATTTTTGGAATAGAGATGGACATTGAAATAATATTATTCTAAATATTAATTCAATGTCAGCATAAAAAAGTGATAGACCTCATTAGTGTGTAGATATTATTATATCATTTATATATAATCACATACATAAGGGTCACTCTATGTAATGGGTGTAACAGATTGTACACTTTTAACCAGTTTTAACCTAATTTACGGTATGGTATTTCTCGTTACGGTACTTGAACTGATTTTCTGGAAATCTATAAAGCTTTTAAAAACTTAAATCAGTGTCAACTTCGAATAGGCTAAAAGGATGTTAATTAAGTTATAAGAAGAATACACTCCCCTAAATAACATTATCAAATTGCTGGTGTTCCTGTTAAGTTAAATTACTGGTGTTCCTATTACACCCGTTACATGGAATGACCCAGTACATACATCATTCTACCATTATTTAGCAACATTTCTTTATTAGTCTTCTCATACGGTTTGTGGTGCTTCTAAATAATGAACTTACAGTATTATTTTTTCTGCATTATTCTATAAATCATGTACAAAATTTCATGTAGTGTGTAAATTACAAAGCTTGGCACGAATAGGGTTCAAACTTACCCATTGTCTGACCCTGCTTAGCTGCAAGCTCTTTACGGAAATATTTAACATCAAAACTATCCTTTTTTGATACAAATACATGTTTATTGTCGGATTCCACCACTTCATTTTGAGGTTGTACTTCGTGCACATTTTCAATGTCTTCAGATTCGCTCTTCTTGGCCTTCTTAGGAGATTTATCTTTTTCGCTGTCGTATTTGCGTTTACCCATGTTTACTCATTTATAGTTTAACTTAACTTTTTATAAATAAAATTCTTTAGACCGCACACGTGAAGATGTTTTGACATATGCTTTTTTAAATATTTTGACAGTTGACTAAACAACACATTTGTGTCGTGACTTAACATCTTATCTTTTGAGGTACTATCGGTTTTATAGAACATGTTTAGATTTTTATATTGCATTTCAATATAATTCAAATATAATCAATTTTATTTTCTTTACTAAATTAAACCATCCTCAACTAGACTTAGATAAAGATTGCACGTTTTAATACTTAAAGATTTTGAAAAGTGGCATCACGAAACTTATGAGTTATTAGCTTTTGCCCGCAGCTTTGCCTGCTTACATTAAATATAGCCTATGTCACTCAGGAGCAAAGCAGCTTTATATCGGTAAAAAATTTTAGCAATGGGACAAGTACTTTCAGAGATTTCCTCCTACAAACAAAAAAACAAGCATTACCTCTTTATTATATTAGTGTAGATGACTCTTAACTTCCCCATATCGCTTTTCGTCGATCCCCGCCCCTCCCATGTGACGTAATTTATGGATAATCTATATTTCTAATCAATGATAATTTATAGATAAAGACATGACAAAAAGATTCAAATAAAATGTTTCAGCTCCAATGTAAACTTGTATTTATTGCAAATACTTCGCTGAATTTAAGATTACACGACCGACTACTCAGTTAGACTTCAGAAAATCTTAAAAAAAAAACTATGACACCTAAACTGATGAGCAAGGTCAGGACGTCTGACACACTCCTTGAACCATATTAGCTATCATCATCATCATCATCATTTCAGCCGAAAGACGTCCACTGTTGGACATAGGCCTCCCCCAAGCGTCGCCTCAACGATCGATTCTGTGCTTCTCGTATCCACCGCACTCCCGCGACCCTCACCAGGTCGTCGGTCCACCTTGGTTTGTCCGGTCCATATTAGCTATAAAGAGAATTTATTTTTATAGTTTAATATCTTCCACCAGCGACTTCATCCGCGTCTAAGGCCCGTATTACAGAACCTTACTCAAGTACTACTTAAACTGCGTTCAACTGATTACAGCTTGAGTGAAGAATCTCGACTGAAGCGTTCAGTTTATTTTAGAACTATCCTCAAACTCAAATCAAACGAAACTACGCTTGAGTAGAGATTTTGATCTCTGATTTAAATCCACAACAATTTCCATGAGAATCTATGCTCAAGCGTCATCTCGACTACACTTGCTAAAACAAATTATCAAATCTCGCCTCAAGAGATTCTGAGCTGATTGTGATTTTAAAATAATGACACATTTAGTGGAGCTCACTCAAGCACTGTTCTATAATACGTAAAAACTGTTATTTTAAAGTGACATTGCTCAGGTGATTATTGATTGTAGTTTCTCTGCTCAAGTCAAGTTCTAAAACGAAAACTCCAACTGAGACTCGTTTCAAGTAATGCTTGAGTCTTGATTGTAGTTCTGTAATACGGGCCTAAGTAAGTAGTAAAATATACAGGGGCAATTCACATAGACCTGACACTGACATCTGACATAGGCCTGTGTGTCAAACAGCTAAAAATTCATTCAGCCGTTTGAATGCAAAGATGTATACCTATATTTGTCACTCTTTAAACTTTCGCCTTTATAATATTAGTGTGGTAAGGCCTTCTTTTTACGTGGGAAATCATCAACTAACTTCTTCCAGTCTGGGTAGAGTAAGAGGCCGTGTCAGATTTTTACTGACTAAAAGCCTCGGTGTTTCTTCAGTTTTCCTTTGCGAGGGCCACAAAGTACTCTGTGGGGCCACGCACGGTAAATCTTTTTCGAACAATACGCAGCCCTGGCAGAGGTACGACAAGACCTATATGCATTTTTGAGTGAAATGAGGGTGTTCTAAAATGTTCTCTCCTTGTAGACAGGTAATTTCGTTCTTTCAAAAGCAGGTACCAAGTAAATAGGCTAGGACAGCGATAATAACAAAATTTTTCAACCTTTCCAAGAGGGTTAACTGTCTGTCTGCCTAGCCTATTCCCAACTATCTTGGGATCGGCTTCCAGTCTCAACCAGGTGCAGCTAGATACCACAATTTAACATGGAACGACTGCCTATCTGATCTGCACAACCCAGTACCTAACTGGGTAACACGATTTCCCTTAGGGTCGAAACTGCGTTAAGCGAAGACCCGCACGGTCCCTTATAGTGCTGCTTTGTGGGGACCCGCGCGGGCATTCGATACGACTACATGCACACCGGTAAAGTTGAACTAGCGGAGCAATAATCCAGTTTCTGTGACGGGGACCCGAGCACACCACACGCGCTCATAGTTACGCGCCGGGTGGCCGTCGCGGCCCGTGCAGACGCAGTTTCGGCCCTTAGTAAGACTGGTGTTAGATTTCCTGGCTTCTGACTATCCATAGCGACTGGCATGAAGGAAACACGGTATATTAAGTTGGTTACCCATCACCGGACTGACCTCGGCAAGCGGTGCGGCTGTTATTATTTAAAAAAAAGGATTAACTTAAAATTAAAAAAAAAAAACATGGGCTATAATAATAAAGCTTTATTTATAATTCTTTGTAGAGGTACAATTTTGTCATAAGCGCATTAAATATAAGAATACCCAAAAAAGAGTAATCATTGATTTGTTTATTTAACAACTAACAGCTGTCAGTCTTTGCGGCGGTGACTTAATGAGCAAAAAAAGGTATATATATAAAAATCTCTTAACTCCATACATTCATCCGCCTAGCCTTGTAGCGATATCTATGTCGCTATATAAGAACTAGACTTCAAAATCCTGCATTGCTTTATTAGAGTTCTCCGGGCTATTAGAGTATATCTATCTTTCGAACAACTGTCAAAAATATACAAATACAGTCTGAACCAAAACATTAACGAACGTGCTCACGTCGCTTCCGCTGCCACAGGACACGCGGCGTCGGGAGTCGCGAAGCGATTCTGGTCAACATAGGCACGGGCCTGCAGACTAAGAGCAATAGGTAGCTCGCCGTCCGACTGTCCGGTAAAGACCGAGCCCGAGTAGTTGACGCCGCATAGTATTCCATGCGCGTTTCTAAGGGCCGACGCTGCGTTACTTGGTGGGGCGCGCGGTTCCATACTGCAGTGCTCCTGCGGCTCGCTTCGCAGCCACCTGTCGCGGGGAGCCCCGTGCCGCTACGTAATAATACATTAAAGTTCTCCAACGACACGACTACATGCACACCGTTAAAGTTGAACTAGCGACACTGCGCAGGTAATAATCCGGTTTCCGTGCCGGGGAGCCGAGCACACTACACGCGCGCATAGTCAAGCGACTCCTGCCCGAGCGGCCGCACCAGCACACGCAGACGAGGCCCTAAGAAATATCAGCAATCCATAGTGGCCCAGCAGGGCCGATGTCCGCTAGGGCCACGAGGAATTTCTAAAAAAGAAACCTTCGTCCTAGAACGCAATGGGCAACTAAAGGGCACAGGTGTGGTTTTAGTCAGTAAAAGTCTCACACGCCCTCTCGCCCCGCCCTAGAGCGACAAAAATGATTTCCTCCTTAAAAGAACCACTGATCGCCACAGTAAGCCTGCATGGCTTATCCTTGAAGACCTTCAAGCAACCTATCAAGAACATAAACAAAAAAGAAACATTTCTAATACAATAAGGCACTGGGACTGCTAAGAAAACATTGATTTACAGCGTCTCCTGGCTTAGAATAAGATTATGAGAGATTTTACTGTCCTAGTTATGATACAGCCAGTTAAAAAGCCATTTACCAATTCAACTTTTTATATCATAACTGGAAAAATAATTGGATTAAAGTAGGCGATCTTTGTCATTTCTTCATCAGAGGCTTCATGGCAGCCTCACCTCACTCGGACCTCTATTCTGCTTCGGCTGTAATGACTAATGCCCACTTGTATCAAACGACGTTTTTCAACACACTTAAAAACGCGTAAAAAGATATAAAGTTTCTAAAAAATAAACCGTAACTAATTATTGTGAGAGATCACGATGTGCGGCGCTCTCTGTTTTCTTACATTATTATTAAAAAACAAGCAGTCTCATAGTCTGCCAATTTATGCATTATCATGTCATTTATATGCAAATTATTGTAATGCCCAAAAGTACAACTAGGGCTTTCAATACCGGTATTCCGAGATCCCGTAAAACGGTAATCACGGATATATATTGGTATTTTTAAATCATGGTATTGACGAATCAATACCGTGGTCACGGTATTGAACTTAGTTCAATTAGAACATTAATAAAACTATTAACATTACACTAATACAGGTATTGGAAAAGACCGGTATTTGAAAGCCCTACCTTAAACCACTTAAACCTAAGCATGCGCTTTGTGGCGCTCAACTTTAAAGTTAACAACTTATAACTTCTAGCATAATTGCACTTAAAAAGTTTTAACCTATCTTGAACAATGCTGACAATAAATCCTTTTAAAAATAACCAACTGGTTTAATATAACATATTACTATAAAATGTTGATCGAAGATAAAATCTTATAAAATCTCGTCCCCGTCGAACTGACTAGGTTTCTAGATAGTAAATGCAATATCGTAAAAATAAAAAATGACGTATCTAGGTTCATGAAGTTTTTTCTTTCATTCCCAGGTTTTACTAAAATCACTCTCTAATCTAATCTATGAGCTCTAAAAGGTAATATCACATTTTTACTTTTACATTTTTTAATAGTACCTTCCCCATCGAAAATATGGCATATGTAATTTTACCACAAGTGGTGTATAGAGCTCATATTAAAGGGCCTATTACACTAATCGATATTCAGACAGTCAGTCGATGTCGCGTAGTGTAATAAGGGTTAGACCGGTCTTACTCGGAACAAAAAATAAGACAGTCTGAATATCGTGTGCTGAATATCGCGTAGTGTAATAGGCCGTTTAGCGCCCACATTTGAGTCATTTTAGTTTCTACCTCCTCTGTGCGATTATTTCTTCAAAGTTCGGTTCCAGCTCTCGGATTCTGTCTAACAACACATCAGCTAGGTTTAGGTCCCGATCTGTATCTAGAAAAAACAATCTGTTGTTATTTTATGAACAAGTAGTACCAGCTTTTCTTCAATTAGTAATTGTTCGCAACTCTAACAATTAGTAAGTTTACGGACAACACTACTGACAACCGGATGCGCCGATAGTCTGTGGAACACACGACTTTTCCTTTTTCCTGTTTTCTTGGAACAACTAACTTAAGAATTATGAGAAATTATATAACTGTGAGGACATTGCTGACTTTGTATCCATTGGAAGAATACATTACTTAAGGAAGAAACAAGTCGTTTTTTGTTCTCGACATCACTTGTATCTGTTCAACTATTCAACAGTAATTAATATATTCAATTACCTAACTAAATTGTTCACAGTAAAATAGACTGTCCCCTGTTGTTAAGTAAATTTAATTTTAACCTATCTCACAACTATCCATTCAAACTACTATGTCCCCCATTCTGAAAGACTATTTCAGGGTCTAACTCCCCAATCCGAAGACTTTGTAGGCTTCTAAATAATTGCGATAAAAGCATAGATATCTATCACAATACCAGTTCTGCGTTATTTAATTTTTTGTTTATATATGGCAGCATAAAGCCGAGAACAATTTGCCTGCTGCGGTCTTCCCGTCCAACTATAATTTAGGTGTCTTCAAGGCTAGAGTAAATAGGCTCTTAATAAACTAGTGCGCCTCACCATCAATGATTGCATCACTGCTTACCATCAGGTGGGATCGCAGTCAAGCACTGGTTTATATCAATAAAAAAAAAGATAGGAGCCTTTTTGGTCTCGCACAGTTTTTTTTTAATTATTATTGATAGCCTCACGTTTGACCCTTATCTCCCCTGATGGTAAGCAGTCGATGAGCATGCTTGCCTAGAAGTAACCTACTCATTAAGGTCTTATTTTTATTCTTTATAATGCTTTTTATTTTTATTTCAATTAATATAGAGATAGTTACTTTTTATTTTACTGTTTTGTCCTGTGTCAGTCACAAATAAATGTTTTTCTTTCTTTTTTTTTGATATTTATTGTACATCTATTCAAAAATTTCACTACTAGGATTTTACAAGTATTATACTTGTAAAATCCTTTTAGTTTTAATATAATTTAAGCATGCTGTGTCTATCGTACAATATTGTACAATTGGTTTCTCTAATAGCCCGTATCTTCTGATTGTAAAGTGTAACAATTGTAAGGCCAAAAAATAAATAGGCTTGTGTTTGATCACTATCTCACCTGATGGTAAGCGATGGTGTCGTCGATAAATAAGGCTACGTTTCAAAAATCGCAAAGAACACTGGACAGCCGCGAATTACATAAGTGGACTACGGGTTCCAGAAACATTAAGCTGCATATTTACACATGACTGACTCCACCATGCTATTGACATGCAGAAGAAACAAAAAAACCTCACCATCGAAATAAATGAGCTCGCACTTGTCCTTGCACTCTGGGCTCTTCGCTATGATCGTGCGCAGAGCTTTAAAGAAGTCGGCCACTGTCTCCTCTCGATTTATACCGGCCAACTCTGAAAACAAACAATTAATAACAATATTCCACCATTTCCACACAACGCAATCTAGTCCCCAACTAAACAGAGCTTGTGCTGAGTACTAAACAACTGATAAACATATGTATATATTTCTAAATATATCCATATTATAGATAAATTCACACCCACACACAAGATAAATCATGATCATGACACACACATTTGTCTTGGGCTTGTTACGATCTCCGGCATAGCAGTTAGTAGGACCACTAACCACTAGACCAAAAGGGCAGTCAAAAATTATTGAGTATACTATATGGGACCATGTCCGTCCTACCTACAGTGTTCAAACCCTGCTCGCCTTGGGGTTTGTCAAAGAGCAATGGAGTGCTGCATTCTTGATGTCCAAAAAGCTGACAGAAAAAGAAACGCAACTCTGTGCTCAAACGATCCACGTTTGTATTAAAGTAAGAAAAAAAAAGGTTGCCAGTCTAAAACGGGTTTCGATGAGGGGTTCGAAGAACATTTCGAGTCTCTGATCCCTCCAACGCGAGGGTGTTGGAAGGGCAGTGCGTCTTTTGCAAAGACTGCTGCCCAATCCCGAAGAACCAAGACAAAAATCAACAGTCTGCAGCGGAAAATGGCTATTCGTATCGCACGTGGTTACGGAATCACATATTTTGAGGCGACAGCACTACTGGGACTCTTTCCACCGCTGGGTTACCTGTCCGATAGAGACGCGAGGGTTTATAACAGGATTCGCGCACTGCACCAAAGTGGACTTCTGTGTACTTCAGTGGTTTGATTGCATAACAACGTGCCAAGAATAGCTAATTGTAAGGCTAATGTGACCGGCAGCCGCAATTTCCACGCAGACGTATTATCGAAGCCGTCCTGCAGCACTTCAACGTCTGGCTGAAAGGGTGCTACTGCAACTGAATAGAATTAGGCGTGAGGTCACAGCAAATTTCCACCATTACGAAAACGACCTACATTTTCTTTTTTTTTTGCTTCTTGGGCTACATTCCTATCCATACATTCATTAATTTAATTTTTCTACATAATTAACTTTAAGTTGGCCTAGATAAGTTTTTGCTAAAATGTGTATTTATAAATTGATGTCACACTAGAATTCAAAAGCTTACAATAATACTATAATCATTTTTTATTGACCTTTAAGTGTTTGTTACACTGTAAAAAGCTTCAAGCGCATGTTATTCTGTAAAAAATAATAATATTGGAACAAGAGTAACCTTTGCTCAGGTCTCGGTTCTTCAGCACTTTATACAGAGTGTACATGGGCGTGCCTCCGATCGCAGACAGGTAGACGGGCAGACGGTTCGGCCGGTAGATCTTGTACGCAAAGTTCTTGTAGATCCGGTTCCTCACTCCGGCCACGTGCTTCTCTATTTCGGTTAGGGGCTGGAACGGAACTGAGGTGTTATGACTGTTGGGATTTATGGGTCCAAATTATAATGATTGGTGAAACTTCACAACCTGAGAAAATAGTGTATGATCGGCGGCCGTGTTAAGAATTACTTTAACAAATATTAATTTATTTAAACTTCATGTACAGTAGTGGTACCTAGGTGAACTGGCAATCTCTACCAGACAACCTTTGAGTTAAACAAGTTTTCAATGAAAATATTTTTTTTATAACAAGCTTTTATAGCGCGGTATATAACTACATAATTAATATTCATCAAGACCATTTCAAAAAGCTCAAACACAATAGGGTTGAATTCCTATGGCCACCTTCCGGTTCCATCATCAGATCAGCTCCATGTCACAATAATTTTGCATTGTCATCTGATTAACACATGCATGCCCATGAAGTGGATCAAATTAATTTTTAAAGATTGATTACAGACAAACAATCATCAGGACCGGTAAAACTAAAAATAAAAGCTTGTAAAAAGACAACAAGAAATTGATAGAAATTGATTTTTTTTATTTTTTAAATGGCTCATCATCAGTCACAAGAAATTAATTATATAAAAGGAGAAACTGACTGACTGACATATTAACGCACAGCCGAAACTACTGGGACTAAGAGCGTGAAAGGAGAGGTCAAAAATGGGCTGTTATTCTTAGAACACCAATGTGATATACCTTATAAGAAAACTTATTTATTACGTTAGACGATCATGATAAAATATGGATTTTTCAGTCCTCCGTTTTTGTAAAAAGCTGAAAAATATTTCATTAAAAACAAAATGCTCATTTTTTCTGTTTATTTATTCCTACGCAATAGAATTATTTAAAATGTAGCTAAAATTGCCGTATCTATTAAATACCCTAAGTTTTTATTATGATATCAGCTGCCGTTTTATGAAATAAAAACAGAACATATATATTATCGTGATAATGCAATATCAAAACGTGTCGAAAGAAGGTGAAATCCATAAACGTTAGATTGACAATTTGTCAACTTGACGTTTGACGTTGAAAAACACACATATGCACTTTAGGTCATTGAGATACACATACACAGATACAAAGTTATACTGTCACGTCAATTACAACAGGGTTGCAAACCCTATAAAATAATGTATAGTGATTCAAGCTTATATCTTTTCCACTTCACTTAAAAAAAAAACGGAGGACTGTAAAATGTTATTTAATGCTCAAAAAATCAAGATAATTATGCTCTTTCAGCCTGTATAAGTCAGATTGCGGTTCAATTTTTTAATTATTTTTAGCCCAAGCTCCATACATTTAATGAACGTCTCCTTTGCACGAGCTTTCCTTTTATAATGTAGGCGAGCACTAAGTGAGGATTTTCCCACCGAGGAGAATTCACCCCATAAGGGGATGAAATGATGTTCCAAAGTTTGTATGGAGAAACCTATTTTCACGTATGCGAAGCCACTGGTAAAAGCTAGTGACCAATATTCATCAAGATTAGATAATAAAAAAATTAGTATATGGCATGGCCATAGTTCAAAGAATTACTTTTGGGCAAATATTACTTACACTACAAGCCTCTAACTTAGCAACGTCGATTCTATCCGGTGGGTTCATGTCCTCGAGCTGGGGTGGGCTGTAGAGCGACTTGGTGGCCACGATGAACAGCTTCCTGACGGGGAACACGACGCCCTGCCGATCCTCATACACGCGCATGTTCTCGAGGAAACCGAAGAACTTGGCGCCGTCTGACGGTAAGATGTGGACCAGGTACCCTTCGAAGTAGCTGCAGGCCATCCATACTGCGTAGTTCAATGATACTTTTTTCTTTTTAGCCTGAAATTTAAGATGGATATAATGTATGAGGTGAGCTATAGAATATGCACTTTTATACATATAATATGATGATAGATTTCTGTCCTTGTTTGTCTATTTGAACAAGTCAACGATAGCATAAAGCATCATAGCATAATCAGCCTTTTTAATGTTCACACTGCTGCGACTCAGGCCTAGGGAATGGGCCATAATCCACCAGGCGAGTCTTCGAATTTTTGGTTTTAGGACATGTTTTTGACACCGGTTTCTTCACGATGTTTTCCTCCACCGCTACCACCGTACTCTCACAGTGGTGATGAAATAAATTACACAAAGTAATGCGCCTGGCTGGGTTTGAAGCCACGATCTATAACTCGTAAGTCAGTCCTGTAGTGGCTCGGTGCTGTGGTGCTCCACAGCTCCAGACAAAAAGTAGTAAAATATATAAATAAAATTTCATGATATTCAGGGGGTTTATGCTTTTTAAATCAAATATCCAGATAATTTTAAATCTCCCTAAGGCGATAAATCATTTTGGGGCTTGGGTAGGGCTGGATTCAATAATAAAGAATTTGGTATGCTTACAACTTCCGGATACTTCGCGACCACGGTAGCGATCAAAATAAAAAAGAAAGTTTTATCCATCAAAATCTGTTCGTTGAACAGTAAGAACCCGGCGGTCGCAGCGAACATTCCAGCTTGGTTTATGTTGACTTTGTTCAGCAGCTGGACGTCTATGGCGCGCTTGTTGTACACCACGTCGTAAGCTACCGCGCAGGCACCGTACATCGCGCGCACCGTTAGTGCGTAGAGGACGTATCGCGCTGAAAATGAAATACATAAAATCATCATCATCATCTTCCTGCCCTTGTCCCGTGTTATTTGGGGTCGGCGCTACACGTTTTCTTCTTCCATTCTGCCCTGTCTCTCGTCATACTATCACTAACTTCCTTTTCTTTCATATCACACAAAAAACACACACATAAAATAATGTACACTAAAAAAGCGACACAACGCATTTGCACATACTTAATTCTATGTGTGTGCAACGGCGGACTCATCGCTGACAGCGATATTGATGTATCAGAAATTAGTATAATCAGGTAAAAATCTTTATTTGTTTATAAAAGGTAACCTTTTTTTTTAGGTGGGAAAATCATCTAATGACCATCTTCCCGCTCTTGGGCGAAGCGAGAAATAGTGTCAGACTTTTACTGACTAATAACCCACTCCTGATCCTTCGTTGCCTTCTTCCCAGGGCCCGGGTTTCGCTTTCACACTACCCATGGCCCCAGTAGGCTTCGACCCTGCTGGGGCCCTACAATTTGCTGACATCTCCCTCAGGCGCGCGTGGAACAATACGTGCCGTCGACGACTTGGGCTTGGTCCGGACGGTTACCGGACGGTCGGATGGCGGGCTACCCATTGCTCGCCGTCCGCAAGCTCACGCCTACGGTGGCCGGAAATCGAGATTGGAATCCCGGCGGCGGTTGGGGCGCGAGGACCGTGACCGTTGCCTCACGGGATCGGCCGCCTCCTTTGCTAGCATTACTCCTTCGTAGAAGGAAGCGACCGCCTGCAACTCCTCGCTCCGGACCATAGCCTGTACCAAGGCCCGGCGCGAGAGATCGCCGCCGCCGTTTGCGCCCACAAGGACACGGCGTTGCTCTGCCCAAGCGGGGCACACCTCCACCGTGTCCTCCGGGCGGTCCACATAGTGGCAACACCCGGGCGTCGCTTCCGCACGAATCCTGTGCAGGAACTTCCCGAACTTCCCGTGTTCGGTGAGAACCTGCGTCATGCAGAAGGTGAGGACGCCGTGAGGTCTTTCCAACCACACCTCAAAGAGGGGACTTTCCGCCTTAATTGTGGCGTGCCCAAAAAGGGTAACCTTTGGAAGTCCTGCTCCTAATACGAACTTTCTAACTAATAAAAAGCTGTACAAATCTGGAAATAGGTAATCTCGTTCAGTGGCAGATTTACAAATTTTCAAGGCACAGGAAGGATTGGCTTAACCGCCTGGCCCAGAGGAAGGATACCTCTAAGATAAAAAACCACCTAATCCTAAGTTCAGAGGCGTGGCGAGGGGATGAATGGCTGGAGGGAGTTTTTGCCGCCCTTGCCTCTACAATTGTCATCTCTTGCATTATTTTTACAATCAAAAAAATTCAGTTTCGTGCCTTATTTTCTTGTTTCGTTGTTGTTTTCGTATTTTACCCGACTGCAAGAAGGGTTATGTTTTTCGCGCGTATCTTGTATGTATGTATGTAATATTCTTTATTACTTCATATCTTCCAAACCGCTGAACGGATTTACATAATCACGAGTAGCATATCGTTAGATTCGTCTTGTTAACCCAAGTGTTCTTAGATAGGTGAGGTTGAAAAAAAATCAGCATAACCACTGTGGGACGCTATACATTAGAGTTAAATTTTTTTTTTTTTTGGGTACTGCAATATGGGTATCAAATTCAAGAGCTCATCATGAGGATTCCAAAATGGTATATGATGACCATATAAAAAAAAATTACAATAGGAAATATGTCATTTATTGTTCCGCTGACATTTTGGGTTAGGTTAGGTTAGGCTATTGGACGTCGCGGGGGGAGGACACCTCACACTCCCCTCCCCGCGGGCTTGAAGTGGCCTGCGTAGGCGGGCCGGCACTAGCCGGGGATCATGAATGGCGTATCAGCTCCCACGATCCCCGGTTCAAGTATGGAAGTGAACACTGAGGTGGTTTTTAGTCAGTAAGAGTCTGACTGACCCCTTCGCCTGCCCTAGGCGAAGGACATCCATGAGGATTATCCACCCCGGCAACAAAGAAAAAGGTTAGGTTACTCGAAGATATATCCCCCCTGGAAAAAATTAAGTCCCGTTCCTACGGGAAAATGATAAGCAGCCTAAGTTACTCCTTGTAACATCAACTATCCGTCAGTTGAGCACGCCATAATCATGGCGGTAAGTCCCCTCTTTGAGTAATGGCTGGAGAGGTGTCACGGCTTCCACACCTTCCGCATGACGCAGGCCCTCACCGGAGATGCTAAGTTCGGAAGGTTCCTGCACCGGATTCAGTCGGAAGAAAATGCTCGGGGATGTCGCCATAGTGCGGATCACTCGAAGGACATGGAAGAGCTTACGGTGGAAGTGTGCGTTGACCTCTATTGCTATTGTCCGAACCGAACAGATTTTCAATAACGTGTCCTGTACCACGTGTTTCTTAAAGAGATGTCAACAAAACCGTAGTGGCCCAGCAGGGCCGATGCCTACTAGAGCCTTGGGAGGAGTTCTGAAAAGATAACCCGTGGTCCTAGAACGCAAAGAGTAATTGAAGGAAGATACGTGTGGTTTTACTTAGTAAAACCTAGAGCCTCTCCGCCCTAGAGCGCGAAAAGTCATTAGATGATTACCTACACATATGACTGGCCTGTTGGTTTAGTGGTTAGTGGCCCTGACTGCTATGCCTGATATTAGCTGGAACAAACCAACAGATCACCAAAAATTAAAAAAAAAAACACATTTTTGTTATAAGTTTCGAATACACTTTAGGTAAACCAATGTTTTTTTGATAAACGAAAACTTCAATTTTATTTAAGATACAAAATAAGCGAGCCGGATGACTCGATAGGTTTGTGAACTTTAAAGTGATAAATGTACGCCTAAAATAGAGTGAACAAATAGTGTTATTAGATTATCATAACTAAAAAGTGTGAAAACAAGTAAATAATTAAAATAATCCAGACTAAAACCATCCCATCTAATGGGTCATGACTGTTGCAGTCAATATGTTCCGTATTAGAATTTATTATTTGTTTAATTTAAATTGGTTTTTACGCTACTGGACTGAACTTGTTTTTTTCTTTTTGGTTTTTATCTAAAGTAATTTTGGTAAAACTGTACTATACCGGACAACGAAATATTGGGTTTTTTGGGGTGAGGGGGGGAGGGGGGGTGTCCGCACCCCCCCAAACCCCCTCTCGAATCTAGGAAACACATACTTTTGGAGATATTGAAGATTCAAATTTTAAGGTTAGGAATCACAAAATCGTACATTTTACGCATTTTTGGGGCAGATTTTGGGGTTTTAGGGAGGAGAATCACCCTAAGCCCCTTGGACTATATCCCCATAGTAGCAATTGTATACTTTCATGTAAATAAAAATGAAAAAAATAAATTTTTTTGTCGGGGAGCGCTCTACCATTGTCTACAAATATTTGTGCACTGAAATATAGTTTTCTGGATGGTTTAAAAAAAAATAACCCTAACCTAACCTCCCACTGTAGCAATTGTATACTTTCATGTATTTAGATGAAAAATAAACATTTTTGTTGTGTCGGAGAGCGCTCTACCATTGTATAAAAATATTTGTGCACTGAAATATAGCTTTCTGGATGGTTTAAAAAAAAAATAACCCTAACCTAACCTCCCACTGTAGCAATTGTATACTTTCATGTAAATTAAATAATAAGAGCTTGATAAATTAAACACTAAATTATAATAAACTATTTATTAAGTAGGTAGTAACATAAATTTTACTTTTTTCAAATATTATTAATTTAGCATTGGACAAGCTAAATTCACTTAAATGATGTATAATATGTCATTTGGCTATATTACTCGTCATTTGGCCATATTATTCGTCATTTTTAATGTAAATAAAAGAAAATTTGCGTTTTGTTAAATATTGATTGTGGCTGTATGAACTAATACCTTTGTCATAATATTACAAACAAAGTAAAAAGTGAACGAAATCTGTCAAAATGGCGTCAATTAATACGAAAAATAATCGATTTTCATTATTTTGTTTCTCAAAAACTATATGTTTCCTAACATTGAGACTTTGCGTAATTACTTTTTAGACATAAACCTTTCCAATATAAAATTATGAGCGTAAAACTCGTTGTCCGGTATAGTACAGTTTAGCCGTAATTTTTTACGCAGTCTGATATTTTTAATTTTTTAATTTATTTTTTTATTGTCTTGAATTGTTCGGGTACACCGGGTAACCAGGGTAACACAAACGGTTATTGCATATTTAAATATGGAGAATGGGTCTCGCTAGTTCACGTGCAATATTGACGTCATATATTGTAGCGTTATAGAAATACCGCATTCGGGGAAAAAAAATTTTTTAAGTTCAAGGTGTTTTAAGTTTTTATTTTTTAATTCTAATTGATTTTTTCTACTCTCGGAATGTGCAATGACAAGTGAGAGAGGAAAATTATCAGCAAAATTTGTTGCAGACTTCTATCTGTGAGACATCAGAAAACCGTCATGCAAAAATCTTTTTGATCTCTATGACGTAGCAAAAAAAAAAAACGGTCCCCAAATTTGCCGCCCTAGCCTCAAGCCTACTCAGCCTGCTGGTAAATCCACCACTGATCTCGATTGCTGATTTCGATATTAGTCGCGAGATCATCCGAGAGTAGGTAATGGTGCATACAAGGTAAGCGTACATACGGATTATAGAGAAAATAAACTGCTATTTGTCAATCATGTAAGACCGAGCTTGAAAATGGGATTACTCTGACTGGGATAGGACACGTCTTGATTGAAAATGAGCTCATTTATTGGACTAGGATATAATATGTTAAGTTTTTATTGTGATCTTATACTTAAGTTTTTATTAGATAGGTAATGCTAAAACGAGTGTAACGAACTATGAAATTAGAACATCCTGTCATATAGTCATTATTCATTCACTACGGGCCTCTTATCAGCATGAGAATTTAATGTACGGTTGTGAATAACATTTTATGAATTTTTGCACACGTCGTCGTGGCCGCTGTAGGCCTTGGGCGCCGTATTATCGATACGGCTGATACGTCGGTAGCTACGCCTCTGCCGCGAACTCTACCTACACTGTTTTTTATATTTCTATGCTACAGGCTTTATAGAAAGCGAAAAGCGTCATTTTAATTAACACTGATACATAAGATGATGTATTGCAGAATGTGAAGAAAGTTGCACTGTCAAAAGAAGAAACATAAAACTCAAGGGCTGATTGCAGATATAAACTAAGGGTCGGCCCCCACCGGAGACGCCTTGGGCATCGGGAATTTGAGATTTCAAGATTGACGGGGCCAGTTGAGAACCAAGCCCGGGTGGATGGCGCGTTACGTCCGCGCGCCTCAGACAGATGTCAGCAAGATTGACGGGGCCAGTTGAGAACCAAGCCCCGGTGGATGGCGCGTTATGTCCGCGCGCCTCAGACAGATGTTAGCAAGATTTACGGGGCCAGTTAAGGTCGATACCGGCCCGAGGTGCGGATAGTTCGAAGAAGTTACGTGGCAATCACAAACGACAACCAAAGGAACACGGAGGGTCACATCAACATCATCTTCCTGCCCTTGTCCCGTGTTATATGGGGTCGGCGCCACAGGAACACCGAGGGTATTAGTCAGTAAAAGTCTGACACTTCCTCTCACCGTCATTTGATGACTTCCCACGTAAAAAAAAGTGGGGAATCTGGGAAATGAAGATTTAAACAAGTTTTCAATGAAAATCATAGCAAGCTTTTATAGCACGGTCTGGTACCTATATAATAATACTCATCAATACCATTTTAAAAAGTTCAAACACGATAGGGTTATCTTATTGCGATTATTATCGAGATCCTATGGCCATCTTTCAGCTCTATCATCAGACCCTGATTACCATCTGGCACCAAAGTACTCGTCAAGATGTATCAAACGAGGTCAAACTCGATGGGGTTGTGTCGTTTAAATACCGAGTTCCTATGGCCACTCCCGGTTCCATCAACAGATCAGCTCCATGTCACAATGACATCTAATTAACACATGCATGCATCAGCACAATCGGAAACCGGGAAGTGGATCAAAAATTTGCAAGATTTGATTACAGACAAGCAAACATCGGGACAGGCGAAACTAAATAAAAACATGTAAAAATACATTATTACTCACCAATACTATACATCCAAATGTGCTTGTTACTAAAGTCCAGACTCCGGGACCCTGCAATCAACAAGAGGGTTACTGTACTTGTAATGATAAACTTTTTAGACACCATGTTTGATCACTATGGAAGCTAAACTGTAATGTAAAACAATGCTGCAGCTTGCTCTTTCCTACATCAGCGCTTATCACATGTACACTGCAAGGTACAGTCAACAAAACAGGTAGCTGCATGCTTCCGTCCTTCTGCCTCCTTTCCTCGCATTACTGCTTCGAAGAAGCCCACCTTCCATTCCCTGGTGCTTCGTACCATGGCTTGAACCACGACCGAACGCAAAAGGTCGCCGCCACCGAAACCCTTCATGAGGATTATTCCATTTAATTTTTTTGCTGTTGGTTAAAGCAATATTATTTATGTTGGTCCGTTTCCTTATGCCTGTGATCCTTTGTCTATCTATGCATTTTAGGTTTCAAGATGCTCCGTTTCTGCTCTTTAGTATTTTTTTTTAACCACAACTATCACACAACGCCGTCTAGCCCCAAGCTGAGCAGAGCTTGTGTTATGATTACTAGACAACTGATAAACATAGTTATATATTTCTAAATACTATACTACTACAGATAATTTACACCCACACTACTATTATAGATAAATTACACCCAGACACAGAACAAATGATCGTGATCTCATCACACAAACATTAGTTCTGGGTGGGAATCGAACCCACGACCTCCGGCATAGCAGTCAGGTAGACCAACAGGCCAGTCCGAATAATTTTTCTTTCAGATTTTGTACTAAACACCCATGTTTTTATATAGACTCCCGCCTATCATACGCGTGCCACACACGCATGTAACACTAAAGTCATACCAACTGCCCTAAGTAGATTTGCGCCGAGTATTTTTTTTAAAGTACCAAAATTTTATTCAGGTGAAGTCTATAAATCTTTTTGTGGTTCAGTACCTCAAAAGGAAAAAACGGAACCCTTATAGGATCACTTTGTTGTTCGTCCGTCTGTCTGTCTGTCAAGACCCTTTATCTCGGTAACGCGGAGGTATAGAGTTGAAATTAAAACCGTATACTCAGGTCTGCGGTCCCTTGCACTGTGAAAAAATCAAACTTCTGAGTTAAAGAAAAAAAAAGTTACGGCCGCAAAAAAAACTGTATTTCGACACTCTCAAGGGAATCAAAATTCATAGGGTACTTCCCGTTGACCTAGAATCTTAAAATGTGGCATGTAACGAGGTCTCATAGCACAAGTATAGAAAAAAATCTGAAAACTGTAAATTTGTAGTTACGTCACAAAAAGAAACTTTTTTGCTATTCGGAAAAATCTTCGTATCTTAATTCGGGAATTGAACTGTTTTCATTTCATAGGTAAATTTGTACGGAACCCTCAGTGCGCGAGTCTGACTCGCACTTGACCGGTTTTCTTATTTATATAAACTAGTGCTTCACTGCGATCCCACCTGATGATAAGCAGTGATACAATCGTTGATGGTGAGGCGCACGTTTATTGAGAGCCAATTCACTGTAGCCTTGAAGAAACCTAAATATACTTAATAAATAGGTCGTTAGGTACCGGTATATCGTTATGTCTCTTTGACTGTATTGAAGAAAAGTAGGTAATAAACAATCTATAACACTGTCTCATTATATTTATATATCTGTACTTTTTTGGCTAGTAATAGTTGCTCTCCACTTAATTTTTTTTGTGTATTGGTTTGTTTTGTCAACTATACTTTAGCGTAGGTAATAGGAGCTTTGACCTCATAAGCAGTTGGAATATAGTTTGTTCTTTAAGTTTGTTATACAAAACAGTGGAGCTTTTAAGTTGTAATCTGAAGCCGGTAACGTTGTAAACATTTATGAGAACATAAAAACACAACACAAAGCACAAAGGTACATTTAAAATCATGTTTTATAAAATCGAAGTTTGTAAGCTTCCTTATTGCTAAGTACCATTCCATTTCCATTCCACTTTTTCTGCAAATTTTTTGAGCTTAGTAGAATTTCTATTTGACGGATTGTCCAACAAAAATCAGAATTATGCTTGATACCTACTGATAGTCATGCATGGCATGCACTGACATACATCTTAGACATATAGGTAGACCAACTAGCTTTTGCCCACGACTTTTTTTTCGAAGACTTCGTTCGTGTTAGAGTCGAATGTTTCTACTTACCTACTAATTTTTTGATTGTCATCTTTTATGCGCGCGTGTAATACCTAACAAGGCTTTTTTTTTGTTCTTTTCTGCACCATGGCAATCTGTCCTAGAACGATAAGCCACGGTTGACCGACTTTTAGTCCGTTTATGTTTCTTTGTATTAAATGGGAGCGGTTTCAGGGTAGCTCTCATCTCCGTATGCGAATAACAAGACTTGATTATTATTTTCTTGACAAGTTGCCTATTTTAAAACTATGCCATCTATCACTTATGATATTTTTTTAAATCAAATGATGTAAAGTGCAATTGTGTTCAAAATGAAATACTTACTTAGAATGAATTAGTATTGTATTTATTTGGATAAGGACTCCGCAAATAATGCATTATTTTAGAAAAAATATAAAATTACTATAAAAAAGGTTATAATGAGCTAACCTTAATACCATTTTTTAAGGATGGCTTACTATGACCTGATTACTAGATAGGTACATAATATATGCTGTTGCCATGTTTTATAAGAACTTTTAAACGGGAAATTTTTTGTCACACATCATTTTACGTAACTTTAACCATATAGAAAGAAAGAAAGAAAAAGAAGAAAGAAAAACGTTTATTCGTACCTCACACATAGGTACAGTAAAATTAAAATACACTATAATAGGTACATTGGAATTTAAATATATTAGAATTGAGTATAAAAAATAACTGTATGATCTGTGCAAGGCCAAGAAAGCACCTAACTCAGCATTTGCTGCGATATTTAAACCGTATATGCAGCGCATGCAAGAAGCTCTCAAAAGGAATAATAATCCCCCGATTTTGCAACATTTATTGTTGAGACTCTGCTTCTACTGATTATTAATAGTATAATGGTACCTATAATATCCTTCCTCAATAAATGAGCTATCTAACATTGAAAGAATTTGTCAAATCAGGCCAGTAGTTTGAGTTTGGTGGAGTGGAATATTATATTATATTATTTTTATTGAACTTAATCAGTTACATAATTTAGACAGTTTCTACAACAATTAACTCATACCAAGAAAAGTAATTCAACAATGTAAAATGAATTGAACTCTATTTGTAGATAGAAAGAATATCAATATCTGTAGATACAGAGGTGTAGCGTGAAGAAAGAGTACGAAAGAAAAAACGTTTATTCGTACCTCACACATGCAGTAGAATTAAAATACAGTAGAATTAAGCATGAAAAAATAACTTTAAAATCTGTGCAAGGCTAAAAAGGCACCTAACTCAGCATATGTTATTTAAAATGATAAATAACGCAGCTGTCGCAACCCAGCGTTCAACCACATCATTGCTTACAATCAGGTGAAAAAATTGGTCAAAAGAGTGCCAACCTATTATAAAAATACCCTCATTCTTAAAGAAGCGAGGGCCACATCGCCTAAGCCTCACTACACTACTTTATAGACAAAAAAATACAGAATTTTATAAAATAACTTACCAAATGCAATACCGCCAACCAACAAAACTTTAAAGTAATAAATTTGCTTGTTTTGATCCATATTTGGTATCTGTGAAAGAAACAATTTGGATTCACAATTAAAAATATAGCATAATCATGTCCTACTCCTATATTCCTTCTTTACTTTGCATTCCAGGAAACCAGAAAGGAGTTTCCCTTTTGGAAGCAAACCCATAGACCCAGGCTTCGGCCCCGCTGGGCTACGGACGGTCCACCCATGTGCTACGATCTATATGAATCAATACTATAAGCATGAACAGGTAACAGATGATAGACAGAGTTAGTTACTTACTTTTACAATTTATAATTTCATAGTCTGGATTCATTTGCATAAAAACAGTAAAGTCCAAATTGACGCCACTAAGAATGGTTTAAAAATAGATTATTATTCACTACCTACATCAGCTGCTATTGAGATAGTAGACCATAAGAAAAAAGAACCCAAAAGATTTGATTGATAAGCTGTAATAGTAGCCTGGAAAAAGATAGTATAACAACACTTTAGTGTCTTTCTTGCAAAACTTATTGCCTTGATTCAATTAAGTTTCCCCATTTCCTTAAAAAATAGGTACTTATGTCTTCAAAATACAATTATAGTAGTGATAAATTAAAATGTATGTAGGTACAAATGCAATACTAACCTGGTTTCATTTATTCCCTAGATAAATTATAATAACATCACTGTTAACAAAAAATGCTCATTGATGTGATAAATAACATGATCAAACAACAAACTTCAAAGTTTAAGACATAAACTAAAATTAACCTAATATTATTCTATTACGTATGGAAAGAAAATTGAAGGAGTTACTTCCGGTGTGTCATAAGCACCTATATAAAAAGTGAAAAAATACTCTGTGACATGCACCTAGCCCAATTAACTATTTATTTATCTAACTAAATGTCATCAAAAATGTCGTCATAATTTTGGATTTTAAAAAATCTTTTGTGTTGTTTACATATCAGCTGTCATCACAGAGTACTATTTTATAGCTGAAAGCTGTCATTGTCAATTATTGTCAAATAATCAAAGATACAAGACCTGAGTAAAAGTTTTACAAGACCCTGCGTTCCGAATTGCGACAAAAGCGATAATCCAACCAACGCGCAAAACGTCACAATTATTACTCAATAGCCTTATATTTTCTGACTATTAAATTTAGTTGCATTCGTGATATAATAAATTTTATCCACCTTTTAACCATCTTTTATCGCAATTCAGAATACTGGGTCATCAAAACATTGCATATAATTCTAATAAGCCAAGCCCAGGCCTACCTTTCGGCTTCATCATCAGCGTGTGTATGCATTTTGCGTAACTCTGTTGATAGTTCAAGTGATAACAATGTGCATCATTGAACTGTCAAACAGATAGTTTCGTATTGCTTTACTTCAGTGACCAACTGCAGTGACGTTATTAGCCACTGGTGCCTTTGATAGTCACCGTAACACGTTTTGACAGAAGTTATTGTATCGATACTTTTAAAATTGCGATTGAGTAAGCTTTTGAAGCTGTATAATAGTCGATAAAGTTTTAGAGTGGCCACAATAGGCACCGTAATTTTTTATAATTCACGATATTCCACCGTAATTCGTTAGTCACTTGTGTGATATGTAATACCAATTTTATGAAATTGTCAGTTGACAACTAAGTTTAGTGTGCAACGAATGCTAGTTGTCAACTGTTATTGAAAAAGTTAGCCAATAGCCCCCCATATCAGTTCGATATATCCTTCCCCTCTTCTTTCAGTCAGTCATCGACTACACGTATACCTAAACAAAGCAATTTTACTTGTTACGTCAGTTCTGCTGTGATCCTATGAGGATCATAACAATATTTCTAAGGGACCAACTTGGAAGCATAACCTTTCAAACAAAAAATCAATTTTCAAAATCGGTCCACAATTTACCGAGAAATCGGAAAACTTACTAAAAAAATACATTCAGCCGGACATAGAACCTCTTTCTTTGTGAAGTTGGTTACAAAACCAGTGGTTTACTGCGATCCCTGATGGTACCTAAGCAGTGATGCCAGATGCAATCGTTGTTGGTGAGGCGAACTAGTTTTTAAGAGCCTATTCACTCCAGCCTTGAAGAGACCTAAATTATAATCGGACGGAAATACCGCACCAGGCAAATTGTTCCAGTCCTTCGATGTAGGTACGCGGTATAAACGACGATAAATATCGAATCAGGAATCAGCCTTCTTGGGAAGTCAATATCACAATAAAATTCTCAGCTATAAGAAATAGTTTTGCGTTTAAGAAAGGTGTGCCTGGGAGGTGATATATGTGCAGATGGTCAGACCGTCAGAGCGATAGTTGATGCAGTAGGAAGTTCGATCTACAGTGGACACCACTGGCAGTGTGTGGTTGTCGGCTTGCATCAAGGGCTGACACTCAGCCCTCGGCTCCCGATGATAATGGACGCTGAGACGTCGGACATTCAGGAAGAGACTTCCTGGTATATGCTCTTTGCCAATGACATTTTACTGATTGCCGAGAGGTCCAGAGCGGATTGGAGGTGTGGTGGCAGACTGCAAAGTGTTGGCCTAAAATTAAGCAGCACCAAAACTGAATATTTGTTCTGTGATTTCAGCGATCTCTCGAGTCCTGTAGTAGGTACATAGTCACAGAGTAAAAAAAGAGGCACACATATTTTGGCACTTTCACAGGAGCGGAGCTGTATATGGCAGCTAGTCTTCAATAAAAGGCACATTTTTACTTATTTTTTTTATTTAAAAATTCTTCATGTAGCCATCGAAAAAAAAAACTAGAACATTTTACATAGATAATAAATAATAGTCATTACATATGAAGTCATTACAAAAATAAAAGCAGTACACTGGGTGCACATAATTGTGATCGTTTTATGTCAAAGATAGATTAAATACCTAACGATTTAAATAACAAATAATAACAATGTCACCAATGTCCAGTGCAGACCAGATATTTAATGCTTTGGTTTTGGTGTTATTATTTATTTAAGCTTAGTTGATGCCCCGACAGAATAGCATTCTGAGGCTATAAGATGGAGTCTGAGGTATTCAGGTTGGCACAAACATTACACTTTTACACTTAACCATTCACAATGTCATTTGTATAACATCCCCACAAGTTACGAAATATTTCTTATAAAATTTAAAACTAAACTACAGATTAGCATTTTTTTTGTTGGTACTCGTATCATATCACCTCCTAACACTAATTAGCTCCTCGAAGTTAGGTTCAAGTTGCCTGATTCTATCAAGCAACACATCGGCCAAGTTTGATTCTGGGTCTGTATCTGTAACAAAATCATTTGATTAATTATCATTATCACCCTACAGTACACTTCTGGACCACGATTTATCTCGATGCTTGGCAATTCTCACCCCCTTGCAGTTCTGCGAAGATCGTCACTCCACTGAACCTGACGGCCGCGATCTCCAAAAATACGTCTATCTCAAGCTGTTCTGTCAATAACACGGCCAGCCTGTTGCCACTTCATTATGTTTATTACATATTCCGTAATAATCTTTTGAAACTTTGCTCAACGTTAATGAAGTTTTGTTGCTTTTGGGCCCTAACATAAAACTGCGATGCGACGTCGCATCGTAAAAATCTGCGAGTTCGCACGCCGCATTGCAAGAACTTGTGAATTAATTCGCATCGCACATTGTATGGTCACCTGAACCGATGTTTTGCCGCACGAAATCACATTGCAACAATTGCGCCGGGGCCTGCGATGCGGCGTCGTATCATAATTTTGTGTGGGAGTCCTTTCCCCGATTTTTGATAACATTTGAAGATGACTATTTCTCAAACTCTATTTTAGCCTGAAAACTTGTCAAAAGGTATTCAAGTATGGATACTCAATGAGAAACCCATGCTTAC
Organism: Mythimna pallens; assembly: GCA_961205895.1. Classification (NCBI taxonomy): domain Eukaryota; kingdom Metazoa; phylum Arthropoda; class Insecta; order Lepidoptera; family Noctuidae; genus Mythimna; species Mythimna pallens. The sequence continues at coordinate 1,031,366 of OY540843.1, read as the reverse complement.
CATCATAGAACACTAGTTCGACTCTGTCCCTGCATTCAGAGCTTCGCGCCAGGATGTTCTTCAGCGTGGTACAGAAATCATCACATACTTCTTCCACATTCACCTCGCCTAGGTCTGAAATATAACGTGTTTGTGAACATCGATGCTAAAATTCTGAGAAATATCTACAGAAGATTTAGAGGAATAAACAAGAAAAAAATAATTGTACCACAATTTATTGGTACTTTTAGCTCACGACGCGCGACGAAACGAAGTTGACTCAATGAATTTCCACAATGTTTCCCATACCTCTCCATACTCATGTTAACAGACCTTGATTAATTCACATTATTATTTTTTTTACCTTTGATCCAAGGTTTAGTACCTACAAATAAGACTTAAAAGCTATTGTAAGCAATAGAAATAAACACACACAAAGACAACACCATTTCTGAATTATATCTTCTTAGGGCCAAGACACAGTAAAAACAGCCTTTGAGACTCATAAATGGCCCTGTGTTGAGACACTATGCCCCGTCCAGATAACCAACAGAGAGATAACTCCCTAATTGATCATCAGACGAACGAAATGTCTCAACACAGGAGCATGCTATGTTGGTTACCAGGATGCTGTTGTGACTTCCCAGCATAAGGAGGGTTATAAGCGACCCAACCCATTTTTTCCGAATGACGACATAAAAGTCGTCAGTTTGAGCCTGCGCGAACATCTCGGAGGCACTGCAGAAACGAGGAAGGCCCAACAAGACCCTGAAGATATTACTATATTGGATGCGTAATGTGTCTAAGGACTTTTTGGTATGGATAACCCCTAGACCACCAATGTACAGTCCCTGACAGTATGCTTTAAACAGCGTGACCTTGACTTGGTCTGTACAGCGGGCGAATTTACGGGCCAGCATGTTGCCACGAACTGACAGAGCCCTGCGCTCCCTTTCTATGTCAATGTCATCCTCAAGGTCATCGGTAAGATAATGATTAAGTTCCTGATTTTCTATTATAGGTTGCCAACGACTAACCTCCATACAGCTCCGTATTCTCTATGACCTTGTATAGGGTGTGCAGCGGCGTAGCACACTCGGCGACCAGAGACACGGGCAGGCCGCTCGGCCGGTAGATGCGGTACACACAGTTCTTGTAGCTGCGGTTCTTAACGCCCGCGATGGACTTCTCCAAGTCATCCAGCGACTGCAACAGATCATCGTCAGCAGCCTCACATGGAATAGGCTCCTGGGAATTAGAGTTTTTCAATTTAAATAAATTTACTGTTAGTGACCTATCCCTGGACAGCACAAATGACTGCGCTCTTAACACTATATTATGGAATGATACGGTATAGGTTCCGATGTGGATTTGTTACAATTATAATTAAGTTTTGTTCACTTTACTGTAATAACTTTACATGGGTAGGATGAAAGCAGGGTGAAAATATGCATCTATAAGATGAAAGAAAAGGATCGGTAGCTACATTGTATGGATTCGACAGCTGTCACCCGCACCATCCTATAGCGATTGTAGTTTAAAGTACTACTTTACAGTAACTACGTAAGGAAAAAGGAGCAATCATCTTTAATTTTTGAAGTTTTTTGGGAAATAGATTGTTATGGAATAGCCATGATGTGTGATGTGGAGGAATAAGAAACAACACAGTTTGTAAATAGATGTTGACAGTTTGGACTAAGTATGAATGCTCGTAAGGGGGACCAAAGAACGACGGATGAATTATGAGAAAGACAACACGCACCATCACCATATATTTGAGGAGGAAGGTAGAAAAATGACGATGTCTTAATAGGACTCGAAGATTATCAAATGCCAGGTTTTGACTGTGAAGTGACACATTCAAGTCTATAACAGTTTTTTTTTTCGAACCTGTGAAAAATCACCGATTCTCACCGAACACGCTTCTAACATTGGGAGGTCATCTCTATTTGTTTTATTGAACAGCTGAAGATCCGGCGGACTGTACAGTGACTTGGTGATGACAATAAAGAGTTTCTTGACGGGCAGGACCACTCCCTCGCGCGACTCAAACGCTTCGATGTTTTGTATGAAGCCTCCGAACTTTCCGCCGTCCGAAGGTATCACGATCATGAGATATCCCTCGTAGAAGTTGCATGCCATCCCTACTCCATACTTAATGAAGGATTCGGTTTTGCCATCCATCTGAAAATTCAAGCAGTATTGAGCCACGATAGCTTTACAAATAAGTGAATGTCTACTTTTATTGACGTTTTATTTCGACCGAAATAACTTTCTCAGAACTGCAAATGGTTGTAAATAACCTTTAGTGCCCTTTGCTGTTGGAGTTAACCGGAAGTTTCAAATTCACTGAGATAAGAATAGGGCAAACACATAACGGTATACCAACCTGGGGCCTAATCATGATTTGTTCAAATGTCAGGCGTGCGAACGAGAAAAGAGGATGGAGTTATACGTACACGCTTTATGTAGCTCCCATCCCTTTAACAAATCAGTTTGGGTCGTAAAAGAGATCGCGGTTAGAGCACGTGATAGGGTACGGATCATATGATATGATAGCTCAGGGATGTTATGGATATGGAATTTTGAATCTGGATACGGATAGACGAGGAATAATATTACACCGGTTACGGATATTTTTTTTTAAATTATTATTGATAGGCTCGCGTTTGACCACTATCTCACCTGATGGTAAGGGATGGTATTTCGGATTATCCGCTAGTTTTAGTTACGAATATTGGAATTTTTTAAAGTAAAATACAAATAGTATGATTTAACTTTTATTTCTAGTTTTTCTAGTGCTTGACTGCGATCCCACCTGATGGTAAGCAGTGATGCAATCATTGATGGTGAGGCGCACTAGTTTATTAAGAGCCAATTCACTCTAGCCTTGAAGGCACTTAAATTATAGTTGGACGGGAAGACCGAAGTCTAGACTATCATTATTATGTTTAGCTGGGAAAACCAAAGAAAAGCCTGTCATACCTACTTGGGTTACGAGTACGACAGGTTTTCTTCATTTTGGTTATGACGGGTCATTTAGCCTCCAGTCTTTATCTGAAATTATCCGAACCTTCTATAACGGTTACGGTACGGAGCTCCATAACATCCCTGATACCAACTAGGTATAACCTACTTTTTCGAACTCAGTCACAGTCAAACATAATACCTGTCGCTGTGAGTATCGATAGTCATCAGTAGAATTATGTATGTATATATGTATCTATTATATAGCATATGTATGTATCTGCGTATCTATTATAATATAATATGTTTAATGCTGGTTTTGTTACACCAATGACAGCCCCATTTCTTGTCCAGGCAATTACTGTCCATTCCAGGTTGCCTGGAAGAGATCGCGGAATGCAATAAGGTCGCCCATTGTATGTACGTATATGTTTTAGTTTTTAGTTTCCTTATATGTTTGTATTGGTGTACAATAAAGGATATAATAAATAAATAATAAAAAAATAAACTTACGATTTCCGGATATTCCACAATCAAATATGCAATGAAAATTAAAGGAAAGTCTTCAGCGTAGAACCATTGATCGTTGCTAATTAAAATAGCTATACAGGCTATGTACATGATTATAATAAGCGAGCTGGTCGCTTTTAGCTGCTCAGGTTTAAACCTTTTGTAGAGCATATCATAACACATTGTGCATAAAACTCGGGCGCCTTGTATTGTTAAGATATAAACGATGTAGCGAGCTGAAAACGAATGCAGTTCATTAAAATACAATCCTTGGATTTGAAGTCCTCTCAAGTCAAGCTTAGTTTGGTCTTTGTCATAATTGTTATTTATTAAGTTCTTCTAATTATTTATTTATTAGTTTATAATATTAGCAATAGGTATTTTATTATTGTAACTTAATGACTACATTCTACTTTATTTATCTGTTATTTATATATTGTGCACACCTAAAACAGTGTTGTCTCTTTTACCCCAAAGGTTGACTGGTAGAGCATGCCTTGTTGCATTAAGTCCGCCTATGTACCGCTACTGTACATGACGTTTAAATAAATAAATAAAATCTTTTTTGGTTTTTTTTTAGTGGTGGGTGGTGATCCAATATCTTCTCCCTCTCTAGGGTGGGCGTGTCAGACTTTTATTGACTAAGACCACACCTATGTCCTTCAGTTATCCTTTGAGTTCTAGTATCACGAGTTTCGTTGTCAGAAATTCCTCGAGGCCCTACAGGGATCGACCCCTACAGTTTTGCTAAAATCTCTTTTTGATGCGCGTGGAACACTTCGCGCCGTCGACGACTCTGGCTAGGTCTTCGTCGGCAAGCCCGCACTGGGTAAAATTCATGTAGAATATGATAGAGAAAATGCATGGAATTTAAAAAATTAACCCTTTTAGACCAGCGTGCACTCCACGGTAGCCGGTCGGTGTAAGCCGTACTTAAAGATAATCTAAATATGTGCTGAACTAGGTATACATATAAATAATTTAACTAGTTACTAGTAGTACTCACCAATATTTAACATCCATTGATGCTTATCATCTAAGTACAAAGCCGGTGACACTAAAACAAGTAGGTAATAAAAATACATTAGAGACACTGTTTGAGGCGATAACACTTTTTATTTTTACAAGTAACAGTACGGACTGTTGAAGCAACAATATTATATTTTTAGTAAGTAACACGTGTGGTCACCCACACGGCCCTCATCACACAAGCACGAAACAATGCACAATGCCTTGTTACTTCCCGAGGCAGGGACTTTAATTTTATCGCTAATACTAAAAACAAGTCTCAATACCTACGATTAGCAAAAAAAGTTGTCGCAATAAAGTGAGATTACTTTTAAATAAATATTTTACAAATCGCCTCTATTTAAATTGCATCTCATAATTCACTGTTTTTAGCATTTCAATTGATAGCTGCATTTCATGAAGACTGCAAAGAGATTATAATCATGTCATGATATTCTGTATTTAAGATGCCTAGTGTGTCTGTTTGACGTTAACGTGATCGACAAGTTTATGACCTAACCTACTATAAACTGTGAACGCATCAGAGAGCCAAACGTCATAAACGTTTCGATCGCGTTAAGGCCCTTGAACCTTGGGTGGAGTTAATGCACGCATAATCGTACTGGCCGCTTGCGCCGGCATAGAGCCCCGCTGGCCTTTTTCTTTGCGAAATATTGTTTGATTTACATATTTAATGCAATTTTTTAGTGTAAAGTGATTTCTCAAGATCAAATCCGTTTGAAAGGAGTAGGGAAAACAAGCGAAAAAATATCATGTTATTATTTTTTTTGTGACGTAACTACAAATTTACACTTGTTCTATGAAACTTTGCTTCATACCAAATTTCAGAATTCTAGGTCAACGGGAAATTATTTGGGAACGCGTGGAGGTATTGAGTTGAAATTAAAACCATATACTCAGGTCCCTTGAAGCTGTGAAAAAATCAAATTTCTGAATTAATGAAAAAAAAGTGCAAAAAGCGTGAATTCGACACTCAATGGAATCAAAATTCATAGGGTACTCTATACTAGGCAAAGAATCGAACTCCCAAGTTAATCTCAAGCTCATTTATGTTTATCAAGTATTTTTTATGAATTATTTTTTTCATGCATTACCTATTCTTCTTCTTCCTTCCCTGGTCCGATTATTTGGGGCATTTTTGCATTACCTATTAATTAGTAATACCCAGTAAAAGTTCCCTCTCCTAGAGAGGAGGCCTGAGTCCCAACAGTAGGAACATTATAAGGCAGTTCACACCCAGTAAAAGGCAGATGTCACTTTTTTGGGTCAAAAATACACTGTGCTATAATTTGCGCCGCGTCGCTAACAGCTGATCGGGTGAAGGCGCGCGCTAAGTTCAAAGTATCAAACAGCTGCTTTGTTATTGTGATTAAACTAATTAGTATAAAAAAAAAGTTTCTTTGGGAAAGTTGTTTTTAATCATGAGAATAATCATGTGTTTAAGCATCAGTCACTAATTACCAGTCACTCTAAAGGTATGAATTATTACTACTTCGCAATATCAATAGTGACTCATAGCACCATTCCATTATATAAAAGAAATAAGTGTGATGGCGTCTTATCTATTTGTATGAGTTTATGAAAATGTAATTTTAGGAATTTTGAGTCATATATTTTGTGTAAATTCTTATAAAATTATCTGATCTAATTTTGCAAAGCTAGTATTTGATAGTCTATTATTTGAGAAAGGCTATAGACATGTATTATGCTACAATTAAAATGAGTAGAGAAAGCTAGTATTAAATTAAAATAGATTGATCATTGGAAAGAATGGACACCTTTACCCCACAATGGGACATCAGGGGACAGTAAGAATAATAAGAATTGCCCGCTTTTATGTGCCAGACAAACCTATGTGATGATTAATACTTGTAACTAGGTCAAACATGTCTATTTGCTTCTTGTAAATTAAACTTGGTAAGTACTACTACTTCATTTACAATGTGATGAACTTTTGTGTGGAGAGAGAGGGAATGTTAGACCTTTAATGACTTAAATCCACCTGTGTCCCCTTAATTGCCCTTACTGTTCAAGGGCTACCCTAGAATGCAAACAGCAACTGACTAGTAACTCGTACAAATAATCTCTCTACCCTGTCAGGCTAAGGCCCTAGTGGGACCTGTCATACATGCTGACATGCACACATGATACAAAGATGGAACTTATTGCCGAGGTAGTGGCGTTCCCAAAATAATGTGACTGGCCTGTTGGTCTAGTGGTTAGTGGCCCTGACTGCTATGCCGGAGGTCGTAGGTTCGATTCCCACCCAGGACAAATGTTTGTGTGATGTGCACCATCATTTGTTCTGTGTCTGGGTGTAATTTATCTATATTATGTATGTATTTAGAAATATATATGTATGTATGTTTATCAGTTATCTAGTACTCATTACACAAGCTCTGCTTAGCTTGAGACTAGACGGCGTTGTGTGATAGTTGAGGGATATTATATTATATTAATGTTGTGCCTGTATTTCTAACAGAAATAAGCAGTAGCGTTTACTATTTAGGTATATTTATTTAACATCTTTGACTGTGCATTGAGAGTAGGAATAACATAATAAATTGTCGTGTAATTTAATAGCATCTATCGGCACTGTCAGTAATGAGGATATAAATTTTTATAATGACATGAATTATTGAGAAAAATCTTTAAAACCAAACTTACCAAATGTAACACCAATAGCGAGTAACACATACATTATATAGATGTGGATTTGATCCATTTTTACATTAACCTGGAAAAATATAAGAAAATTCCAATAATTAAGTACTTACAATTTTACAACTGTAGGTACAGCAGTGTAAATTATCTAAGATTTTTTTTTTTTTATTATTGTAATACTAACCTCTTTTGTATCACAGAATGTATTGTAAACAGCAAGGCGATAGAGTTATCAAAATTTATAAGATAAGGTTAAAAAAAGAAATTATGACTTATAATTAGTTAAGTTGGAAACAATAAAGTCATGATAATGCTTGAATAATAGCGGCTAATCGTAAACAACAACACTTCCTTGCCGATACATTACTCAGCCGGTAGGTAGGTATAACATTAATAATAGAATTAATTAAATTAAATAAATTCTAAATCAAAATATGAGGGTGAAAAAATTAAAATAAACTTTATGAATGACAACAAGTGACAATTTGTTTTGTCCCTGCGTTACGAATTGCGTCAAAAGCGATAATATCTCGAATCCGACCAACGCGCAACGTCACAATCATTACTTAATGGCCCTTTTATTTTGCGACTATTAAATTTGGTCGGATTCGCGATATAATCGCTTTTGACGCAATTCGGAACACGGGGTGTGACAGGTGAGTGGTGACAGATTTTTCCGTGTCTGTGGTTAAAAATTCCCGTGGAGTTGTCCGGGCCGGGCATTCATTGGAAATAAAATAATTATTCACAAATCGATTCCTTGTAGATCATAAGATATTCAGATGTAAAATTGTTGTACCACTGTATTTTATGTATCTGCACTATTAGACATTAAGTGGATGTGGTTATGTATGTGGAATCACATTGAAACAGGTGCAATTAGAGTTGTGACTTATAAATTGGTATTCGCTAAGATATTAAACTCGTTAAAAAATAAAAGGCCTGTTTTGACATTCGAGACATTCGACCCTATAATGTAATTTGGAACGACATGGAAAGAAACAATATATTACGTAAGCAGATTTTTTTGCAAATATTAACCCCCTCCTCCCTCGTCAGCAAAAGTAAGAAAAGCTCTCACCTCCCCCCCCATGCTTACGTAAACATTGGTACGTGCATTTGTCAATGTGTTAGTTTGGTTATTAATTTCAAATCATAAAAATTAACAGTGCTCAGTCCATGACACACTATCCTTGACACTAAGTCTTCAATGACATTAGATGTATGCTGCTTAATGATGTGAGTCTGCTCACTTTCTTGTGATTTTGAAACATCGACATTGCCCCCTTAAAAACCTAAAAAAAAAAGACGGGTTGCACTCCGGGAGTGCCGGCAGAAGTGAAAACTTGATTATTAACGTTGAGCATGTTTGATATTTTGGAATGGTTAGGGAATAATTTTGCACCAATTGCTTTATCAGTATAAAAGTACTATCATTTACGTGGTAGAATACAATATTCATTTATTGCGCTATCGTACACAAACATGACAGTTTATATTACATTAAAAATTTAACACTTTAAAACTATTACAATTATTTTACATTAAAAAGTTTATCTCTCCGAAATCCGTCTTACGCTTTTTCGATCAGGTCACGTGTCCTGACGCGAGTTTAAGATTTTATACCCATTACAGAAAAAGTGCTCAACGCCGCTAAAGAAGTTTTCACTTCAAAAATTGCACTGCTGACGTAATCACCATCTAGCTTAGATTAAATACCTATAGATGTAGCCATGAGACTGTAGGGAAGTGTGGAAGTGAGAAGCATATATACGAAATAAGTAAGAAAATTGAGACAAAACATAACATGCTCTGTCTCGTTCGACGTGGCCGGTTTTTTGCTTGGCGAACTTTATAAAGTTAGCCAAACAAAGGCCTGTCATTGTAACTGAGAGGTCGACTCAAGTAATTTTTTATGTTTTTAGAATAATTTTGGCAATTAAAGTAATATTTTTAGTGTATGTATGAGAAATAGACTCCAATAGTTAAGTTTTTAGTGTATTTCAGTGGTCATATTTAAAGAAAAGTTTACGTAATAACAACATTGAAGGCTTATAGTGCTGTCTCATGTGCGGCCACGAGGTAGCTACATCTATAGGTATATAATCTAAGCCATCTAGCTTATTTTTGATGACAAGGAGGTAAAGCAAAGACAACCCTGTAGTGCTTACGTAATACTTGAATGGCCCCATATCATAAAATTAAACAAAAATAGATACTTTTTTGGCAATTTCATCATAATATTTTAATATTATGATGAAATTTAATGCGAACATTCCATTTGCAAAGAATGCGGGCAGACCTGACAAATTATCGCCAGAGGAGGAGGAGTTTTTGGCGGGATTTCTTCGAGTAAAGTTCAGTGGTTGTTTTAATTATTCGCGAATTTATTCCTAGGGGATATTGTGATGTAAAATTGGTGTAGTTTTGTGTCTCAAGTGTCTGCGCAACTAGAATAATATGTGGAATCATTGAAATAGGCGCGATCTCGGTAGAATGGAGTTGAGAATTTTATTGTAGTTTTAGTTACCTCAGCGGCTGAGAATTATGAATCGATATTCATTTGCTGCCAAATACTCCAAAAACATTAGAATGTGTTACACCCGCATTCTAATGTAAAACAAAAAGAAACAATGGATTATATTACGCAAGAAAACAGAAAAAAGACTACGCGATATGGTTGAACGACTTTAGTCTTTCATAAGGGATAAACAGAAAAAAAATATTATCGCCACTGTCAGTGTCACTGAATGACCACTGACTGAATGACTGAAACAGAAAGTATTTTGGATTTGGGCAGAACACGATAGTTTAAAATTGAAAATAATCTTTAATAAATTAAAAAGGTTCCTTCACTATAATGGTTGTTTGTAAATTTTTCCAAGCAGGATACTGCCGCTATGGAAAGAACTGTAGATTTGACCATATTTACGGATCTAAGTATTCTTATCACGGTGAGTTTATAAATATTCTTTCTACAGACTACCTACTTCAATTACCTTCGACTGGCTTTTCATTTATAATCATTAGAAAATACCTATACTATCATTATAATTTATAGCTTTCTACATAATTAATTAATACTGCCGTGTTGGATGTATTATTGTATATTGTGGTTATTGTGTACGTTTTCACTAGAACCTGAAGTTAGAGACTAAACTGCTTGAACATATAATGTAGTTGTAGCTGTAATTATCTAATATTGGGTAATAATAGATTGTAACTGCTAACTCGAGGAGACTTAGCAGTTACAATCAATCAGTAGAAACTAGATTTATAATTACTAAAAATTGTTTTTAGTATAAATTTATCACTAATTCTTACTGACATTAAATCTCAAACAGCTTATAGTAAATAGTAGCACCTCTGGATTCTGATTTATAGTGTCTGTGTTTCAGCAAATCCACAACTGCCACCGGCACAGTCGGCACCAGCACCTGCTCAGCCTGCCACCAGCGTCACAGATGAGCAACTAGTAAAACAAGTACAGTCGGATGTGCAAGCAGCTCTTGCAGGAGGACAATGGATCCTGTCATGTTACTCACCCTTTAAAGAAAAACCAATATTTCCCGGAATTCCTGACCTATCACCAGAGGAGGCCAGGTTGTTTATATATGAAGCGAAAAATAATAATAATCTTGAACAAGCAGTAAGTATAAATTTCTTCTTATTTTGACAAAATGACTATTTATTTTTATCTTTAAAACTAGCTTTTGCACTTGGCATCGCTCCCGTCAACTGACTACTCTACCCAACTCTACTTACACTACCCTACTTACCTTACCCTAATTATGTATTTTGTTTGCTCTTAAACCTTCCCTGAAGGTGAACAAAACAAGAAAAGAATCATTAATATTGACCCAGCCGTTACACACACAATAGAAAGGCAATGAGAGAGTGAACACCGGCATTCACTTGGAGTTTCATGAATTAATCAAAAGATTGTTTCTTCCAGGTAATATATATAAACAATCTGTTTAAAGAAACAAGACTGAAATATGAACAACTTCTACAACCTAATGTTAATATAATCAAAGTGTTGAGAAGTCTCTACAAAGGAGAGTTAGTTTCCTCACCATTCTCTGGTGAGGCACAGAGTGAACACAACTCCAACAATGCAGCAGCTTCAGTATTCCGCAGTGCAGTCCAAAATGCTAAGACTATATTTAGGCCAGGTCTTGGCATTTTCTATCCACAACCTCCAGATCCAGCTACACAATTCTTTGGCCAAGCTAATGATCCAGCAAAACAATTGTTTGCTCAAGCTAATCAAGCTAATGATCCAGCAAAACAATTGTTTGCTCAGGCTAATGATACAGCAAAACAATTGTTTGCTAAAGCCAATGAGCAAAGTATATTTGCATCACAGAACCAAAATACTGATGCTAAATCAATATTTGCTTCAGCTACTCAAAATAATTTGAACCAAACCAATCCACCTGATATATTTGCTGCTGCAAATCAGAATATTTTTGCAGGAAATGTTTTCCAGCCTGCTCAGAGTAATCACCTAGTCTTAGAGCCTAGTCTGTATAGTAAAATGGAAGAACTGAGTGACACAGACTTGGAGGCATTCAAAAGTGACAGTTTTCAATTAGGTTACATTCCTGAACTACCTCCCCCTCACGAGTTGTGTGCACAATCAAGAACACAGTTGTTTAATTAGGTTTATAATAAACTAGCAACCCGCCCCGACTTCACACGGATGCAATGCTGATACTAAATATACTACAAAATGTCGTCTGTGCAGAGGATGCATGGAGTCAGAAGAAACTGTCGCGCATGTGCTACTTGAGTGCACAGCCTTCAGCGAGATAAGAACTCGGACCTTGGGAGCACCGAAATCACTGAAGGACGCCCTGAGCAAACTGAAGAGACTCATCTGTTTCTGGAATGAGGTGGGCTGGTTAGTGTAAAGGCCGCCATGGCCCACGCACAATACAAACAACAATACAATGTATTCTTTAGATGTTACTCTTGAAAAAGTGACATATAATTATTGGCATGTAAAAACACTCAACGCTCAAATCTATGCCTGCGACGTTGAAAGTTTGATCCGTTATTTATAGGCACGCGCCGCGCCGCGCCGCCGATCTCTGCATTTTAAATCTATAATAATCTTCGATAATATTTATTTAATTTACATGCTGTAAAGGGCCATATTGATCGAATATTAAATGCATAATGTATTTATTTGGCATTAATCCTTAAGATTAATGCTGTATTGCTTAAAATTTACGAAGCGTAATATAAATATAAGCCATTATTTATTGTAAAAAGTAAAGGATAAAAAATGGTTATTGTCGGTTATCCCTATGAGATAGACATATACCATCGCGGACTTGTTTATTTACAATGCGTCCCAAATAAGGATAGGATCGATTGCCAGGTAGTGACGTTACGTCATACTGTCAAATCGAAGAATTATTATGGTGAGCAAAACAAAAAAAAATTAAAATTTAATTTATTTACGAACTGTGAACGAAAATAGTTTAATCAGAATCCAGTTCTTCAAATTTAATCATCTCTGAGTTCTTCAATTTTGCCCAATTTCTTGCGATTTGACAGTATGACTTGACGTCACAACATAGCAATCAATCCTATTCTTATTTGGAACGCATTGTACATCACATTAGAAACCTCTAAAATTATCAGTGTTTCTCTACTATATGATGCGTGAGCGTTTCAACCGCGCGGCCATAACGATAATAAAATAAACTATGACAAGATTAAGTAAAAATTTGTAAAAGATTGTGATTCCCAAAACCATAAATTTATCAAAGTTATAGGGTTTGAATATGGCCGCGCCATTGAAACTCGGAGAACCGCGCGGCCACGGAGATCTTCAAAACTACGCATTGCAGAGACTTGAAATTTAGGTAAATAATAGATTGAATTTGTAAAAATATAGAAAAAATATTAAGTAAGATTTATATTTTAGGAGCTTTAAAGCAAAAACTTTTCTTTTTTCATAGTTTTCATATTTATTTTTTAGGATTTTTTGTTGTATTTTTAGAAGTTTCGACAAATTCGAATCTATGTTTTACAAAAAACTTCAGACCTCTGCGATGCTTTTTCAGCGAGATATCAGCGATGATATGTTTGACACTGTTTCGATGGTGCCGCCATAGGGTTTTTGTTTTATAGCTTCTAAAATATAAACCTAGGATTTTTTTCTATATTTTTACTACTATTAAATATATTATTTACCTAAATTTCAGGTCTCTGCAACGCGTAGTTTTGAAGATCTCCGTGGCCGCGCGGTTCTCCGCGTTTCAATGGCGCGGCCACATTTAAACCCTTATAACTTCTTAACCATAACTTAGACAAATTTATGGTTTTGGGAATCAAATTTTTACATAATCTTAGCATAGTTTTTTTTTTTAATTATCGTTATGGCCGCGCGGTTGAAACGCTTAGACAAATTTATGGTTTTGGGAATCAAATTTTTACATAATCTTAGCATAGTTTTTTTTTAAATTATCGTTATGGTCGCGCGGTTGAAACGCTTACTATTTATTATGCTTGTATTTTAAGTACATACAAACCTTTCTCTTGAATTACTCTATCTATTAAAAATAACTGCATCAAAATCCGTTGCGTAGTTTTAAAGATCTAAGCATAAATAGGGACAGACAGCAGGAAGCGACTTTGTGTTATACTATGTAGTGATTAGGGAAATGTTGTATTACATGTTTATTTTTATATATAATCATAATATATAAGCATATTCCCACTGTATATTATATTAACTTATTGTGAATGGTCAACTTTGTTATGCTGTAGGTACATCACCAACTGCCTCAGTTTTTATAATTAACCAAAATGTTAGGTTGTAAGGCAGAAGTGGAACATTGCTAGGGTGCAACACTGGCATTTTTTTTTTTTATCATAAAATAATATTATATTATTTTTTCATGGTCAAATAACTAAACGGATTTTGATGAAATTTGGTATATGTGTAGATCACGTCCTGGAACAGCACATGACACGTTTTATACCAGGAGTATGTGCCTCGGGTTTTATACCAGGAGTATGTGCCTCGGGTTTTATACCAGGAGTATGTGCCTCGGGTTTTATACCAGGAGTATGTGCCTCGGGTTTTATACCAGGAGTATGTGCCTCGGGTTTTATACCAGGAGTATGTGCCTCGGGTTTTATACCAGGAGTATGTGCCTCGGGTTTTATACCAGGAGTATGTACCTCGGGTTTTATACCAGGAGTATGTGCCTCGGGTTTTATAACAAGAGTATGTGCCTCGGGTTTTATACCAGGAGTATGTGCCTCGGGTTTTATATCAGGAGTATGTACCTCGGGTTTTATACCAGGAGTATGTACCTCGGGTTTTATACCAAGAGTATGTGCCTCGGGTTTTATACCAGGAGTATGTGCCTCGGGTTTTATACCAGGAGTATGTACCTCGGGTTTTATACCAGGAGTATGTACCTCGGGTTTTATACCAGGAGTATGTGCCTCGGGTTTTATACCAGGAGTATGTGCCTCGGGTTTTATACCAGGAGTATGTACCTCGGGTTTTATACCAAGAGTATGTGCCTCGGGTTTTATACCAGGAGTATGTGCCTCGGGTTTTATACCAGGAGTATGTACCTCGGGTTTTATACCAAGAGTATGTGCCTTGGGTTTTATACCAGGAGTATGTGCCTCGGGTTTTATACCAGGAGTATGTACCTCGGGTTTTATACCAGGAGTATGTGCCTCGGGTTTTATACCAGGAGTATGTGCCTCGGGTTTTATACCAGGAGTATGTACCTCGGGTTTTATACCAAGAGTATGTGCCTCGGGTTTTATACCAGGAGTATGTGCCTCGGGTTTTCTAATGTCAGAAAAACTTGTCAAAATGTAGGGGAATCTGAGGCATTTTTGACAGATTGCGACTGCAAGGTGAAGGTGCCGTAAAAATACGAGATTTTCCCAAATCTATTTTTAAAATTGATGCGCAATATACGATAAGGTACTGGAAGAAAGCTCAGTAACAAAAAACTATTATATTAAAATTTCTTTTTTAGTTATGTAACTATACACATAAACATAAATTAGGTATCTGAATTCTGAAATGTACCTAATTATTTTTCTGAGTCTGACAAAACTTTGTTGACAACAATATAGTACATTTAAATAAAATTAAAGTGTGTAGATAATATCAAAATACAATTTTGTAATTTAGTACAAAATGGTATTTGGCATATGATATTTGATTCCTAAAACAAAATGCAATTTTGTCTGTCTTCGTTCCGGATCGCCGAAATGGCTGGACGGATTTTGATGGATCTCTCACTTTCTGATGGCTGATTTTGCAAAGACTAACTAAAGCTACTTTTTATTTTCCACGGGTATGGATCTTAATTCCAGGGGGAGGAAATTTCCGAAATAGATAACATTTTTTACACGATTGCCTCCAAAAGGAATGTTTTTAAACGTCACGCAAACGACGCGAAGTCGCGGGCAATAGCTTAATAAAATTGGTCTGACTATTATAACTCAAGCAGTTGTAAACTAGTTTATATTTTTCTATGTGATATTTGTAACTAATAAAATTACGAATTTAATTTGATGGTCTTTTTATTTTCTTAAAAATTATTATAACATTTCTTATAAATATTTCTGACAATGTATTTCAGATTTCTTTTATAGAAGTGGCACTTTAGCATAAACTAGTGCGCCTCACCATCAACGCATCAGCAGTCGAGCACTAGGTTATAATATTTAAAAAAAAAACCTCGCCGTCTCAACACAAATCCAGGTCCCATGAATGAAATACGTGGAGTTGATCATAAACTGTTTTTCTGTTACGAAATGTAACAAAATATTCTTGGTATTTAAAACCCATTTAAAAATCAGCTCACACAGACAACCTCAGCCCAGTATATCTAATGCCTGTTGGGGCCACGGGTAAAAGTACGAAAATGATACCCGTGGTCCTAGACCGCAAAGGGCAGCTGAAGCATAGGTGTGGTTTTAGTGAGTAGAAGTCTGATACGCCCTTACGCTCCACCATAAAAAATGTTACACATACGTGCACTCTAAGGTGCCACAATATAGAACTTTTTACTACACAAAAAAGTACACTTTTCTATGGAAGACGTCGAATACGCGCCGCGGTATGGCTCTCGGAGTCCACATGCGTTGTCGCATGCATCGCGTCTTGTTGTGAACAAATGGCCCCGTTGAACCCGTCACGCACATTCTCGGTGTAAACTGACCCTAATGTACTAAAGACAATACAATAATGTACTTAAGAACTTATGTCCCCTAGTTGGGGCAAAGGGGATCCACAGTAGTCACCACTCAATCAGTTTAAAAAATCATATACCATTAGATTATTATATCAGTAACATTTATAAGAAGAGAATCCTTAATCACTTCACACTCAATTGTCAATTTCGCCGAGGTAAAGTTGTTTATCACTAGAGGCGGAGAGAATGATGGGCTCATTTCTGTGAAAGTCCACGTCGTTAACAGAGCCATTGTGTCCGGGCAGCTTGTACAGCACCCGGCGCGACGTAGTGTCCCAGATGTACAGGAAGCGGTCTGATGATCCCGCCGCCACCTGACGGACAGAACACGGACTGTAAGGGGCAGATCAACATCAGGAATTCCAAAAATTAAAAAAAGCCCACAACTTTCAACTTACTGTTTATGAGATACAGACGGACGGACGGACAGCGGAAGCTTAGTAATAGCGTCCCGTTGGCACTTTTCGGGTACGGAACCTCAAAAAACGGCATCGTGCGTTTTGGCGTAGTAAGTTTACTATTGATGTCGTAGATTTTCACGATAGGACATCGCATAACGTAACAGGATCGTGATTGACATTATAATTGTTAAAGGAACAAACCTTAGAGCCATCATGCGACCAGGAGCATCGCAGCAGGTTCTTCTCAAAGTTGTGCTGATGACCTGACATGAGCTTGACGCAGCGTTCAGACGGCGCGAACGGACGCACGTCCCATATCCGGAGCGTGTTGTCCATAGAGTTCGAGAGAAGGTACGAACCGTCGTAAGATAAAGCCATGCCTAAAAAGCAAAGTAACATATATTTTTTTTTTTATTGAAACAATATTTTAAGAATCCCCTTTCCGACCTGTTTATCGTCAATATGAGCTTGGTTTAAAAACTTGTTGTTTCATCCTATGCAGTTCAACGCAATGTATGGTAAAGAGGCAATGCAAAATAAGAGAGATACCTGAACACTGTTGGCATTCAGTAATTACATTACTCACTTGAATATTTCACAAAAGTTGTTCCAAGAATTACATGTTTCTTTTAAAAACCTTAAAAGATTTTTAAATTGGGGTAAATAAGGCCATCAACACAGTTGTTTCGATATTATACTATTGGAGGATTTACACAATCAACTTGGAAGTAATTGAACCGGATCTAGTAAGTAAGGCTTTTTAAAATCACATACCTGTTATAGTATCTGTATGCCCTTTGATTTTATATGAAATCTGATTGTTCCTGATGTCCCACACTTTGACAATGTTGTCAATGCCTCCTGAGATGATCTTCTCTGCAGTATCATTGAACAGTACCGACGTGACAGGGTACCCGCTGTCAAAGGATGCTATGGGGTTGCGTTTCCTTGCATCCCACAGTTTAATTGTATTGTCATCTGATGCTGATACTAGCAGTTCTGGACCTCTTCTTGCACCTGTAATAGTTTTTTCACAGTCAGTTGAGTTTTGAATGTTCTTACTATTTACTACAATGAATTTTTATGGATTGCTGAATAAATTGGAATAAGAAAAGGAAGAACCTGTGGTTACAGGAGTTAAGATTCATCTATCCATACTAATTACATTAATTTGAAAGTAACTCAGTCTGTCTGTCAAATTACTTTTTGGCTTCTTAACAGGTTTAATGAAAAGGCTTTTCCTTTTCTGATTGATACCTTTTATCCTGAGAATATGTTCCCAAAGGAAAATCATTAGCAAAGCTGATAGCAGAAAATAGTTTAAAATAACAATATAAGTATTTTGTTTATGTACCTGAGACAGAATTAACGAAACTAGCATGCCCTTTGAGTTTTTTGATCCTGGTTCCAGTTGGAACATCCCATACAGCCACTGTATTGTCGGTGGCACAGGAGTATAGATGGGCACCGTCCGGAGAAAAGCAGAGCTCCATCACAGCACCCGTGTGTCCTTTCATCACCATTACATTCTCACATTGGCCGTAAACATTCCATAAGACTGAAAATATGATTTGTTTTTAATGTATATATGTTATAGTTTAATAGTTTTTAATTTAACATAATTTAGACTGAGCGAGCCCTTTGCCCAGAACTTGGACAAAACAAGATAACAACAAAAAATTGTCTGATTATAACTGCATCTTACATGTGATATATGTATGTGATTTGTCTTGTGCAATAATACTATATTAGATAGTCAACCATTATAACAGAGTACACTTACATATTTGTCGGTCAAAACCTCCCGAAGCCAAGTGTTTACCTTCAGGATGGAATTTAGATGTGAAGACCTCACCCTGATGCCCTTCCAATAACATAATAGGTGCATAAAGGTTTGAAGTACGAGGCACCTGTAAAATAATCTTGTATAGTTTTATATACATAAATACATAATCTATATATATAAAAGGGGAAACTGACTGAATAACATATCAACGCACAGCCGATACTACTGGGAATAGGAACATGAAATTCTGCAAAAGGCTTCCTTTTAAGACGCGAGCACTAAGAGAGGATTTTCCAAAATTCATCCCTAAGAGGATGAAACCCCGCAAAGTTGTTATAGAAAAACCTATTTTCTCCGCGGGCAAAGCCGCTGGCAAAAGCTAGTCTTTAAATAAAGGTAATCATGAAAAAGGAAACAACTTACAGACGAAGTGACTACTGCTTTCTCTCGAGTGCCGACAACGGAAATCTCAGTCCGTGTGCGTTTTGATGGAACTAAGGACAAATCGTCCGCTTTTCGTTTTCCTTCAATTTCTGGCATCTTTGTAAAGTTTTGTTAGGAATTTATAATATTTATCAATTTCTAACCTAATAACTTTATTTATTGTTGTATGACGCTAGTCTATGATAGTTCTTTTTTTAAAATGTTTTTGGCTTGGATACAGAGTCTCTTATGCCATATCTTCATTTTGAGTTCCATTCCATTAGAATACGGATGTAAAACATTTTAATGTTTTTGCAGTATTGGTTAAAGGCTTATTACACTAACATATTTATCAAACAAAGGCTTATAACAGTAACTCATGATATAATTTAAAAGAGTGTCCATGGAGTTTCTTGCACGTTGTTTTCCATGGAGATCTACGCTTTGGAACGTGCAATTTAACTCCACTTTTTTTTTGACTGACCGTCATTTTCACTATTGAAAAATGCCTGTAATTGGTCTATTTGAAATAAACGTTTCTGATTTCTGACTATCCAATTTTTAGGAAACCAACCAGTTAAGAAGCAAAGTTGTTAGTTAGTGATCAAGTGATCACACTACACTAACAGACGACGTATTTGTAAAAAGAATCGTACTGGGAAGCACGTTTCGAATTTTCGATCGATGACACCGTATTTATCAAAACAATATAAGATTTGGCTTGCTCTATTTGTGTGGGAAGAATGAACTTAAGAAAAAGAAAAAGAAAGTATGGGGTAAATCGACATTTGTTCTAAAAAAAGCTCGTTTGATATGGAACTAGTGCATTATTAGGAATTTGTGAATTGATTTCAAGCAATTTGATCACTTGTTATATTAGCTAAAAGCTCTATAACTAAAGATTAAAAAAAAAATGGTATTCAAATATACATATTAAAAAAGAAGAAAGAAATTCGTTCTAAATCGTAGCGTCGTGATTACTCTGTTCTGAATCACAGAAAATTTAGGAAGTAGAGTGGTCGGGACCTCCAATTTACACTAAATCGGATCCAATCTGTTCTTACTGAGATTACATCTTCCAATTTCCTAAAAAATTGATAGTGTAATAAGCCTTTTAGGCAGCAAAATCGGGAGCGGGTCAGCCTGCCTTCTCGGCAAGTTTTACTGAGGTAGATGTATGACTTTTTCGAGTGAAGTTTAGTGACTTTTTTAATAACGGTTTCCAATTATTCGCAAATCGAAGCTATTCAGCGTATTCAAAACGCGGCGTTAAAAGCACAGTAGAGTACTTTGTATTATACAGAAAATTAAAGGCTTAACCTGGCAACATCTTTCACAGATGTTTTTGACATTCTATACTTTTGACGTTTTAATTTGATTGATCATTTTCACATTTTGAGAAAAGCGGAATGAAAAGTGAATTAATATTTAAATATTATAAATAAAACGTTATGACATAATTTGCAAAACTAAGTAATATCAGGCAATGCAGAAGCTGGAACTGACGCTAGCTATAATAAAACCGCATGCGGTATCGCATCCTGTAGTGCGAACTTTCATCAGAAATATTTTGAAAAATAAATTCATTGTTGTGAAAACTAAAAGGATTACTTTGGACACAGATACAGCCTGTAAATTCTATCAGGAACATGTAGGCAAATTCTTCTTTAACCGCCTTACTACCTTTATGTCTAGGTGAGTTATTTTTGAGTTAAAAACAACAAAAATGGTAAAGGAAACGAAGGTTTTTTTTAGTTTATTTTCTTATTTGGTCTACCAACAATTGTTTATACTAACAAATTGAAACGAAAATTTAAACAGTGTAACAATTACTTAAAGGTAAACCCACATAAACTAAAAAAAAATATACATTAGGGTAAGCTTAGAGGTACATGTAAAGCTGACATGCAAAAGAACTGTAAGTACTTAGATATATAATTATTACTGGTAATATTTAGACAATTTTCAAGGTATGCACTGCACTAAGCTCAATAGCTGTAAAGGTATGGCATGTTGAGAGAAAACAACAATCATATAGTTGTTTTAGCTAGGCATAGGCAAATTTAGGGTTGAGGGGCGTGTGTGCCATTCTCACCCCAGCATGGTTCGTCAAGTGCCAACCCAGAATCTTAGGTTACTGAAACTATGTGATGGTCCCCAAAATACTAAACAAATAACTTCACACAAAAATAATATAAGAAGTCAAATACATAATTGAATGTATTTGAGTTGTTATAGTGTTGGGTTAATAATTTTTTGGTCTCCCTATTATGGACGCAAGATTTGCCATTTTGATTCTATTTTCACATCAATTGATACTTCTTTCATCATAATAGGCTCAGTAGGTTAACAAAGATGATTGCCTACCTGAAAAAAAAAACTATTATTCACTCTTAATTTTTTTTTTATTACTCATTTCAGCGGCTGCATAGACCTGCATGTGCTGGGTCATGTTAATGCTATTGAAATGTGGAGGCGGTGCCTAGGACCCACCAGTGTGTACAAAGGACAGTTCCAGGACCCATACTGTTTGAGAGGGATGTTTGGAATATCAGACACTAGAAATGTAGCTCATGGATCAGGTAGAATTAAAGTTTATATCAACAATTACTATATTTATTTACTAGCTGACCCAGCGAACTTCGTACCACCTCATAGTTAGGATAACGCCATCTACTGGCATTATGAGAACAGCATAATTCATTTTATAATGACATTTTAATTAGAGATGGCGTTGTATTCGTTTTTTTTTCGTTTTTTTTTTTTTTTCCATTTTTCTCACCGTTTAAACCTTCCCTGGACTATCACGAATATTTCAAGACCAAAATTAGCCAAATCGGTCCAGGCCTTCTCGAGTTTTAGCGAGACTAACGAACAGCTATTTATTTTTATATATATAGATTTATCGGCCTTCTTTCTGAATGCATGTAAATCGTTTTCAAAAATTTCCCCCAACACTTTCCAAACTTCTCTCTTCTGTATCAGTCTAGTCCAGGTTTTTCCAGTTGTCTATGTAAAGATGATTGAAAGCATTCTCTTGGGTACCACATTGTTACTTCTTGGTTCTATTTCTCTTCTCTAATTAATAACAATACATTTTGGTTCTTTGTAGCTTTTATAATTATGCTGTTTAATTTTTCAATCAACTATTATAATAATACATTATTTATCACAATAAACAACAAATATGTATTTGCTGATAATGTCGCAATGTATCATGCAATGTAACAGAACTTTCATGAAGTGGACGTCTTGCGCGCGCGATGCGAATCGTGATGCGCCATTTTTCGGTTTTTTTTTTGCCGCACTCAAAGGGGCACTCAGTGTGTCAAGTGTGCGCGGAGCGCCAGTATGGACGGACCGTATGTATCTGTACTGCGGAACGCGCGCAAACAATGACAGCGTCGTCGTCCAACGTCGAAGTCTTCGAACGATATGTTTTGAAATGCTCCTTTTATGTTGCATGTTATGTTACAGCAGTCTGTTCCCGCTTTTAGCTGTTCTATAGCTTCAGTCAGCTCCGACAGTAATGCTATCTAATATACCAGGCCAATCAGAAAGTTTTGCGAAAAAAAGTTTTTATGTATAAGGCACTGACCATTTGTAATTATTTTGAAAACTTTGGTTATTTAAAAGTAAAAAAACCATTGTACGAATTTTGAATTTCCCTCGACTTATTTTTTGAGCCAAATCAAATTATCGTGTCTCATTTAAAAATGGATCTGCGTCGAGAAAATTTTCGTGCGAAGATTTTCTACGATTTTAAATGTGGCCTAAATAGGAAGACGCGCTATCAGCGTTCGAGAAGGGTGTGGAAGAGGTGTCTGCGGCGGACTGGAAAAAATGTTTCGAAAATTGGTTCAGACGCATGAAACTTTGCATAGAGGCTGGTAGAGGGTTCTTTGAAAAGATTTAATAAAAATATTTTATCCCTAAAAGTTAGTTTTTTAGTTTCTCAAAACTTTCCGAGTGTCCCACGTACATATAATAAAACAATAAAATTATTTTACGATGTTTACGGTTGGCCCAAAAACTACTGAACCGATCCTGTTAAAATTTTGCATTCATAATCCTTATGAATCATGGTCTAGCAACTAGCCTACAAATTATCACGCTATTTACTATGGGGGTGAGCAATATTCCAAAATGTCGGTATTGAACGATATTTGCCGCGAGTCCGATCCCCAGTTATAGTAATTATTTTGGTGCTCGTTGACATTTGTCTAAAATAGGTGTGCAGTGGTCTCATGACTACACAAGAAATTCTAACATCTAATTACTTCTTTCTTATTGACAGTCTGGTTACTGCATCGGCACTTTCGAAGCAGTTTATCAGATACTGACCTTAGCTTTATATTACAGTCATTTAATGAGACGTCTGTTTATTGAGGAGACGGCGAATTTTATCAATCCTATTTTTTAATTTTACATTTTACCCATAATTTATAATTGTTATAACTTCAGTCAAGTAAGGCCTACACCCAACCTAAGGCAAGAAAAGGTCATTTACATTTGTTAAAGGCATGTTTTTGACATAAAATATGACAACACGGCACAAAATGTCACCCTTTGGAATTCCACCAAAAAACAAGTAAATATACCTAGGTACCTAATCACAGAAAGGTGCTTATTGAGTAGTTCGTGGGGGTTACCAGTACTTTAAGTAGTCTTTCACTCGGACCTGACCATAGCCCACTGTTTGGAACGAGTACCTAATTCAAAAGATTCTAAATATTGTGGATTATTTATTTAGCATTTCAAGAAAAACTCGTAAAAAACACGTTTTACAAGAGTGAAATTGGGTCTCGCTTTCAAACCGTAGCCTTTAGCAACCATATATGTTACAAAGAGGTTGGATGCATAACGTGTAGAAAATCGGCGCTAAATTATGGCTCTTGGAATTTCCAAAACTGTGAAAGATCAGTTCGTGAAGCCCGTTGCGCTAGCATAGTATTGTAGAATATGTAAGAGTAATTAAAAAAGTAATTAAAAAAAAAATGTGTATTTAATGTATGTCAATATGGCATTGGAAACCGACAGGGTTACACCATGTGTTCCAAACCAATAATAGCGAATCTTATTATTTACGATTAATGTTTCACACGTTACAGGACCCGTTGTTTGATGATTTTATTACGAATATTGTATCCAACATTCTTTGCAGTCTTACGTTGACATCCGGTCGTTAGCTTCTTGACAGTTACTGGCAAAGACATTAAATATATACTACCAATATAGCGAACAAAATCGTAATCCGATACTTATTACCTAGTGGTCATAAGTCGCTCAGTCTAGTATGACGCCCCTACACGTATAGTCGTGTTTGTATGCGTTCTATGCACTAAAAGAAAATCATTTTCTCAGAAAATATGCCGAACTGCGCATTACGCTATTGGAAATCTTGTTATGATAAAATGACTGGACCTAACTTCGGTTTATTTTCGTAAATATTTTTGGTATTTACGAAGTAATTGATTAGAATTCAATAAGTTTTATAAATAGTTTTAGAACATTTGCTGATTTTGTGATAACGCCTTTTATTGCTGAAAAGCTTAAACTTACCTTTATCACACACTGAGACTCTACCACGAGCTCATAACGTGATCCATTTTACGACCTAAACCGAACTGTTAAAGGGATGGAGCTATAGGGTGTATAGCTCCATCACTCTTTTTCGCTCGTACGACTGACATTTTAACATTATCATGGTAAGGCCCCTGGTCACCTACCGAGCGATAGTTAAATAATTATAAATTTTAATAAATTTAATTGCGTATTTGCTATTCAAAGCCAGATGGCGTCACTGAGGCATAGGATGACAGTTTTTCTGAGACATTTTTTCTGATAGCCGCTCTATTGTATCTCTCTCTTTGGTCAGTGGCGACTAACACAGGGACAACATTCTGATGGAGGCTAGTGTCAGTTATATTGGCTGCGAGATTGGTTTGCCGTCAATTTATTGTTTCGTGAAGTCACAAACACAGAGCAGTAGAGGTGTTTTTAGAGGTTTCTATTTCAAACTTGGCGGATCGTCCAAAGGTCATGGTGGAGCATACGGTCAAGGTGTGCCCCGCTTTGGAGGAGCAACGCCCAAAAATTATCAAACTGCAACAATTCTCTCGCAAATTCTTCATAAGTACAGTTGTGGAGCAAGATGACATCCCAAATAGCTCTGTAGAAATTTTAAATTTGCTAATGGTGGTGAACTACCAGTGCACGTTATCCAGCTGAAGGTCAGTCTCCCGATTCTTCTTCAAAATTCTCTGCCAAAGCTGTATAACAAGGGCCGGCTAAAATTCGGCAGAGAACTTTCATTGAGGCAAAACTTATGGGAGGTAACTCTTTCCAACAATCTCCCAGCCCTAGCAGGCATTGGCTCTAGAGGGCCCCGTCTATTTGCTAACATTTCTTTGAGGCGCGCACACAACACATCTACTCGCCATCGAGTCGGGCTTGGTTCAAGACCCCGACGCCCGACTCGATGGCGAGTAGATGTGTTGTTCTGGTAAAGACCAGACGGCTGGACGACAAGTTACCCATTGCTCGCCGTCCGTAAGCTCACATTTGCGGTGGCCGAGAATCATCCTGCGACTCTCAGCACCAGGGTGACTCCTGCGGAAGCTGGGGCGTGATCATGTCCTCTTCTTCATGGTTTCAGTCACCTTCTTTGCTGGTCCCCATTCTTTATTGCTCCGTATCAGGTCTGAACCAGGGCCAGACACGAGAGGTAGCTGCCGCTAATCGCCCAAGCCAAGTGGGATAAACTTCCACCGTATACTCCATTTTGTCCTCTGGGCGATTCGCGTGACACCCGAGTGTATCTTTCCGCTGAATCCGAAACAGGTACCTTCCGAAACACCTACGTCCGATAAAGACCTGCGTCAGAGGACGCTGTAGTGCACTTTTTAGCCTTTGCCGTCGCGATTGTGGCGTGCCCAACTTATCGTGGCCCAGGAATGCAAACGGCAAGTAAAGGACACAAGTCTCGCTTACCCAGAGCGGGAGGCTACATGTCTCTTTCTGTTTATTGATGTTCTTAAGTTTATTTCATGTATCTCATATTTACGTGTATTTTACTGTTGGTAAGCGAAATAAAATAAAATAAAATAAATACATCTGGACATAAGAAATATTGTATATAATATAACATATTTACTGGAGGTAATTTTCGTTTTGGCTTTTAACCGTTTCATGTGGAGGTAAAATAAATGAATTAGATGATTTCGGCATCAATCACACATAGAATTAGTAGTTACGTTTGCGCATTTTTACGAACTTGACGCGGACAAAGTCGCGGGCAACAGTTAGGTAGTTTATAATAAATTTGGCTGTTGTCTTAAAAAAAAACTCTATGCTTATTTCAGATTCTCAAGATTCAGCTGAAAGGGAGATAAAGTTTTTCTTCCCAGAGTTCTCCTTCTACCACTGGCGTTTGGAGGACGAGGAATGGTTCAGAAAGGGTCCCATCATGTTCAATGACCATTTCTTTCAACATGTCAAGAAACTAGCTTGAAATATTTGATGTATAAGGGTTGAAACTGTGTAAAGCGGACGTCCGCGATGGGCACGGGTCACGTGACGTCGCGCGTATGCATGTGCGTGTTCACGCGGATGTTCCCCGCCGAGGAAACCTGATTATTACTTATGCAATGTCGCTGTTCAACTTTAACGATGTGCATGTTGTCGTGTCGATGTCGACGTAGCAAAACGGGCGCGGAGCCCGGCTCCCTGCGACGGATGCCCGCGCGGGGACCGCATCGGAGCACTTTAGTATGGGACCGCGAGGGCGTGCGCTTCACGCAGTTTCAGCCATAATGGATATAGATAAAAGCAGATAGCTGTAACTTTGTGATATTGTGTAAGAACTAAGCATCGTTATTGATGGAAAAGTTATATAATTATAGAAATAATTTATAACATTAAATACTGAAGGTTTTCAACGTGGTGTTATAAATAACTTGTTGGCAATATGTTACATGTGATAAACTTAGCACAGAATTAGAAACTGCTCAAGTTATCTTATTTTCTCTATATCCGTGTTTAAAGTAATAATTTAGATAGACCAAAGAGTTGAGTTGTTGCCTATTACGGCACCTCTAGTTAAGTACTAGTAAATTTATCTGAAAGACAAAATACAGTCACAATTTTTTAATATATCTAGTAGATTTTTTGTAATATGCGAAAGAGAACATTGTTCTATTTTACCAGTCATTCAATTAATCTGGATCTGACGCAGAATGTCTCATTCTCAAAAAGTCCCACCGGTGCAGAACGTCCCGTTCACAAAACGTCCTATTCGCACCATTTGCCATTTGGGAGCACTAGTCATAAAAAAAATGTAATCAGCAGTTTCATATAAGTGTTTTATACCTACTCGACCTGATGATTTTCTCTCTGACACGGAAAAATTTCACCAAAAAAAAACGCCTAATCAAGCCTTCGGGATCCGGTAGGATGTGGGAGTAAAAGAGTGAGAAAACATCGGGGACACTAAACGTGACCTCGACCTCAAAGTCAAATGTATAAAATGCGAGAAAACTTCAGGTACACTGGGTCACCTGGTGGCCTTGTAGACCTTGACGATAAGGCCTAGGTCAAAATATATTTGACCCTGATCTCAAGGTCAAATCGACAGGTAACGCTCAAGACTAACCTCAAGGATTCAAAGATTCAAAAGCATTTAAGAGCATTCACTCGAAATTACGCGCTATTTGGCCAAAAACCATGATTTTCAAACCCGTTTATATCCATTAATGAATTATTATACAAACATGTGATTTACCAATAACATTAGGAAATATTCTTGTCTAAATAGTTAAGTAGGATTTTATTAAAATTAATAGCACACTTGTGAACTATATTCACATATGTAAATAGAGGTTTTGAAATTATACTTTCAGAGGCAATTTCGAAGCTTGACAACTTCTACAGTTCTGACAGAATTAATAAACAAAAAATACAAAACAGTAACTAGAATCCTTAACAAAATAGTTATAGAAAAAGGTTCATTGATTTAGTTTACTAATTATGAAAATTTAAATAAAAACATTGTCAAATTATTAAGAAATTATGGGTAAATAAAATGATGATTTGCACTAATTTAACTTAATTTTATCATTATAATAATAGCTTATTCTGATAGAAGAATATGTGTTTCAAAACTTACTATAAGAAAGTTTGAATTAAATTATCTTTTTCAATTTTTTAAAAATATTTTAAAAGGACCATAAATATCGGCGCACGAGCGTTGCAAATTCAGTCGCCCAACAAAATTCATCATCACGCTCGCGCGCCGAGTTTTGTGATATTTATTAAAAATCGACAAAGCTATTTTTATTAAAAATTTATATAGTAAGTTTTGCAACACATGTTCTTCTATTAGAATAAGCTATTATTATAATGATAAAATTAAGTCAAATCAGTGCAAATCGTCATTTTATTTACCCATAATTTCTTAATAATTAGACAATGTTTTTATTTTAATTTTCTAAATTAGTAAACTAAATCAATGAATATTTTTCAATAACTATTTTGTTAAGGATTTTAGTTACTGTTTTGTATTTTTTGTTTATTAATTCTATTAGAACTGTAGAAGTTGTCAAGCTTCGAAATTGCCTCTGAAAGTAAAATTTCAAAAACTCTATTTACTTAAGTGAATATAGTTCACAAGTGTGCTATTAATTTAAATAAAATCCTACTTAAATATGTAGACAAGAATATTTCCTAATGTTATTGGTAAACCACATGTTCGTACAATATATCAATTATGGATATAAACGAGTTTGAAAATCATGGTTTTTGGCCAAATAGCGCGTAATTTCGAGTGAACGCTCTTAAGTATTTCAAATAAACCATTTACAGGCACTTTTGAAATGTCAAGAAGTCAGTCAGTCAGAAAAAAAAAATGATGCTAATTGCACATTCCAAACCGTAAACAAATTGAAGATTAAACAAATTGGTTAAACAAATTGAAGAAACACTGTTGGCTTTAGTAGGGTCGACGGAGAACCCCTGAGGGCCCTGCCTATTTCTGCCTGTAGGCTTCACCAGTAACCTAACACGAAAGAGATGATGTCATCCCCTTCAAACCTAACCTGTCCGTGTCGGGGTATCCTAAACTTCCGAGCTCCCTTCGCTTGCTCATAGGACTAATTAGTTCAAGTATTGTAATAATTTATTTTATGACGTAGGGCTCTTGTTGAATCCATGTCGACGGAGGCCCCTGCGTATTTTTCTCGTCAGGTATTGGAATACCTGACGTTTCCTCGCATTTTATACATTTGACCTCAAGGACGATAACCTTGATCTCAAGGTCATCGTCCTTGAGGTCAAAGTCACGTTTAGTGTCCCCGATGTTTCCTCACTTTTCTACATCCACATCCTACCGGATCCCGAAGGCTTGATTAGGCGTTGTTTTTGGGTGAAATTGTTTTTAAGTCTTTATTGTAGCAAAATCTCAAGTGTTTTCCTCAGTGCTCCATTTCGTATCAAATGACCTGTTAGGTCGTACCGCGAGATAATCATCAGGTCGAGTAGGTATGCATTTTGTATGTAACTGCTGTTTTCATTATTTTATGACTGGTGCTCCCAAATGGGACATTGTGCGAATGGGACGTACAGCGAATGGGACGTTCTGCGCCGGTGGGACTTTTTGCGAATGTGAAATTCTGCGTCAGATCCGAAAAAAGCTAAAGAAATGTTTAAAATTTATTTTTAAATCTATCGCTGTCACTGAAACTTTCTGTCACTGAGCTGTGATAACTTACTACTTACAAACTTTTTCGTTTTTTGCTCATTGCCAAAAGTATGATATTTGGAGTAACGAGGTCGAGAATTAGCGGAAAAGGTCGACAGCCAATGTAGGAAGAGACGCTTAAAGTTCAATAAATCTGAAAACTTTTGGTCTTTTCAGTATGGCATAGGTATTTTCTATAGGAAATAAAATTGTCAAACCGCTATTTTAAATTTACAGTTAAAGCTATTTGGCGACTGAAAAATAGGTCTCCCGTGTGTTGGTGTTTAATGTTTGTGCCTTTATTTTTATTGAACCTGAGCTTTACTGCATGTCATAACTACAATCCTGTTGTCCTGTGTCCTACTGTTAAAAGGCATAATACACTATTCAATTTGTAGATAATCTAACTAGGAAATTAGCTGCAGTTAGAACAGATTGGATCCGATTTAGTGTAAATTGAAGGTTCCGACCGCTCTACTTCCTAAATTGTCTACGATCTAGGACAATATACTGTCCTAACACGAAACCTGATTAACGGTCCTATGATTTAGAAAGACTTCTTTTTTCAAAACTTAAATAATTGTATACTAAACTTGAAAAGTGATCGAATTGTATGGCATCAAGCCTCATTTTTTTCTTAGTCAACACAGAGTGTGTTTTTAGAACCTTTAGGTTCTAAAAACATACACTGTGTTCATGTTGGACAGCTTTCGTTTTACCCACCATTTGTTTTTCGGTTACGGTTAGAGCAAGGCCCAATCTTCTATGGCGTCCATTACACGGTCATGCAAGCGTCAATCAAAACCATCAATCATGAATGAAACTTGACTGATAGTAAGTTCATTCATTATCAGTCAAGTTTCATTTCATACATGATTGATGGTTTTGACTGACGCTTGCATGACCGTGTACTGGACGCCATACGTTTTTCGTCATGCAAAAGTCAGTCATCGCATTACACGGTAGGTTATTCGTCAGTCAAATATTTTACTGTGGCATAATTGACAGCAAAACCTATCGTGTCAATACACGATAGGTTTTGCTACGACGCCTATTGTTTTGATAAATATCAATACGATCCATCCTTCTTCGTGAATGCGTAGTGTGATCACAAGCTAACAACTTTGGGTCCTTACTGTTCCAATAGATTTCCTAAATATTGAATAGTGTAATAAGCCTTTAACAGTCGACAGTGTAGTAATATTGTGAATATTTTAAAGAAAATGTTACGTTGTGTATGATTTAAAATCCTAAAATAGCTTTAGATTAATTTATTATTTACCAAATAATGATGACACCATGTCATCTGTAAGTTTTGAAATATAATATCTATTTTCTACAATCTATTCATTTTTTAAAGAAACGGACTATGAAACACAAATAATTATTGTATTTAAATCACAAAAAAAAAGTTATAGAAACACTGTAAATCATATAACCATATCTAATTATATTAATTACAACAATGAATAACATATATTATATATAATTAACACTAACAATACGCTAATGTCGGATTACCTAAACTGAGCGCCATCACAATAATTTCGCGACACACAACGAATATGACATAACAAAAAATTTACATTTGGCCGAGACGGATTCCGATAGTGGGCTTGTGCAGTCAGATCCATTCTAACAACCAACATACGTTTTAAATAATTTGGTGTCACAGAACTGTAATCATAAAGTAGACTCTTATTTGATTCTGTGATCCCTTCATTGGAGAAAAAAGTTATTAATGATGTAAAAAAAGGTGTGGACACTTCAATTAATTTTTCGGAACTATCAATACTAGAATATGCAGTTTATATTTGATTCTGTAATCTTTGAGAAACATTAAGAAATTTAGTGGCACTTGGTTGTTAGTATGCAACAATTTTGATTATTTTTTTCTTAATTAGTAAGTCATTAGCATTACATACAATACGACAATGGCCCAGTTGATGGGCTGTTTCACATTCGTAAAAACAAAGTTTGCTTTTAGGCATTTTCAAATCTGACTGCACTATCTGTTCCTTTGGATCACCACAAATTTAAAAGTTGAGCCTAATTGTGAGCAAGGATTGGCGACTCACTCTCCTATTTTTACAAACACCTTGGGACGAGAAAATACTTTAATTCCTTCCTCAAGCTTCGCCAATTGTTTTTCCAGTTCCATTTTTCTGTTACGCATTTTCAGCGTATCTGTTTTTACTGGCAATTTGTTCAGTTCACTTACTAGTTCTGCAAAACCTGAAAAAAGAAAACGGAACGAAATAAAAATATTTAAAAATTTGGGGCGAAGTTGCGCCTTATAATAAAAAATACTGGCTCATACTAGCCACACAGGACAGACAAAACAAGATACCTGGCTTATTCTAATATAAAAATGATATAAAAAGATGAATATAAAAAGGGTGTGATGATTCAGATCATACTCTTCTGATTCAGATCAATCCCAAAAAGTATATAAAAAAAATCCTTTCAAAAACTTCAACAGTAGGTACCTATACTTATAACTAGGTATTAAATAAACTGGATTCAATTTAAGGAAATGGTTAATAAAATAAATAGCAGTGCACAAGGCTATCCTTAAATCAGTCTGGACATCCTAGAAAGATGACATACATGCATACCTACTAAGACCTAAAGTACAAGAAACTTCTCATAGGTACAAACTACCAGAAAAAGTTATCTAAACATATCAATGTCCTGGCTTCTAAGTCATCAGGATCTGGAAGTGTTAATACAACCTCAGACAATAAGTCAGTCAAGAAAGCACCTAAATGTTTAAAAAATATTGTGACCTGGCCTACCTGAAGTTTAACTTATGAAATAAGCAATTCTCTCATGGTAAGCAAATAGAAGCAACTGATAACTAATTTTTAGGCACAATTTCAAAGATAAATACGACTGTTGACTGTTGTCACTAAACTTTTGCTACTTTTGCAAATGATTACTTTTTTTAAGGTTGGAAATCATTCAACAGCGCGAGAAGACGCGCTCTAGGGTGGAGCGCGATGCCATGTCAGACTTTTACTGACTAAAAGCACACCTATGTACCTTCTTTGTCTTACGTTCCAGGACCTAGGGGTGTCCTTTCAAACTACACATGGCCCCAGTAAGCTTCGACCCTACTGGGCCCCTGCGGTTTTGCTGACATCTTTTTGAGGCGCGCTTGGAACACTACGTGCGGTCGACGACTCGGGATCGGTCCAGACGGTTACCGGAGAGCTACCCATTGCTCGTCGTCCGCCCACCCCTACGATGGCTGTAAATCGCGGTCGGGATACCGGCGGCTGGGGCGTGAGGAAGTCCTTGCAAACACTTGCTTAGATGTATATTTAATAGAAAAAGTAATACTTAATATGTCCTGTCAGAAACAAAATGGTCAAAATCCTAAAAATAATTGTATCCTACACAACTGGAAGGGTGTGAATGAGAGGTTGTAGCATTTAGAAGGAGAGATGAAATGTTGCTATGTATTCATTGCCCACAACTAAGGTCCTATGTAACAAGCTACTACTACTTACTATTTCTAAGCATCCGTAGCGTCTCCTTGCGCTCAGTGTCTGGCAGGGTCACATGACCACTGGGACACATGGAGTGATCATCATCCGCCCTAATGCCTTCTGCCTCCTTCGGTCCTTGTTCTTTGCGTTCACGCAGATATTTAGGAACCACACCTTTCTGGTAACCTGGAAATAATAAATGAAGTGTTTATTGATTAAAATTTTGAAGCCAGAATGAAGAATTATTAAAGTTTATTTTTGATGGAATATAAAGACTGGGCAATGAACAGCCAAGACCAATAATAAAGGGCAACCACTTATCACCAATTAAATGTGCCTATCTACCAAGTGATGTTTTATGAAATTGCTGTTCGGAAAAGCCTCACTCCATTACTACTGTTTTGGTTAAATATAGACAGGACTGTAAAGTGCTGTTTGTTGGTTTTATTTACCAAGTTATGATTTTTTCTATATAAAGAAATCACATAAATGACAAGATCTAGAAGAATTTTTCAAATTACGTTGGGGTTTGCTTCCAGTGTTCCAGAATTCAATTAAAGGGTAAGAAAAAGAAAAGAGTGGAATAAACATGAAAATATATGTGTGTAATAATAATATTAACCTGATGGTAAGTAGGGGTCCTTGGTGTCCTTTCTCTCTAAAATGGCATTTAACCGGCTGCGGTTCCTGTCTATCTCTATTAGATCATCGCCAGCCCTCCGGGGTGCTGTTGAGGGAGGAGGACTCCTGTGAAGTCCGGTGTCTCCACTGGCCTTCAAATTTGCTTCAGACTCATCACACTCTTTTTTAGGATACAACATGGTTAACTTGGTGCTGTCAGCCAGCTTCTGTGAGAGGTTACTCTCCATGGTTTGACAGCCAATGTCTCGAAGACGGCCGGATGAGGATGTAGACTTAATTTCCTCATCAGTGAAGTCTTCCACTGGTGCCTTTACTTGTCTTAACTCTTTTCTTTTGAGAAACTCTGCCATGTCACCTTTTTTGATTTTTATGTCTGTTGCTTTTTTGCGAGTGTTGGTAGAGCTAGTCTTTGCAATGTTGAGTGTGACCTTCCCACTCCGGTTTGAAGGCGAAGACTTCACTGGACCGAGGGAGCTGCCGGTTGCGACAGGGTTGGTCAACCGGGGTGGGTGCACATTTTTAGTATTATATTTAGGTTCTTTAGGAGATTTCTGGCTCTGTATATATTTCAGTTGTTTCATGTTTTCTCTGATGAAGTTCTTTTTTTGTTCTTTCTCTAAAAAGTAATTCGACATCTTAGAAATAGCGTCAATTCACAGCTGCACACCCTGTAGATATTAGTCATGCAAATTTGAATTAGAATTGACAGTAGCAAAAAATATATTATTTAAACTGTATTTTTGCTACATTCAATTTCATTACATGCCCTAATAAATTGAAGTTAAAGACTTCAAATATTGCAGTTGATCTAAATAGGTAAGTACATGACATTTAGTGTAAATGAAGTTAAACAGTAATTTTATAAAATTTACATTGGCGACGTCACAATCTCACAACAAATAAATCTGATGGCCATGACAACGTATTTAGAGCAAAAATCAAATGTAACGGAATTACTAACTTGGTTCGGGGAAGATTCCCTTCAAGGTATACATGTTATTATCAAACGTTAACAAAATCTAAATAAAGAAAATATACACTCATTATTTAGCGTTCGATATAAAGCACACTTTTCTAATTGATGGAAATGTTCATCCTTCTGCACTTTATATATTTTCGAGGTAAAAAATAGTTCAATGATTTTTTGTAATTTGCGCTCGGTTTTTGTCACTTTTTCAAACAACTGTCATCATTTTTGTCTGTGGTTGAGTTTTGTTTCTGGCCACTTTTTGTTTTCATTTACAACTTGATCAGTGATAAATTAAATTAAACAAATAAAAATCAACATCCACGGACGTGAAATACACTAAAATAAAAATATACACATAAATTGGCTCCTTGATATTTACCTTGGTGAATAATCCCGTAACTATCAATAGTCTATAATACATAAGATAAACTGTGATAAAACACTTATGAAATTATCATGAATTGTTAAATAAATGGCTAAACCAAGTTTAATTAGAAAACTCGTTTTTAGGTAGGTACCTACATACAAATCTGATAATGTTTTTGACGAGAGTGGCGGGCAAAGTGATGTTGTCGAAATGTCGATAGCGAAGCAGGCAGTAGGTAATTTCCTTTTCAGATGGCCAGAGGTAGAATTTGAGTACAATGTTCTTCTTGTACGGTACGCAAATATTAAAAAAGTTTGTTTCTGAAAAAATACAATAGACAAAATTAAAGAAAAAAAAAGCAAATTTCTTTTAATAATGACAACTTCAATCAGAGTTAGTGACTTCGTGTGAATGTGTAATATTTCAATTATTTCGAAAGCTTGTTTACATTTTTGATATTTTTCGTTTTAGCGAAAGAAAAATCACAATTTTTACTGACTTAACATTTGAATATATCATAGCCAGCTCCAATCATGGCTAATTTAAACCAGTCACTAAGTAAATTTAAAATATCACGAAGGGGACGCAAGCTCCAACTAGCTGATGATCAAAGGACTCTAGTCGCTTTGCCAAGGGATGTTCCTGAACGGACATGGTTAGTATTCGTTCGCTTACTTTAATTAGAACTGGTAATACCTACCTACTAAACT
Source organism: Mythimna pallens (assembly GCA_961205895.1). Classification (NCBI taxonomy): domain Eukaryota; kingdom Metazoa; phylum Arthropoda; class Insecta; order Lepidoptera; family Noctuidae; genus Mythimna; species Mythimna pallens. Next base: position 995,435 of record OY540843.1, on the reverse strand, counting down.
AAGAAGATGGCCCAAAATGTTAGGAACATAATATTATTAATTTACTAAGCCTTTCAATAATGACTCAAGTGCCTATAGGTCACATTGTCTTAACATATTAGACATAAAACTAAATTGAGGTAGAGATAACAATAGCGCCACTCTCAAGCCCTTATAAGCTTCGGTAATCGTTGTTTCCGGTTGTCAGTAGTAGATTAATTACAGGTAGTCCGAAGCACGTAAGTCTAACCAGTCTTACCAAGGGAGATACCTTGGTATGGTTGGATGTAGGTACTGGCATGTTTGGAGCTGTGGGTTGAAATACAACTGGGAATGAAACTTGTGGCAAATGGATTGGTCCACTCCTCTTTTTGTCTTTTATCAGCTTCATAATATTTTGTCCATCGCTTTTAGGGTCGCAATGAATTGTATTTATTGCACTCGTGGGGAAAAGTGTGGTGTTAAGCTCCTCATACGATTTATACAATAGGCTAACAATAGGCTGGTCGGTGTCTCCGGGCCCACAAAATCCGGGCATACCTATAAAACAAACCGCTAGCTATTTGTCAAAACAAACTGCTAGCTATTGTTAAGATTATTATGGGTCCATTACACGGTCATGGAAGCGTCAATCAAAACCATCAATCATGAATGAAGCTTGACTGACGATATTTTATCGCCATACATTTTTCGTCATGCAAGCGTCAGTTATCGTATTACACGGTAGGTTTTTCGTCAGTCAAGATATTTGACTGTGGCAAAACTGAGAGCAAAACCTATCGTTTAATGGACCCCTTATAAAATCAGAGTTTATTTTAAACCAACAACTTTGTCTTTTTATTTTTCCTTAATTTGACATTTGCATTCTATACAGTTTTTTACTTTTCAGTAGGTCCTTACAAAAAACTACAGAGGTAATTAATACGTATCAGAATTGAAACTTCTTTAACATTCCCCCTTTTTTCTCTCCTCCCTTTTTCCCCCCTACATGCTCCACTTTGAGCTTCCAATCTGCAACGATTTCTCGGACATAAAAATGTCAGACAGCAATATGTTTTGTCCTTCGGCGCAGCTCAGGATTTTTTGCCAACTTTACCGCAGCGTCATTATCTATCCTTATGACCGGTATTTCCTTTAATGCATTTATCTCGTTGAATATGTCTCTGCAGCCACACTACTTCACGAGTTGTCTCGCTGGCAGCGACTATTTCTGCTTCAGTCGTCGTGATCGCAATTGAAGACTACTTTCTGCTAGCCCAAGCAATAGCTCCTGCACAAATGCATAGGATGCCACTCGTAGATCGCCCCTCCTTCGGGTCACCTGCATGGTCAAAGTCACTGTATTGTATGCTTCGAGTATTCCACTAATATGTCCCTTTTTGTATCGCATACATTGAGGTGTCTTGCAGGTAGCGTAATATCCACTTCACCTTAATAACAGCTATTAATCAAAACAAACTACTTGTCACAACTGACTATTTGTCACAATAAGTATTGTTACTAATTATTATCATCTTCCTGCCCTTGTCCCATATTACTTGGGGTCGGCGCAACATGTTTTTTTCTTCCATTCTGTCTTGTCACCTGTCACGCTATCACTAACTCCCTTTTCTTTCATATCCTCACATAATCCATCCATCTTTTCCATCAATCCATTCATCTATATGTATACTCATAACTCTTTTAGTAATATGCTTCATCCCTCCTTCTCACATGACCATATCAAGTCCCTTTCAACTTTTCGGTCACTAGTCCAACTTGTTACTAATTAAGGAATTTTAATAAATGTGTAGAAAATTGTTGTTTGAACTAAGAGACCGTAATATACCCACGTGTAAGGTTTTGTCATGACAATCGGCTCCATAACAGCCCCCACCTTCGTTTTGTGTGTCATATTCGTCTCAATAGCAATGACAATAAAGCTTGCCCATTTGCAACAAGATGTACTATTTTAATTCTGGTTCTATGCAACAGGGCTGAAATCCTTCAAAAAGAGGAAAACGAGCTACTAGTGTTTGACATCAGAGAGGAGCTCGTCGAGGCTGTCCTTAATATTGGCTACGTGGACTACATGGAAAGGCAGACATCTGTATTCTCGGTGTACTGTGCGACCGAAGCTTGGTTGAAGCTGATCAATTGGTAATGTTTAAAGAGCTTTAAATTTATTTTATTTACCTACCCCGTAGTCAGAGGCCCCGTAGATAGGTGAGTAACGTCCTAGGGGTAACAAAAAACTGGGGCCTCTTTTTTACATGGAAAATCATCAAATAATCTGTCCTGCTCTGGGTGGAGCCGGAAGAATTGTCAGGCTTTTTTGACTACATCAGCCATGATTAATGTTGCAACTTAATTTATTTAGATTTTGAAGGTGGGAGAATTTCTCGGTAGTTCAAGAGGTTTGCTAATGAGGTTTTGGGGGCCTCGGGGTACAGCCTCGCTTAGCGCTTCGGTAGCTACGCCAGTGCCTGTAATACTTACATAGTTACAACCAATTCATGAACTTCTTTCGTGTCGATCTGACTCAAATTTGTTCCGACCAATATTTAGCCACCTGGACCGCTCTGTCGTTGGTCTCGCATAAGTCGAGCATGAAAGGAGCCTCCCCGAGTAACGTTAAAAACATCGTAATATGATTCTAAACGCCCGGTGCACCCTGGACAGCTAGCACTTGGTAACGCAGTGTCTAGCTGACTAATCCTTTCACCACGATGACTCAAATTCAATACATGAACTTAATCGATGTATAACTCTTTATGCTTCGTTTACGTTCGTTCTCTGTAGCGTTTGATCATCAATAAAAATCTGAGGAAAGTAAGGGAATCAGAACCTAAAGGGTAGGTACGTCCTGTTGATCAGGAATCATAAAATTTGGCAAGAAGCAAGATCTCACAGTTTAAGTAAAGCAAAAAGTGTGAAGTTCGTTTTTGTGGTGTTAGTATATGACGTGTATCTCTATGAATATTTGGTAGTTTAAAAATGAGAACATTTTTAAACTACCATATTAAGTTTGTCCTTTAATTCTACTTAGCTTTTTGTAACAAAATAAAATAAAATTATGATGGTACGGAATTCTTCCTATATGCGAGTCCAACTTCTGTGTGCTTGGATCGCTCGGTGTTAACAGTCTCATAGAACATATTTTTCAAAACACTCGAAAACCAGCTCCTATTCCTATCGCTTTTACGCAATTTTCTATTTTCCGTACTAATGCGGAAAAGTGCAACTTATGTTTGAGTATAGTTGTAAAACCCCAAAACATTCTTATAGGCACTTTTACCGCCATGATCCTGGCGAAGAAACCAGCGCATATCCTCCCTGCTATATCCCCAAGCGCGAGGAGTCTTGGATCCCTGACGAGAGGCCGGACCCCTCTCCTAAAGACACGTGGGGCAAGCATCGTCTTCACGTGGTCGAAGACACGCCTGATCCTGTACTGCAGAAGTGGCCGAGCTCATCCTCCTTGGATCTTCCGGTCATTGAGGAAATACCTTCGGAGTATTGGTAAAGAGAAGTAGTTTTTTTTTTTGCTGTCACTTTTTATTGTATTCCTTGCCACTGCTCCTGTGGTTTTGATTTTCCTCCAAGAGATCACATTAAAAAAAAATACATTGACGCGACCAAATTCAAATTCCATTTTATGTTTAGGTTTGGCTAATTAGCAGAATTTACTGTGACGTATCTACCTATTCATGTCTATTATTATTTACTTGAATTAGTTGTGATGAATTGAAATGATCTTGAATGAAGAATTCAAGCATAATATGTAGTAGGTAGGTAATGCCAATATTAAGCCTTTATCTTCTGAAACGGTCATTAAATAAATGTGACCTCTGTAATCACAAGGTTCCCTGGCAAGATCAACGTGCCATCTTACATGCAGCGGGATAAGACACGCTACGACGTAAGTAAAATTTTATCAGTTGCAATTACATGTTCAGTAGAATTTCCCTAACCACAGTAAACTGTGTAAAAAATCAGCAGTTTTAGACGAGTTTCTTAATTAACCCCTATTTTCTAAATTAAGCATTTATAGTTGAGCATTTCTCAAACTCTACTTTAGCCTGAAAACCTGTCATAAGGTGAATTCTTAAAAAAAAACCCAGTTCCGGCGGAAGGCAAATAATCACTAACAATCTTATATCTTCTAATAAATATATGAAAACGAATAGCTGTTCGTTAGTCTCGCTAAAACTCGAGAACGGCTGGGCCGATTTGGCTAATTTTGGTCGTGATAGTTCAGGGTAGGTTTAAGTGGGAAAAAATTGGAAAAAAATCACGAAAAATAGATCCGTATACCTAATTAAAATGTCATTATAAAATGAATTATGTTCTGGTAATGCCAGTAGATGACGTTATCCTTACTATTAGGCGGTACGAAGTTCGCTGGGTCAGCTAGCAAGTAATAAAACAATCAATAACCGGCTATTATCGTGATATTACTTGAAACTATAAAATTGTCAGTTTTATTAATCAGGTGTCGATATTAACAAATTGCTTAATTGTTAATTAGATATTTTTAATTACTATATTTTTGTTATGCTGCTTTATTTTTCATCGATAACTCAAGCAACTACAGCCAAAAAGTGTAATTTTTGGAAGTGGAAATGATGAAGAAGACCAGAAATTGCCACCAGAACTTCACCCTCACATAGGTATCACAATGAAGATACTTAGTTAAACAACTATAAAAATACAAATAATAAATGGTTCTGAATATTTATGTTGAAAATAGTAGGTATCATCGAACTAATCTGATGGTGATGATGAGACCGGAAGGTAGGCACTCGGAACTCCGTCATTAATCAATGTATCCTAGCCGTGTTTGCGCTTATTAGAATTCTCCTGAGATGCATCCATCGAACTGATCTGATGATGGAGTCGGAAGGTGGAAGGTGGGTACGAGAACTTCATAATAAAACAATATATTCTGGCCGTGTTTGGGCTTATTAGAATTATCCTGTAATGCACTTTGGCTATAAGGTACCATCGGACAACCCGACGTACGGCGAGTATCCACCCTTACGTTGTTGAAACACCAACGGTCCGAACTAAGCGATTTGCTTCGTCGTTTATACCGCGTACATCGAGGGACTGGAACAATTTGCCTGCTGCTGTCTTCCTGTCCAACTATAATTTAGGTGCCTTCAAGGCTAGAGTGAATAGGCTCTTAATAAACTAGTGCGCCTCACCATCAATGATTGCATCACTGCTTACCATCAGGTGGGATCGCAGTCAAGCACTGGTTTATAGCGAATAAAAAAAAAAAGGTGGAAGTTAGGCACGGAAACTTCATAATAAAACAATATAATCCTAGCAGTGTTTGGGCTAATCGTCATGGGATGTTGTCACTCTGGCTATATGAGTATCATAAGTAAAAAGTTTGAAACAAATAATTAAAAAAACACTTTACCACAAACAACACCAGAACGTTCATAATAACTTTTCATTTCGGAAGTTGGTGTTAAATACACACTAATAATATAAAAAAGTTGTAAAGTTTGTTTTTTTGTTTGTAGGATGTAATATCTGAAAGTACTGGTCCGATTGCTAAAATTATTTCACCGATAGAAAGCTACTTTATTCCTGAGTGACATAGGCTATATTTTATGTACGCGGGCGAGGCCGCAAAAAAAGTTAGTTTGAAATAAATTTATTTTCCGACGAAGCTGTTTTTTTTTTCTTTGGAGCCAGACCTTTGGCATTTTAGAAGGGTTTAAGATACTCAATTCAGAAACACGCCCTAAACATTTTGAGTCCCTACTTAAATGCTAAGTGACAGATTTTCAGGGTAATGTAGAGCTACTCAACTCCTTATTTATGAACTTTTATCGAAAATACGCTAGTGTGTGTACTTACATATTTCCTATTGTAGTCCTAGATACACACACTGGTATATTCATCATCTTTAAGCTATATTGTCTTTTTGGTAAACTTATTTGCGGTTTTTACTTAGGATTGTGGCATCTCATGAAATGAAAGTGACGTGCTTGTTTAGCGGGGAATTGATCAGTCGGACTTGCCTTCAGGTCATGTCCAACGTACCTGACTCGTACTGGCTACATAGCTCTCTGTGACTGCGATGGTCACAATATCCTAAACAGACATGGGATAGTCCAGCCAAATAGTGGAATTCTTTGACAGCATCTGTGTTCCGTACCACCTGAGACACTCATCTGTCATGTGTCAGGCTCATGTCTTTAAAGAACGAACGAACACGCATCTTTTGGGCTCGCTTGTTCTATCGTAGAACGCTTACCATCAGTCGAGATCCAGGTCAAATTCACCAAGCACAGAATACAAAAACCTTATTGGTGAGGTCCGGCCATGGCCTCCGGCAAGTCTGACTTATGAACTCCTCGATGATGTTGAGGTCAAACAGACTTAAATGGTTAATGTTACGGAAAAGGGTGGGGTGTGGGAATATCGCCAGGACTCGTACAGCGGCAGCCGCGCCACCTCGGAGGAGCTCAACACCGAGAGCGAGGTGCTGCAGAAGGTCACCGACTACAGCACTGAGGGACTCTCCGAAAAGGTAACGAATTCATACTTTACATGACTTTCTACTTAACCAATGTCATTTAACCCGGTCAATAAATAGATGGAAAGTGTGATGCGATGTAGTATCTGGGGGCACGGTAGTGACCTCGCCAAGGCTCTTCTTCTGCTTTTTGTTCGATTGATTATGTATTCGTAACTTTTCAACATTGTATAACCAACTGCAAATAGTCACCTGAACATCACCTGCGTTTATGCAGCGCAACTGTTTCTTGACGCATGAGGTAATGATTCTCTTCTTTTTTAAACGTGTCTATTGCTATCCATCAGGAGTCTTCGTCTTCGTATGGCGACTTAAAGACGACGACCCCTGTGTGTGTGGACGAGTCTGTGCAGGGTCCCCTGCACGGCGCTGGGGACTCCACCGTCACCGTGAGGCCCAAGAGACGCTTCACGGATAAGAGTAAGAGCGGCATGATCAGGCCGGGGTAAGGATCACCATTGTCTTTGCTCTAGGAAACTGTCTATAGCACAGTGAGCTAGTGAAGCTATCGATGCGATACAGTTCGCAGAAAAATTGCGGATGCCAAAAAACCGAGGCTTTTTGTCTAATCCTTTAAATACTGTCTAAAATAAAAAAAAAATACCTAATCTCGTAAGACTTGGAAGAGATAATTGAGTTCCAGCCGATAATCTTAAGTCTATATTAGACTAGTATTAGCTATTTTAACTTACTCGTAGCATGTGATTTAGGATCCGAGTTTAATTTTGCAGTAGGACTAATTAATTGATACCTATTATATCAATAAAGTTTATTCTATATCGTCCCATATAATGTTTCAGTGGCAAGTCCAAAGGAACGCTGCCGCCCCTCGACCTGGGTGACTCACGCTCTCGAATCAGCATCATATCGGACTGTCGTTTGAGAAACCTCAGGTTTGTAATAATTAGTTCTCATACTTAGGAGTAGTTACTATAGTTAATATACATATGTAATAAACATAACAATCTATTGAATTTTTAATAAACGGTCACCAATTTACCGTCATCCGATTTAACAATAAATAGAATAAATAAAACTATGACAAAAGCGAACTATTGTGTTATTAAGTAAGCATGTAATTATTGCGTCTGAAATACTTTTAATGGCTCTTAAACACCGCGAGGCGAGTGAAAATAAAAGGGTTGCCATGGGAAAAGTAGTTGAGTTGCCACGTGCAAAATTACAATGGGCCTGCTATCAATAGGTTCACGTTTTACGGTGTGATTTTATTTGAAATGGGGGTAAGTTGTATAGGCCGTAAACAAGCGAGCTACCGTCCCTTTATGCCTTTCTTTTATATTGACCTGCGTATTCGGATTAATGCTCTACCTATGGATTTTGAAGGGGATTTGAATTTGTGTAAATACGGACGTATACGTGTTTTTTGTCAATGATGTTTTTTTTTTTGGTGACGGGTTTCCATGCATCATCGAGCAATATTGCAGAACAAACTGTCGAAACAAAGATTTTGGTGATTTCTTTAGAAAATTAGTTAACTAGCCCACAAAAGCGAAATTATGTGTGTTTGCAGAAGTAACCCACTGTATACCTGAGTGGAGCGAGTCGTTGAACTGTCGCAAGTCAAGCTCCTTTGTCTTGCATAAAGCGGAGCAATTTGAATGACATGAACGCTTTGAATTAATCCCCGAGGGGAAAACTAGTTGATAATCAATGTGTTATATTATGAACACAGTTTGTTGATAACGTGAACACTTGTGAACATTACATAGGGATGGCAATTATGTAGTTTGAGAAAAAAAATGTTGCCTAGGATGAGAATAGTTCATGCATTGCAAATATCAGGGCTAATAGACTATTTTCCCTCACTTTTACTGCCAATATTGTAAATTTTTCCGGATTAAAATAAGTCTATCACCCATATTCTGAGTTCTTTTGATAGAATCTTCGCGAGCATATTCGTAAGAAATTGGCAGTAGTCTCATCAATTCACAGCGTTAATGTTTCCCAATTGTCGATTTGTACCAATTGTTTGAGTACCTATAGTTTCGTAATTCGTGTATACTAAATACACGAATTATCATTTGACTATAAATATATGTATATCATAAATGTATTGTATCTATTTACGTTTATTAATATCTATATATTTTCTTGTATTGGCTTTATTTTTCTTTTAATGCACTTGCCACTATTTTTATCTGCATTTCCCAACGGTGAACTGGTAGATAATACCTAAGGTGTTAAGTCCACCTCTGTACTTTTGTGTGCATAAATCATTTGATAAATAAATCTTCCTTCACTCAATTCATTTGCTATGACATCAGAAAAAAACTTTTGCCTCAGTCGAGGACGTCACGCCTGTATTTCTCGACAGATTAGGCAGAATTCTATCAACTTGTAATGCAACCGTCCATATATGCCGATTACGTTTAGTGGAATGTTTTCTTTCCTAATATAATTATGTGTCGATGGCTGTTGTTTTGAAAGTACTACCCCAATTTGCAAATGGCTTCCTTTAAGTAACCACAAATACGATGTGCTCATTCTCGCTGAAATCACTCACGAATATGACATTTGAGAGGCTGACATTTACATTACCAATCTGAATAATATACTCCAAGTGTTTTAAAGCCAATAGCACTCAATACTTAAAGTGCCTATGTTGCTTCTATATTTTATGTAAATAGATTTATTTAGAGTAGTCTAGGTAATCTTCGCGGTAAATCTAACATGGGTGTTTCGTATATGTCGCATACTAATGCGACATATACGAAGCTCCCATGTTAGATTTGGGTTTTGATAAAGGCTGTCGGAAAATGTTTTTAACTAACCACAAAATAATTTTGCAAGCTCGTTTCTCCAGATATTTTAAAATTTTTACAGAAATTCTAGATGGAGATTCTAGTTTTTCTAAGCTTCTATTTGCAAAAACCGCGAAAGGATTTTTTTCTATCCATAGAGATTTTTTAATTTTTTATTAGCTCTGCTGGAAGTGCCAGCCCTACAAAAGGGCGAGTGTCCCAGGTGCGCTCGGGTCAACGTTCGCTCCTCACCGCGTTTTGTTATAGCTTATAGCTGCGAGTAGCTTTATATCTATGTATCATGTGCTCGATGCAGTTTATGGCTTATTGTCGTCCACCTTATTTACGTATTTATGTGCCGGGCTGGATTAGTGGCCGATTTATTAGTTGGACTAGGGGGACAATGGGGAACTTAATTCTTCTATTATGGGCAAGAAATAAATAGCGCAGATTTTCAAAATACACCTTATTAAAAGGGGTTCAGTTAAATTTATATTCGTATTAGCTTCAGTGTGGTTTAAAATTATACCAGACCTGGGATGAAAAGCTACGTTCCAGCACATGAGTACCCGTGTGACCGTGGGCTATGTTTCATCTAAATCCGTTGAATCGTTTCAGTGTGAAGGAGTAATAAACGTACATACACACAAACAAACTTTCGCCTTTATCGATGATGGTATCGTTTTGGGTTCCCTGTATAATTATTGTATGTTGTACTGGTACCAACTCGAAGTCGTATAATAACTGGATTAAAAGAGAGAAAGAGGTGGGATAAAACTTGCTACTAAAAGAGTTATGAGTATACCTACATGTGGATGGATGGAGAGGGAGAGGGAGGCCAAAGAAAAGATGGATGGATTGTGTGAAGAGAGCGATATGAAAGAAAAGGGAGTTAGTGATAGCATGATTGGTGACAGGACAGAATGGAAAAAAAAAGTGTTGCGCCGACCACAAGTAACACGGGACAAGGGCAGGCTGGATAATGATATAACAAAATCTTCAAAACCCAATGTTACGTTAGGTAAGTGCGTTTCCACTAAATGTGAGATAGCGAGAACCTATCAAGAATAAAAAAAAAAGCGGATCTGGGTGGAGTGGAGCGGCGAAGAGCAGTGGAAAGTGGCAACTGAGGGCTTAGCCAAGTTGATAATGTAAAATCGTTAAAGCTAGTAGAAAACTTCAAATGTTTGGGAATGACATTATCTCAACTTTAAGAGCCGGTTGTAGTCACTGAGTATTTTATATGAACTCCGCCCGGGTCAAAGTGGATTTCACGGCCCCGTAACAGCGGTTTTATTAATATAAAAAAAAAACAATAAATGTTCAAGATTTTTGTTTGTGCAAGGCTCTTTTCAGAAATTAGAAATCAGAAACGTTTATTTCAAATAGACCAATTACAGGCACTTTTGAATTGTCAAAATGCTGGGTCAGTCAAAAAAAAATACAAGTGAAGCTAAATTGCACGTTCCAAAGCGTAGATCTCTATGGAGAAGAACGTGCCAGAAACTCCATGGACACTCTTTTAAATCATATTATGAGTTACATAAATCTTGGTTACTTACATATTTCTTGCCGCTTCTATTATGTGAGAACAATGTAGATAAGTAATTAAAAAAAAAGCTTTATTATTTTTTGTTTATTTTTCAAATACTTTCGTGACGTAATCTCGTAGACATACACGTTTGAAACCGTAAGTTAGGGTCAGGTTAGCAATTTTTTTTTATCGAGTTAACTAATTTATAACATGTTTTGATTCTTGCCCGGCGGCGGTTGGTCATGTAGTCAATTTTAATAAAATAATTTTTCATGGTGTTCTCTTTTATATTTGTGGATTTCCAGAGATTTAAAAAGGTTTAAAATGAGTAGAGTAGCCTTAAGTCATGTGGTCAGAACAAAGGATTCGAAACGAATCGGTCGTTAGTTGGCTAGGCCTGCTGTTCACATTGCTGCGGAGCGGGGCGGAGTGGAGTTGAGTGACCCTCTGCTTGGTGATCTCCGCTCAGCACCACAGCTTGCTCGACTTGGTTCTGTCCAGCTCGGGGATGCGTGTTCATTTGTTTTTAGGGTTCCGTACCTCAAAAGGAAAAAACGGAACCCTTATAGGATCACTTTGTTGTCCGTCTGTGTATCTGTCTGTCTGTGAAGACCCTTTATCTCGAGAACGCGGAGGTATCGGGTTGAAATTAAAATTAAATTTAAACTCGACCTGAGTTTTGCGCGGTCCCTTGAAGCTGTGAAAAAATCAAACTTCTAAGTTGACAAAAAAAAGATACGGTCGTTTATGTCGCACAAAACGTATATTTAGACACTCACAAGGGAATCAAAATTCACAGGGTACTTCCCGTTGACCAAGAATCCTGGAATTTGGCAATAAAGCAGGGTCTCATAGCACATGTATAGAAAAAATCTGAAAACTGTAAATTAGTAGTTACGTCACGATTTCTTTTTTTGCGATTCGAAAAAATCTTCGTCACTCAATTCGGGAACTGAACTGTTTTCATAGGTAAGTTTGTACGGAACCCTCAGTGCGCGGGTCCGATTCGCACTTGCCCAGTTTTTTTCTTTAAGTTCGCTCAGCTCTGATTGATGCGGAGTGGAGATGGCGAGGACTGTGATTGGCCAATACATAGTCCACTCCACTCTATTCCATCTAGCCTCGTTTCAGCAAAAAATCATATTTAGGTCAGTATTTTACTAGATTCATCAGGGCACTTATCATGACGTGTTAAAATGTCAATAGTCCGAACGAGAAAGAGGCATGGAGCTATACACCCAATTTATGGTGTCTTTGACATCGACGCACAAACGAATACCACATATTTAGTACATGATTCTAGACCCCCCTGGCGGATTGTTTCATCGGCCTAATTTTTCTAAAAAAATCTTTAAGTACTTAGTTTTTTAAATTACTTAAAAAGTCATCGAGGTAGATAAAATCGTTATTCTAATCATAAAAATGTTAGAATAACGTTTTTATACAGTTTAATTAAAAAACGCATAGATTAAAAAAAAAAAAAAATAGGAAGAAACCGACAAAAAATTCCACCACTGGGGAGTCCAGAATCATGTACTGGATCCATGGCATTAGTTTGTGCGTCGATGTTAAACACACCCTGTATAGCTCCATCCCTTTAACAGTTCAGTTTAGGTCGTAAACTGGATCGCGTTAAGAGCTCGTGGTAGCACTGTTGATCAAAAAGTAGCCCGTTTCAGCTTTAGGACTAGTTTCCCACTTTACTTACTTATTCATCTATATAAATCTGCAATAAACATTCCCTTAGCTTCCCACTGCTAAACCAACCACATTTAATTATCCGTAAACCATACAGTTATTAGAAATGTGTCGTAATTAATGAGGGCGAGCTTGATGAGCGCTTTGTAACAGTAACTCGATTACCGCGCACAATACAGCGCTGACGTCGCTTTGATGTAGCGCTCGAGCCGCTTCGAGCGAGGAATGCTTTACTATTAATTAATTAATTTGTTGTTATTGGACCACTGGCTCAGATAAGGATTAGTAGTAGGGATAGAAGAATGTCATCAACAGATATTCTAAGGGAAGCTGTCTGTTTTTGAGTCATGTAGATCTTTAGTTTTGTTAGTAACGTCTGTCCCATTTCGATCTTTGACAGGTAAGGTAGGTTAGCTACATATGTTTATGTTGAAAATAACACCCTAGTGGCAGTCACAGTGAAAACGCCACGTACCCACGAAAATGTTATTTTCTTAAGCTTTTTAGGGTTCCATAACCTTTTTCAGCAAAAACGGAACCCTTATAGGATCACTTTGTTGTCCGTCTGTCAAGGTCCTTTTTCTCAAGAACGCGTGGGACGTATGAAGTTGAAATTAATATCAAATACTCAAGTCTGCTTACCCCTAGCAACAGTGAACAAATCAAACTTTTATGTTGACGCAGTCTAAAGCACCGTTTAGGCGCATACATTCGCTGGGAAATAAAAAAAACTATAGGGTACTTTCCGTTGACCTAGAATCCTGAAATTTGGCATGAAGTAAGGCCTGCTACTGTTTTCAGACTTTTTCCTATACTTGTGCTATGAAGTATAGGAAAAAGTCTGAAAACAGTAAATTTGTAGTTACGTCATAAAAAGTAGTCCTTTTTTGTGATTTGTAAAAATCTTCAAGCTTCGATTCGGAAATTTACATTGGTAAGTTCGTATGGAACCCTTGGTGCGCGAGTCCGACACACACATGACTGGGTTTTTAATTTGCGGGTCATTGTCAGGCTCTATGTTAATTGACATGGACTTGGGCATTGTTATTGTTCTACAATACTATTAAATTCCGTGAATTGCTACTGGGCTAAGTACTTAGCCCTCTTCCTGTCTCCTAACTTTGCTGTGCCCGACAGGGTCCATATTGATCTATGTCAATTTTCAACACCACCTATGTATACATATCGATTGCAATAAAGTATTGAGTACCTATTGAGTAAAATATGGTTGGCGGCCTTAATACGTATGCATTTTCGGAATTATAATGATTAAAATCATCAATACTAACCCGAACTAAGAGGGCTATTTCATGAAAAAAAATGTAATTTCAAGAAAAAATTGAATTTCGTGAAATCTTAGAGCATCCCACTTATATAACGTTGATTCAGTCAGGGATTTTTTTTTAAAGTAACTCACTTAAACAAAGGCACCCAGTCCTGGAACACCTATCTGCAGCTTACACAAAGTGTACATGTATGTGAACACACTTACGATATAGGAGTAGGTAATTCTTAGGTAGAGTTTCTTTAAAAAAATATAACGTCAAGAAAATGCCTCTCAATCCTCAAAAAACAAAGTCCTCCGCCAGTCCCAGTCCCACCGCGTTTGTCTGTATGAACGCGTTAAACTCATAAACTACTGAACGGATTTTCGTACGGTCTTCACCTGTAGACAGAGTGATTGATTAGAAAGGTTTAAGTGCATGCATACATATTTTAGTGAAGAATAGCCGAGAATTTAAAGATTTCAAACACCCGTGAAGCTGGGGCGCCTTATACATATTATGTACCCATAGCAATATATGAGGCCTATGTCCAGCAGTGGACGTCTTTGGGCTGAAATGATGATGATGAGAAACTGACTGACTAACATATCAATGCACAGCCGATACTATTGGGACTAGGAGCGTGAAATTATTATCAAGGCTACCTTTTATGACCTAAGCTAACACTACTAGAGGATTTTCCAAAAGGGAATGAATTTAAGGGGATGAAATGGGGATCCAAAGGTTGTATGAACAAACCAACTATCACGCGGAAGAAATCACTGGCAGAAGCTAGTATTATATTGTATGTGTTTTATATTGTATTATAAGTAGGTGTTACATACATTGTTGAGACGGAAACAGCAGTTGATACAAGTGGTATCAAGAGCTTCAGTAATGTTATTAGATACAGCAGGCAGACGATACCACGTGGCATGTATCAGTTGCTGAAACCACTTGAGATGGCTCAAGTAGTTGAGGTTGATATCATTATGTAGTAGGTTGACTGACTATAAATGAGACAAGATGTAAATCAGTCTAAAGGTTTTTATTAAGGTACGTTTGAATCGATTCTACGATAAAAAAAAAACAATCGGTCCACAATTGGCCGAGAAATCGGTGAAATAACATAAAAAAAACACATAAAGCTAAATATATAACCTCCTCCGTTTTGAAATCGGTTAAAAGTAAATTAAAATTAATACATAATGAAGGTCTAGCTGCTTTCAATATAAAAAAAACGAAAGTGAAAAATATTTTTCAATACACTAACTCTAAATCTCGCTGTTATCTCACCGCTTTTAGGCACGCAATAGATCGTTTTCGGAACTAGTGCAAAAAAGTGCGCGTACTCTCCCCCGCCACAATGTTATTACATTTATCGTATCAGGCTGGGCGCGCGTCGACCCTCACGAGTCGCCGGTCAACCCCTGTTTATTCATTTACGTTCATAGGGAACAGGCTTAGACAGCTCTTCTTTGTTCAGTGTATTGAAAAATAATGAAATGGATCAGTGAATATGTATAATTGAGCAGGAAAATAATTAAGTGGGCGGTAAAAATGATTGAACGAGCGGTTACGTGTGGGCAGTAATAAATTGGAATTTGTCGGTAAGAAATCTCATTCTAAGCAATTCTATAAACAATGAGGTGGTAAAGTAGTTTTCGAGATGTAGCGGTGTGACGGACGGACAGACGGACGAAAAACAGTACCTACTTAAATAGTAATGAAAAATTAAATTACTTTTGCTTTGACTGAAGGAATTAAATAAAACAAATTGTATAATAATAATAGGAACTTTTATTCGTAATTCGAAACATACATAAGTAATTAAAATGACATAGAATTTGCTTAGTAGCAGCTGAAATAAACTTATTGTATAATATGAGCAGGTTTGGCCTTCGACGGTCTGCCTCTCTTCCTTTTTTGTCCGAGTGGAATGTTTTTAGCTTCAACTGGAGGTACGGCGTACTTCAAGCGTATGGACAGGCCAATTATATGTTTACACATATACATATTATAAAAGTTTGGGCAAGTAAGTTTGAGTTCGGGTGTCACCGCTCACTATGATCTGCCGAACTATTTATCGAACTGCTCATTCCATCATTTTTACCGCTCATTAAGTTATTGGACTGCTCAATTATTTTTAAAATTGACATTGTATGATAAAATAACCGAGAAATTGATTTTTTATTACTGTACATGTTTTACTGTCGCAATAATTAATCAACCGCCATTAAATTAAATAACTTCTCAATATGTTTTTCAAATGATTATAATAACATCTCGAATATTTAAATAACAGCTCAAAAAATTAGTTCCCTTAAAAAAGTCGTTTGATACACGTGCAAATTTGTCACTGCAGCCCTCGGTTCCATAACACACTCGCCTACGGCTCTTGCGAATTCCGCCTCAGTCGCAATGACAAACTTTCTGCACTTGTATCAAAATGTACTATTTTTTCTTTCGGAAATCAATGTTAAATAGCGAAGAAACAAAACAAGATTGATACACCGATTTTAAAATTCGATTCTTTAACTTTAACTTTTTATTTGTGGTGGAATCCAATTCCATACTGTATTTTAATATAAATGAGACCAATCTAAAACTAAATCTAGGTGGAAATAGTACATTTTAATACAAGTGAAGAAACTTTGTCACTGCAGCACTTGGCTTCATGACACCCTCGCCTGCGGCTCGGTCGAATTTCGCCTCGGTCGCAACGATAAAGTTTCTTCCTCCTCCTCGTTACCCACATTTCTTCAGGTTTACCAGCCTATTGCAATATTTACCTACTGTCGTACTCAATACTTTCTGACCAGATGTTCCTTTTACAAGTCAAGTGGCTCATTTTTGAGGTCGGATATCATCAAATCACTTTTCTCGCTCTGGGTCGAGCGAGAAGGCTTGTCAGACTTTTTCTGACTAAAACCCACCTGAACTCCTTCAGTTGCTCTTTGAGTTCCGTTCCAGTGTCACGGTAACTCTTTCGAACACTCCCGCAGCTCTAGCAAGCTTCGACTCTAGGCTTCAGTTTTGCTGACCAATCTTTGAGGCGCGCTTGGAACCCTACGCGCTATACTCATTGCTCGTCGTCTGCAAGCCCATGCCTACGGTGGCATGGAATCGCCCTGCGACTCCCAACACCAGGGGCGCCTTCCGTGGCGGCATTACTTCTTCGCAGAAGGACGTTACGTCTTTGCATTCCCTTCAAGTGATACTCTGACAAACGATCTCCACAAAACTTTTCAGTTACTTCCGACCGAACCTCGAAATAGGTAAGTATACAACTTTGAAAACATGTTAATCACTAGGATAAAAAAAACTAGAAGTACGAAGGAGTTGAGAATCAAATTATGAATTTCCTAGGTCCTTTGTGTGACGTCTACATAATTTTCATTGCGCCAATTCTTTATAAAATCAGGTTACACAACAAACTCTTGTTTAAAATTCCAGTTTTATATAATCCCGTGACAAAATGTGGAGCATGCTATAAGGCTGATTGCATACATGTCGAAGCGCGGTCCGGCGCGGCTCGGCGCGGCTCGGCGAGCGCGACACGCGACTCGCGCGCTTCGAACAACTAAAAGCTTTTGTTGGTTACCGCTATGATGGATGGCCGACAGGAGACTTTTTTTCATTTGCTAACATGTATCGCGAAATTATTTCTTTTAGTTGCTTTTTGCCGACAACAATACGAAATGTGTTCGCAGTAAATTTGTGAGGATTGCGAGCGTATTGCGTCGTCTTTACATTGATGTTGTAATTCCTTGGAGGAAAAGTGTATTGTGCTAACCGCGTGTTTTGTGGCCGCTGTCACTATTGTCAGGATTCATTTTGCGAAACAGTCCTCAAACTAAATTGGGTAACCACTACACAATATTTGATTTTTTGACATTTCAGCTAGCGTAGTTAGCTGGCGAGGGAATTAAGATTTTCTTTTCTGAAAGATTGCGTAACATAATCTCTCTTTGTAGAATAGGGAACAAAATTAACCGAAATTAAAATGATCTATAAATAACATTTGCTTATTTAACGATATAAAATTACACTTCCTTTTTTAGGCAGTCGTGTAATAATGTCCACCTAGTGGCAATCAATTTTCAATCATTATAATTATGTTTTATCTGTGGATTGGCTGCAACGTTACTACCTACTTAAAAAAAGTCATTCTTATGCATGAGTTTTATGTTGTAGCTTTATCATTTCTTTATTCTTTGTAAACACATATAAATTACATTTTTAAATATTTTTTTAAACAAAATCATACAAAAAAAAATATTTAAAAATATAAAAAATAGTACCCCACCGGTATCGGGAATAGGGTCCAAGCTACCGGCGGTCAGGGCTCCAGAGAAAGGAACCTCCTAACAATGCGAGCCGTGTCCAGGAGTACCGCTTTCTGAATCAAGCCCTTGATCCAGCCGCCTAACGCGAGCCTCCTAAGGTGTTGGTCGAGGCTCTTGGCTATTAAGCCATTGCCCGACACGACTATCGGCACAATGACCGCTGAGTCCACATCCCACATGTCGACAACCTCTCGAGCCAAGTCAATATACTTGATTTGTTTATCTTTCTCGGCTTTCACGAGGTTCTCGTCATGCGGGACGGATATGTCAACAATCATTGCACGCCTCTCGCTTCGGTTCACCACCACTATATCAGGCTTATTGGCTACAATAGTCCTGTCAGTGATGATGGACCGATCCCAGTACAAAGTGATATGACCATTATCAAGAACTGGGTCGGGCTCATACCTGTAGTACGGCACTTCCGATTCCACAAGAGAGTATTTCAAAGCAAGTTGCTGATGGATAATCCTGGCTACAATGTTGTGTCTATGCAAGTACTCTCCGTTAAAACGTACGCTTTATCATTATTATTATCCCTGAATAATAATAATAAAAAAGCAATAAACGTAATGTAAATAAAATGATATACTAGTACAAGTCATAGAATCCCATTCGTTATCTGAAGATGTAATACAGAATGCTCAAAACATTTACGGACCACATTTAACTCATTTATTTTAATTTAGCAATTACTTGAGAGACAAAGACATTCCCACCAGGGCGGGATGAACACAAAGGGATGTTTTGTAACACACTGTGACGATGGGCTCTATTAAGTTATCGCTGACAACCCGAAGAGCTCACAATGCTCGAGGCCCACTCGAGTCCACGATTGCAAACGCGTTTTAATCAAAAGGGGAAGACGCGACAATGAAAGCTATTCACTCCCTGCCCTAATTTCCGAATAGCTTACTGCCTTGGGTGTTTCAGAAACTCGATTCTGCTTCATCGGTTATTGGCGATAGGGTTGTAAATCGCGTGTTAGTGTTGCAGTGCTAAGTTGGTCGGGTACACGTGCACCATTGACGTAATTGATAGGATGTTCTTGTAAGTTTTGTGGTCGTGGAGCCTATATAGATAGGGCTTTGATTGTCGAATTGTATGGACTATTCTCAACAGGCACGTCATTATCGTAGTGGTTTCTTTGGGTAAAGTTCATTCCATCTTTGATTATTCAGATTATTTTAGATAACTACAACCTATATAGGTCTTTAAGTCAAGAGTGAATAGGTTACTTCTAGGCAAGCGTGCTCCATCGTCGACCTCATGAGATGGTGGTCAAACGGGACCCTATCTGTACTAATATTACAAAGACGACAGATTTGCATTTTTTTTTAAATGAATTAACTCAGGAACTACTGGACAGATTTAAAAAAAAACTTTCACCAGTAAAATGCTATTTTATCACTGAGTGACACAGGCATATTAGGCATATATTTTCAAATGTCTCGCTGGTGAACTCGCTGGCATAATCTAGGTCAATAATAGGCCTTCTTTTGGCCAAAAATTCTCAACAGTTTAATGCTTATTTTTTCCCATCAAAGCTATCAGTTTAAGGCCATACAATGATGTTACCGCTATCAGGCGTCTGATGCTGCTTACCCACGTGGAATAAACCTTTAATCGCCGAGCAGCACCCGCGGGAAGGGTTCTATATTCTTTGTAAATCGCTCAGCATATGATTACGACGCACAATAAGTACCTATTTCGTTTCTCCCTGCTCGGCCTGATATGAGGAAAGTATAGCTACGTACCTACGTTGTAATATTGTATATGAATTTGTTTTTCCGCCTCCTTGAGTCTTAATTTTTTGCAGCCCGAAGGGAACCATACGTTGGCACGATATTAAATTATGTGTACATTATACAGTTTTGTTGACTTATAGGGCTCCGTTATAAACATGCATTTCAGTTCAGCCAACATGTTTCTGAAAAATAAGAAGTATATAAAATGTTTTTACTTATTATGCGACAGACGGTTTCTTGCATGTTTAAATTTTCTTATAGTTCGTTCGGTTGCTTTGTTCTTCCACGCTAGATATAGCCCCTCCTGTTTCTTTCGTACCTCTTTCCTTTACTTTATATAATCATATATAGTTATATATTTATTAAATATATAGTTATTATATTGATGTTTATTTTTATTATTATTTATATACTTTTGTACCTACTTTTACCCTTATTTCTTATTATTTAATGACAATTATAACTGACTACAATTTTGATGCATGGCAATAGCGGTAATTGACCCGTTCATGTTTTTGCATTCTTAATTTAAAAAACTGGTCAATTACGAGATGGACGGCGCGCACAAAGGGTTCCGAACGAATCATATATTTTTCTAATATGTTTTTAAACAAATTAAAGTAACACAAAGTAAAAACTATACCTAAGTAGTACTTGTTCACGCTCGAACGGCTGTTTGGCAAACGGGTAGCCCATGTCCTGGCATAGCACATAGGACGTTTTACCCCGGGAGTAAGTTCCCTTGGAAAAAAAAACTAGTTTTACGCGGGCAAAGCCGCTGGCAGCCGCTAGTTGAGTCCTTCTCGCTGGTCTCTCTGGTCTGGCCTGGAGCTACCTCGGCACTTCGGCAGCTCTTTCCTCTTTATTTATTTATTATACTTTTTCCATTATTTATGACTATGAATACCGTTGACGATGTCTGTTAGTCGACACCGTCGCCGGCCCACGGTGAAAACCAGCGCTGTGGGCTCGTCGCATTTGGCGTGTTGATACGGCAGTATGCTGAGCGTACGGCCGTTAAGCGCTGTCGTGGCGCATATTTTTCATAGAAAATGTCTATAATCTGTAAGTTAGTTTTAAGATTGCGTCGTTTCCGCCAAATAAAATATTACTTTTTCTTTCTTTCTTTCAGCCACAGTTAGCCACAGTATTCATATTTCTGACGTCAATCATATTTCCTTCCCATCCACTCCAAACTGTCCAGAGATTACGTTACGAAGTCAATGCCATAGGTGATCGGCCTCTCACCTCGCGGGCCCAGGTTCGACCCCCGTATAAAATGACAGGAATTATACTACAAAATATGTATATTTGAATGTTTTTTCATGTTAGTAAGTGGATTCGTTGAATTTTCAGGAGCATTCAGTGCTGGTCACTGTATTCTGAGCGGTTGTGGGGTCCTCGGTCTGTCTGTCCGTCTTGTAGTCCGGCCGGGGGACATGAACTCCTGAACTTTGGAGCATCGCTGAATTATAATTGTTGTGTTGGAATTTCTTTGTGTTGTTTGTCAGATATGCAGCTGATTAATTAGTGCGTTTTTATGCTGTATTGTATCCACCTAGCCGTTTAGTAAGAACTCCAGGATCGCCTATTGACCAATGTTGTTAATTTATGGATTCATATTTCTAGTTCATCCCGCGGCTCGGCCCCCAAGAAATTACTTCCTACTTTCAATCAATAAAAAACAATTCAACTGAATTTCCTTATTTTATGTTTTAGGGCGAATGGAAATTATTAAAATTAAAACCATTTTCAAATTTTAGCAAGATTAACGAACACCTATTGATTTTTAGGGTTCCGTACCTGAAAAAGAAAAAATGAAACCCTTTTATGATCACTTTGTTGTCCATCTGTTTGTCTGTCAAGACCCTTTATCTCAGGAACGCGTGGAGGTACCGAGTTGAAATTAAAACCATAAACTCAAGTCTGCGGTCCCTTGAAGCTGTAAAAAAATCAAACTACTGAATTAACTAAAAAAAAATTGGGTCGTTTATGTCGCATAAAACGTGTATTTCGACACTCTCAAGGGAATCAAAATTCATAGGGTACTTTCCGTTGATCTAGAATCCTGAAATTTGGTATGAAGCAAGGTCTTATAGCACAAGAATAGGAAAAAGTCTGAAATCTGTAAATTTGCAGTTACGTCACAATTTTTTTTTATTTTTATTTTGCCATTCGGGAATTGAACTGTTTTCATAGGTAAGTTTGTACGGAATCATCAGTGCGCGAGTCCGACTCGTAGTTGCCCGGTTTTTTTAATATTTTGCTCTTTTAGAAATTGTTGTTGTTCTATTATCTGATCTGCAGGCTTACCATGATGTGTTAAAATATCAGGCGTGCGAGCGAGATAGAGGTATGGAGCTATACTCCCTATATATCTCCATCCCTTTAACAGTTCAGTTTTGGTCGTAAAATGGATTGCAGTAAGAGCTAGTGGTAGAGCCTCAGGTAGTTAGATGGCGTCACTTACGACACTCACAGTATCGCTTTCAAAACAGTGTAATATCACATTAATATTTAATCACAACTACATATAAAAACAATTCGCCATTAAAGTCAATAAGATCGTGATAAAACACAAGTCACTCACAAGCAGTTTGTCGGCGCCCCTCTGCTACAAGTAATTCTAGTAAACACTTACACACCTCACACCTGCACGAATATAGTTTCTGTGCCGTTGTGATAAGGTCTGTTGTTGTGTGCCACGTGAGTGCTGGTAGGCAGTGGATGGAATAGGGAATTAAGATAAATATACCATGTTTTTAGGTTACAAGAGCCTTTAGAGGTAACGATACGGGAAGTTTGTTTTAGGTGGGAAATCATCTAATAACTTTTCACGCTCTGGATGGAGCGAGAGGGGGTCTTTTACTGACTAAAACCCACCTTCCATACGTACAAAGCATTTTGGGAAAACATTAATTATGCGTACAGCTCGAGTGGAATTCCATGCCGGAGTCTGTGTTTCCTGACTGCTATAACCTGATTCTAGGCAAGCGTGTTCCACCGTCGATCATGTGGTCTCGAGATAGTGGTCAAACGCAAGCCTATACATAATAAAATAAAAGTTACTTTTAGCGTTCCAGGACCCCGGAAATTCTTTCGAACAATCCGAAAGCCCTTGCAGTCATTGATCCTACTGGGCCCCGACAAATACGGGAAGATCGATTAAAGCTTTGAGATACAAAAGCTATTTGAAATAATCAATTGATTCAATACTAACCAGCAGCTGACGACAGCACAATTCCATCTCGTGCAAATAATATTCAATTAATAATTCGTTGACTTAATCAAGCTTGTTTGAAACTTTTAATGTCGTTGGTTCCAAGAGACTAAAAGATGATGCCATCGAGCCTTTTTGCTACCGTGTACTCCGAACAAAGATTAACACTTATCCAAAAACATCGGCAGGTCAGCGGGTCGTATATTAAGTTGAACCGTGTTATGCCGACTCACGTTCTGAACGAGAATTCAGGGGTGTCACTGATGAGCTTGCCACAATCACGAAGCAGTTATGCAAGCGCGCCAATTCCTTGGTGGCGAAAACCGTGGGGGTGAGGACATCCTCACGTCCCCAGCCACCGCTGCAGAAGAGTCGCAGGGCGATTCCCGGTCATTAGGCGCGGGTTTGCAGACGGCGAGCAATGGATAGCTCGGTCATCCGACCGTCCGGTAAGGAACGAGCCCGAGTCGACGCCGCGACGGCGCGTAGATTCACGATGCCTCAAATAGATGTCAGCAAAACGGACGGGGCCTATTTTTTTTTTCGGTGGGAAAATCGTCTAATGACATCCCCCGCTCTTGGGCGGGAGGGTGTGTCAGACTTTTACTAACTAAAAACCCACTGCTGTTCCTTCGTTGCCTTTCATACCAGGGCCGAGTTTTCCTTTAAGAAGCAAACCCTTGGCCCAAGTAGGCTTCGACCCTACTGGACTCCTACGGTGACGGAGCCTACTAGGGCCGGTAAAGCATGCTAGGGCTGCGGGATTGTTCCAAAGAATTTTTCCGCATCGTCGCTTTCCATCAAGTGAGATAGCGGTCAAGCGCGAACCTATCAACAATAAAAAAAAAGAGTTCCTGCGCCCCTGGAACGTTAAGGGCAACACGTGTAGGCTTTAGATAATAAAAGTGTAACGTTCCTTCTCGCTCAAGATCAAGAGGAGAGTAATAAGCTCACTTAAAAATGGGATGTTTCTTGATATTTCCATGTATAATATGTCAAAAAGGGTATAGCTTTTTGTGACAGTTCATACTACAGAAGTACATACCTACATTAGGAAAGTTATTTTGAAAGTTTAGTTGACATTTCCTAGTGATGATGCTCCGCCGAGGTCCTTGATAGTTTTCATAAACAACTAACACTTACCCACCACAGACATCGTATCGCAGTCGTGTCGTCACCTATGAAAAGTCTCTCGTTGTCAGCTCTTTTCCTAAATGTACTTTTTATTGGATTAACTATCCATTAGCCTACTTGATGTTGTTCTTTCCAAAGAACAATTACAGCGTTTCGTCGCTGCGCCTGGACACGCCCATCCATGTTGTGATGCCCTAAATGTCGGAGTTATTACATTAACCGATGATTAGTAGCACAGGATAGGGAAGACAGTAGCTCACAGATAAAATAAATGTGATTTAAACAATTTTGTGTATTTTAGTGTATATTCAATTTGAGCCGTATCAACTTTTTTGGATAGAACAGTAGCGACATAATATTTTCATGAGATCAAGTATGTAATATTCTCGACCGAATTTCGAGCATGGTGGCAAATCTCAATGGAGATTAATCTTCAAATAAAGCGCAAACACAGGCGTACTGTCTCTTCCTTCACTCAAAGTCCGAAGGGACGGTAATACTACACGGCCGGGACAAATGAGGCGCAAGATTAACAGCTTTACGAGTTTTCCGAGTCACGGGGGTATCATATACAGCTACAGAGTAATTCTTAAACATCATCCTTCCATCCGAAAGTCGTCCACTACTGGACATAGGCCTCCCCCAAGTGTGAACACAGCGAACGGTCCTGTGAGTCTCACATCCATCGGATTCCCGCGTCGAATACCTGATTGAAAAACCCATTAATATTTGCCCGACCAGGTCATCCGATCCAAGACCCCACGCTCAGCAGTCGAGTTTGTGACTACGAGATGCCTACAATCTAAGTTGCCGAAATCATTTCTCGTCATTACTTAAATCTAAATTTTGTTTGTTATTTTTGGTTTAGGGTCCAAACACGAAACTGCGATGCAATGCGACGTCGTATCGTAAAAATCTACGAGCTCGCATGACGCAACGCAAGCACTTGCGAATCGATTTGTATCACACATTGTATGGTCATCTGAACCGATGCTTTGCTGGCCGAAATCGCATTTGTTTCTTCCTTTTAACTAGATTAATTGTGATTCTTGGCTTGATTGATTTATTTGCCCCTTTTCGTGCAATACTCAAAGTTGATCTTCTGTATCTATCTGGCCAGTGTCCGTAGTGTCCTCAGTGTCTCGTTGTGTCAGACACTCGACACCGATGAGACACACCTATTGTTGTTCGGCATCGAAAGGTTAACTTTGTGTAAATATAACTTGTTTTTTATCGGAAAAACACCCGGCATCGTTATATTTGAGTGTGGGCGAACGGAAAAATTGTTAAAAGAAATTGGGTTTCATTCATAAGCTTTCGAAATATTTCCCAAGTTCTGTGTTCTGTTTTTAATTTATTTAGCCTGTAACTGGAAAAAGGAAAATTCTTTTCTACTTCAATACGTAACAATTTCTTGTATGGGTTGCTTTTGTGCACGTGGGAGTTTGATATTTATACGCACGTACATATGTTACTTACTTTACCCTAGCTGAGGCGAAGGGCGTCCACTGTAGTCACCGCAGTCGTGAGCTTCACCTCGCTCCATGTTATACCGATGGCTGTCGCTTCTGCCAGCACGGTGCGTGGTCTGGTTTGCCGAGGACATCCACGCTTTCTTTTCCCTTGAGGATTCCAATCCAACCCCTGTTTATGTACTTATATGATCGCAATCCCTTCGAAGCATGTGACCATCTCCAATTACGACGCTTGATCTGGTGGTTGATCGGGCTATAGTGGCAATTCTCTAGCAGCTCTACGTTAGCGATGGTCTCAGGCCAGTAAATCCCAAACATACGACAAAGATGCGTGTCATGACCTTTGGTACTTTCCACGTTTCGCACCCATAAAATATCACGGATTTGATATTGAACCCGAAGATTTTGAGCATACGCACGATATATGGAAGAAATTCTTTCATGAAACTGAAAAAAAAGCAGTACGATGTATTGATACGTCAAAAAATAATTGTTTTGCATGTCGTAAGGCAGAATGTAGCGAAACCTCCCAATTTTGTAGTATCTTAAACTTGTACCTACATTGCTGGCAAATAAATATTTCTGAATTCTGATGTCATTTCAGAGTTGTTCGCCACAGTTTACAGACTGATTGTATTTTATTGTTAAATATTATTTCCAATTTCAACAATGTTTGTATGAATGAAAATTGTTGCCTGAAAAGTGTTTTCCATGTGTTTCATGCTTTAATCACACGGTTACCACATCTTCTAGTCTCCCCTCAAAAAACATATGAAGGGTGTTCCTATGGGTTACCAAAACCCCCATGACACACGAGTCAAATAAAATTATTCCAAGACATTATTTTGTTAGTGAGTGATCTATCATTTTTGCTTTATGAATATCAACTCTAATGCATTAAGAATGGCGGATTTAGCCGTGTATGTGATTTTAGTCCTGATACGGCAATATATCGCTTAGCTTGGCATGCATAACTTCTAGCAATTAATTGGCAGCACGATTGTCGTAGTGATTCGATTCCCGCACTGAACAAAAACTTGTGTGGCCTACAGATAGTTCCGGGTCTGGGTGTCTTGTATATGTGAGTTTGCACCCATGATACAGGAGTAGTTCCTAGTGTGGGAGTATGTAACAACAAACAAAAATTTGTAAGTACAAGATATATTCGTGGGGGATTTTCAGATTTCGTTATTATTGCATAAGTATTTCTGTTAGTCAATTTTTCAAGCACATGTCTACAAATATAACCTACGAGTCTGAAACATACTGCTATTTATTTATACATACAAGTTTCATGAATAAGCGATGTGGTGGGTAGTTTGGAGTATTTTCCTTATGGCCGCATAGATATGCAGATGTGTGGATTATGCATGCGGATTCCTATCGGCGGCATCTACGAATCACCTTCGAATTTAGCGGTCGTTAACTCTTGTAGGAGACATAGGTAGTTAGATACTCCATGTTGAATAATGAAGAGTGAAGGATGGGTGGGTGAGGTTGGTGGCTTGTTGTTTATGGCTCCACTTACGTGTGAATATAAATATTTAGAGAAAAGAGATAGGTATCTAGCTCTGCTTTAAGCTTTGAGTCATTGAAGAGCACATATACAAATAGTTTAACTTGGTTTGATTTGCCTTTGTCTATATTTTGTTAGAATTTACCGGAGGATGCGCTAACGATGTAAAAGGTCGTAAGCCATTTTAGTAATTGTAATGATATGTACCTATAAATAAATTTGTAAAACACTTTTATTCGACGTTGTTGCATTAAGTGATCAATAATCAGTTTGAGATCATAGCACCAGACGCTGGATGTATAAATAATGTTTATTTTAATTTTTTATAATACAATTTTACTCAAAAAACATGTTACGTCTTTATGCGTCGGAGGCATCGAAATAAGACTGATGTTATTCGAAGTGCCAAATTGAAGATGTCGGATTTATTTTCCAGAATAATCTCAATAACGAACACGTTTAGTGGTTCTTACGGGTTTTGTAAAAAACACATTCTGCAAACAATATTCGGAATAAAACCTAGGCAATCCGTCGTTTTTTTACGCCATTATAATCTAGACTTGTACCTGTCTGATAGCCCCTCCGTGGCAACTATTTTACACATAAATGCTATGAAAATCTATGTAACGTTTTGCAATTCAAAATAAACTCAAGGTTTTGTCCCCGGGGTCATCGTCTGCTAAATATGCCATGCTGCTCCAGCCTCGTGAAATTGAAAATAATTTATTTATGGAGATTGACGTATTTGGGGATCAGATCAGGTCATACACGAAGATAGAACGATGACTGCTCGTTGTACTACAAAATTTTAGTTGTTATGACGATGCTTAAGTTAGATTGGACACAATTTGAAATGCTTCCCGATAGCTACAACCTAGGGGTCTTTAAGTCAAAAGAGAATAGGTTACTTTTAGGCAAGCGTGCTTGGACACAATCTGAAATATTTCCTGATAGCTACAACTTAGAAGTTAATTCAAAAGTGAATAGGTTACTTTTAGGCAAGCGTGCTTGGACACAATCTGAAATATTTCCTGATAGCTACAACTTAGAAGTTAATTCAAAAGTGAATAGGTTACTTTTAGGCAGGTGTGCACCACCGTCGACGACATCTTTCGCTTACCATCAAATGAGTTATGATGATGATGCCCAGTGAATAAGTGCACAAACGCACTTACAACATAAAACAATCGTATAATAATGTTTCATCGTTGAGATGTTATTAGGAGCGCTGAGGAATAAATTAGCGCTTTCTGATATGAGGTGAATTCGTTATATTGGGCCTTTTGTGGCCAAAATAATACACATCGTGATAGTTTTTATCACAATATGACAATTAACAATCCAAATAGTGTTTAATTATTTTCATTTTTTTTTTGTTCACAGACTAGAAACTCAGTACGAAATAACTTCGGAAAAGGTGGACACCCCACCTGGAGAGATTATCAAAAGAAAGTGAATGTGCGTCTTATTTTTATTTTTTTATTTGGAAATTATGTGCGTATTGCGAAAATTCTAAGGATTATATTGTAATATCAAGACTATTTATTAGACATCAAGAATATTTATTTCACATTTAATTAATGTTATCTTTACCTTTAATAAAATTAATTTTATTGATTTGATAAAATTCTTTTATTTACAAACATTGGGTTCATTTTAAAATAAACACATAAATATTTCGTACTAAACGCAATAGTAAGAAATATTTGTGTTAGTTTACCTAAAAATAGCTTTTTACTGATAATAAGTACAAAAAAAAAAAAATTTTTTTTTCAGAATAGTTTCTTATTTTAGACAATAGCTTTAAACAAAAGAAAAAAGTGAGCAACTAAACTTGAGCAATAAAAGATAGCGCACACGACCAACTGTTGTCTTCGCAACTAATTTATTTTCCACATCAAGCTACGGGTTTGTATGATAGTGCGACAGGGCCCTCTTTTACTGAGATTTCAATACTCTCTAACAACTGCCGAGCAGTACCTGCAGTGGCTTCTCCGCAGGTAATGTAACTATCATACATTTTGTACAGAAAATGTACAGTTTATATAAGTGGAGAGAGTCATTGTGACCAAGGCGGAATTCGTCCGAGCCGTAGGCAAGGGTGTTATGAAGCCGAGTGCTGCAGTGACAAATTTCCACGTAAATCAAATGACGTTTTTCAATACACATACGAAGAAATAAATAAAGAGGGGTTGACTTGCGACTCGTGGGGGGCGCTTAGCGCCCCGCCGTAATACGATACATTCCATTAATCGTGGCCGGGGCGAGCGCCAGCACTTTTCCGCGCTAGTACGGGAAACAACAAATTGCGTGCCTAATAGCGGTAGGGATAAGAACGGATTTTCGAGTAAGTGTATTGAAAAGCATTTGTCTGCCTGCTTATCAATCTTTCGAGTTCAACACAATCCATAATTAAATACCGTTCAAAAGTTCTTAATGGCAGCAGCCCTCTTAACTACTAAGACATGATAACTTGAAGACTGTCAACAAAGGGGTAGGCAGCGTCCGTGGACGTTATTGATCGCTGCACCGGCTGGTGTCCGCAACCGGACGGGCCGGACAAACGGCCATCCGTCTTCCTGACAGACAGTCGGACGGTATTTTAGGGTAATTCACGCTTGTTGATTTGAAGGGACAGAGCAGGGGCGGTGGTGGATCGTATCGTTAATATTGCTGTGAATTTGAGTGGCAAGTCTCCAGGGTGTCGTGATGTACGGATTGTGCCACGAGAAGGGGCATTTATCACTGCGTAAGTGTTGCATGGTTGCAGTGAACGGCTGATGATGTATGGGGTAAACGAAGATTGACGATGACTGCATCGTGTTGTTACAATTAAGTACTCTTTGACGTATAACCATGAAATCTATAAAGCATAGAAAGATTTAATCGTCTCATGATAAGTAGAATTTTATTTATTTAGAGACAATTAACAGCCACAATACAACAGTGCTTACTAATTACGAGTAATTAACGATAAATCTAAATGGTGACAATTTTGGGTCCCACTGCATGTTTGATAATATCAGAATTGTAATGATTCTGGATCTTCGGTACCAGTAATTTTGCTGATTCCAGTCAAGAGATCTAAAGTTGCCAAGGCATCGACGAATTTATTGGTTTTACAGCTGTCCCAAGTAACCACTATGCCTTCTAACTTCTAAAAAAGAGAATTCTAAAGAAATTTGTTCATTTTCAAGAGCCAGAATTTAAAATATATAATAATAATATATAATATAATATTCCACAACTATCACACAACGCTGTCTAGTCCTAAGCTAAGCACAGCTTGTGTTATGGGTACTAGATAACTGATAAATATACTTGTATACTTCTAAATACATACATATATAGATAAATTACTCCCAGACACAGAACAAATGATCACGCTCATCACACAAACGTTTGTCCTGGGTGGGAATCTAACCCACGACCTCCGGCATAGCAGTCAGGGCCACTAACCACTAGACCAACAGGTCAGTCAAAAATACGATCACTCATTTTCGTTATACCCTATAAACAATCTATAATGTAACTATATGCTGGATGAACTGTTTAAAAGCTGTGTTCACTATTTATATCTCATATCTTGAATACAGCTATATATACTGACGATGACATTTCGTATCCATCTGATTCCCCATTCGGCTTCACTGCAATAGTTATAATAATTTGTTTTTATGTCCCTCCTAGCTTTATCAGTGCGGACGAATAGTCATTTCTGTCGCACGAGTCCGCTAGTGATTGTGGATGGAGCTGAGATAGGATCTTAGATGTCGGCGTCGTTTCGACGACGCCGTGAGGCATGGAGCGTTTAAACGCGGTTTGATTGTGATCGGGTATAAAGTGTAATGTTTCTGTTAGTATGTGGGTAGTTGTTGTTTTGTTAGTGGAGGGAATGACTTTACCAACAGTATTGTTCAAACTATCACATGTCTCACAGCTTCATCGTCATCATCTACAATCCAACTTCTTCAACTGCTGAGCATACGTCTTTCTTTTCGTGTGTCAACCCCTACGTGTTTGTGTCAGTATCCTCCAGCTTCTATTCACGATGGTAACAAAATCGTCTGTCCAGCTTTATTCACAGCTTACCTGTCTCTATTTCCTAGTTAGTATAATTATAAAACTTATAAAACGAACCTGAAAGAAAGGTGTCTTACTTGTTGTTTGAAACAACCGACTAGTTCCCCTGGTTTCCTTCTCTAGGATATCCCGAAGGAATTGTGCATTTACCGGGATAAGAATTACTTATCCTATGGCACTCAGAGATTGGATGCAGCTTTCTTAGACTTTATATCTTTACTAGCGTTTTCCCGCGGCTTCGCTCGCGTTAAATTCGGGGTAACACAGTTCCCCTTTCCTGATTTAGAACACTGGATTCGTTTGTATCATAGAACCTGTACTAATTTTGTGGAGAGTCTCACACAAATTTCCATCCCCTATTTTAGGGCCTGGGGAAAGATTTCCACACAGACAAAAAGTACCCTATGTCACTCTCTATCCCTTCAACTATCTCCACTTAAAAAATCATGTCAATTCGTTGCTCCGTTTTGCCGTGAAAGACGGACAAACATACAGACACACACACTTTCACATTTATAATATTAAGTATGGATATTATTCATTTATAAATTACTAGCTTACATCTATGATTTCATTCGCGTGAATGTCGGTTACAGCGGACGCAAAGACGAAGCCAGACAGAAAGCAAACCATCTTTTCGCGAGGTTTAAGCTTACTCCATACTAAAATTCCTCAAAATCTGATCAGTAGTTTTACCATGAAAGCGTAACAAACAGACAGAGTTAACTTTAACATTTGATTTTTTTGAATTTTGAACATTTATAATATTAGTATGGTCGTATGGATAATGAAATAATTTTAGGAGCTTGCAAAGACCGTATAACGAGGTGCTGACGACTGAAGCCTGCCCCAAATTATAATATGCCGACAAAGATAGACGTAGTGTAAGGGTTTGTCAGCCGTGCTGTGCTCATAGCCAGCGGCCACGGCCGGCGGCCTGGCAGGGGTACCAGACTGTGACTAACTCAGGCGCACACACACGAGCGCACATGTCAGGGGCGGTCAGCCAACGCGCCGGAGGTGGCCAAACAGGCGTTTTGTAATCATTACACCCTTATATTAGCACCGCGGCTTCATAGATGCAAATAAGTCTAAGTCTCTAGTAATAAGCCTCTAGTCGAAGCTTCAATGTGTTGAGCATTGACGCCGAGTTGCTAGCCTAGCAGTCGGTTTTTTACCGGTTGCATTTCGGGGAGTGTACGTCGGAATTATTCAGCCAAGCCCATTCCATCATCGGACCACCAGGCGTACGGCGATGCGCCACCGGTACATGGTGGACATCCCACCTATACGCACAAAACGTTTTGGGAACACACTCATTGTGCGTGCAGCTAAGGAATGGAATTCCCTGTTGGAGTCTGTATTTTCTGATAACTACTACTGACAATGGGAATCTTTAAGTCAAGAGTGAATTGGTTACGTCCAGGCAAGCGCACTCCATCGTCGCTATCAAACAGGTGAGATAGTGGTCAAGCGCGAGTCTATCAACAATTTAAAAAAAACTGGGCAAGTGCGAGACGGACTCGAGCACTGAGGGTTCCGTACAAATTTACCTATGAAAACAGTTCAATTCCCGAATTGAGTTACGATAATTTTCCAAATCGCAAAAAAAGTTTTTTTTTGTGACGTAACTATAAATTTACAGCTTTCAGATTTCTTTCTATACTTATGCTATGAGACCTTGCTTCATGCCAAATTTTAGGAATCTAGGTCAACGAGAAGTACTCTATTATTTTGATTCACTTAAGAGTGTCGAAATACACGTTTTTTGCAACATAAACTGCCGTATTTTTTTTTGCCGTTAATTCAGAAATTTATTTTTTTCACAGCTTCAAGTGCCTAAAAACCTGAGTATATGGATTTAATTTCAACTCGATACCTCCACGCGTTTTCGAGATAAAGGGTCTTGACAGACAGATAGACAGACAGACAGACGGACGGACGGACAACAAATTGATTTTATAAAGGTTCCGTTTTTTCCTTTTGAGGAACGGAACCCTAAAACGGTTATTTACTTTCTTCGTTTACTGTCGGATAAACAGATTGTGCGAGAATAAAGGGGTATTCCGGAAGAAAATAAACTCTGGATGCCCAATGCAAGTTAGATGAAATTTAATTCGGTGTTAACAGATAAAGGTTTTTTGAACAAGTGAAATGTCATCAAAGCCGGACACATTACAAACTAATTATACGAGTAGCTAATTAGACGCCTTGCTGCTATGCGATATTTATCAGGCGTTTCGAAGATGATAATAGTGCATGTCCAGTAGTGGATTGACGCTGGCTGATGATGATGATGACGATCCAACACAGATAGACGCTGAAAGCAGCTTTGAGACGTAATACGAGACGAATTGCATATACGCTATATTAACTCCTTGTAATAATATTGGTCTTGAATTAACGTATCATCTTAAAAATGCCAGGAAACATTTTCTCTTTCTGAGAGGGCGACCAACGTAAAAAATTAACTAACTAGCTGTCAAATCTCTTGTCAATTATCAGTCGTTAATGTTTCTGATGTAAGTCATTTTGATCAACTCAACAAATTCTTGTGATACTAGCTTTTATTTATTTATTTATTTATTTAAACTTCATGTACAGTAGTGGTACATAGGCGGACTTAATGCAACAAGGCATAAAAAGTTAAAGTTAAGTCAAAGTCAGGAGAAAAATAGCCTACATCCTTCCTTTAGGGTTCAAACATGCTCCGTATGAAATTTCATCAAAATCGGTTCAGTAGTTTAACCGTGAAAGCGTAACAGATAGAAAGAGTTATTTACACATTTATTGTATTAGTATGTGTCATAAGATTTTCTAAATGGTATATTTTTAATATATGAATGAAAATAAGCAAATTACTTCTCCCGCTCTTTGTGGAGCGGGATGTCGTGTCAAACTTTTACTGAATTAAACTTTATGTGTTCCTTCATGCGTTCCAGGGCCGTGGTAACTCTTTCGAACATTTCATTAGCCCACATCTGCTGCAGCTTCAATACAACTTTTTAATGTAATTACCACCACAAGCTGCAGTTATTTACATTTAGTAATTCTGGTTCTTATTAAAACAAATTTACCATTCAACATGATGAAGTAACTATTTTTTTGGTAATAATTTGATTAATGTCTGTTCTCCAAAAGCGGTCCTGGATAACTATGATAGGTAATCCTCTTTAAGCTTTGGTTATATTTTTAGGATTCCGTACCTCAGTCGGCAATAACGGAATCCTTATAGGATCACTTTGTTGTCCGTCTATCCTTCTGACAATACTCCAGTATAATAATATTTTTAGGATGCTGTTGCGAAGGCCTCGCTTTTGTAGTGCTTCAGAGATGTTTGTGCAGAATCGAACCGATGGTTTTCATGAGGTGATTCGCAAAAAAACAGCATCTCTATTAAGCAGAGTACGAGGAACTAGCAACAGCATCCTCAAAATAATAGGGGAGGATATTACCTCTCCAGTTTTTAAGAAAATAATAAGGACAGTGATCAATAAATAAAAATTACCTATATTGTGTCACTTTACTAATAATAGTCTTAAGTCATTATTGTAATTACTAACACTTTGGATCTTAGTTATCTGAAATAAAGAATTATTATTATTATTATTTATCCATTTTTTTACGAACGCATATTAGGTTCAAATTAATTTCAAATAATTAAGTATGTTAGAGCAGTGAAAAAATCAAACTTCTAAGTGAACGCAAGCTACGGGTATAAGGCCTTTTATGTTCCGGTGAGGCGCATATTTCGACACTCGCAAGGAAATTAAAACCTATAGGGTACTTGTCGTTGACCTAGAATCCAAAAATTTTACCAGATGGAAAATCTGATAGCACAAGTACAGGAAAGAATCTGAAAACTGTAAATTTGTAGTTACGTCACAAAATAATTACTTTTTTTTAATTTTCTTATTTAAAAATTCGTTTCGGGAATCGAACTACTTACATAGTTTTTGTACGGAGCCCTTGATGCGCTAGATCGACTCAGACTTGACCAGTTTTTGACTATTGTTTAAGTTAACTACGGGTCAAGAAACTGACTCAAAACAAGTCGTGGAGGTGAGATAGATAGTCACCACACGGGCTTGCGGCCGACGAGCATTGCGCAGCTCGCCGTCCGTCCGTCCAGTTAGGACCGAGCCCGAGTTGTCGACGACGCGTTCCACGCGCGTCTCAAATAAATGCAGCAAAACGTACCAGCAGTTGACAAATTCTTTACAAATGGAGCCAATTCCAACGAATCAATACTCTTAATTCGTACCGGGTCGTTTACAAAAGTAATTATCACTGGTCCGCTATCAGGCAGCACATCGCTCGCTGCGCCGGGGGGTGGGCAGAGGCACAGGTACTCGTATATAAATCGGTAGCACGTTCATAGATATAATTGGTTGTGTAGTAATTGCACCGAGTTTTAGGAAAACGCTTACGGGTACGACTTCGGGTGGGTTTCCAATATGTCACGAGATTTTTTCTGATTTGAATAAAAGCTATGTGATATACTGTCTTGGTAAATAAAATGTATTTATGACCTCAACCAGTCGTGAAGATTTCTTTCGGCCTTCTTTAACCACAGATATCGTTTCCAAGAGCAATAACATGGCGTACGCGGCCTATGGATTCGGAGCCAGCGAAAAATAAGCCAATTGTTAAAAGATCAACATTAGTATTTTTTTTTGCTGGCTCTACAAGCTACTTGAAACTTGACGTATGTACTTAGTAGTGGCGCAGGGTAGATATTTTTAGAAGGGAAACTGAAGAGAATTCACTCACCAAATTTTGTTCGCTCAATGATGCAAAAAATAGACCCCAAGCCAAAAATTATTTAATTTAGCAAATAAAAAATTGAATGCATATTTTCTATTGATTTTCAATTGTTCTCCAGGTCCACTGTTGGACATAGGCCTCCCCCAGGTGTCGCCATAATGACCGGTCCTGTGCGTCACGTATCCATCGGATTTCCACGTCTCTCACCAGATCATCGGTCCACCTTTTTGGGAGGCCTTCCAACGCTGCGTCTTGCGGTACGTGGTCGCCATTCCAGAACCTTTCATCCCCATTGACCATCTGTTCTGCGAGCAATGTGCCCTGTCCACTGCCACCTAAGTTTCGCGATTCTTTGGGCTATATCTGTAACCTAGGTTCTCCAAATTTCCAACTGTATTTTATTAATAAACTCTAAGATAAAGATTCCCGTGAGTAAATGCGAACTTGTCTCCATCGTGATAGGCTAAAGTAAAGCCGACCGCGATACGATCGCCTGGCGATACCGATGCCGGCTCAATTATGGATTACAGTCGGGGAGCTCACGACTGCTTGCGGACAGAACATCACTCTGTAAACTTAATGGACGGGAGATCAGAGGCAGTGCTCTGTAGTGAGGTTGGGTGGGTTGAGAACAGCTGCCAGGGCTGCCGGTTGTTGCGTGGAACGAAAATGGCAACTGAAAAAGTACAGGTAGGTTTTATTCAGTAACAGGTTGACCCGCTCCGCCCAGAGCGCCCCTCCCGCACTTGATCTTATTTGATGATTTCCCAATTTAAAAAAAGTTAGATTGGAAACATGTGTATACGTATAGTTAATGCATTGATTATATCATTTATTCAAAAACTATACACAAAAAACACATATTTACTTTACAAAGTAAGTATATATACATAAATGACATAAATATTAACTACCTACGAATGTATAAGTGCACTTAGACGTCAAAGCAAACTAATATGTTTGTTGTGTGTGACTCTAGAAAAAGATAAATTTGTTGTTTTGTCAAGTTTCGGTATATATATGACTAGCTTCTGCCAGCGGCTTCGCCCGCGTGAAAATAGGTTTCTCCATACAAACTTTGGACCCGCGTTTCATCCCTTTAGGGGGTGAATTTTGGAAAATCCTCTCTTAGTGCTCGTCTACGCCATAAAAGGAAACTTTGTGCAAAATTTCACGCTTCTAGTCTCAGTAGTTTCGGCAGTGTGTTGATATGTCAGTCAGTCAGTTTCTCCTATTATATATATATAGATAAAGATTTTCGCTCCTGTCGCAGGTTGACTGGAAGAAATTTCTTTTTAAATATTTAGCACCTTTAGGCTCTTCTATTTGTATTTTTCGATTTTAAACGTTTGTGTGTACATAAATAAATCACACTAATATTATAAAAGCGATTAGTGTGTGTGTGTGTTTGTTACTTTATTACTCGAACGGTGGTACGGATTTCGATGAAACTTGGTGCACGGATAGACGTACAATACTTTTTATCCCGGGAGTATGTTCCCTTGGGATCATTATAGATCTACTAACACACGGACGAAGCCGCGCAAATATATATATATATATATATGTATTACTACTGTCAAGCTAGTAATACATAAAGATATTCACAGTTTGAACTGTTATGCTTATTACAAAGGCATTCTCTCTTTAATTTGATCGTCGTTGTGTTGTGAGATTGGTCGTGAGCTCCCAGACTAGTCCTCCAGCCTAGTCCAGGAACAACTTATGAGTTCCAAACATAACGGGTACTATACACTAACGGGCCTTTATAGCAAAAATGGTGTTCATACGACCTGGACAGTCTAGCTCTATTCTATTAATATAGATGGGGCCGTTTAAAATGGTGTCTGAGACATAAAAAGTTCTAGGGAACTTGTTGGTTATTTATAAGATTGATGTTGAGCCGGCGCCATATTTGTACGAGCTACCTGTTCTACAAGTAAACAGTAGTAAAATAATCGTACCGTTTATTTATTAATTAATACAAAATTGGTGCTCAGAAATCGCGGCAGAACACGAAGGGGATGACGGGGTAACTTAGATGTCTACCTTAGGAATTGGCAAGAAGTGGCACCGAGCCGGGAACAATGGAAGGAAGAATGGACTTCCGTCCTACACGTCTACGTCTCACAACTGGGCGTCTCTCTTGGACTCTCGTCTTTGCCCAGCTCTTTACTGTGAGACGGTATAGGCAAGATACAATAGTTGTTTATTAAAATGGTTAAAACTTCATGCACCATAAAAGTACCAAAGCGGATTTAATGCCTTAGGCTTTCTCTATCAGTCCAACAAGGGCGGCGAAGAGATAAGATAAAAAAAGTATAATATTATTAAGAAAAAATCATGGGTACTTACAAAAGTATAGCTTTTCTGCTTGTAACAGAAGCACCTATTAAAAATGTATATGTATTGGTCAGATCTACATCAAGGCAAGGTTCAATTCTAAGGTCTAGCCTGACTTAAATAACATGAAAACATTTCTAATTAGGTAGGTACTGTCACGAGCATCCATCAAC
The DNA here is from genome assembly GCA_961205895.1 of Mythimna pallens. Lineage (NCBI taxonomy): Eukaryota > Metazoa > Arthropoda > Insecta > Lepidoptera > Noctuidae > Mythimna > Mythimna pallens. The sequence goes on along the minus strand of OY540843.1, from coordinate 956,851 downwards.
ATACACTTATTGACAATATAAATATCTTATTGCTCGTAATTGTACCCATTACATGTTGAAATGCGTCTCCGAATGATAAACCCATGAACCATGCTGCAAAGATGTCATTGTTTTCCAGTAGATGTAAGGTTTAGATTTTTGTTCTCTTTCAGTACTGAAAACTACGTAACAACAAGATTACAACTACCTAAGGCGTGCGAAGAGGCTAATTGGGGATCCAGATTTGGTTAAGTCCAATCTACAAAGCCTCGAGCACAGGCGCAGGGTAGCCAGCCTATCGGTATTTTACAGGTTGCATTTTGGAGAGTGTGCGCGGGAATTGCATGACTTGATTCCGCCGTCTCCTTTCTACCATCGGAAAACCCGACGTACGGCGAGTATCCAACCTTACGTTGTTGAAACTTCAATGGGCCGGACTAAGCGTTTCGCTTCGTCGTTTATAACGCGCACATCGAAGGACTGGAACAATTTGCCTGCTGCGGTCTTCCCGTCCAACTATAATTTTGGTTTCTTCAAGGTTAGGGTGAATAGGCTCTTAATAAACTAGTACGCCTCACCATCAATGATTCAAGAGTCAAGCATTGGTTTAAATCAATAAAAAAAAATACCTGCTTTTAAAATAAACATTATTTATTCTAATCTCTAAATTTTTTTTTACAAAAGCTATCCCTAAAACCCATAACATATTTAACAGTCCATTTAAACAAAACTACGCCACAAACCCTATAACTCCCAAATCCCCGAGCTGCTCAGTAAATGCGCAGTACATCAACTTACCCTTCAAATGATAAGCCGGCGCGAGGATATGACGTCACGTCCTCGCTTGATGGTGGACGGCACGTGACGTCATCACACACACCTGACTGGGGGACCTACACGATACGATTATACAGGACCCGTGAGCTTGGATGGGCTTGAGATATTTTGGGTTTTGACTTGTAGAGTTATAGTTGAATAGTAAATTTTGATACAAGTGGAGAAATTTTATTTATTTTTTATTTATTGCCCACCGGACAAACATTTATAAAAAAATAAGTGTACATTAGAACCTTTGAAACTAAAAACTAAACTTTGTCATTCACAAAGTTTCTGCATATATTTTCTATATATTTTATTTCGGCATATACCTACCTATTTTCTACTATCATGCAGGTGAAGCCGCTGGTAGACGCTAATAGTACATTAAAAATTGAGTCAATATTGACACACCATCCATACACTTCTAAGGACCTTAATAACGCTACTGATACTGCGACTAGCGTGGCCACTTCATTTAATTAAATAAATATACGTACATTTGCCGCTGGTTTGAAAAGAAGAATAAATCCTGTCGGTAAACGAACAACGCCATCGGAAAACCTTTTTGTAATCCCACAGCTAAAGCCCACCTCACTCACGGTGTCTTTGTGGTCCACCTCACAAAACCGTAAAATCTTAACATTTCAAATGTTCTCCGAAAGCTTACCACACATTTCCGTAAGCCCCTCCGTGCTACGTGTGGTTACCCCATACATTTGTCATTGTCGGGTGAAAACCGTCGTCCTTCCAGATATTTGTGAAATGTGCGCCGCGTAGAAAATGGAGCCTTTCATAGGAAGCGGGAAATCTGACGGAAGCCAGCATTCAATATGGCGGGCTCGTATGCAAGGCGTGTGAATACGAATCAACATGATTCAGGGGTTCATGAGCCGATCGAGCCTTGTTGATAGGTTATTTCTATGTAGATTTTCAGAATCAGATGCTCCATCTATTCCGGAATGTTAGCAGCAGTGACTTATAACCCTTTTCCTGTTCCGTATTAAAGAAAAAAGAAAGTTTGGAAACGAAATATACTTACATTGGTTTTTGGCAATAAATTATTATCGATGGGTTACAAATTAAACAGTTTACTGTCAAAAATTCATTAAATGAATTGTTTCTGTAATTTTATTGGTGTTTATTTGTGGTGTGGTTTATCTATTTATATATTTATCCATCTAATCCAATCACAGCCTCAAATTAATGATACAACTGGTTGAACGCGAGTTGGTCCATATTTTCTCTCCTTAATTTTTTAAATACTTTTCGGTAATGTTCATAGTTAATGAAATCCTGTCTATGGCTATGACACAAAGAGATCTAATAGAGATACAATAGAGCGGCTATCAGAAAAAATGTCTTAGAAAAACTGTCATCCTATGCCTCAGTGACGCCATCTGGCTTTGAATAGCAAACACGCGAACTAAATTTGTCAAAATTTATAATTATTTAACTATCGCTCGGTAGGTGGCCAGGAGCGTTACCATGATAATGTTAAAATGTCAGTCGTACGAGCGAAAAAGAGTGATGGAGCTATACACCCTATATATCTTGATGTGGGGCTGGCCTTAAAACCAGAGCACTTCGACCCTTCTGGGCTCCATCCCTTTAACAGTTCGGTTTAGGTCGTAAAATGGATCACGGTATGAGCTCGTGGTAGAGTCTCAGTGTGTGATAAAGGTAAGGTTAAGCTATTCAGGAATAGATGGTGTTATTACCAAATCAGCAAATGTTCTGGAACTATTTATAAAAATTATTGAATTCTAATTAATTACTTCGTAAATACCAAAAATATTTACAAAAATAAACCGAAGTTAGATCCAGTCGTTTTACCATAACAAGATTTGCAATGCGCAGCTCGGTATATTTTCTCAGAAAAATATTTTCTTTTAGTGCATATAGCGGATACAAACACGACTTGACGTGTAGGAGTGTCATACTAGACTAAACGACTTATGACCACTAGGTAATAAGTATCGGATTACGATTTTGTTCGCTATGTCCTGTCTATTAGTAGTATATATTTAATGTCTTTGCTACGACATAAGCTCCCATCTACATTCAGATGTGATGCAGTGGTTACTAATCGCATACAGAGCGGGGTAATTACGCCATGCCTCCCCTGCAGTCGTTCGTTTTAACTACCAATGAGAGAGGCACATGTCTTTGATCACATAATAACTGCTGTATTGTTTTTGGTTTTCTGGTATCATTTAGGGGGCATTCATTCTACGTTCGCTTTTGACAAGTCGTATGAAAAAAAGGGCTTTTCTTCTAGTGTCATTAGCCGGCATTTATTCAGCTTCACATGGGTGCAAACTATATCCAAAAGCCTTCTTTGTTCATTGCTCTTTCCATTGGTGAAAATTGCATCATAATTCGTTGCGTGGTTTAGGGGGAATTAGTGGATAAAAAGACAGACGCGGAAAACGATAATATTTTCCTTATTTTGGGGTTGGCGTTTATGTGAACGCGATCGTTTAAAAACTCATACATACTAAGGCTACTGAGTTCCTAGTACAATTTTGTTTTAAATTAACGCGATCGACACGTTTATGACGTTCGGTTGTCTGCAGGCCTAGCCAAGTTACGACCGTTTCGTTTCTATTCACTTTCGTTGATCACCTCGAGTCGGCCACGCCTCCTATTCCTTTGTTTTGGCCACGTGACTGAGCGTTGAGATGACGTCAGAACAAGGAATCAGAGGCGTGGCCGAATCGAGGTGTTCGACGAAAGAGAATCGAAACGAACGTACGAACGTAACTTGGCTAGGGGGCTGATTGGCTAAGAGTCGAACGTCATAAATGTGTCGACAAACTTACACTACACACTCTTAAGAATGTTAAAATAATTGTAAAATATGAGTGAAACTAGCGACAGAGATAGTATTTATTTTAATTAAAATCATTATTAAATCTATAACTGTTAATAATTTTATTTCCCAAGTAATATGTGTTCTCGCTGCTGAAGTAAAAAAATTATGTGTGTAACACGAGAGCAACACTTTTTGCATCTCGTGCCTTTGAATCCCTCCCCTCGCTCAGGATTCTACTTTAGAATCACTTGCAAACGCTCGTGATTCAATCAAAGAATCCTTCGCTTGTTCGGGACTCAAAATTAGCACTCGCAGCAAAAAATAACTTTGCTCTCTTGTTGCACAAATAACTATTTCTTTGCTAAGTTATTCAGATTTGTATTTTAAAACGTGTCCACCATTTCACCTGGGGATAAACTTCAAAGCTGCTTAGTTTGTCGGCCAATAACTACCGATCGATTTTGACAGGCTTGTGATTAGGGTTAGTGACTGTAACTGAACCGATGAAAATAATAATTATCTTCTCCAATGTAAGCAGGGCACTGTGTTAGTGACAGTCTGACACTCGAATATTGAATAGAGTTTTTAAATTGTGTAGATAGTTGTCAAACTTAATAGTAAACTTTTTATGATGGCAGTGTTTGACAGTTCTCAACTTCAAATTCGGATGCTAGTTACACTACAATCGCTATAGGATGGTGCGGGTGACAGCTGTCAGATTCATACAATGTAGCTACCTATCCTTTTCTCTCACCTTAAAGATGCATAAGTAGTTTCGTCCTACTGTCATCCTACCCATGCTATATAAAAAAAGACCTTGGCTTAGTTTGAGACTCCTCATATTTGAAGACGTCAATTAATTCCTTTAGGTCTACTAATGATGTACCGTAGCTCTGCTTCATTCTTTTGCCATTTTTAACACGTTTTTATTAGCTTCACTTGTAACTATGTACGTGAGAAAATCTTGGAATCTTAATTTGACCCACTTTCCGGTCTTCGATTAAGATGAAATTTTGCGCACGCTCTGAGTTCTGATGACAATATATGACTAGCTAAGAAATGTCATTACAAATCCAATATGGCGGCCTCCCCAAGATGGTGGACTGACTGTTTGAAATCCACCCCCATGATATGGGTATCAAATGAAAGGGTTTGCTGTCAGGAAAACGAAATAAATAGTCACGTGACTTAAATCCAATATGGCGGACGTCCAAGATGGCAGACAGGCTATTTGAAATGCACCCCCATGATATGGGTACCAAATGAAAGGGTTTGCTGTCAGGAATACGAAAAAAATAGTCACGTGACTTAAATCCGACATGGCAGACATCCAAGATGGTGGATTGGCTATTTGAAATGCACCCCTATGATATGGGTATTAAATGAAAGGGTTTGCTAATTGGGTTACGAAAAAAATAATCACGTGACCTAAATCCATCATGGCGGCCGTCCCAAGGTGGCGGATTGGCTATTTGAAATGCAGCCCTGTGATTTAGGTATTTTGTAATTTTAAAAAACTAAAAAACACGCTTTTAGTGTTTTTTAGTTTTTTAAACTATTTTTAGTTCTCTTGTTACCTTATGGTTGAGCGCTGAGTGGCCGTTTTAATTATTCGCAAATTAATTTCTAGTGGATGTTGTGATGTAAAATTGGTGTAGTTTTGTATTTCAAGTATCCGGCTGGATTACAAGTGGAATCATTGAAACAGGTGTGATTTCGGTAAAATAGAGCTGAACATTTTATTGTAACATTGACTACGTCAGGCAAGCTTGGTGAGAAGGCTGACTCGATACATTTGCTGCCAAATACTGCAAAAACATTAGAGTGAGTTAGTTACATCTGCATTGTAATAAAACTCAAAGTTACACTTAATTTAAAAGTTAGATACTTTCTAAAATTGATACTAGCTTAATGAATACCTAAATCGTGTGAAGCCAAAAATAAACACCTGGTGTACTTACAATAAAACGGTGCCTATCACTGGCAGTGCCTATTTTAAGCTGTAGACCACACACTATCAAACAAACAGGTGTAAAATCCTTTCATCTCTAAATCAAGATAAATAAAATATGACATCACGCGCGTTTGATAACAGGACACGCGCAGTGCACGTCTATAACATGGAACTAGAGATATAAATAACGGACGGCAGCCGGGTGAAAAGAAATAAATAAAATTATCTACAAATAACAGGACGGATCACGGCATGGTCTGCTCGGATTGCGCAAGGGTGGATGAGAAAACATGTTGTGGAGGGCGCGATTTGAACAGTGCTCTATTAGGAGCTATAGAGAGGCCCTATTTGGTGCAGACGCGAGACACACAATGTTAGTTATTTTGTTTTCTTATTTTTTTATCTTCAGTGTTTACATGTTGTTTTTACATTATGTGTATCTGTGTACGTGTGCCAAATAAAATATTTTTCTTTCTTTTAGAAGAGCAACGGTGACCCGGTGGTTATGGCTCTGACCTTCGAGTCGCTGGTCGCTGGTCGCTGGTTTAAACCCAGTCAGGTGCATTGTTTTATCCAATTTATTACATCACCACTGCTCTCAATAAGGTGAAGGAAAACGTCGTGAGTATTCGTGAGGAAATCGGCATGTCCTATGTAGAACCAAAAATTCAAAGATATATGACATCCAACCATCCGCACTCGACCAGCGTGGTGGTTTACCAACTTATTCCCTCTCCTAGAGACGACGCCTGAGTCCCAGCAGTGGGAACATTATAAGGCTGATAATATTTATGTGATTGAAGTGCTCTTTGGGAAATTAGTGAATTTCGAAGGTATAATTAAGGAATTTGGCACTTGTGAGTAGGCCTGCTATTACAAGTATTTATCTGAAGTGTGCCAATGTTGGACAAAAAGGGTAACCCCAACAACACTTTTGTTTACCAGATTCGGAAGGACGACCAGTCTAATGAGTCTGGGTTCTTTCGGTTTCGCCTTTATGTAGCCATACATATCGCAAGACTTCACTTTGGGACAATAGATTTAATACAAAACGATAGCCCCTATTGGTTTAAAAACCCGATTCTTTGGTAGAAGTTCTTATTAAAAAATTCATATCCATTTCCTCAAATCCAATACTCTCTTCAAGATAGATCAATTTGTTTTGAAGCTGACCCACCTTTGATGACGCTATTCCATAATAAATAGACGTTTATCCTTGCTATGAGGAAGCAACATGAAAGGCCATGTATTTATTCATCAGCGCGGCTTGTGTGGAAACTGTACTATGTTTATTGTAACGAGGCCATCTTGAATGTTGAAGGGCGGTGCCGAAATGTGTGTTTGTACTGGTTTTTGCTGGGCTTTTGTAGTTTTTACCGTATGTCTAGTGTTTTTTACAGTAGGAATAAAGAAATTGTTTTGTTATCCGGAAGGTCATGTTGCCTCACTGGGCAATAATAAAAATATGGGGCATTGCGTTAGTTTAGACCACGGTTTAAACCTACTTACTGGGCATACGTAAACCTATTTACATGGCATAAGTTTTGTGAGGGAACGGACATCCTTACGTCTCAGGTGTCGCAGGGCGGCCCCAGAAACTGTAGGTGCGGGCTTGTGGACTATGAGCAAAGGGTAACTCACCATCTGGTCGGCTGGTAACTATTCTGGACTGAGCCTAAATCGTCGATGGCGCGTAGTCTTCCACACTCGCCCCAAAGAGATTGGAAGCAAAACCTGAGGAGCCCAGCATACGATGGCCGCTAGTGCCACGGGGAATTTCTGAAAAGGAAACTCTTTGGTCTTAGAACGCAAAGGGCAACCGAAGGACACAGGTGTGGTTTTAGTCAGTAAAAGTGTGAGACGCCCTCCCGTTACACCCTGGAGCGAGAGAAGTCATTGAATGATTTATTAGGGTATATGTTTTATTTTGTTGATCTGAGACGATTAATATAGAATTTCTCAGAAGCATAACTTTAGACAAAGTGTGTCACACTCAAATTCAAAGAAACCATAAGCACTCAAACACAAACTCAAAGCAAGCATAATCAAAATAGGCGCTCACAGAACCACTCAATGGAATCTAAACGTAATAATATATCAACGAAGACGAAGAAACCTCGTTTATTTGTAAATCGATAAATAAATATCCATCGAGCGACGCTTTGGGAGACATTTCAAGTGTTTCTCGTTAAAATAAAAGGGAGGAAACGTAGCGATTGATAAAGGGCAACACAGAGAAAATGGCGGCCCCTAGGCACGGCCTCCACCGTCTCTATGGAGATGAAATTCTATTTATGGAAGGAGATTTTTCTTTCCTTTTACTTTCAAGCTTTGTTTAGACCTTTTGATGGCATGGACCTTTGTGTTTATTGACCTTTTTATTGAACATTTCATGCTGATCTCGGAAGGATGGAATTTTGAATGTTTCAGAGCAGTTTTCTTTTGACGCGTTTTTATAATTGGGTCACGGCTTTTTCCGTAAAAAAAGTGTGGCAGTGGGATCAATCTTTAAGCTATGGTTTGGTAGGTCATAGTTATAGTACCTATTATGCTGTTTTCTTTGTTTCAATGGCATGCCATTGTCAGCACAAGATGCGCTAATTAGTCGGTATAGTATAGTCATAATATATCACAAATTCGCGGTAAAGAGTCGTTTTTTAAATCTCGACTGTTAGTTTGTCTCACTAAAGTTTTTCTAACATGAGGTTTAGAACTTTGTTATCGTCTTTGAAGTACCTACTTACAATAAAACATCTAGATTACTACAGAACCTTTTATAAACTTGAAAAAGTAAGATTTCATTTAGAAACAGCTATATTATTCATTGGCATTTAAGCCCTCTTAAAATGTTTAGTTCGATTCTCAAAGGCCTTTGAGTGAAAATTGAATGCATCGCTTTTGATCGGTCAAGTGGGAGCTGAGAATGGAAATAATTAAAATGCAGTAATAAAGTTAGAGATATCGGTGGAATACATACGTGAAACCTTAAACCTGCTACATGACATTTCTTACATATTCTTTATGCTTCTTTTACATACACATATATTATGGTCACGCATATCACTATTAGTACTGCACCTGGCTATACCAAAGAATCTTTAACGAAGAAATATTTTCCTAAAAACTGTAAAATTTGTTTTTAAAATACTCGAATACGACAATAAAAAGATAAAAATCCTCATTTTCTTTTATCTGTACTTCGCAAATGTGCCTGTTGCTAAAACTTTTACGAATGAACCCAAAAAGAAGGAAAAATATAGGGCGCCGCGAAGTTGGATGACTTGCGTCGGAAACTTTAATATCTTGCATCATTATTTTCAATTTCGTTTGATTATGGGGAATCCCTTTAAGCCTTCGACGCAGCAATCTATTGAGGAAAGCCTTGTTCAGCAATATCCATTAACGAAGTTATGGGTTAAAAAACTCAGTAAGTACCTACGTAAGTGAAATACTTAGTTAATGTAGCAGGTCCAGAAAAAAAATTACTTCTCTGCGATTACTATTATGCTTTTCACTATTTTGGTGTGCAATAAAGTTTATTCTATTTCTAGGGTGGACTGCAGGCATCACGTTATTTCTACCAATCTATAATAGCTTGATCCTACTGAGTTAATACAAGAAAATACATCATAAAACGGACTTATTCCAATTTTGTTACTTTTTGTCAGAAGCAAAAACGTAGAGAGAATATTGCAAACTGGGGCAGAAAACCGCTTTCAAATATCGAGAAAAACTTTTCGAATGCTTCTCTCACAACCCAGCGTGGGCGACATTTCGAACGAAAAAATAAATAAAAAAGGAATACTTTCATGAAAATTCCAAATCAACAATACTCGTCCACCCACGCAGGCCTAAAGTTGTGTACTACAGCACTGTAATTAAAGGCTGGCGGCCATTTTGAAGGGCGCGTTATTAAGCGGGAATGCCATTCATGAATAGGAATATGAGAGGCCAGCCCTCTGGCCCAACGGCCCTCTGTAATGATGTCCCTCGCGCTAAATAAGTTAGCCGCTCAAATTGCTTTTCAACGTAACTTATAACGCGTGCGTTTTTATATTATGCATTTGTAAAAGAACAGTTTTCTTAGTGCGAGTTCGTTTTACGTTAAGTGTTTATTTATTTTATGACAGGTACTCTGCACTAACAGTCGAAACCAACACGCGCGCGCTCGGCGCTCTGATTGGCTCTCTTCAAGCTCTTAACCAATCAGAGAGCTAAACCCGGTAAACGTTTCGATGGCATTAACGTAAAAACAACTCGACCTCAGCGCACTGATAGGATCTCTGGCAGTTGTTACTGATACTCAAGCTAGGAATTACACTAGTCTTGATAAAGAGTATCGTGTAACTCAATTACTGGATTATGGTGATCAGGTAGGAACTGTTTGCTCCATGTAAAATACTGCATTTTGTTACAGTAAAACCAAATTTTAGTTTTGAGAAGGCTGGGCTGATGATGAAGACGAAGGTCGTGTTTGTGTCCGCATGGGATACTATCGGAGTACATTCAGTAGAAGTGCATTTTAATGCTTTACAGAGATGAAGGTAGATTACGTTTAGATCTATAAAAGTGTGAAATAATATTTTCTAAGACTTCTACTTATTCTAGTTGTCCATTTCAGTTTGGTAACATTCCTGATTCGTTAACATGTCAAGAATAAAAACAAAAACCACTAAATACAAATGACATTTAGTCACTACTTAGATTTCCATTTCGGTCTTACAGTCTGCTACACAATTTCTTTTTAACCAACTTCACAAAAGGCTTTCTACTTCTTCGATACCTTGGAATTGATTTGAACAATTCTTTTTTATTTGATAAGTATATCCTTACTTAAAGAATCTTATTTTTTTATCAAAATGAAGGATTCATGAGCAATTGAGGGATCGCCTCAAATATTGTCCTCCTAGTAAATAGTGATTTTGGTATTTTTACTTAGAAGTCAAGCATTTTCAGATTCATTCATCAGATCATTCAGAAAGTATCACATGATGAAGAAGAACTGATGTAGAAGACCACAGATGTTCAACAGAACTTCACAAACTCATAGAATATATCTTGATAGTTAAGTGACTACATAATTATGACAAAACAAATTTAAAATAGGTACTTAAATGTTTCTGATGATATACAAAAGTAGTTTTTAATTAGTACAAATATTTAAAGGGCTTATTAGAAAAGGTCTTGTTATTATTTAAGTAAAGTCTCAATAAATAATATTCATAAACAGCAAAGTTATTAGCGTTTGTTTATGTCCCAAAATGTCGCTCAATTTATGGAAATATTGTACAGGCTTTTTATTAATTATGAATGATGAAAAAGAATGGAAAAACACTGCGCGTAGTATTTTCTAATAGTGATTGTTATGAATACCTAATTGATTCAATTATGAATTTACCAAATATGACAAATTTTCGTGGACAATTTTGGGATTTCGTTTTTTTTTTTACTTTTTATTACATAAATATGATCAGTAACGGGTAAAAATAGAGCCCATTCAATTTTGCTAATTAAAAAAATTTGGTGTATATATGATACTATATGATCGAACTGATCTAATGGTGGAACCGGGAGGTAAGCATCGGAACTCCGTAATAAAACAATGTAGGCTAGGATACTTTGTTTTATTACAGAGTTCCGGTGCCTGCCTTCCGGTTCCACCATTAGATCAGTTCGATCATATAGTATCATATATACACCAATTTTGATGACCGAGCAAGCGAAGGATTCTAAAATTAAAAAATTACAATCCTAAACGTTAGCGAGAGAATTAGTTTACGCACCACAGATAGCATTGTGATAAGCCGTAGTTGTTGAGGTCTGGCCTAGATAAATCTCAAAAGCTTTGTATAATAAAATATTTCCCATCGTAAATTATAACGGTCGTAGAAATATGGTACCTATTCTATAGATGTTCTATTTCAAGGGTTGGTCATGAATGTATGGACCCGATTTCGTCCCGATCGTTCATGTGTGCCGGTGTGCGTAAGCTATTTTTAGAAAAAAATCTGGGTCTGTGCGAGTCGGACTCGCGCCCTTAGGGTTCCGTACAAACTAACCTATGTAAAGAGTTCAATTCCTGATTAGAGTCTCGAAGTTTTTTCGAAATTGCAAAGAAAACAAATTTTTTGTTTTCAGATTTATTTGTTTAGGTACTTGTGTTACAAGACCTTGCTTTAAGCAAAATTTCAGGATTCAGGGTCAACGGGAAGTACTCTAGAATTTTGGGTCCCTTGAGTGTCGAAATATACGTTTTTTGCGACATAAACGACCGTATCGTTTTTTCGTTAAGTTAAAAGTTTGATATTTTACAGCTACAAGGGACCACAGTCCTAAGTATATGGTTTTAATTTCAACTCGATACGTCTACGCATTCCCGAGATAAAAGATCTTGACAGACAGACAGACAGTTCTGATGTTGGGATCCATGAGGAACACCTCAAATATTATAGGCAATCATATAGTGATTTTGGTATTTTTATCGAGAACTTAAGCATTTACAGTCAAAAAGTAACATTTGATGAAGTGGAACTGATGCAGAAGACGAGAAAAGGCCAACGGAACTTCATACTCACATAGATATCACAATGAAGATAGTTATGCAAATATGACAATACAAATAAATTAATGGTTCTGAATAGTTATGTTGAAAATGGTATCACCGAAGTTATCTGATGATGATGACGGAGCCGGAAGGTAGGCACTGGAACTCCTTGATTAATCAATATAACCTAGCCGTTTTTAAACTTAGTAGAATTGTTATGAGATGCACTTTGGCTATAAAGTACTATTGTAGGGATCTGATGATGGAGTTGGAAGGTGGAAGGTAGACACAGGAACTAGCAATGTTTGGGTTAATTTGAATTGTCATGAGAAATAGGCACTCCGGTTAAATATGTTTGAGTGTATCATAACTAAAAAGTGTGAAATAAAAAATGTTCTTGAAAAAAAAACCAACTTCACTAAGAAAACACTAAAAGGATCAAAATAACTTTAATTTCGAAAGTCGGTGATAAATAAGAAACAAACAATACCGAAAAACACTTACTTCCGAAAGTAAAGTTATTTTACTAAAAAGTTTTTTATATAAATATATATTCCAATAGGTAAATCTGCCACGGGTAGTGTGAAAGCGAAGCCCGGGCCCCGGGATGAAGGCAAAGAGGGAACAGGAGTGGGTTTTTAGTCAGTAAAAGTCTGACACTATCTCTCGCTCCGCCCAAGAGCCGAATTTGTCATTAGATGATTTTCCCACCTAAAAAAAAAAGGTAAATATCTAAACAGGTCGTGTATGTGTGAACTCATTGTTACGGTACATAGAAGCATCACAAAGTACCTATACTTAGGTACTCTTAACATTTATAAAATTAATCGCAGAGGGGAAACATTCTTAGAAATCATCCCTTTATGAGTACAACGTTCCCGAACAGAAACTCACCAAATTACCGAAACCAGTAACTAAATACTTGGCAAATTGTTATCACAAATTGTGGCGAAACGTCTAGCAATTAGGGAATAATCAAGTAACCTTGAAAGTCCGACGGAATACTTATTGTGGTGGCTTGGAGCCAGTGATGGAAGTAGGAAGCCATTACTGGCCACCTCTGGGAACGTTCTGTTACTCGCCTGAAGCTCGGGGATTCAAAATTTAATAAATTGTTAACCATTACGTTATATTCGCCTGCCATTTGTCAAATTACACCATAATTTACATCGCTTCCCTGCATTTTCTTTGGTAGGAATTTTTCTTTGTTCCCTTCACATTGGTTGATTTTCTTCTACGAAACTTTCATGTTATCGTATGTATCCAGCAATGGAACGTTAGTAGGAAGTTCAGCGATAGTGTCGTAATTGCTGAACGTAATGGAAATGTTAAGCCTGATCGCTTTTAGAGGAAATATACGGGACGGAATTGTACAGGCGCGTGCCCTATTATTACGAATTCGTCACGTCTCCTTTTGTTGGTGAAAATACTATTTTAAAGTTTTCCTTTGTAGCTCATCACGTAAATGGGATATATTTTGCTGAATATAGACATTATGTATTGATTATAATTTTGTGGAACATCCATATAGCCAATGAATACTATGTTTTGTTACGACTTATCAACGGCTATACCTATTCATCAATGTGATTTGATAATGAGCCCCATTGATTCAACTGTAATTGAGTTGAAACTAATTAACCTTTTCAGAATTTGTAAGTACGAGCAGGTACAGCTATTTGTTTTGAATTATCAGTTGAATGGACAATAATATAATACAACTGCATTATTAGAGTTATAATAGGAAAGATCCTACCTAATTATACGCTGTGAATACGTGATTGGCAGTACATTTTGTAGGATTACAAAACTCTAGGTATAAATAATGTTATAAATAATAGCAGCGGCATTTGTGATTTATGATAGGGTTAGCTTCTACCAGCGGAACATACTTCCGGGATAAAAAGTGTCCTATTGGCTTTGGCACTCATATGCCACGACTCAGCCGTTTGGAAAAGGAAATAATTCGTTTTTATTCCTGTAACATTTGATTACGAAAATAGTTACAAAATTTTAATGAGCGCTATGTCGTCATCGGCGTACACATATTTTGGTACCGACAAACAAGCTAATTATAGTAAATTATCAAATATTATAAAGTAAATAAAAAATTTAAAATAACTGGGCAAGTGCGAGTCGGACTCGCGCACTTAGGGTTCCGTATAAACTACGATTCCCGAATGGTGTCTGGAAGATTTTTCTGAATTGCAAAAAAGTATTTTTTTTTGTGAAGTAGGTAACAAATTTTATGTTTTCAGATTTGCCTTGCTTTATGCCAAATTTCAGGATTCTGGGTCAACGGGAAGTACCGTATAAATTTTAACTCCTTGGAGTGTCGATATATACGTTTTTTTGCGACATAAACGGCCGTATCTTTTATTTTTGTTAACTTAGAAGTTTTTTACAGCTTCAAGGGATCGCAGACCTGAGTATATGGTTTTAATTTCAACTCGATATCTCCATGCGTTCTCGAGATAAAGAGTCTTGACAGACAGACAGACAGACGGACAACAAAGTGATCCTATAAGGGTTCCGTTTGAAGTACGGAACCCTAACAATATCTCAACATGTGAATAATTCTAAATTGTCAACACAAAAAAAGTACCTCCAAAAAAGTATAAAAATAATACATTCAAGTGTAAATTGTAAACAAATAGAGAAAAATATGTCAGATAGGTATTTGATCAGCGTATAATATGTTTTTCAATACACTAACTCGAAAACCCGCTCATATCCGTATCGCTTTTAGGCACGCAACTTACAGTTTTTCGCACTAGGGCGGAAAAGTGCGCAAGCTCGCTCCCGCTATAAATAACTTATTACATTTATCGTATCAGGCTGGTCGCTAAGCGTCTCCCACGAGTTGCGCGTCAATCCCCATTTATTTGTCACTGCAGCCCTCGGCTCCATAACAATGATGCAATAACATATATTTTCCACTTGTATCAAAAAATATAATAGTACATATATTTTTAGGAATGACTTTTTAGTTGAACAAAAAGTGCAGAAGAAACGAAGTTCCCGTCCCAACTAGCCCGCCGTATGCTCTGACCAGGAGATTCGTGTTATTGGCTAGTTTCTGGTCTGGCCTGTAATTAATAGCGGCTATTATTTAACGTGTAGCCCATATTGTGGCCATTTCGTCCATTTCTGGTCGTTTTCACTCGTAATTTGGTTCAGAATTGAACTCGATTCTTAGTTTAATTAAGCGGTAGTGGGTACCTACTGGAGCTCTACGGGGCGTCATTCATTTGTTGTTCATATCTTATCTAAGATAGGATTGTGAGTAATTATGAGGTTATGGAATATTGATGGTGTTGTTCAGATGTTGAAGGTTTAGTGGTGAGGAAAGAGACTGTTGAGCAATGGGTTTCCTGGATAGGATCCTTGGGAAATGGGTTTTCGCGGTTAGTCTATTAGAAGTTTCTAAATCATCAGTTTAAAGTTGGGATCTGTACCTGATTAAGACTCGCCCCTACAAACTACGAGGTACTTCATTCTGATTTGCATAAAGTGGACGGTTAAAAAGACAGTAGGTCGAGAATATATGAAAGTATATTCGATACTTATAACAAAGAAGCAGTTATTTTATTTTTGTGTCTATCTGTTTGTTCCAACTAATCTCCGAAATGGTTAGACCGATTTTGACGGGACTTTCCCTGTTAGATAGCTGATATTATAAGGAGTAACTTGGCATTTATTTTAGAAAAGGAATTAGGTTTTTTTTTATTTTTATTATTGATAGGCTCGCGTTTAACCACTGTCTCATCTGATGGTAAGCGATGATGTGGCCGACGATGGAGCACGCTTGCCTAGAAGTAACCTATTCACTCTTGAGGTTTCCGCACAGGAAACAACTTCTTGAATTTAGAACAAATAGCATTGTGCTGTTTCGCGAGTCTGATGCGGACAAAGTCGCGGGTGCCAGCTAGTAAGGAATAACACCTATTTATAGAAATAAAGAATGGAAAACGCGTTTACTTGGTTACACAGATACACACAATGAAGAAACAAGAATACTTAAAGACTACTTAAATACAACAACAATAAGAAGTAAGGTATAT
The DNA here is from genome assembly GCA_961205895.1 of Mythimna pallens. NCBI lineage: Eukaryota > Metazoa > Arthropoda > Insecta > Lepidoptera > Noctuidae > Mythimna > Mythimna pallens. Next base: position 940,676 of record OY540843.1, on the reverse strand, counting down.
ATATAAGCAACATAAAAATACATTTCAATAACAATACTCCCACTTTTCTTCTTCCACGTGTATAATTATGATGGATTATATTAGAAAAAAACATTAATTTTTATACAGCCCAATATATTAAGCGCTCGTTTAATATGTTTTTCGACCTTGAACCGCCAACAATGGTGTTTGCTGCCGTTTTAAACATAGATTATTAGATACAAGAAACAGACAGAAGGTTACCTCTACAAAGTTTATTACAAGCCTGGTACTATGATATTTAAAATCTATGGCAACTGGCTCACCATAACATACCTACATACAATCAATCTTATAATGTTCCTATTGCTGGGACTTTTTGACCGAACATTAATTACCATACTGTAATTACCCCTGAACCCTACCACGAGCTCTTATCGCGATTCATTTGACAACCGAAACTGAACTGTCAAAGGGAAGGAGCTATACAATATTATTTTTATTATATGTGAAACCTGAATATAGTTTGTTCAGAATCAGTAACTGAATTGATTCCAATAATTTTTATACCATGTTATATTTCTTCCCAAAAATATTAAAAGAGGTCACAAGTTGGCCAACACCGATACTAAGTACAGCACAGGTCACGGCAGGTGATAGTGGGCATTAGACGCTAATGCACATCTGGCTGCGGGAGCAAAACAACTCCTCAGTCGCCCTTATGGCCCGGTGACCATGTATTAGTGCGGACAACCAGGTAACATAGCAAGCTTATAACTTTGTGATTTTTTATTATACAGTTATGAAATTTTTTACTTAGATTCTTTACTTGAAAATACTAGACACGTGTTTCGGGTTTTGCATATACTAAAACTAATTTTGTATATGGTGTACAGCTCCCTATACCCCACGTTCTCGCTCGCACGCTTGACATTTTACCACGTCATAGTAAGGCCACTGGGTGTTTCTTCCCGCTGAATTCGAAACAGGTATGTAACTTCTAAACACTTATGTCAGGTGAGGACTTATGTCAGGAGGCGTCAGGCGGAAAGCGAGGATGTCGTGGCGTCCTGAAATCACCCGTCTAATTGCGGCGTGCGCGTGCCTCTCTTTATTGCCCTTTAGGTGACTTTAGGATTTCTGATGATGCCCATGAAGAGCCAAATCGAAAAGTAAAAGTGAAGAGTAGAGTCCTAGAAAAAGATAACCTTTTATTTTTTTCATTTTGCGGAACCAACACTTCGTTGTTTTCAAAATGTTTGTACAACTACATGTTTCCATGAATTCACAGTTTTCATGAAGCAAATTCCATGAATTCACAGTTTTCTTTTACAATACCATTACTTTGCATTATAATCCAAATAACAAAATCTTTTTCAGTGAAATGCTGAAAGGGCAGGATTTCATTGAATTTCTTTTGAGTCAAAATAAATAGAGTAATTTAGCGTATTCTATTACTTTTGTTGGGTATAAAGTATGTTTATGCAAAATAGAGTGCGATTGTAATAATAATTTAAAGGCGAAGGTTTGTAAGTGTGTATGTTTGTTACTTCCTTACGTTCGAACGGCTGAACGGATTTCGATGAAACTTAGTACACGAGTAACCTATGTCCTGGAACAGCACTAATGATTTTTTTTATCCCGGGAGTATATTCCCTTGGATAATATTCTAGGTAACGTGGACGAAACCGCAGTCATCAACTAGTGCCTACTTCATATTAGAGGGCGGTGTGCAATCCTAAGATATTGTACCGAATGTGTACCAGGCTGTGGGTGTTCTGTCTACACTTGTACTACGGTATATTATGCTGCCTTTGTTTCGTGCTTTATTGACTGTATTTTTATTATATTTCGGTTACTGGCTACTATTTCTGTACTATTTATTGTTTCAGAGCAAATAGAGGGTTCAGCAGTATTTACAAAGTATAATTTATTATCATGATAGTGCTCATAAATATTTTATTTATTAAAGGCTAGACGGACATCGGTGCCTTCCTAGTTTCTAATAACTTTTTTGTGCCAAAAAAGGTTTCCACCATTTTTAGACAAATTTTTGTCGAATTTTGGATCACGACCGGCGAAATTGGCATGCATTGGAGGAGAACTACATTCAGTATAGAGTAGATAGGCGAAGAGACAGAGAGATACTCATTTGGAAAGATATACAATATGCAACCAGGGGTGATAGTCGGATCTATCATGTTTCCACTAGTTAGGATAAGATATGCTCACGCTTGACCTGATGGCAAAGCCTCACCTGGTAACATCGATCTCTAATAAAAAACTTATCAGTGATCGAAGCCTGGTAAGCGATGTGGTCGATGATAGAGCATGGTTTCTAGAATTCACTCTTGACTCAAAGACCCACAGTTTGTAGCCATCTGGAAGCACAGACTTTGCCAGTAAATTTAACTCCAGGGTAGATAATAAACGAATGCCATGCATTTCAATCAAATGTTATTTTCAAAGATGTGATAAAAAATATAATCTCCTCTCCCCAATTTATTACGGATCTACGGTATTTGCTAAATGCGCCTAATATTAAATCCAGTCAGTCATGTATTACATGGAGAATGCAATTACCGCCCCCTCGTGCTAGCAGTCAAAATAAATATATCATTACACGTGCTCCCCGCTTGCGTGCACTCGGATTAACCTACCTGATTAGGTGGATAAGGCATTTTAAGTCAAAGTGTCAAAAAACCCGATAATAAGTTCGAAACAAATCACTCTAATGCAGTTGATGGCGTCAAATCTATGATTGAATTAAAACAAATTCCGCCAATTGCATCAGTGTTTTTTTTTTAGAAATTTTTACTTGTTTTTTTATTACGATCAACTTTTTTATGTTATTAAATAAGAAACATTCTTATTGTTTTTTCAATAAGTCTTCGTGTTTGTCCAAGATGAAAACGGCCCTCCGAATAGTAATTCTTATTTTCTAAAGATTCTAAAGCTTTGTATTCTCAGTAAGTAGATACTTCTGTTACATTTTCCATTCATAGATTTATATTTTTATAGATATTCTCAAGGCGACAAGGACACGTGTTAAATACAAATGTCGGGAACAACCGTGACCTATTTTTCGGGCCGTATATAAGCCCGGAACTGTCATGGCCGTTGTATAAGCAGGCCTTGCACATCCCAACATACTAACATAGGAGAAAATTATATTTATTTGTGTACAGATACGTAATATCTGAAACTACAAGACAAATATGTTATTAGCTATGTTAAGCTTTGATCTCCGACATTGCGGTATGCCGTGCCGGAGATATAATCACATTAATCATATAAAAAAAAAACTAGTTTAAAAGTAGGTTTTTCCATACAAACTTTGGACTCCGTTTCATCCCCTTAGGGGTGAGTTTTGAAAATCCTTTCTTAGCGTATGCTGACGTCATAATAAAAATCTGCGTACCTTTCAGCACATTTGTTTTGTGGTTTGTGTTGTGGAGTAATAGATCGAGCTGGCAGTAAAGGCGGAATCAGACGATTCATTTTTAATTCATTCGCGTGTTTCTTCTCTCTCCAAATGAAACATATAAAAATGGAATGAAAGAAAACTGCCGAATGAATTCATTAGTCAATTGATCCAACAATGTTTGATTTTGGCATAGCGGTTGCCTTTAACGGTGTTTTATTTACAGATAGGTGACTAATGTTGTATTTTTAGGGTTCCGTACTCGAAGGATAAAACTGGACTATTACTAAGACTCTACTGTCCGTCCGTCTGTCTGTCCGTCTGTCACCAGGCTGTATCTCATGAACGCACATGACAGTTGAAATTTTCAAGATGATGTATTTCTGTTGCTGCTATAACAAAAATACTTAAAACAGAACAAAATAAATATTTAAGTGGGGCTCCCATACAACATTCATGTTTTTTTTTTTTTTTTTGCCATTTTTTTCTACGGACGGTTCGGAACCCTTCGTGCGCGAGTCCGACTGGCACCTGGCCGGATTTTTTTTTTTATTGCAGTATGCGCCAGCGGTGAGAAGGATTATATGTATATATATATCTATATAATCCTTCTCTTTATATGCCGGATATATATATATATATATATATATATATATATCCGGCACCGCATATCGCATACCGCAGCGTTGTGCGCTCCGATCAAGACAGCTTTATCGATGGTCCAACTTCCATTCCAAGATTCGTAAATCTAAGCCAGCACCACAATCAGACATTAACCCGGTACATGTAATGTGTTGAGCATCGGTTGGTGGCGCCCTCTGCACATTATTGTCATATTCTGACGTAGTTGTTGTTATAAAGACGATATTGTCATCCCTAGATATGTTATATTTTGGGGAGACGTTTCTTTTTATTGTGGGTAGATATTAACGAGTGTTTGGATTATTACAGGCATAGAGTCATTTGATGTACCAAAATAAACAAACGAAGAAGGAAAGTGTTTTATAAACTTTGGTAGGGTTTTAGGCAAAGAATGGGGACTCATTCATATTTAATTAAGAGGATTTAATAAAAATCTGGAAAACAAAAAAAAACTTTGTCACTTGTTCTTTTTCCAGAAACGAAAATCGACTGATATATTGAAATAGAGCACAATTGCATCGAAGAGTGCTTTTTATATTATATTTACTAGGTTATAGAAAATATGCAAGTGGAAGAAAACCTAACTTAACCTTAATGGCGTCTGGTGATCCCGCCATTTCTATTTTTGGGGTGAGAATTCATCATATAACTTTTCCCACTCTGGGTGGAGCAGGAGGGAGAGTCTGACTTACTGACTAAACCTACCCTTGCTCGTTCAGTTCTGTTGCCCTTTGCATTCCATGGTTACTCTTTGTGTTCCAGAGCCATGGTTACTCTTTGTGTTCCAGAGCCATGGTTACTCTTTGTGTTCCAGAGCCATGGTTACTCTTTGTGTTCCAGAGCCATGGTTACTCTTTGTGTTCCAGAGCCATGGTTACTGTTTGTGTTCCAGAGCCATGGTTACTCTTTGTGTTCCAGAGCCATGGTTACTGTTTGTGTTCCAGAGCCATGGTTACTGTTTGTGTTCCAGAGCCATGGTTACTCTTTGTGTTCCAGAGCCATGGTTACTGTTTGTGTTCCAGAGCCATGGTTACTCTTTGTGTTCCAGAGCCATGGTTACTCTTTGTGTTCCAGAGCCATGGTTACTGTTTGTGTTCCAGAGCCATGGTTACTCTTTGTGTTCCAGAGCCATGGTTACTCTTTGTGTTCCAGAGCCATGGTTACTCTTTGTGTTCCAGAGCCATGGTTACTGTTTGTGTTCCAGAGCCATGGTTACTGTTTGTGTTCCAGAGTCATGGTTACTGTTTGTGTTCCAGAGTCATGGTTACTCTTTGTGTTCCAGAGCCATGGTTACTCTTTGTGTTCCAGAGTCATGGTTACTGTTTGTGTTCCAGAGTCATGGTTACTCTTTGTGTTCCAGAGCCATGGTTACTCTTTGTGTTCCAGAGCCATGGTTACTGTTTGTGTTCCAGAGCCATGGTTACTCTTTGTGTTCCAGAGCCATGGTTACTCTTTGTGTTCCAGAGCCATGGTTACTCTTTGTGTTCCAGAGCCATGGTTACTCTTTGTGTTCCAGAGCCATGGTTACTCTTTGTGTTCCAGAGCCATGGTTACTCTTTGTGTTCCAGAGCCATGGTTACTCTTTGTGTTCCAGAGCCATGGTTACTCTTTGTGTTCCAGAGCCATGGTTACTCTTTGTGTTCCAGAGCCATGGTTACTGTTTGTGTTCCAGAGCCATGGTTACTCTTTGTGTTCCAGAGCCATGGTTACTCTTTGTGTTCCAGAGCCATGGTTACTCTTTGTGTTCCAGAGCCATGGTTACTGTTTGTGTTCCAGAGCCATGGTTACTCTTTGTGTTCCAGAGCCATGGTTACTGTTTGTGTTCCAGAGCCATGGTTACTCTTTGTGTTCCAGAGCCATGGTTACTGTTTGTGTTCCAGAGCCATGGTTACTCTTTGTGTTCCAGAGCCATGGTTACTCTTTGTGTTCCAGAGCCATGGTTACTCTTTGTGTTCCAGAGCCATGGTTACTCTTTGTGTTCCAGAGCCATGGTTACTCTTTGTGTTCCAGAGCCATGGTTACTCTTTGTGTTCCAGAGCCATGGTTACTCTTTGTGTTCCAGAGCCATGGTTACTCTTTGTGTTCCAGAGCCATGGTTACTCTTTGTGTTCCAGAGCCATGGTTACTCTTTGTGTTCCAGAGCCATGGTTACTGTTTGTGTTCCAGAGCCATGGTTACTCTTTGTGTTCCAGAGCCATGGTTACTCTTTGTGTTCCAGAGCCATGGTTACTGTTTGTGTTCCAGAGCCATGGTTACTCTTTGTGTTCCAGAGCCATGGTTACTCTTTGTGTTCCAGAGCCATGGTTACTCTTTGTGTTCCAGAGCCATGGTTACTCTTTGTGTTCCAGAGCCATGGTTACTCTTTGTGTTCCAGAGCCATGGTTACTCTTTGTGTTCCAGAGCCATGGTTACTCTTTGTGTTCCAGAGCCATGGTTACTCTTTGTGTTCCAGAGCCATGGTTACTGTTTGTGTTCCAGAGCCATGGTTACTCTTTGTGTTCCAGAGCCATGGTTACTCTTTGTGTTCCAGAGCCATGGTTACTCTTTGTGTTCCAGAGCCATGGTTACTGTTTGTGTTCCAGAGCCATGGTTACTCTTTGTGTTCCAGAGCCATGGTTACTGTTTGTGTTCCAGAGCCATGGTTACTGTTTGTGTTCCAGAGCCATGGTTACTCTTTGTGTTCCAGAGCCATGGTTACTGTTTGTGTTCCAGAGTCATGGTTACTGTTTGTGTTCCAGAGCCATGGTTACTGTTTGTGTTCCAGAGCCATGGTTACTCTTTGTGTTCCAGAGCCATGGTTACTCTTTGTGTTCCAGAGCCATGGTTACTGTTTGTGTTCCAGAGCCATGGTTACTCTTTGTGTTCCAGAGCCATGGTTACTCTTTGTGTTCCAGAGCCATGGTTACTCTTTGTGTTCCAGAGCCATGGTTACTGTTTGTGTTCCAGAGCCATGGTTACTCTTTGTGTTCCAGAGCCATGGTTACTCTTTGTGTTCCAGAGCCATGGTTACTCTTTGTGTTCCAGAGCCATGGTTACTGTTTGTGTTCCAGAGCCATGGTTACTGTTTGTGTTCCAGAGCCATGGTTACTCTTTGTGTTCCAGAGCCATGGTTACTCTTTGTGTTCCAGAGCCATGGTTACTCTTTGTGTTCCAGAGCCATGGTTACTCTTTGCGTTCCAGATCATGGTTACTCTTTCTAACAATGTAGCAGTCCTGACCGCCATTACACCTACCGATAAGTTAATGAGAGATTACTGTTTTGATGTTCAACATAGTACAGAAAGTCTAAAAAAAACACACTTCTGTAGTTGCATTAAAAAATAACAAATATATTTATTACAAGATTTTGCCCGCGGCTTCGCCCGCATACATAAAATATAAATATCTATAGATTACCATCTACAAACAAAAAAAACCCTAAAAACAAACTTTACCTTTTTATAATATTAGTATACACGCATCAAATTACATAATCAGAAAATGAAGACATGGAGAACATTTTTTTTTAAATAACATTATTCAAATATAGTCCTTCGCGGCTGTCACTCTTCAGAGCGATCTCTAACATTCATGAAAATGCGCCTCAGAAGTTGACTAGGAATGTTGTTGATTTCTTGTCTAATGTTTTTATTCAACTCAGATAGATGGATGGAGATAATCCCAGAGGACAAAATCAGTAATTAGTCAAGAAATTAACAAAGTACCTATTTAACTTCTGATGAGCGTTTTTATGACAGTCAGAGACCACTTTGAAGAGTGCCAGAGCCGCGAAGGAATACATTTGAATAATGTTATTTTCAAAGAGTAGAAGAAGAAGAAAGAAAAACTGTTTATTCGCGCGAAATGACGCAATCTTAAAACTAGCAAACAAACATTATCAATTAATGGGGAAGATATGCGTCACATCCGCGCAAAAGGTAGGTAATTTAGCAGGACATCAGTTTCTGATTTTGAAAATAAACGCGTTTTTTTGTGCATCTACTTACAATTGAGTTTTTTCTGAAACACTCTTTATTATTGTATTCTATAATGCAGAAATATTCAAGCTCAATTAGTGAACATCTTTTTGTCAGTTAAAAGAAACAGATTTCTCTTCTTATCACTCACATAAACACGAGGGATAAACAGACCGACACTGATAGCATTCCTACTCACGTTCCATTTCACGTACCCACTTATTTGGAGTCGAGACTAAAACGTGATCAATACAGACTGCAGATCAATAATTTATATTTCGTGCTAACCACTAATGATCGCTTATTGAGACACAGTTACAGTTTAGTCTTGTGCCATGTAGAAATTATTTGTGTGTCTGTGTGTTTGTTATACAGAAGGTTGATAGATGTCGGAGTCTGTATTACCAAGCTACTACCTAAAGTTTTTAAATTAAGAGTAAGGCAAGCGTGATCCATCGTTGGCCACATTGGTGAGATAGTGGTCAAACGCAAGTCTATGCTTAAAAAAAAAAAAATTTCAGCGCTAAAGTTGTTTAAGAAACCAGTTTTAACTAAGCTCGGACCTCAATTTCTTTTTAACTTGGAAATAAGTATAGTTTTCGCTAATAGGTACTCAGTTGTCTGGGAAATATGGATATATTTTCTTTTCTAGGGTGCAGTACCTCAAAAGGAAAAACCGTAACCCTTATAGAATCATTTTGTTGTCTGTCTGTCAGTCAAGTCCCTTTATCTCGGGAACGCGTGGAGGTATCGAGTTGAAATTATAACCATATAATCAAGTCTGCGGTCCGTTGTAACTGTAAAAAAACCAAACTTCTGAAAAATACGGCCGTTTATGTCGCAAAAAACGTGTATTTCGACGCTCTCAAGGGAATCAAAATTCATAGGGTACTTCCCGTTCATCTAGAATTCTAAAATTTGACATAAAACAAGGTCTCATAGCACAAGTATAGGAAAAAGTCGATTCAGAAATATTATCGTAACTCAATTCGGGAATTGAACTGTTTTCATATGTAAGTTTGTACGGAACCCTCAGTGTGCGAGTCCGACTCTCCGACCGAGTTTTTTCTAACCTCAATATACTAGTTGTAAAATTAATGGATCTAGTCTAGGATAGCTAATGTGACTTAACAGGCTGCCTAACTAAAATAAAATAAATAAATACGCAGTCCGGGCAGGACATGTCAGTATGTCAGGAATTGGTACCTTGAGATAATGCGACAGGGTTGCAGTAGATCACAAAGGAGATGGTGAGAGAAACTGGACGGATTTCGCCAGAATTGGAAAGAGGCATGGGCTCGTGAAAAATGGAAGAGTGTAGGATGGCCTTTGCCCAGGTACAGAACATGCTAGTAAAAAAATAACCACTTTATTTGATTAAAAAAAACTTACTAATAACGGGACCAAAAAGGTCACCGGACTCTATAACTATAGCCTTGCTAAAGCTAAAGAGTTTATTCTAAGAAAATCAATCTTCGTAACGGCACCCAAGTTTAAAAGTCAGGAGCGAACCCGCGGATCAAGGCAAGTTAACCAACAGTTTTCCTAGAATAAGAGAGTTGCTCAGGCTGTGCCCACCGGTCGGTACCAGCTACTCTTACTAATCACTTAATTACGAGTCGTATGTAATTTTACGGTTTTCCACAGCGAAACTACCCGCGCTCCCTGGCGGGGGTGTGCTATTATGTAGGTGCTTAGTTTTTACGATCAAACTCGTAGGATAGATTACATATAAGTTTGTTAAACTTGGCTTTATTAAGTTAGGTTGATTTTAATGTTCGATTGAGTTCAATGTCTATGTTTTTAATTAGTTTTTATTATTACTTATCTACATTGTGCTCACATATTAGAAGCGACAAGAAATATGTAACTAAGATTTATGTAACTCATAAATTATGATTTAAAAGAGTGTCCATGGAGTTTCTTGCACGTTCTTCTCCATAGAGTTCTACGCTTTGAAACGTGCAATTTAGATTCACTTTTTTTTTGACTGACCGACATTTTGACAATTAAAGTGCCTGTAATTGGTCTATTTGAAATAAACGTTTCTGATTTCTGATTTAATTATTTATTTTTTATCTATGTTGCTGTGCCCTAACAGGGTCCATAAATGTACCTTTATTTTAAGCCTATTGTAAAATCCTTGATCACATTATGTTATGCAAATAAAAAAATAAAATATATATGTTTGGTGAAGTGGAAATTTGACTGTCATTTGGGTACGGTTTTATCAGTTACAAGTTTCATCAAAGTCTATTGCGTGGTTTAAGGAGAGTTAGTTAATAAACAGACAGACACGAACAGCTACTTGTTTGTATTTTAAGGTGGGAAATTATCCATTGGCTTCAGACTTTTACTGACTATAACAAAACCTGTGTCCTTCAGTAGCCCTTTGTGTTTTAAGATCGCGGTTTTCCTTACAAAAAGTCCCCGTCGCTGTAGCAGGCACCGGTCCTGCTGGCCCCTAGTTGTATAGATACGATGTAAAGAAGATTACGCGACGCTGCCATTGCGTCATTCTGTCCAAAATCCTCCGCCTCATTATACAAAAGTAGGGTCATATCTATTCACATGTTTTCCTGACTTAGTATCTCATTGAATAGAGACCATGAGATACTTTAGAGATCCTTCGGTTTAACATAAAAACCGCCAAGTTATAAGACGGAATTGTTGGTCATAGCGTAAGACACGGAGCATGTCGACCAACTAAACTATTTCTATTATTTCTGGTATGCCAGGAACCTATCTTGACCAAAATCCTGTCAAAGTACAAAGTAAGTATGTAAGCTAAGTACCTATGTTCTTAATAATAATGGAAGTCGTTTCATCCCACGCTTAAGAGCCAAAGTATGAATTACTCAGAAATGTTTTGTAAGGAAAAGTGAAGCGATTATATTCTCTCCTGGAAAAACTTTCCGCTATTTATCTTTGTTTGTTGTTTTTGCGTCGGTTGGAAGATATTTTTCGGCAGATATAAGAAGGTATTTTCTTTAAAAACCAATTTATTTATGACATAACATTATACCTGTTCTTTAAGGAGTTTATGTAGGCTTAGCTATCTTCCGAGAGAAGTGGAAAATATGTAAATATCTTCAACAAGATTCTCGTTTACCAAATGGCGATACTGTGTTCTTTCTAGAATTCTGTTATGTCATATTATATGGAAATGTAGTTCTTTTTTAATTAAAATAAGGTTTGCTTACAAATCGAAATAGAAAATTTAGTCTCAACACTACAAGTGTTATATCTTCACAACACTACCTACCTATTAGTCTTTAGACTAATACACAAAGACTGTTTTGGTAATACTAAAAGCACCAATATTTACGCCATTACATACTAAGGTTATACTCGTTAATATCCCGTAAACGTTTCCCTATCATCCTCAACAAATATTGCCAAATGTGCGGGAAAACATGTTGTTATCGAATTGCATAAATACGTTTTTGCTATAACAATTTTATCAGGCGTTCAAACATTTATTCCATTTGTTGGAAAAGCTGCTTGCTCGGAAGTTGCCCGCTTTAGCGCAGACCGGAACAAACACAATTAGCTGAGCATTCGTGAGGATACATTTTTTTTGTGTACATGGGATAGGCAGAGCTTCTGGCTATATTTACGAAAAAATAAACGTTGCTACCTACTGACTTGCTGCGCCGTCTTCCATCAATCTATTGATTAAACTTCCGATTTCTACATCAATTCCCTTGTGAGATCTACTGGTTATTTATAAAACCAGACAATATTTCAAAATGGGTCGCCACCGCATTGATCTTGCCATTAAGTGGGTTGATTCCCTTGACCCAATCCTGAGAGGTCCAGAGGCGGCTCTTGTCACTAGCCTGGGGCATTTAATTCCGGTCAAATCCATTGTCGCTTTAGGGAAAACGGAATAGGCCTATATGCTCGACCGAAATAAACGGGAAAATAAAGGCCATGGATTTTTTTGTTATAGCCTGCACGTGTTTATATAGTTTTAAGCCTAATACTTTTTTTTAAAGAACTTGTTCATACATATATAAAGTGCAAAATCATGTACCTATTAACATATCTAATGTACTCATTGATTTATCTCATTAACAATGGAATGTTATGGCAATCGGAATTGACTCACAGTCAGTAGGTATCTATATAATCGAAAAACAGATGCCACGTGTACGTGAATATGTATAGTGTTTGTATATAATGTACTATCATAATTCAAGTATTACTGATAAACTTTTGTCCTGTGTTTTTGTAATCGAGACAATATTTACGTCATATCAATGTTTGTCTGGAGTTAAAAAAAACATGCCCGACCCTATTTCGCGCAAATTGTTGCGTTAAGATTTTAAATAATTTATTTTCACAATTACTCGAAATCTCACTTATACCTCTACCACTTTTAGGCTCGCAATGGAGTGTATTTCGCACTAGTTTGGAAAAGTGCGGTGGTCAGCTCCTGTTACACTGTATCAGGTTGGCAGCCTGCACCAAGGGTTACGAAAAAACCATTACTCACAATTTATTACTGTTGTATTTATGCAATACTATACTTATTATTTTCATTTAAGTATTTAGAAAAACGTCGTATAACTATATGTTGGGAATGGTCATACAGTCATTACAGTCTCTCGCTTCTATGACAAAGTTTACCCACTTGCATACAAATACTGGGTATATGGGCTCTTATTAAACATCTGAAGCTAGTGGACGGTTCCAAGTTGTCGCTTCTTATGGCGAAGAACCGATAAGAAATTCCACGACACTAAAAAATAAATGAAAAATATTTTTTTCTGTTCAGTTTATTTGACCTTTGCCAGATCCTTTGCGGTCAACATATTGACTATAAGTAGCAGCAGCAGTGAAGTAGATTTTGAAGTAGTGAAGTGAACGGTAATTTGCTTCTTAATATAGTGTCAAAAGTAGCCGTCAAAAACCTTTTTAGGGTTCCGCACAAAGGGTAAAAATAGGACCTTATTAATAAGACTACAATGTCCGTCTGTCTTTCACCAGGCTGTATCTCAAACTGTGATAGCTAGACAGTTGAAATTTTCACAGAAAATGTATATATATCTGTTGCCGCTATAACACAAATTTTAAAAAAAGGTTACAATATAATGTTGTATAGATAGTGGTACGAAATACTTCATGCGGAGTCCGACTCGCACATGGCCGGCTTTTTATTTGTATTTGAGTTCAAATTGAAAGATTTTCTGCACAGCTTTTTGCAGATTTCGACAATAAATTTTATTTAGTGTACAACGGCTTCAAGATTACTAGAAACTAAAGGTGTTGCTGAAATAAAACCGGTCCTACTTGAACCCAGTCTTTAACGTAACATTAAACCTTCTAAGACCTAGCGAGTCTGTAGTACCTACCTGCTGGTACCGGTTGGTAATCACAGATCTTGAGGGCAAAGCCGCAGGGCGCCTCTAACTGTACCTGCAGCTTGGAAAGGTCACGGCGAGAGTACGTTTCTATACAATGAGTTGGCTTTTAACTGTATAGCAGGTCCCCGGGGCTATGGAGTGTTGTTAGTATCATTTTTTGTTAGTCAATTATTGTGAAGAGTTGATAAAGTTATGGGGGCTTGTATATTGTATAGCAATAGATTTTAGATATGGTTATATATGATCCTATAAGGTTTGCCCCTTACGTCGTCGTCGGTCTGTCTGTCAAGACATTTTTTTCAGGAACATGGGGAGGTATTAACATTAAATCCATAAGTCTACGGTCCCATATAACTGTAAAAAAAAAACTTCTGGCTAAACTTTAAAAATCTACATATTTTCACGCTCACAGGGAATCAAACCATATTTCCTTTTACCTAGAATCATGAAAAGCAAGGTCTTACTGTACAAACAAAAAAAAAGGTCTGAAAAACTTTAATTTATAATCGTCATTAAAAAATATATTTTTACGATTATAAATTTACAATTACAGTTAGAGTATTGACCAGCAGCACGGTTATGTTTGTTCTTGTACTCTACTTATTTTTGCCATGAATGTCATTTTCATGTTTTTCGGGTCGGGTAACCGCAGAACCCTACTCAGTGCGTGGCCGGACGCACACTTGGCCAGCTTTTTTGAACATATTAAAAGTCCTTCACATTTGGATTTATTTTGCATATATTTTATATATAAAAGGAGAAACTAACTGACTGACATATCAACGCACAGCCGAAACTACTGGGACTAGGAACATGAAATTCTGGACAGGCTTCTTTTTATGATGTAGGCGAGCACTCAGAGAGGATTTTAGAAAAATTCACCCTCTTAGGGGATGAAACGGGTCCAAAATTTGTATGGAAAAACCTAGTTTCACGCGGGCGAAGCCGCTGGTAGAAGCTAGTAGTTTATAAAAACACGTTTACATACATTTTTTCGTCAATTTAAACTAGATGTGGCCGACTCCTAGCTGACTCCCCTGAGAAACATCGAAAAACATTCTGAGGTCAGTCTCTTTTAGAATCCATATAATAAACATGAATTGGTCAAATCATATGAGAACCATGCAGATTCGGTTCTGAGTTGGTTTTTTGAAGAGAGACCCACATAGATTTGACTGGACCTGTCCAGTCAGTGCAAACATTTTTCAATATTCATGTACCTCAACTTAGGACTACTAAGGAATTCAACGATTTGAGGAAAACTATTCAAGAAAATACATCCGAGTAGCTTTTAACATGTCTTATCTCAAAAATAAGAAGAGCCTATAAAATAATATCATCTATTAGAAAACCAATCTAGTTGTAGGTACCTACTTACACTGCTGAAAATAAGCGCAGCACAAAGCTGTTGGTCTTTGCTCATATCTATCTCATAGTAAGGGGGAGCCTGGCTTTACAGGTAGAAAATAATTTGCGAAAAGTCTCATCTTGTGAAGGTTTCCGCAACTACGTAACCTTTAGTGATTGACCTTTGTTTGACCTATTTAAAGCCCTTTACCATTGTTCCACTTCTATAAAAAATCAAGTGTAAATCCCATCGCATTCGAAAACTAATTAAACCACAATATTATATCGAAACGCACAATTTACGTGTCGGTCTGTCTCGGCGCTTTCTTCGCGGCGCCGGCGCCAGTCATTAGAAAGGTAGCACTGATGTATTGCTCAACCGCCCCCCTCGCCCACCGCTCGTCGCCCCGGGCCTCTTGCAGCGTGCGCCGGCACAGCGAGAGTTGTTTCGAGGAGGATGGAGCCAGAAGGTGCACGACATGGAAAGCTTGCTGTGGAAGCTGCAAAGCTCACGTGCGTAACTTTCTTCCCATGATTAAAGGTAAAGGTTAAGGCTTCGATTCTCTGTGCAAATGGCCATCATCTTAGGTCGATCGTCTCCCTTATGAAGACAGCTTCACGATTTTTTAGCCCCGTCGAAGGAAAGTGTTATCAGGACTGCAAGATTTTGACGTGACAACGTCTTATAAATTGGTTTGCCGGGTGACACTTCAAGATACTGCGTTACGCTCCGCTCACGTTATGCGCTCACAATGAGAGCGAGTGAGAGGCACGCGTCCCTTCCACTCGGGCATGGTTAGCCCGCCTAAGAGCGAGAGAGACAGACATAAAAAGTCATCCTTCTTCCTACTATACGAATGAATATTCACATTAAAATTATTTTACCACTCAAAGTCGTTGTCACGTAAAACTTTTTTAGTCACTTCGGACATGGAACGCAAAGGTAAACTGCAGGAACAAGGGTATGATGGGTAGGTTTAAGCCAGCAAAAGTCTGAAACTTTTCGCTTCTCCAAGAGCGGGAGAAGTCATCATCATCATTTCAGCCGAAAGACGTCCACTGTTGGACATAGGCCTCCCCCAAGCGTCACCATAACGACCGGCCCTGTGAGTCTCGCATCCATCGAATTTCAGCGACCCGGACCAGGTCATTGTTCCACCTTGTAGGAGGCCTTCCAACGATGCGTCTTCCGGTACGCAGTCGCCACCCCAGAACCTTGCGGCCCCAACGGCCATCTGTTCTGCGTACTATGTGCCCTGCCCATTGCCACTTAAGTTTGGCCTCCTCCTGCGGATATGTTCACTTTAGATTCGATCACGCAAGGAAACTCCGAGCATAGCTCTTTCCATTACCTTTTGGGTGACTTTAAGTCTTAGTAAGCGACCATGTTTCGGAGCCATATGTCATCACTGGCAACACACACTGGTCATATACTTTCGCCTTGAGACACTGTGGTATATTGGACGAGAAGACACAGCGCAGCTTCCCGAACGCCGCCCAGCCAAGTCGGATTCGACGATTGACTTCTTTCTCGAAGCGAGAAAAGCTAAGCGAAGCAGAAGAAGTAAAGAAAGAAAAGGCAAGTGTTTTAGCAGACGCGGATATGTGAAAGTTCATCACTGTTTGAGAGGCTGACGTTAAAAACTTGAACTGTTTCGTTGTGAATTGTGTGTTGACAGAATAGGTTATTTTGAGCCTACATCTTCAAGTTGCAGTATATTTCAAGTTACTAAGTACGACTAAGGATAACGGCTTTAAATGAAAAGCAGAGAAGAAGTTGTGGCAATGAAATGTAACCATCTTTTTTTTAATTACAGATAGGCTCGCGTTTGACCATTATCTCACTTAAGGTAAGCGATGATGTGGCTGACGATGGAGCACACTTGCCTAGAGGTATCCCTGGATAGATTGTAGCTATCAGGAAACCATTCAGGTACTTTCAGTTCTGTACAAAGTGACACTTCTGCACCTATTTCTTTGAGTAGTGTTTCGATATAATCACGTTTATTGATTTGATAATAAGCTTGTCCCTTTTCTAGTCACATAATGCTATACGTGTCAACATGCTGGTGACGTGGAACACTTTGGAGCCGCTCTCAAAAGCGACCTTGTTGGTAGGTTGGGTTTGGCAGCTGATTGACGAATAGACAAAGTTTCAATTAATTTGAATTTAGTTTAATTAAATTAAAGGGATTGTGTTAAAATGTAGGGCTATGCTACCTATCGTTTTCGTTATTTGAATTCACTATTCTCTATGTTACAAAATACCTACCTTTTTAACCGACTTCAAAAGGAAGGAGGTTCTATGTTCGGCTGAATGTATTTTTTTTAATGTTTGTTCTCCAATATCTCGGTCAATTGTGGACTGATTTTGAAAATTATTTTTTTGATTGAAAGATATATTTCCGAAGTTCCGAGTTAGTCCAATATTGTTATGATCTGATCATGACCTTCGAAGATATGGAACAGAACTCCTCATAGGATCACAGCAGAACTGTCGTAACAAGTAAAATTGCTTTGTTCGTGTAGTCAATGACTGAACGAAAAAAGAAAAATTTTTGGCTGAGGGTTACTTTTTAGTGGTGGTATCAAAACTAAAAAGGGTAAAAAAAAAATTTTACAAAAAAAAAAAAAAAAATACAACCGACTTCATGATCATCATGTTCCTGCCCTTGTCCCGTGTTATTTCGGGTCGGCGCAACACATAATACAACCGACGCCGACTGTCAGTAACCAACCCTACACAATAATTTACTATCGTAATAATAACTGAAAAAAGGTCTTATAATTTAAACTACTGTGATCTTAGTGATATTATGTGTAGGTACACTGATGAAATCATGACGTTAAATTATAATAATATTGCATCAGCTAACGACAAGCGATAAATTATAAAACATATTGTACTAATACTAATTACAATAGAATAAACTTTATTGTACAGTAAAATAGTATCTATTAAAACATTTATATAAACTTAAATCTATGTGTACAATGGCGGTCTTATCGCTAACAGCGATACAGACCAGACAACCTTAGGGTGGACTGTAACGTTATCTGCACTAATATTATACAGAGGTAAAGTTTTTTTTTGTTTGTATGAGGTAATCTCTGGAAGTACTGGTCCGATTGCTACAATTTTTTCCCCGATAGAAAGCTGCTTTATTATTTCTGAGTGTACGTACGTATATTTTATGTAAGCGGGCGAAGCTGCGGGCAAAAGCTAGTGACTAATATTTTGTCGCGTGTTTTTTGATTGTAAAAACCTTTATTTTATCTGAAACTTATCATAAAAAGAACATGCTAGAGAGCTGTGAGTTGACATTACAGTTGACTATTATAACACTCAATTAAAAAACCTTGTATCTAATATCCAGGCAAAACCACACGTATTTCCAGTTCACCATACACATGTATATATACCCGCACCCTTTCCGCCCCTTATTTATGACATAAACATCCCATCATAACAAACGGAGGGCAGAGAAACATTTCTCTGAGAAATTAATATATCTAACGTCGAAATAAGACGTAATATGTATTACGTACAATATTAAGTCATGTTCGTTAAGGAAAGAAAGAAATAATGATGAAATAAAAAAGCTTTTCGTAAGTACTTGTGATATGAGACGAAAGATAATGTAATAGGAGACCGAAGATAATGTAATATTGCTGCTTCTTATGTATTCATAAGACTGCGGTATTGTTCTGAAATAAAAGTTTTTCTGAACTGGTTGTATTTGTTGGCGGTTCTGCAGCTCAACCAAGTTCTACTATAATGAGTTAATTCTTGACCTATCGTAAATACAATGCCAGTGTGGAGACCCTTCACAGGATATCGGCAGAGGATCATCGGCAGTGATGCACTTGTCGAGTCGAAGCTAAAAGCCTTGGGCATCGACGCCGAGTTGCTAGCCTGTCGGTTTTCTATCGTTTATATTTCGGGGAGTGTGCACTGGAATTGCACAATCTAATTCCGCCAAGTCCGTTCCATCATTGGACCACTAGACGAACGGCGTTGCGCCACCGGTACATGGTTGACATCCCACCCATACGTTCAAAGCGTTTTGGGAACACATTTATTATGCGTATAGCTAAGGAGTGGAATTCCCTGCTGGAGTGTATGTTTCCTGAAAGCTACAACTTAGAAGTCTTTAAGTCAAGAGTTAATAGGTTACTTCTAGACAAGACTCGTTTACTGCCCAGCATGCACAACTACCTGCACCTTCCTCAACTTATACGAAGCCGCAACGACAGAGCTGTCCGTGGCTAAATATTGGTTGGATCAGATTTGAAACCGGCGAAATTTCTTAAAACTACACACATTTTCACATTTGGTAAAGATTTTATGAATAATTTATTGTATCGTTTATCGTTATTGTCTGAAGATACTTGACAAACTTTTTGCGGAAGGAGAAACGCGCTAAAAATGATCTTTGATACGAGAAGAATAATTAAAATGGTTCAGGTAAACTTACTTTTAAATTAAAATAAATACTTATGCTAATTTCTACGGCTAAGTCCATGGTCGTTGGGCTAAATACATCAAATTAACCGTAGGGGCCCAGCAGGATCGAAGCCTATTAGGGCCAAGGGTCTGCTTCTGAAAGGAAGACTCGGCCCTGGTATGAAATGCAACGAAGGAACAGGAGTGGATTTTTAGTCAGTAAAAGTCTGACACACCCTCACGTTCCGCCCAAGGGCTAAGGATGTCATTGGATGATTTTCCCAGGGAAAAAAAGTATATCAAATTCGTAGGGGCCGATTACCTACGTGTAGCCATAGGCAACCAAACCGTACTAAATCGGATATCAATCAGTATTAAACCTTTTTCTTGATAAAATCTTTTTCACTATTTAAAAAAAAAAACTCCTCACTCTGAGTGGAGCGAGAGGGAAGACCTTTGTTCCTTCAGTTGGCTCTTGCGTTCCAGCGCCCCGGTAAATCTCCGAACTATCCCACAGTTCTTGACAGAATCTAAAGTGCATAAATAGTTATATGACTAACTGATGTTAGCTCATCCTTAGGTACCTAATTATATACAATATCGAATTCTAGAACATACGTAATAATAATAATAAATACAGCTTACTTTAAAGTAGACATAACATTACTCATGTGCCGCGAATCCGCGACTCGGATGGAAGACATCATCTATGTACATAACGTTATTTACATAACAATACATACGCAAGACTATATTGTTTTGTTGTTATTTTAGGACTTAGCAACGGATGTTTCTCGACGGTTTATTTACTTACTGTCTGTTCGTGTGTGTATTTTGTGTTATTGTGTTGTATTATAATGTTTTTTCTAATGTATTCAATTACACATTCGTAATTTATTGTTATTTATGTTTAAGGAGAATTCTAGAGAGTTATCGATGAATATAGGCCTGTTCTGTAGGCCGAATTCAGATATTATTTGCTTTCAACTGATTTTTAAATATACTGAAAAGATGTACTTACCAATGATAAAGAATTTGCATAGGTATTTAATAGAACATTCTTTTCTGCTGACCAAATCTTACCGAGAAGTATTAACATAGTACGTCAGCGCTAGTTCAAAGTATAAAAACTACCTCATCCTTTAGCTTTCGATGGGAAAATCATCCAATGACTTCTTCCGTTCCAGAGTGGAGCGAGAGGACAGCCTTTTACTGACTGAAACTCACCTATGTTATTCAGTTGGCCTTTGTGTTCGAAGAGCTATCTCTTTCAAAAATTCCCATGGCCTTGGCGGGCATCGGCTCTATTGGGTCCCTACTGTTTTGCAGACATCTCTTTCAACTCTGGCTCTATCCTTATTGGAGGGCCGGACGGCGACCCTCTTGCTCGTCGTTCGAAGCTTGTGATTCCCGAAGCCCGGGGCGTTTTCAGTGGCGGCGGCTGGGGCGTAAGGATGTCCGTTCCTTCGGTTGCAGCCGTTTCCTTAGCTAGCGTATTGCTTCGCAGAAAAGACCACTTCCTATTCCCTCTCGCTCTGGACCATGGCACGAACCAGGGCCCGGTGCGCCACTGATCGCTTATCTTTCGCTGTACAGATCAGTTTAAGTGAGAAAACTTTCCATTTAATACGCCTCAGCTATTAACTTTCAATTTATTAATAACACGGCACGAATCTCTGACGCCTTCACCAAGATACACAAAGTATCGAAACAGAAACCCCAAGAGTATTAACATCTCAGGTTCAACCTTTTCAACAACAACAACTGAAACAATCTTCCTGAAAAACAACTGCAAAGTTAGCGGGCGAAGACAATGGCTTCCTCTAGCTAGTGCTACTAAAAATATGAACAATAATAAAAATAAACAATTACATTGCAAAAACGTTAGTTTCTTACAAACACATAAGAAGTGGTGCTCTGTACTCTTATCTTATTCCCCTCGTAGGGTTGTCACAGAGGGACATAGCCTATTTAACTATTTCTGCTGGTTTTAATCGTGGGTATAACTTCTACTGCTTACTGCTTTGTGCACTATCAATATCCTGGAACACGTTTGAACTACTCGAGAGTGGAGTCTCGAAAATTCTCATTCCCACAAAGGATCAGTTGTTTATCAGTCCACCAGGGAACTGTTTTATTAAATATGTAAAAGCAGAGCTAGATAACCAAAACACAACGTTATTCAAATATGTGAGGCACGTATTTTTTCGCCTGACCAGAATCAACCCTCTCAAACAAGGTTAGCGCGTCCTACCCTCTTTAGACTCAAAACCCCGCGGCCTCCCCGGGGCTACGGGGTTGCAAATTCAAATTACAAATTCAATAAGTTCGCTTATTTTGTCGAATAATAATCATGAATATTAGTGTGGCGTACAACAGGATACTTAGAAGTGAACTGCTTAAAATACGAATGAGTTGAAATAACCGAAGTTTGTTCAAATTCTCGGAACTTATGGAAATATTGAAGACTCCAGAAGGGAGAGTTTTTTGATGCAGAAGAATGTTGTTGAGAAGGTTTCTTCTGGAGTATTAGTACCTACTCGAATTTAATAGTCAAACAAGAAGGTTAGAAAATAACTGCACAATGCCCACAGTATGGGTGGAGATATTTATGAAACGTCATTAGTACAGGTGAGGCTATTTAGGACACTCCAACCTGTAATGAAACGATGAAGTAAGATCCGAAATCTAAAAAGCTAAAAGAACCAAAATGTCTTTCTTTTGCCAGCTCGGCCAGTTCATTAGATACTTAGGAGTAGTCAAACTAAGGTTGGCTAAGCTGGTGAAGGGGAGGGCACGCTAAGCTGGCGCAGCTGTCGTTTGCTCTAGTATATTTAACTTCTAACCGACTGCGCAGGGAGGGGTGCTGTTATATGGGACTTGTTCTTCGTGTTGTGTGAGTTTACGACATGATAATAAAACACTTAGCACTTTGTAAACTGGCTTTGGGAACAGCAAATGATGATGGTGCGATGGAGATGCGACCTCTGGCAGGAGAAATTTAAACCTCCTGAAGAATTTATCGAGCCGTCGGAGAGCCTCTCTCCTGCCAACCTGGAAAACTGTAAACAGACTCCGCGACACGGTTGGGCGCAGCAAAGACAATCTCCACAGATGGGGGTTCTCGGACGGTTCCGATCTTCAGTGTTTGTGCGACGTCTCTGTGCAGGCCATGTCCCGCCTTCTGTTACTTGTTTACGAATAGACCTTATGATAGCATCAGTGGACGGAACTGCCGTGGCCGAATACTGGTTCAGGTAAGGAATTTAACTAGTCTTGCTACCGACATGCTAAGAAGAATAAAACATTCCATCACAATTCTGTACATTATTTATCTTATATTATGTTGTGATCTTATCATTACTAACTACTTACTTAGTTACTTTTTTCGACTGGCTGGTCGAGTGGTTATAGTGGCCTTGACTGCTATGCCGGAGGTCGTGGGTTCGATTCCCACCCAGGACAAATGTTTGTGTGATGAGCACAATAATTTGTTCTGTGTCTGGGTGTAATGTATCTATAATGTGTATGTATTTAAAAATATGTAAGTGTTTATCAGTTGTTTACTCATAACACAAGTTCTGCTTAGCTTGAGACTAGACGGGGTAGTGTGATAATTACTATCCTTTGCAGACATCGATGTTTTCAGATGCAGTATTTTGTACTAAAGTACATTAAATTCAGATGACGTGATCACATGAAGACTT
The DNA here is from genome assembly GCA_961205895.1 of Mythimna pallens. Lineage (NCBI taxonomy): Eukaryota > Metazoa > Arthropoda > Insecta > Lepidoptera > Noctuidae > Mythimna > Mythimna pallens. The sequence continues at coordinate 917,823 of OY540843.1, read as the reverse complement.
TGATGATTTCCTATTCTCTGGTACCGTGTTGAAACATCATAACTATAACCCCATGCGTGCACACCTTCTCTATGATTTACTGACTCACACCGGAGGACATAAAGCTATCAGACTGTTTGGTAACCACGCAACACACAACGGGACGTTGCTCGATGGGATATTTATTTTTTGACACCATAAAAACATTTCCATAGATGCAGCGACCAACTTGGTGTACACGTGTCGACAGAGGTGTTCATATGCCTGTAATATCTTCTATAAGCGTAGAATTAAACATGTAGTAGGAATTTTTTAGTAAATTAACGCCTGATCATAGATTTCAGAAGTTTCGTAATGTTAAGTCATTTGTAGTATTTTATTAAGCTTTTCGATTATATGAAGTGGCATGTTATCTTAATTCCGTATGCATGTAAATCAGAAATACGATACACCATTAAAACACAAAAAAAATACCATAAACGTATACCACATCAATAAATTTCTTTCAATTAACAATCCACCCTTTATTTATATCATGATCAAACATAACATATCAAACAAAAAGCCTATCAAGCTATGATAAATGACGCAACAAAATCGATTAATAAAATAAAATCAATCACTTGTGACTGTGACTGTCCGGTGCGTCGCGCCATAACTTTCAGTTGACACGGCCACCCACACATCCAAGTGTTTACACAAACACACTCACATACATACATCTCGTACATACACGTACTGGGGTGGTCGCCTTGTTAAATATAACCAATTAGGAAACTACTCTTTTTGGTGAATCTCTCTTTACGGTTGTTGAAAACAGTTTTGGTGGATTATGAAAACATCAAGGTAAAAGATATTTTCGTTCGTTTTCAGCTAAAAATATAACACCCCATCGTTTTTATCTGTAAGGTAACAGCATCCGCTCGTTCCGGTTGATAAAGTCGTTCTGTGAAATCTGATTTCCCTTTGGGGTTGCTGTGCCAAGCTGGAGCCAACAAATGTCTGGTGGAAGAAACAATTCGTATGACAACGACGTTTGTTACTAAGCTAACACAAAAATTGGGGAACACTGGGGAAGTGGCAAAATGCTAAACATATACATATAAATTGTTAGTAGCTACGTCAGTACTTGAATATTGACAAGATTTTGCCCTGACTCTTCGGATGGAAAACTTGGAATCGATTTTCATTATGCGACACTTTTAGTCATCAAGCTGTTGAATTGACTGTCTATTAATTTCTTAACCATGCTAGTCAGAATGACATTACTGATTGTTTACCTACCTATTGTATAAGTAAACAGTTGTGTAGCATTTTGTGTGTATGTATGTCGGGCTGGTGTTTGCAATTCCACACCTAAAGCGCATATTTTGTGTATGAGTGCGGTGACTGTGTTATTCGACTCACCCCAGTTCCTTAAGGAAGCACTTGCGGATTCTAAAGTACTCTGCCCTGTATCCAGCGACCACTGGACAGCTTAGACGTAAATCAGCGACTATTTTATCTTCCTCCATGCAGGTGAGAGCAGTGGTGGCCGAGTGGTAATGGCTCCGACTTACGGAGTTGTAGGTCGCGGGTTCAAACCCAGCCAGGCGCATTACTTTGTGTAATTTATTTCATCACCACTGCTCTCAAAACGGTGAAGCAAAACATCGTGAGGAAACCGGCATGTCCTAGAACCAAAAATTCGAAGACATGTGACATCCACCAACCCGCACTGGGCACGCGTGGTGAATTACGGCCCATTCCCTCTCCTAGAGAGGAGGCCTGAGTCCCAACAGTGGGGACATGATAAGGCTGACTATGCTATGCTATGTAGGTTCTGCAGACTGAGCTATCTAAAACTTCTATTATAGAGAGATGTTTATTAAAGGACATCTGAGGCCTTAGGATGAGCTCTAAATGCGATCCATTTGACGAACTAAACTGATATGTTAAAGAGATGGAGTTATATAGTATGTCAAGCTCCATCCCTCTTTTTCGTTTGCTCGCCTGATAGTTTAACATGTCACGGTAAAGCCCTTGTTAATAAGTTAGAGTACACATGCTGAAGATTATTCGATCTATAAGTACTTAAAGAAGACGTAGAAGTCAGTTTACAGTTGTACACGTGAAACTCCCATGCCTCAGTAGCATGCACTAGAACTACAACGCAAGTCCATTAGTATTGTAATAGATTCACTATTGTAGTGATAAGTGCGCGTTATGTAGTATTGCGTGTCAATTAAGTAATTGTGTCATCATGGATAAGAATAGTCTCCACGTTTACACTGTCAGATAACCTGAGTAATCTTACTATATGGAGTATTCTAGACGGATAGGCTATTCATGGTAGGCCTTTTTTTATATGATATAAACTTATACTTACACCCTTATCCCTACCCTTAATTACTCTTTTACTTATACTTTTTAACTTGTGCTTTACTGCGGTCCCACCTGATGGTAAGCAGTGATGCAATCGTATATGGTGAAAAGGTGATGGCGGAATCAAGTCATGTAATTCTTGCGCACTTCCTGTAAAACACCGAAAGGCTGGTTTCCCTACGCTTGTGCCTGGAGCACATATTTTGAGCAGTTTTGGAGATTGGTATTAAGCAAATCTGGATCACCAATTAGCCTCTTCGCACACCTTTTTACTGAGTCCAAAGCTGCTAGATGGCATTTTGCAGCACTAGCCCATATTAGGCTGAAGTACTCCACACACGATCGGATCTGTGCTTTGTATAACATTAGAAGCTGTCCCGGTATAAATTACCGCCGGATTTTTGCAAGAACGCTGGGTTTCCTAGTAGCTTTCTTGACTTTGGATTCTATGAACCACCCAAAGTCAAAGTTTGAGGACAACTACACAGAGCTTAAGGCGGTCGGTTCACTCCAAGAATACAGGAACCAAGGGCTATGTGGCGTACCCAAATTTTAGTGATTGATTTATTATTATTATTTATTAATTATACCTAACTGTAATTTACTTAATATTCAAATTAATGCTGAATTTCTACAAGAATTAAATTTTTTGAATAATATTACTTTACCCTTTACCTTCTCTCCAGTAATCAAACCCAGAAATAGTCCATAAATAAGTGTTATGATATACATTTGCTTTCCAAGCCAGAGAAAGCGACACTGACGAGCATCATTGATTTTTACTACTTCCGCGGATTCGTCGACTGATACAATGTTACCGACACTTACCTGCCATTCCGTGGTTACGGTGCCGCTGCCATGCCTCGAACGTTACTACCTGTATTTATGGTTTAGCTAATTATGAGCAAAGGACAGTATAACTAATGTTTTAAGAGGTCTACAGACAGTCAGACGAGACGGTTTAGACGCCAGAAAGTCTGACCATCAGTTTATCCAAGGAGTATCGTGTTGTCTAGTACCTTGTGGAGGTCTAACAGGCGGTCGTTTTAAGTAAAACACGGTTGTCCAGTTGCATGCGGTTAGACTGGCACCCGACCACTAGCTAGTTGGGAAAGAGTCTAGGAGGATGATGACAATACAGACCGAGCGCAGGGCCATGCTTCACTATCATTTTAGCCGAAAGAATCTATTGCACGGAAGGATCAAGGTATGGAAAAGCACGGCTGGTGTAGTGCTTGAGCTGTGCTTGACTGCTGCACTGCGTGTCGGGTTCGATTTCCACACGTAACAAATAAATTAATTGTAATTGTATAGCCATCTTAGATTTTGATACATTTCCCAATCGTTGGTCCATCTCGTGGGTCAACAAGGTTCAAACCTAAACAGGCACTTTACTATATGTAATTTATTTCATTACCACTGCTCTCAAAACGGAGAAAGAAAACATCGTGAGGAAACTGGCAAGTCCTAGAATAAAAAAATCGAAGATATGTGACATCCACCGCACTGGGCCCGCGTGGTGGATTATGGCCCATTCCCTCTCTTAGAGAAGAGGCCTGAGTCCCAGCAATGGGAAAATTATAAGGCTGATCATGCTTTATTATAAAATATATGCTTGATATAGTTAAAAGCGTATTTCTTATACCAACCTAAGCTATAGGTGGTGGTCCAAGGCTATCAATTCTGCGCAGACGGGTTATCAGTGTCACCGAGCTATCAGCCGGGCCCCCGCCAAACATGTCGTTATAGTGTGAGAGTGTACGTGTCTGTATGTGAGTATGTCCGTTCTGAAGAGGTCATCTTAGTGTTTGGGTCACGGTTCATTACCCGTCATGATAAACTCTATTCATTTTCACTTAGATTTGTAAATTAAGTGCGCTTCCCGATCCGTTTGTAGGCAACCTGAGCATGGCTTAAAGCTTGTTAGTTCACCCAATGCAATCCAATGCAGTGTTTGATAAAGAGGCAACGTGAAAAAAGATAGTTAATACCGGTATTCGGTAATTTCGTCATTCACTCGAATATTTCACAAAACTATTTCCAGGAAATACGTGCTTTTTTTTAAAATCTTTTTAAAAGTTTTTGGAAAATAATCAAAGAACCAAAGTAGTTATGAAGAGCCAAAGTTCACGCAAAATAGCAGATTTTCAGTGGTTTTTACTGGATTAGTTTAACACAAATTTATGATTTCATTTTAATAGAATCCTAGATCCTAGAGATGTGTAATACCGTCACAATAACGTAAGACCAGTTGTATAAAAAAATAATGAAACTGTATCTCGAGTTAAAGTCAAGTGATTCAAATTTTAGGATACTTTATGACCGTTCATCACATTGGCGAACGATATTTTCTGGTTTATTCGTGTAATCAAAAAACGATTTTCACACAAAGCTAACGCGAACAAATCAACGACGAATCTCACAAATCCTATCCTGTTTATAAAGAAAGAAAAAAAAATATTTTGGTTTACTCTTTTGGAAGCCAAGTTTGCAAACTTTAGTAGTAGTATAAACTCATTTCTTAGGGATTAGTGTTTATATATAGTGGAAATATGGGTATAGTGATAGTAAAAAATAATCCCATGAGAACATAATTTAAAATAATAATAACTATAGTTTAAGTATAGACTAGTTTCTTTATATAACTAGCTGACCCGGTAAAAGTGGGTTTGCCATATGAATAAAATAATTAAAAATCTGGATATTGGATTAGTCTAGATGATAAGACCCTTGGCCCTTACCATCTAAAATCAAATCAAATCAGTTTATTGCAAACATGTTGTACAGTGGTTGGAATAAACATTAAAAGTTTCAAACATGCAGAGTGCATGTTTGAAACTTTTTATTATTGTAAGGGCACTGCAAAACAAATAACTAAATTTCTATACAATTAAATACATTTAAAAATTCACACTTACATTTAAAAAAGGAAAAGCAAAAATTATTAGTATTACAAGTATTAAAATAATGTCAAATCCATTAAATGTCAAAATAAATGGAAATAAAACGAAAATAATAATAAAAACAATAGTAACAATGAATTTGGGTAATTTAATATGTACCTGCACTTATTTAATTATTTATTTGTTTTTTTTCTTCAAAAAACTCTTTCAATGTGTATTAGTAGCACTTCTGGTTCAAATAATCTAGACCAATTTAGGGGTATAAAAATAGCCTCAGATCTATTCTTCGATCTACCAAATATAATAAACCATCATTAAAAAAAATATATACAGCCGAACATAATAACCTCCTCCTTTTTCAAGTCGGTTAAAAATCGGTCAAGAACAAACACTGTCACATGAGATTTTTATATACTAGATTACTATAGATATAATACAGTGCAAATTAAATTGTTTTTTAGGGTTCCGTACCTCAAAAGGAAATAACGAAACCCTGGATCACTTTGTTGTCCGTGCGTCTGTCTGTCTGTCAAGACCCTTTTTCTCGGGAACGCGTCGAGGTATTGAGTTGTAATTAAAACTATATACTCAAGTTTGCGGCTTCTTGAAGCTGTGAAAAAAACAAATTTCAAAGCTAACGAAAAAAAAAATTTCGGCATTCTCGAGGAAATCAAAATTCATAGGGTACTTTCCGTTGACCCAAAATCATGAAATTCTGCATAAAGCAAGGCATATAGCACAGGTATAGGAATAAATCTGAAAACCGTAAATTTGTTGTTAAATCACGACAAAAAAATGCGATTCGGAAAAATCTTCGAGACTTCATTCGGGAATTGAACTGTTAACCTATGTAAACTGTAAGTTTGTACGGAATCCTCAGGACACGAGTGCGAATCACACTTGTCCAGTTTTTTCTTTTTACTTTATTTACATTGTTCTTACATAATAGAGGCAACAAAAAATTTAAAACTGAGATACTTGTAATACATAAAGAGTGTCCATGGAGTTTCTTGTATATTCTTCTCCATAGAGATCTACACTTTGGAATGAGAAATTAGAATAATTTTTCTGATTAAACGACTTCTTGACAATTTAAAAGTGCCTGTAAATATTTTATTTGAAATAAATGCTTTAATTCTTCATTCTTCTTGAAGTGGAAATTATTATACTTATACTAAAGCTTTATAAATTCCACTTCACCTCAAGCCTGATATAGACAGATAAAAAACACAGTTTTCCACAACTCTCCCCCAAGCAAATCAACTCAGTCAGCATAACAACGCTGTAATAATTACTGACACTAGCAGAACACGTGGCAGTTAATTGAAGCGCGGTCTGTCCGTCCGTCACGCTGTGTATGACGTGGATGTATGTACATCTGTATGTATGGGGGATGGTTGTGTGAGGGCTCGCGGCCGTATGGATGAGAGCGGTCCTCCCGAAGGATTTGTCCGATTTGAAACGGTTTTGTTTGCAGTTCGTGTGTTTGTTTAGGTGGTTTGGACTCTTGAGATATATCCTCTGATGTTGCTGAGTGGAACTCGAAGTGAGGAGTTAACAGAAGCGGTTTCAATCGATTTGTTAAGTACTCATGTGTACTCTCGTGAGGGCAACATTATTCTGTTTTTAGTATTTGTTGTTATAGCGGCAACAGGAATACATCATCTGTGAACGTTTCAACTGTCTGGCTATCACGGTTGATGACACTTGAGTCTTAGTAATAAGGTCCCGTTTTTGCCCTTTGGGTGAGGAATCTTAGTTGACTCGGGAAGTGTTGCCATATAAATTATCAAAGAAAAAAATGGGGGGTCGGGGTAGGAGGGTAAAATATAGCCTACGACGTATTCTCAGACCTGGATACCAAATATACAGAAAAATATAAAAATCGATCCAGCCGTTTCGGACGAGTTCGATAACAAACACAGACACAAGATTTTTTGTAATTAGATTAGGTTTGTTTTTTCACGTGCTCTGACTCTGGAGATATTCCTTTATCGTAGGTGTATACATATATACTAGACACTCAGATCCCAAAATATTTGTTTCGTGTGGGAATCGAAACCGCGACACAAAACGCAGTGCGTCGTTTAAACACTATGCCTATGCCAACCGTGGCGTCAAATGTCTAAGGTATCACTGTGCAATAATTACTACTAAAATGCGTCCCCGTTTTCGAAGCATCTGGCCTAGTGCAGGAGCTCACAATATAAATATTTCAATATACCATCTCATACCTCTGAACTGGCAATAGACCCTTTGATTCCGTACCTCCAAAGGAAAAAAGGGAACCCTTATAAGATCACTTTGTGGTCCGTCTGTCTGTCTGTCAAGACTCTCTATCTCTAGAACGCATGGAGATATCGAGTTGAAATTAAAACCATATACTCAGGTCTGCGGTCCGTTGAAGCTGTGAAAAAATCAAAAAAGATACGCCCGTTTATGTCGCAAAAAACGTGTATTTCGACACTCTCAAGGGAATCAAAATTCCTAGAGTACTTCCAGTTGATCTAGAATCCTGAAATTTGGTATGAAGCAAGGTCTCGTAGCAAGCGTAGGAAAAAATCTGAAAACTATAAATTTGCAATTACGTCTCAAATTTTTTTTTGCGATTCGAAACAATCTTCGTATCTCAATTCAGGAATTGAACTGTTTTCATAGGTAAGTTTGTACGGAACCCTCGGTGCGCGAGTCCGACTCACACTTGCCCGGTTTTTTTTAAATCACAGTCCTACACTAGGAATACTTCTGTATCCTGGGTGCGTTCAGAATCATGTAAACTCACTTACACAAGACATTCAGACCCGGAATTTAACGACTATCTGTAGATTATACAAATATTTGTTTCGTGCGAGAATCGAATCTTGTCGCAGATTCGCAGCAGACGATAACTCAACCACTTTGCCAAACGTGCCTTCTTAGCCGTGCAAAACGACGTTAAAAAACTATGACACGAATGACTAAGTTTTCTTTTACAGTAATGCTAGCAAACTGACCTTTTTTGTTTATCATTCTAGAATAATTTTCTGTAGTCTACACCAATTCCACTCAATATTGAGTAAATAATAATCAAAGTAATTGAAAAAATCTCGAACAGTCTTTAAAGGACACGCGTTTACAAGGACATGCGCTGCCGCACGTGGATCAGAAGTAATTCAAGCCATTATTAAGTATATATACACACAGCTCTATATACATAGTCATCGCTGTGTGTTGTATGTGTCATATACTTGTTATATAGTATATAAGTGATACTATATCGTCCAAGGTCCCACGTGTTATGTTATGTAAGTAACATCTGTGTTGCTGTTTTTTTTTGTTTTATTTACCCTTATTATATTATATTTATACCATTTACGAGTATCAATCCGCACTCTCCTAGTGAGGAGGCCTGAGTCCCAGCATTGGGAACACTATTATATCTATTCATATTATAAAACAAAGTCCCCACCTGTCTGTGTGTTTGTGATAAATTAAAATCAGCTGAACTGATTTTCATGTGGTTTTCGCCAATGACAAAGTAATTTATGAGAAAGGTTTAAGTGTACAATAGATGCGTATGAGAAAAGTTCTTGTTTTGTCAGGAATTTTAGTAAAGTCTCAATAAATAATCATGAGCGTTTGTTTACATCCCAAAATATGCGTATTATAGTAGAAAAAAACTGAGAATTTCAAAGATTTCTAACAGCCATGCGAAGCTGGGGCAGGTTGCTGGTAACAGAGTAAGTGTGAACTTTAGAATTGGGTATAATTACGGAGTCAATTGGATCTAAGATTGGAGTATACATAATATTTAAGTGGCACGATGAGATTAAAATAAAGTGTGGATAGTGTGAAAAATTTAGGTGAAACTTATCATAGAGTACTAAGACATCCTAGCAAACCTTACTTCACGCTGGAACAGCTGCTCAAACTTTACCAAGCGCAAGTTCGATCGTGTATGGAGTACCTACCAGCTAGATGCGCTTGAGTCAATTGAGAAGCGAGCTAAGAGGATCACTCAACGAATCGAAGCTTCAAAGTCATGAACATAGACGCCGAGTTGCTAGCCTGTTGGTTTTGTAACGGTTGCATTTCAGGGAGTATACATAACCTAATTCCGCCCGGGGCCGTTCCATCATCAGACCACAAGGCGGTACTGCAATGCACCACTGGAATAAGGTGGACATTCCACTCAAACACAAAAAACACTTTGCGAACACATTAATTGTGAACAAATTCATTGTGAACACATTCATTGTGAACACATTCATTGTGAACATATTAATTGTGAACATATTCATTGTGAACACATTTATTCTGAACACATTCATTGTGAACACATTGTGAACAGATTCATTGTGGCTACAGCTAAAGAGTGGAATTCCCTGCCAGAGGCTAGGTTTTCTTATAGCTCCAACCTGGGCTTATTTAAGACAAGAGTAAAAGGTTACTTCTAGGCAAGCGTGGTTTAGCGTCGTTTTCCGTGATGTGAGATAGTGGTCAAGCGTGTTTAGGGACACGCGTCAGTAAAAACAAACAATCATTAACATCAAGACCCTTTATCTCCGGAACGCGTAGAGATATAGAGTTGAAATAAAAACCATATACTTAGGTCTGCGGTCCCTTGAAGCTGTGAAAAAAATTTAACTTCTAAGCAAACGAAAAAATAGAACCGGCAGTTCATGTTGCAAAAACGTATGATTATTTCGGCATTATCATGGGAATCAAAATTCATAGGGTACTTCCCGTTGACCCAGATGCTGAAATTTGGCAAGAAGCTACGTCTTCTAACACAGATATAGGAATAATTCTGAAAAAAGTTAATTTGTTCTTATACCACAAAAAAAATATCTTCTTACTAACTAACAACTATTTACATAGGTTAGTACCCAGTTTTTTATGGTTTAATTGAACTTGATAAGAAATGGGCTTAGAATAGTTTCTTCTAAAAAGTAGAGGTTAAAAGTACCTATCTAGTGAGACAAAGGCCACTTCTCGCTAATGGCCGCCAAGGTGGCGGCAGGGTGGCGACCTTGTCACACTAATAACTTGAACCCACTCTTACCATGGGAATATGGCACTGCGTCGTTTACCCCTCAGTAGAACAACAAATGCTGGAGTAAGTGCGATGTTACACCAATAGTGATAATAATCTATCATTAAATACTTTTTTATATCAAGCTTGAAAGATCTTGACTGATGAAGTCTACGCTCCGTCCTGCACAGATCCAGGTTAAAAAACCCCCGAGAGCTTTCAGCTCGAACTTCAAAATCGTTTCCAGTGCCTAGGAAGCTCCGTGGACGAATACAACGATGGATTTGTGAAAACTGTCCTAAGTACTGTGTAACAAATTTTTTTTTGATGATCGCATAACATTTGCCACTTTCTCTACCTGCAGTTTGTTCCTGTGAACGTTATAAGAACCAAAAATTATTCTTAAAAAAAGGTATCGCATGCATCTCAAAGATGAATGTAGCGTGCTGTACTTAAATTTCTGAAATCAGTTTAGTGCATCCAGAGACTTCCTATATATATATTATATCTATGTATAGTCTAGTATATAATTTTAATCTAATATTTACTTTATTAATTTGCAGTACACCACAGACTACCCCCTTTTTCTATTTCAAGTTCTTAGGTTGTCTGGTAGATATCGCTGTCAGCGATAAGACCGCCATTGTACCCATAGATTAAAGTTTATGTATAAGTTGTGTTACTATTTTGGTGTACAATAAAGTTTATTCTATTCTATTCTATTCCTTCCTGAAAACAGAAAAACAATTTTACCTTTCCATAATTTTAGTTAAGATAAATTAATAATAATAATATAATGATTTATTTATTTAAAGGCAATTTTTGGTCCACATATGTTAATATCACTTATTTCTATGTTACTACAGAAATTCAATAATATTGTACAATTAAAACTTGATATTCTTACAATTGAACAAATTACATATTAAATCAAATCATAATATTCTTGCTATTTTAATATGCACACGTGAGTACAATAATAAGATTAATACGTAAATATTTATGTTTTCCTTAATTTTATTAATTAACCCATATTTACTATGAATAGAATTAAATCAAATGAATAGAATAGAATTAAATCGTTGAAACGTTTGAAGACAATAAGTCTGGCATCGTGAATCATGTGGTGTGCGACTGATGGCGGGGGAGGGAGGGGCTCGCTGTTTGTTGGGTACACACTACACACGTGTTGTGTACAGTCATCATCGCTAATATGTGCATACTTCAATAATATAAAACTAGATTGTGTCAAAAAACCTTACGATTCAGTCTAACTTTTTTCATTGATTGGCGTTCACTTGACCTTTATCTTACTTGATGGTTGGTAAAAATGTGCTCGACGGTGGAGCATGTTTGCCTAGAAGACCCCTAGGTTGTAGCTCTCAGGAAACACAGCATAGCATAGTCAGCCTTATAACGTGCCCACTGTTGGGATTCAGGCCTCCTCTTTAGGGAGAATGGACCGTAATACACCACGCGGGCCCAGTGCAGGTTGATGGATGTCACATGTCTTCGAATTTTTGGTTCTAGGACATGCCAAACCGGCATGTCCTCACGATGTTTTCCTTCACCGTTTTGAGAGCAGCGGTGATGAATTAAATTACACAAAGTAATGCGCCTGGCTGGGTTTGAACCCGCAACCACCAACTCGCAATTCGGGGCCGTTGCCACTCGGCCGCCACTGCTCTCAACATCAGGAAACATAGACTCCAGCAATAATGCATATCAAATCTGTTATTTAACCAAATTAAATATGACTTCAGACCACTTTAAGTGACTTGTCACTAACTTATTAGTGTTTTATACTCAAGTTAATACTTAAAAATCTATAAATAGGTTCTTGCTTACAGATCTGTAAACCGCGCGACTCTGTCTGAAACTCGTGCTATCCTCGTGGTTCGCCTGCCCAGCTCTCAACTATTCGTACCGTATCTATGCTTGCTAAAAAAAACTCCAAAGTGGATTATTTTCTATTACTACTGTTTACGTAATCTTTTTTGAAAGTTGCAAAAGAGAAAAATAGCTATTGATTTTAGTTAAGTGTCTCATATTTGAGATCTCAACTGTACAGTCTATGTGCCTACCTATATGATTGTTATGTAAGTAGATGGTTCTTTTGTTTGGAATGATTCATTTAGCTCGCTTGTCTTGACTTAATTGTGATTTTTGAAAAGGTCTACTGATAAAGCTGGCGGTAAATTGTTTCTGCGAAGAATAGTAACGTCTCGTCTAAGATATACCTACAACGGATATAATTAATTATATATCTTAGGGTTTGTTACTGAGAGAGTTAATTGTTTGTTTTATGTAATCTGTAGAAGTACATAATCGTATTTATAACGCAAATTCTTTTAGTAATCGTGGAGCACTCAACGATAGTGATGAGGCTTTTTATCCCGGATAAACGCACAGTTCCCGTGGGACAGGGTGAGGGGTAAAGCGGTGGTAAACATAGCTACCATTTTCTACTATTATAGTCTATGAAAGTTGGGTTTGAATCTGTTAAAGCAGCGTGTTTAGGATTTAACGCACTCGTACCTAGTTTTTTATTTGTATCTACACGACGATTTCCAATGGACGCGATGTGACCTATTTTCACTAATTTGGGTTATATTGAACGACCATCGCATCAAAATTAAGTTACTGCACATGTAAATTAATAAATTAATCCAGTATATCTCCGGAAGCGGTTTAGTCGCATTCACCGCGGCATCCTGCGCCGGCGCCGGTACCAGGGCTGCATGGGAGCCAGGAGTTATGATAGTCGTGAAACTTGCGGTTGCCTGACTTTCTTTTAGAACTTCCTTTGTAAAGACAGATCGATTATTGCAAGTATGTAGGGCATAATAACCGTTTCGCGTAAGGATTGGAACAACTTGCCTGCAGCATTATAATTTAGGTGTCTTGAAGACACCTGAGTTAGAGTGAATAGACTCTTAATTAACTAATGCAATTAACCATCATCGTTTGCATCAATACTTACCATCAGGTGGGATCGCAGTCAAGTACTAGTTTATATAAATAAATAAATGCTATAGTATTCTTCCAGTATATTGCATTACCACATTCCACCTCTGTAGTCCTTTCATCACCCGAGGGGTGGGGGGGTACACGACGAGTACACGGGTCTTCAAGATATGTAAATTCAAACGACCTTCCTCCTACAAAACAAAATGACGCAACAACTAGAAAAATATCGTAAAGCGAAACAATTAAATGCCCTATCTAACAATTACAATTAGGTACTTGTTTCATTGTTTACCGAAGTAATCTTAATGAAGACAGCGCCCACATGCAACTTATTAAAACAACAAATATATAACATTTCACACGAGGAATAATTTGTTATTGTTTATAATAACATTGTAAATAAGTGCTGAACGATTTATTGCTAACACTCGAGTTGGTTCGCCCTTTGTGGAAATAAACTTTAGGTTTAAAATCGATGATAGCATCAAGATGGCTGCAGTAATAATAATCTTATGCTTCCGGTTGTGGCTGATGGGTATTGATATTAATGTGAACGTGCTAGTGGCTCAGAGGCTGGGGTGTCGGATTTGCGAGCGAGAGATCAAGGATCATAGCCCTGTCTAATATTTTTGTAATTGGCTATCAATTCAGTTCTACTCTTATCAACCTAGTAAAAGCATAAAACCAACACTACATATATACTTGGGGACAAAACGTCCCCAAACATGACGCACAACGCTCAATCTCAGTCTTGCACCTGGCTCCCCAATATTTTATAAAGCATTCACGTGACGTGGGACACAAGCATAATCAGCTTTTTAATGTTCCCACTGCTGGGACTCAGGCCTCCTCTCTCTAGGAGAGAATGAATGAGAATGGGCCGTAATCCACCACGCGGGCCAAGTGCGGATTGGTGAAGGTCACATGTCTTCGAATTTTTGGTTCTAGGACATGCCGGTTTCCTCGCGATGTTTTCCTTCACCGTTTTGAGAGTGGTGTTAATGAAATAAACTACACAAACACACAATTTGACAGCGTTGCGCGTTATGTTCAGGGACAGTTTGTCCCCTAATGAATCTGAGGCTTAAACAATCTTTCTTACTTATACACAGTCGGCGTTTCTCTGCAGACCATGTCATACCTTCCATCTTGCATCACATGCCCTGTTACTTGTTCACGTAAGGATCTAATGACAACGCCAGCGGACGGACGGTATTACTGTGGCTGAATACTGGGTCAGCCAAGGAATGTAATTAAGAAAATATTACAGACAGGGTCCATAATTGTTTAAATTTTTTATTATTTATCACCTGACATTATGGATTGCAATAAAGATTTGAGATTGATTGAGATATTATACGTCCTCTCGCTCCACCTTGGGGCGAGAGATGATATTAGATGATATTAGATGATATTGGACGATTTCCCACCCAAAAAAATAAAAACGCTATGAAAAAAGAAGGCACAGGGTGAGGCACATTTTGGAAACATTTCTCCCAATTTTCCTGCATAGCTAAAAACACCCAAACGAAGATAAACCTCGATACACCCTTCAGTTTACTACTAGTAACTTAAAACATGAAATTTTCATGCTTAAAATATTTTAATGCAGTATAAAATATTCATCAGTTCCGTGAAACTCTCAAACTTGGGACGTTTCCTTATCAACGCCTTGCGAGTTGCGTGCACCTCATTACTGAGCCTGCTCACAGAGGGCGCTACCGGGAGGTAAAGTAACCACTAGCTAACTGAATACGTAATTAATTCATGCGATAAGCCGCTCCAAGTTGTTTTGGTATTTTGTTATGTAAAAGAAAATATAAGCACTGAAGCTCAATATTTAAGGTGTTTGTTTAGTAAAAGTTAAAATTCATTTACTTTAGATAGAATCCATAAAGCCGGATTTAAATCAAAATAAAATCAAAATTAAACTTAGTGTTCCACGTGCGCCTCAAAGAGATGTCAGCAAAACCGTTGGGGCCCAGCAGTGCCAAAGCCTAATGGGGCTATGGGTTTGCTTTCGAAAGGGAAACCCATGGTTGCTGGAACGCAAGGCAAAGAAGGAACATAGGAGTGGGTTTTAGTCAGTAAAAGTCTGACACGCCCTCCCGCTCTGGACTTGAAAAATTCATTGGATGATTTTCCACTTAAAAAAAAGCTCAGAATAAAATAAAAATTAAATCATAAAAAAATTGTCTACATTCAAATTAAAAATTAAGTTACCTACGTTATGTAATCTATGGAATTAGTGATCCTTTCACGATAAATTTTTTGTCATGAAAACTGCACGAGTACTGCGTGCTAGGCCATAGAAGGGATAACAAAATGCTAGTTAGTAGTAAATTGATTACTAGATTTTAGAAATACAAGTTAAACTCAATGTTCTCTTTTCCTTCAGTTGTTGATGTTATTTGTGGCTTAAAATAGTATCGGCAAACTGCAGCAAATTCAGACGGCGTTGTTCAAATAACATAGAATTCTTAGTTTTCGTAAATAAAATATTCTGCCAAAAGTGGTTAATCCTCTGCCATCAGAATCTGAATCCAGGAGGCGCGGGTTTACGGACGATGAGCAATAGGTAGGTCGCCGTCCGGCTGCCCGCCAAGGAGCGAGCCCGAGTCGTGTGCGATGCGTACCTTTCCAGGACTACGGGACTGTTTGAAAGAGCCACCGCAGCCGAAGGAACACGGTTAGGTTTTATGTATATAGTAAAAGTCCGATATTCCCTCTAACTTACGAAAACGGGAGGAGTTATTTAATATTTTCATACCCCAGAAAAATACCATTACCTTTTATTAAGGGTTAGGCTTATGTAATTGACTAGCTTCTGCCGGCGGCCGCGTCCGCGTGTATGTAGGTTCTTCCATAAAAACTTTTAAACCCCGTTTCATCCTATTAGATGATTTTCCAAAATACACGCCGTATTTTGGAAAATCCTCTCTTAGTGCTCGCCTACCTCATAAAGGGAAACCTTGTGCCAAATATCACGTTCCTAGTTCCAGTAGTTTCGGCTGTGCGTTGATATGTCAGTCAGTCAGTTTCACCTTTCATATAGTTTTTAGATTACAAAAATGATACTTAATGAAAGAATATCTACACTATAGGTACTAATCTTTATTGTAGCCCCCGGAATCTAATTTATTTCACCACTTTCATTCCACCAAAAACTAATATAGCCCAAATTAAAACCTAGTGATGATACCGCTTAAGGCTAACCCACTAACTGAACCCCGCGGGGGTCAAAACGGACCCCTCCGTGGTCATCTAATTAATTCAAGTGGTCATCAACGCCCGCAGTTTGATCAACAAACTTCTGAGTGCGTGCGGAAGGGGGGGAGGGGCTAGGAGGGAAACGCGAAGTGTTTGCATAGGATGAGATAATGGTTTTTGGAGATAGGGACGTGATTACTTAATCTAAGTTTATAATTATACAGAGCCGGTGTTATGTGAGTGTGGGGTGGTAACGGTGATAAGAAAAGATTAACAGTTTAAGTTAACGGGGAGGGAATGGGTTAGTGGCGTGGTGTGTCGGTATTTTGATACTGTCTCATCATATCCCTAACCAGTAGCCTTGTCCCAACTAACTTGAACTTGGCTTCCAGTCTAACTGGACGCGGCTAGACGTTAGTCCTTAGATTATAATAATAATACATTTTTTATGAGTTTTGTAAAAATATTTAAAAATGTTATTTATATGTGTATTCAATAAATAAAGGAAATAATAATAACAATATTTATTCAAAATTGTTTACAGGATAAAGTAATGTCAAATGTAATGTGTAAAGAGTCTTGCGTGCCAAAGTCAAAGTCAAAGTCAAAAGTCAAAAGTTTTTATTTCACATAGGCCTACATGGGCACTTATAAAACGTCAGAAGCTAGTGCACGGTTCCAAATTGGTTGTTTCTTATGGAGAAGAACCGGCAAGAAACTCCATGGTTACTCTTTTAAAAAAGTGATTGTTTACAATATTTTCATATTACAGTATTAATAGACATTATGTAAGAACAGTGTAGCCCAGTCGATATTGTACCCAAAAGCACAATAAAAATAATCATATTAAAAAAAAGTGAGTCGTAATAGGAAGTAACCTAAGAATTCGCGAAGTCCGCCTGCCTGAACTAGGAAATCCTGTGTTTCAGGCGGGAGCTAAAATAACTTAAAATTAACAAATATCTTCTGATGCTATTGTACAATACAAACTTGTGAAAAATCTGAAATGTAGACAAGTTATCTTATACTGTAATAATATTACCAAAGCTTAACTTCTAGTTTCTTAATTAACAAGATACTTAAACTACTCGTAGATATTAGTAGACTATATTTGTGATATGTCTACCTACTGTTACCTGAAATAAAATTATTAATAATATTATAGACTGGTGGTCAGACTTTCTGGCGACTGATTACCTGTAACGACTGGCAAAGATCTAAAAATGGAAATCGGGACCAACGCACGTGCTTCAGCTTCCCGAGGCACTGGGTGTTAGTAATGTCCTAGATAAATGTAGATAAGTACATAATGTGAATTGAAAAATTCACAATGGTACTTGCCCGGTTCGCAATATTTTGTTTTGAATATAAATGGTCAGTTGTAATAACCAAAAAGGATTAAATCAACAAAAGCTGATTCCACAGGCGAGTTGTATTCACAAAAAACCGGTCACGTGCTAGCCGGACTTACGCACCGAGGGTTCCCCTACAAACTTGTCTATGTAAAGAGTTCTATTTTCAAATCTACTCTCGAAGATTTTCCGTATCGCAAAAAAAGTATTTTTTTTTATGATGTACGGTTCTTTATTTGTGCTTAAAGTTATACTTAATTTATGCGCCATTGATATGGCATAAGGGCCAGCTCGAACAGCCTTCTGAGCGTGTTCGTGGGTCGCTGGGACTCGCCGATATGGCGGCACTGGATGCGATTACACACTGAGGGTGGTCGCGTCCAGGGCCTGGCATAAACTGGTGCTACTGTGCGGTGCAGCTTTGTGATTGTCTTTGTATGTAGGTACTAACAATAGCTTTATAAAATTTCTTGTGTTACTAACAATATATGGACTTTTGTCTGAAATAAATGTCATATTATTATTATTATTATTATAAAGGGCGGGCTATCTTTGGATTGCGTTGACATAGGAGTTTGATTTTTCCACCGCTCCAAGGGATAGCAGACTTGAGTATTTGATCTTAATTTTAGCACAATACCTTCACACGTTTCTGAGAAAATGAATCTTTACAGACAATAAAATGATCCTATAAAAAATCCGTTTTTGCCGCCTGCGGTTCGGAACCCTAAAACAACAGGTTTTATAGGTTTATATTAGCCAAAAACTGGTTTCGATCTTCGCTATCCAATGTCAACACACACGCTACCCGCAAGCTGCAAACGTGACCACTGTGCCCATCCGCAGCTCCCAATAAAAAAGGACAATTAATGTATTTTTATCAACACCATTAATTTGGCCATGTATGTAGGTATATACATACATGGCATAATTATATATATGTTGTCAAGTATAACCAGGAAGCGTGACCTCGGAGTATTTGCGAATTTAGTTGTTTACCAACCGACCACAACTCAAATTCAACCTTATTCGTTGAACGTTTAAATTTAAATTAGGCTGAAGGGCTTCTACGCTTGATTGGCCACAGGAAAATAGTCGTTACTCAATTGTGTTTAAGAATAAATTCTAATTTTTAATTTAAAATCGATTTTTACAATAACCAACACGTGTTGCTGTTAACCAACTATCTTTGCTTTTGATTCATTCAATTTTAAACCTTATTGTTTTCTGTTAAGAGTTGTTATGATAGTATGTAATGGATTGGTACATGATGTTATTCAGTTTTCAAGGTTAGCTGATATAGGAGCGATCCACATGCTGGTGTTATGTCAATGGTTTCCAGTCATTATGGGTTATTTAATGCACCATTGCGCGTGACATAATACCCGATAATTCTGTTTGGTATTCAGTGATCCATGTCTTGTATTCACTATTCACCATTGTTTTGGTTTAGGGAAGGAATGCCTCGACATTTGTAAGGGAGTTGGTTGTTGGTGACAAATGTTGGGCGTAAATTTGACAAGATGACTTAGGGCATATTGGCATTCTATCAGCGCTCATTATCGCTGAATAGTCTAGTCCGATATTTATGGGATGGCTACCTATTACCGAAATAGTTAACATTGATTCCAACAAAGCTAACAGCTAAAAAGTGGAATTGTCTATTTCCTGATAGCTACTTGTGGAAATTAAAGTAAAGAGTGAATAGGTTACTTTTAGGCAAGCGTGCTCCATCGTCGACTACATTATCGCTTGCCATCAGGTGAGATAGTCGTCAAACAATAAAAAAAAACATTTTTGTTCGCGAAATCGTTTTAGCTGACTATGACTTTGTCTAGATGCCGCTATCCTATCATTGCTTCGCTTTCTAAAGTGAAACCCGAAGTCCTGGAACGCAACGCAAAGAAGCAACGTAGGAGTGGGTTTTAGTCTGTAAAAATATGACACGCCTTTTCGCTATACTCTAGAGCGTGAGAAGTCATTTAAGTTCCCACCTAAAAATATCATTGCCCAATTATTATTGTTCATTGATTCTTCCTGATGGTACGGGATACTAAAATGGTTACATGTAAATAATTCAAGTCATTATTTAGCAAGTCACGTACCTACTAGATACGAGAACCGGTTCGCGAATGTTTTTGAAGACGACCTTGTATATTTTAAGCTAGAAATGTTTGAATTATTTATTTTTTACTTGGTAACACGTTTTTGTTAGAAAAAACAATGAGTTTAGTTAAATAGGAGGTATGTTGCAAGAACACAGAGATGCATATTGATACTGCATAGGATTGCTTCAGAAGTGGCGTTTTGTAGCTATAAGTTACTATAAAGAATTATTGTAGCTACTAACAGCTTACTACGAAATATTGTAGCACGTAGCGTTTTGTAGCTACAGCTTACTACGAAATATTGTAGCACATAGCGTTTTGTAGCTACAGCTTACTACGAAATATTGTAGCACGTAGCGTTTTGCAGCTACAGCTTACTACGAAATATTGTAGCACGTAGCGTTTTGTAGCTACAGCTTACTACGAAATATTGTAGCACGTAGCGTTTTGTAGCTACAGCTTACTACGAAATATTGTAGCACGTAGCGTTTTGTAGCTACAGCTTACTACGAAATATTGTAGCACGTAGCGTTTTGTAGCTACAGCTTACTACGAAATATTGTAGCACGTAGCGTTTTGTAGCTACAGCTTACTACGAAATATTGTAGCACGTAGCGTTTTGTAGCTACAGCTTACTACGAAATATTGTAGCACGTAGCGTTTTGTAGCTACAGCTTACTACGAAATATTGTAGCACGTAGCGTTTTGTAGCTACAGCTTACTACGAAATATTGTAGCACGTAGCGTTTTGTAGCTACAGCTTACTACGAAATATTGTAGCACGTAGCGTTTTGTAGCTACAGCTTACTACGAAATATTGTAGCACGTAGCGTTTTGTAGCTACAGCTTACTACGAAATATTGTAGCACGTAGCGTTTTGTAGCTACAGCTTACTACGAAATATTGTAGCACGTAGCGTTTTGTAGCTACAGCTTACTACGAAATATTGTAGCACGTAGCGTTTTGTAGCTATAGCTTACTACGAAATATTGTAGCACGTAGCGTTTTGTAGCTACAGCTTACTACGAAATATTGTAGCACGTAGCGTTTTCTAGCTATAGCTTACTACGACAGTTAAAATACCGTTTCAGTTTAGGAATTATGAGAAGTCGTAGGATATAGCGTTTTTCGATTCGTTGCATTGTATTTCTAGCCTAACACAAGAAATAAATGAGATTTTACGTTCTTTATTTTTAGAATAGATCTAACGAATGTCCTTGAAAATGGTAACCTGTCCATATTTAGCTACCGACGAAATTTGTAGCATTATCTTGTTGCCAACTGTACTGCGGCATTGTGACGAATTGTACATACATTTTCAATTAGCCCCGCATTTGTCACGTAGCATTATATTATCACGACTCACTCCCCGATGGATAAGCAGAAGTGTAATGAGGTCTTGTCGTTGCAGTAATTTGGCAAGAACACAGTATTATTGTTAATTTGTTATGGTAGTTGTAACAGCTAAATTTAATTAATCATATTGTCTATCGGGAAAATTATTTGGATCAAGGTATTTTGACTACAAGAAAACAAACATATGTATTCTCTAATTTCTAAGTTAAATTTCAATTGTAAAATCAATTTCAGCAAACAACCGCATTTGTTACTAGGCTAACAAATCCACTCAAAATTATTATAAATTATTAATAACAGCGTTATGCAGAACCCACGGCCCGGAGTTTCAACGTTAATAAATAATACTGAGCGAAATAATTTGACGTAACAAATGAGCTGCAATGGCGGCTGATTTAAACTAATGTTTAATGTATTTTCTTGCTGATTTGTCTTGTTTACACCTTACTGTGATAGCCCGAGAGGAATGTAGTGTTCAGTGTTAAGATAATTTGATAGTTAAATTCATAACTAACTGGAAATAAAAACGGATAAAATCGGGCCTCCTCTCTAGGAGAGGGAATGAGCCATAATCCACCACCGGTGCGGATTGATAGATGTCACATATCTTCGAAGTTTAGGTTCAAGGACATACCAGTTTCCTCACGGTGTTTGTTTTCACCGTTTTGAGTAGTGGAGATGAAATAATTATACAACGTAATATGCTTAGTTGGGTTTGAACCTGCGACTTACAATTCGTAAGATGGGGCCGTTACCATGGGGCCACCACTGCTCACCACTGCTTTCGTTAAGAGTTCGATAAAATGAAAACGATTCCTATTAAGGCTCTACACACCAAAGACCTTCACGACTGTATCGCTATACCGTTTTTTTGAGATTGGGTCATTGCATTAATAATCCCTCCTGCTCTGAGTGGATCGAGAGAGAGGGTCAGTTTTATACTGTCTGTCTATCTGTCAAGACCCTTTATCTTAGGAACGCATGATTGTATCGAGTTGAAATTAAAACCATATACTTAGGTCTGCGGTCTCTTGAAGCTATAAAAAAAATCAAACTTCTAAGTTAACGACAAAAAAAGATATGGTGGTTTATGTCGCAAAAAAACGTATATTTCGACACTCAAGGGAAACAAAATTCTAGAGTACTTCCTGTTGACCCAGAATCCTGAAATTTTGTATAAAGCAAGGTCTTATAACACAAGTTACACACACATAGGAATAAATCTGGAAACCGAAAATTTAATGTTATGTAACCATTTTTTTTTGTTTTTTTAAAAACCTTCGAGACTCCATTCAGAAATTGAACTCTTTACATAGGTACGTTTGTACGGAACCCTCAGGGCGCGAGTCCGACTCGCACTTGCCAAGTTTTAAAAATTCTTATTTCTCCACCACGTTCAATGTTTAAAAATTATACAATTTTTTTTTTATAATCTTCAACACTTCAGCCGAAAGACGTCCACTGTTGTACATAGGTTTTCCCCAAGGTCACAATTGACGGTCTTGTCTTCGCGTCTTGCAACCATCGGATTCCCACAACCCTCACCCGGTCATCGGTCCACCTTGTGAGCAACCTTCCAACGTTGCCACTCCAGAACCTTTCATCTGTTTTGTGAGCAATGATGGCTCACTGCTACTTAAGTATGGCGATTGTTTGGGTTATGTCGGTATCGAGAACTTTGGTTCTCCTGCGGATATCTTCATTCCTGATGCAATCACGCAAGGAAACTCCGAGCATAGCCCTTTTCATTGTTCTCTGAGTGAATTTAAACCTTCTGATGAGGACCATTGTGAGCGACCACGTTTAAGAGCCACTTTTCTTTGAAGTGTAATTTTCAAAAATTTTTTTTTATATATTATTGCAGTTTGTTAAGCTAATATTTTTTTAAATATTGTTTACTTTATCAATAAATGAAATAGGGTTAGTGGTGCCGGGTATCAATCTGGCACTGCGCAGTATTACTATTATCAACCGCAGAGTTATCCTGTTTGTGTCAAACGTGAGCTGTGCCAATAACAATAATTCATTGTTTTGTTTCTTTGATAATAGATATTACATTTTTATTCTATTTGCTAAACAAATTGAATGTTAACCTTTTATTTATTACTTACAATATTGCTACTTCTTTTATTACTTTTTTATTGTCTTCTATTAATTTGTTTGTGAATAACATACAATATAGAAGAGACTTTTCTTGACTTCTTCTACTTGAAAGATTTCTTTATTCACTGAGCGTAACTTCGTCTTTCGTATTGTTTTTAATTAGAAAGTTTTTTACGATCTTTAGCAACGATCG
Source organism: Mythimna pallens (assembly GCA_961205895.1). Lineage (NCBI taxonomy): Eukaryota > Metazoa > Arthropoda > Insecta > Lepidoptera > Noctuidae > Mythimna > Mythimna pallens. Next base: position 894,271 of record OY540843.1, on the reverse strand, counting down.
CAACCATCATACAGTGCCCTTCAGTATTAATATAATGCTTTTAGGGAGTTGTTGGGTTGCCTCGCTTCTGTAGCGCATCAGGAATGTTTGCGAAAATGCGTGTTTGCTTCTAAGCATTAATGTGTAAAAGATGTGCGTCACTGGTGTGCAGGGTGCGAGCCAGTTCCAACAACATCCTGGGCATGATGGCTGGACTGCTATGTAATGAATCGTTGCTCCAGTATCTCAGCTGGAGTGCTGAGGCAATGATTATTTTGTTGTGTGTGTTGATGTCATTTGTGGTTGTAATTGTGTTACTAACATAGTTGTACGTTTGTTTATTGTTCCTAACACTACATGAGTCTTATTGTTACTCGCTATAAAGAATATTAGATATTATTATTATAAACTGAAATGAGGGTGGTATACACTAATTCCACAAAACATTGGATGCATTTTGTAGATACTTGGCTAGGAATTTGAAGTAGCGAGAAGATAAGATCATTTGCTTAAAATCAAGTGTGAAAAAATAGAACGACATTTCATTTTCTCGACGTTATATTTAAAACACCAGCTTTATTTCCTCAACCACTACAAGAAATATTTTGACAGCGCGATTATTTTTCTACCATAAATTAATTGAAAGTCTTTAATCCCAAAATAACGAGATTCTCTTATCTTTGTAGTTTGTAGTCAGTTCTCGCACTCAACGTTTATTAGTCGTAAAAAGAGTATGGGACACCCGTGCTGGGGCTATTTCTGCGATGTGTGTGGCGTATGGCTTTCTATTGTGACTGTGGTGTCCCATCACTAGGGCGTAGGGAAAGTAGGACTTATTATGTGTGATAATATATGCCACTGTTTTATTAGTTTGTGTTTTATTGTTAACAAAGCAATCGTAAAGTCATATCTTTTATATCTATCTAGGTTTGACACGCCCGACGTGATGCTTTCAATAAAACGGAACATATTTAATTATCTTCTTTCTTAGCGTGTCGATGGCATGTATAGTTAAAAATATATTTGAGCCAATATTCAGCTGTATTTGTTGGAATATAACAAAAACAAATCTATCCTACTTCAACACTATGGCCTTTCTCTTTCTAACCAATAAATATTGTATTTAATTGGTCTGACCCCCTTGTCGACACTTGACTGAAATCCCTTGTATGGTTACAGTTACTGTATTCCTTTAGCCTTGCTTAGAAGCACACGTCTCACGTAATATTACTGAAACACACCTTCCAATATAAAGTAAAGGATTAATAAATAGTTATTATTCAAATCCTTAAAACCGTGTTTGCTTTGGTGTCCACCTTAACCCCAACAGGTTATGGGCCCAGAGCGCTAAGCCAAAGTGTGAATAAACGAACATTAAATAATAAAAACATTTTGTGTATCAAATTGAATAAAAGGGACATTAAACAATTTGCTGGTGATAACTACAGTGTGTCGAAATTTCGAATTCAAAAATTATTAAGTGAATTACCTACTGAACGTTGTTGGCGTGGAAGTTCAGGTAGAAACAAGTACTAAGTGAGTGAAGAAAAATGCGTGGCGACGCAGCTGTCTTTTAGTAAAAAGTTATTGAATTTGAAACTGGTTAGAAACACCATACTAACCAAATACTTTCAAGAATTTGATGACATCGTCACTGAACCTATGGCTGCAGGTGCAAAAAATTTGAATCCGATAAAGTGATCCGCCGTTTTCAAGACTCTACCAAACGAGTACGGAGCAGCATTGCCACCGCAATCGAGATACTGACTGAAGATAACGTGACGTTAACTTTGGAAAACGAGATTATAAGATCATGAAATCAAACTTACAAGGGATGTATGTGATCTTAGCCTAAAAGTACTTCAGGCTGAAACTTACGAGACCACAAGTCACACCTTCAAAGAATTCAAGAGATGATCGACAAAAAAAAAAAAACAAAAGTCAATAAAGAACTATTTGGAACCCAAGAAACGATAGCTCTGGCAAAAAAAAAGGGAGATTCGAAGATTTGTCTGCAAAAGCGCTATTGAAAACAATGGAGCCAACAATAAAATGGTATAGTTGGTTACTTTAAAAACCAAACTTCTAAGATACTTTTGAATTTGCTTTTATGGCGGGCCGTGATATGATGGAAAAACGAATTTATTTTTGTTTGGGATTCTGGAGCCGATCATTTGAAAATCAAGATAAATTGACAGTAAATTTTACTGAGCGTGTGAAGCCAAGAAGTGATTCGGTTGCTGTACTGGCGCGTTTATACTAGCGGCGAAGAATTATCAAGTGACCAGTACTATTCGGGAGTACCAGGTATACTACAGAATGTTGTTTTTGTGATGAAGATGGTAAGCTGGTAATAAAGGGTAAGTCTTTGAACAACCTATTCAGCGGTAACTGGTTAGTGCTTCAAAATGCTTTAAATAGCGAATGTTCGTTAGATAAAGTCACAAATAGTATTTACGAATTATTGTGGAATAAAATAATTGCAAATCAGAAAAGTGGAAATAAAATGAATGAAACTATTTTTTGATAATTAAAGAATTTATAATATTGTACCTAAAAGTACACTGTGTAAAGCTTGATTTGTATAGTGTGACAAATAAATTGGTCTGTCATTTAATAAATTGGAAACAAAAGGTTTGAAACGAGAAGTCGTTTAATCTCAAGTGCACACAGATGTTTGCGGTCCTAACAGTTTTTTTTTGTTCGTCTATTGAAGAGCAAAAACTATGTTGTGATTTTAAGAATAAATCTGATAAGTTAAGTTTAGAAAACATAAGTTAAGTTTCGGAACTATGTTGCAAAATGTGAAATTCATTTTGGTCTAAGAATTGTTAACTTTATGTTGTGATAATGAAAGGGAAATTATATCCAGTTATTCGAAAATGTTCTGAGCTTGAGAAGGTATTGGTCATCCCTAAACAGTGCCGCATACTCTGGCTGTAAATGGTATTGCCGATAGTATGATGAACAATGATAGAACGGGTCTACATTTAAAAACAAAAGGTTCTGGAATCAGATTGTTCTGGGGAGCACTGAGGTTAGGTTAGGTTAGTCACACCTGATGATGAGTTATGGCATAATAATAAGCCAAAACCGTACATTTTAAAGTTTTTGATTCTGCTGTTTACTAAGTTAGTAAAAGTCTAAAAACGAAATTTGACAAAGATGTTGTCAAAGGGAATTTCGTTGATGATGAATCAAATTTAATGATTATAAGGTGTGGGATGTGGTAGACCAAAAATGTTTGTGGGAGTCAGAGATGTGAAATGAATAAGATTAAGTTCTTATCAAATAGGCCAATAAAACTTGAGCCTGAATGTGTTATGAGCTTTAAATAGCATAACTTGGTAACTCTGACTTGGTACACCCGTTTGAAAGGAGGTGTGGATCTGATAAGAATCAATCAGTTTTTAAGCAAACAAACATAAAACAATACCTAGCATAATTGCAAATAAATCTGTTTGGGAAACAGAGGAGAGCTCGAGATTGTCATATCACAATGGAAATAAGTTAACTTTATTTTAAGTTCGAGAAACATTACATAGTTAGAGACAACATGGTAGGATGCAAAACTTATTTTCTGTTTCGTATAATGAATACGATGGCGATAGTATTTTTGATTACTTATTGTGTGCTGGATAATAATAATAAAAAAAAGTAAATGCTGATATGATAAACATTTAAATTAAGAACGTTTTCAGTAATTGATTCAACTAAGAAACTATTGAAAATGATACCTAAAAACTGTTACTAAAAACAGATAAGAGAAATATTAATTCGATTAAATTAAATCGATTGTAAATGAGTACAGTTGAAAATTGGTTGTAAAGCGAGTTTAATATCTCGTGGTTGTAGTCAGATATAAGTTAAAGAAACTTTTGTATCAGTTGAAAGAATAGCAAGTTTTAGTTAAGCCTTTATGAATCAATATAATTTCTTGGTTAAGCGTGTGGATATACCTAAAAGCATAATTTTTATTAGGAATCTGGATAAAGTAATTTTAGTGTATGAATATTGCTGAGGGTATTCTGGCTGACAATTAATGGTTTGTACATTAATGAAGTATGGATGGATGAATGATATGGATGTATGTAGTCTGTACACTGTTGGTTCCTATTGTTTCGGTGAGCTTAGACAAAAAGGTGTTTCTAATACTCATCAGCAGACCAGTGCATTTAAGTTTTAATGCAGGTCATGAATTAAGTCTGGTATTTGCCTAGTTACTGGATTGTGAAGGTCTGATAGGCAGTCGCTCCTACTAGTATTTAGCCACATCTGGTCAGACTGGAAGCTAGGGAGATGATGATGCATGAAGTCTGGTGCCTGGTTAATGGCTATAGTTTGCTCACCATTATAAGGTTTGTTATTTATTATATTGGTGTACAATAAAGTATATATAAATAAATAAGGGACTTAAACATAACCGATAAAATGTGGGTTTACTATAGGTGCACCTCTGCCGACCCTTTGGGTAATAGAGGGGTGATGTTTATGCTATAAAGAACGAAGTTTTACTTAATGTCTATGTTATTGCATTTTAACAACTATGTTATAATGTGTAACGTAGTAGTTGAGTAAAACATACCCAATCAACATTTTTTTAAATCATTGACTAATAATATATAAAATGTTTTCTGTGAATCAAAAATAAACAGGTCAGAAAACATAATTACTTTAGATCAGGAAATGTAGATAAACAACAGTTCTTGAAAAATTTAACTTGAGGGATGCTTGAGGGGCAATAAATCAGCCAATACACTCTTTGAAAGTTAAATATATGTATAGATTACAAAACATCACACAGAGTTCGTGTGAAATTACAAGACCCCTTTGTAGAAATCTTATAAGGTGCTTGAATCATGCTGAGCTTAATCTTAGTTTTCTGTTTACATCATGATTCGATATGCAAACAAAAACTATTTGTAATGGTTCCACTTAGGTACAAGACCCTTTGTCTTGAAATATTTAAAAGGAACTATAAATCTCAAGTTAATTTTTAAACATAACGATTTTAAAATTTTATAAGTGGGTGTTTGTTAATTGTGACTGGAGTGGTAAAATGAACTGTGTTATTGTGGGTTTGTATACTGGGTTATTTGTATAAATTATTTAAGCAATATATAATTTGCTGGCAAACATAGTGGCAGCAAAGAATGGCAAGATAGTACACAGTAATAATGCAGAGTATGGTTTAATGTAAAGCAGTAAAAGATACTAGGTGATTAAAGTCGTTGGTGACAAATATTGTATGTTAAATATTATTTATAGTTATAGCGATTACTATGGCAGATGCTGTTTTATTTATGATGTTAATAATAATAATAGATGCATTGCGAATAATCCAACCAGTCACAAACGAACACATAGATACTAAGTATCAGGTTGAGAAATATGTTACTAAAATATTTTATTTCTACAAGTTAACCAGATACCTGGTATCCTGTAAAATTGTCAAAAGTGCGTTATACCTAGATAAGAATGAAATTCGGGGTGACATTGTAAATACATGAAAGGTGCCTAAGAATATGTTATTATGTTAATAATAAGAGCTTGGTTATAATAAGTTGATGAATAAGATTCATAATTTCAATAATCAATTAAATGATTGATTGGTCTGATTAGGTTTTACTGGGTTTTCCCTAATCCTGCGCAACGAATGTTGGACCATGATGATATTGTATTCCCAGAAAGCAAAAGGAAGGTGTGTGTTTTTATTATTGTATAAAGATGTTTGGTATAGTATTATGTAATAGATATTACACCGTGATTAAAGAGAAAAGGATTTATTTTTGGGGGGGCGTGTTGGAATATAACAAAAACAAATCTATCCTACTTCAACACTATGGCCTTTCTCTTTCTAACCAATAAATATTGTATTTAATTGGTCTGACCCCCTTGTCGACACTTGACTGAAATCCCTTGTATGGTTACAGTTACTGTATTCCTTTAGCCTTGCTTAGAAGCACACGTCTCACGTAATATTACTGAAACACACCTTCCAATATAAAGTAAAGGATTAATAAATAGTTATTATTCAAATCCTTAAAACCGTGTTTGCTTTGGTGTCCACCTTAACCCCAACAGTATTCAGGTAACCTCATTCGCTGACGCAACTTTTCATGTTCCAAATAAGATTGATATTTTTTTTTATTGTGCACAAAAACTTAACATATGTGGTACACAACGATTTGACAATTCATCCGAGCTTAACTCAACAATGAGTTTTCTCCCAGCAAACCTTTGGATAACAGAGATAGATAACATTCGAGGGTAGGATCCAGTGTACAATAGAAATCTACATAAATAACTCCAATATATATACATACATAATAATTAATACCAGGTCCTAACATGCACAGATGATAGCTTAGTAGAAACATTGATGAATATGAATAACAATACAATGAAAATGATTTGTGGTTGTTTGTTGTTTTATGTTTGTTTGTTAGTTATTTGATTCAATTAGATAAAGATCTGACAGTCCAGTTGGGTGGATCTAATTTCGAGAAAGAGGTTAACAGTCGAATCTTGGCTGGGCAGCGTTCGGGAAGCTGCGCGGTATCTTCTCGTACAACATACCATAGTGTCTCAAGACGAAAGTCTATGACCAGTGCGTGTTGCCAGGGATGATATATGGTTCCGAAACTACACAATGGGCCTCATCAGAAGGCTTAATATCACCTAAAAGGCAATGGAAAGGGCTATGTTCGGAGTTTCCTTACGTGATCGAATAAGGAATGAAGATATCCGCTGGAGAACCAAAGTTGGCGACATAGCACGAATAAACGCCAAACTTAAGTGACAATGGGCAGGGCAGATTGCTCGCAGAACAGAGTGCCATTGGGGCCGAAAGGTTCTGAAAAGATGCAGCGTTGGAAGGCCTCCTACAAAGTGGACCGATGACCTGGTGAGGTTTTCGGGTATCCAATAGATGCGAGACGCACAAGGCCCTTCATTGTGGCGACACTTCGGGCGGCCTATGTCCAACAGTGGACGTCTTTCAGCTGAAATGATGATGATGATGATGAGACGTTTATTTAAAAGATTTTAATAGCTTGCGGACTGGGTTGGTTGTAATCTTAAAAGTTACATATTTACGAGTATGTTACTCCAAACGGGAGTTTCAACACATGTGTCTCAAACTTAAAGCTATCGATGTAAACTATGTGTCTTGTCACCAACTGAAACTATAACATTAGTGAGGCAATGAAATTCAACTTCTACACTTAAATGTATTTCTAACATTCCCTTCGAAACTATTACAAGAAACTCAACTAAAAATACAGTTGAAGACATCGTAAACCGGCCTGTATTCTACAACAAATCAAATGGCAGTAGTTCTCACAGGACAGCCACATCAAACTGTCACTCACAAATACTCTTTTAAATCTTCAAGCATGTAATAGTCGAGCATCAGAGCAACATTTGTTACCAATAAACATAGATATTTATTTACTTCTACAGTCGTAAAGGGCGCTCGCTCGTTAAACTTAAAGTGTCAAACGTTTCCTTGTAGTCTTTATTACACCCCTCCGTTTCACTCTCATCCCCTTTAGGAATAGATTTGGGGAGTTTAAAAGTGGGGGTCGCTTTTGATTTTTTGGGAAATGTTCCCTTGTTTTCGAGTTGGCCTACGTGCGTAATCTTTTTTTGAATATGTCTTTAATATGCTATGTCGGTTTTTATGAAAAAAGGATTTATAGTAAGTTTCTGGGCCGTCTTAAATTTTCTAGTAGCTAATTGATAAGTATTATTAACTAGTTTTTTACATAAAATCTCAGATACGTATATTTCTCGAGTGGTGTTTCTTGTTCGCCCCACTGCGGAGAAGTGGAAAGAAAAATGACTTCATTTCCTTCAGCTGACCCTCCTCCCACTTAATAACTAAGTAGGCAACTTGTTTAACTCATTTAATTAAATTTCTCTTAATTTTACCACGCTGCGTCTCGTACACACAAGTTCTTACTTCAAGTACGGACTTAAAATAAGTCAATAAGTGCAGTATTACCATTCCTTTAGATACGTTTTATTAGTGAAACTGTTTATCTTGCTCGGATATTTGTTTAAAGATAAACCCGATTCACCCGAAGTGGTTTGGTTAGAGTATTATGTTTTTACATCATTTTAATCCACGTTGAAAGTTTATTTATATTATACAAAAGTTGATAAAAATAACCAGTTTTTTTCTGGTTTGCGATCTTATTACTTGTAAACTTGTTTTGAATGCTGTTTTGTTTGCTTTTCCAAATGTTTTTCTTACTCAATCTGTTGGCTTGAAGCCCCAAAATGTGTTCTTGTTTTGTTGTTTGTATCTTGATTTTTCAAATATTTATAATGCTGTGTCTGTAAACCATCCCAAACAGTTTTTGAGAGACGTGTCCCTACGTAACAAGTATAGATGCTGTTGCACACATATTTTGTATGAAAAATTATTTAACTGAAAGACTTACTGTGGTCAAATTAATCTGTTAACACGGAAAGTTGCCATTCGAGCTTAATACGGCTTATGTAGATTTCTCTAAAATTGTCTAGAATTGAGTTACAACATCTTCTTCAAAGGGGAAGATAGAAAGAGTGAGTGCCCTCAATATGCGAGTCTGTGTGTTGATGTCCTTAAATGAGATTTATCTCAATTCACAAACTACACCCGATTCAACATCGTAAGTAGGTATCAATAATAATGAGTGTCATATAAAACAGGCTCGGCAAGCGGCAGCACGTGATCGACTTCACATGTGCTTGGTACAATTATCATAATAATGCGAACATCCATATGCAAGCGATACGGCGGCAAAAAATATATGTTGACGCTTACACCGATATGAATTTGCATCACGTGCAGACATTGAAATTAATGCCGAGCATTTATTTTTGAATAATTAAACTTTTTTAATTGATCAGCGTATTTATTTTTTGCTCTAGTTAATGTTAAACATTAATCTTTAAGATTCATCGCTGTCTCAGGACAACAAGTATGAGCTGATTTAGCTGTGTAAGATATGGCAGTCGCTTTGTAGACGTTAGATATATAGTTTAAAGATATTGGTTCAGTTTCAGGTTTGGGCCTTTGTCATTGTTTTATTTTGATCCAATCACAGCGACGATTTTGAACACAAAGCTCATATTTGAATACCACGGCAATAAGAACAATAACAGAATCATCTTAATTAAAATTCAGCTAGAAACTTCCCGACAGCTCTTTTAAGTCCAACTTCCAACATATCCATTAATATTTCGTCGCCAAACAGAATGCAAACACTCCAGTAATCAAGCAACTTTAACGAGATAACGCTTCAGAACTTTTAACTCCTTCCGAATATCTGAGAAGACGAGAGAGATAGGGCGTGAGACCCTCTCTTTCTGTCGTGACCATTTACGTGGCAAGTTACCCATGTTCGTAACATGCGGTGCCAAATGAGCCGCAGTACGCAGCGGTGTGAGCTACGACCGGCCGCGGTTGCCGATAAAAACTCGGTTTGTTTAGCAAAGTTGACGTAAGTGCTTGCAACTGGATTCGGCTAGTTTAGTCCTCGTGTATGTATGTATTTATTAAGTTTCGTATGTCGTAAGTATCAGAAGCTGCCGGGCGCAGAACCGCTTTTTCTGCGATGCCAATTGAGTTTAATATTTGCTGGTGATGACATTTTCCGTTGAAAAAACACTGTGTTTACTTGTAATTCCTTTTTAGGTGGACGGAGATTCCTTATGTGAATGAGGTGTCAGGCTTTTAAGGTGGTTAATCGTTGTGATGATACGGCTTTAGTAGACCTCACAATCGTCAACGATTAAACTATTTAAAGCCCCATTTACATGATTTTTTGCCAGCGGTATAAAATAAAATTGCAATAATAAATTATTATTGGCGACTTCTAAACAGTGCTTGTACGGAATAAATTTTATTGTGGTTTCAACCGCATTTAGCTTCGTTATTCAATCAATCATAAAAATAGTTCTATTTCCATATTAAGAAAATTAAAGTTAACAAAACAGCCCCCCTTCCCTAACTTGCACCACACACCACTCTCAGTGTAACTTTCGCCAAATCATAATTTGTAATAAATGCTGAGACATTTCTCTAAACACCGGTACTTTCCACCAAGCTACCCGGTACCCGGTGGTACTCTCTACCCGCTCCGACCCCCAGTGGTACCTCATACCCACTAGGTAATTGAGGGAAGTTTGCCTGCCGAATCGAATGTGTTTAGAATCCAAGATGGCGCCCGAACTATAAGTGAACGTAGCAGCTTAATTTGGTTATGTTATTACCTTAAGTTTAGTGGCTGATGTGAATTTAAATTACCTTATTGGTTCCGTACAATGTGCTTCCTAGCGCCGTATGCTTAAATGGGTAAGATATCTACTGTACGTTTTAGGGGTATTGGGGTTGAATTCTAAAGGAAAGAATATAGTTAGTTGGATTTTTGTTTTCTTTTGGATCATGCCAATCAGCCCCTACTATGACGTGCCAATGGCGTACCAGACTCATGATTCTGTGAAGGAGAGAAGAAAATACACAAGACGAGTAGCAACCTTTTTCACAATGAAATTATGATGGCATTTACACGTTATAATCTAATCTTTGTTATAAAAAAGTTATTGATATTTAGTTCTCCCCCAAGCTTCACCACATTCATCAGCCGGTGCTGTTCGCCTTCAATCCAACACGCGACCAGAAACTTTCGGCTCGACTTCGATTTTGATATTGTTAAAGTGTTTGATGTTATTGATTCTAGGCTAAGTAGTTCCCTCTTGTTCTTAGGTTGGCCGCTGCACAAATAATCTGGCCAAATGGGACTTTTGACCCATCTCAAAGAAAGTGCCAGTGTGGAGCTGTTTCCCAGGACATTCATCACCTGCTATGCTGCCTGTATTGCACAATCTGCACTTTCAGGATTTATACGAGGCCAATAACAAAGCTGTATAGGTTGCCTTATACTGGTCAAAAATAATAATTTGACATCGTTACTCACGTTCTCACTTTTCTAGTCTTTTTTTTTTGTAGGTGAGAAAATCATCCAATGATATCCCCCTCTCTTGGGCGGAGTGAAAGGGTGTGTCAGACTTTTACTGACTAAAAACCCACTCCTGTTCCTTCGTTTCCTTTCATACCAGGGCCGAGTCTTCCTTTCAGAAGCAGACCCTTGGCCCCAGTAGGCTTCGACCCTGCTGGACCCCTACGGTTTGCTGACATCTCCTTGAGGCGCGCGTGATACAGTACCTACGTCAGTCCACGACTTGGGCTCGATTCGGACGGTTACCGGTTACCGGACGGTTGGACGACGAGCTAGCCATTGCTCGCCGTCCGCCAGCCAGCGCCTACGGTGGCCGGAAATCAGAATTGGGATCTCGGTGGCTGGGGCATGAGAGCCGCTCCCTCGCGCGTGCTCTGCCTAAGCGGGGTACACCTCTAACTTTTCTAGTCATAACATAATGTTTATTTACACTATAGCTGGTACAAATTGCCTCAATAACACGACAAGACACATTTCTCTGTGTTGATAACTGCTATTAGCTCCATAGGCCTGGAATGGCAGTCGTTCACAAATAGTAAACTCGGCATGAACACGAAACCTTTCCCTTTCAGTGAAATCTAAGTAAGAGATTATTTAACTCACTTGTATCTTTACACTTTCACAGTTTTGCTAATAAAAATATAATTTTATGTGGCACTAGGAAGTGTGGTCTACAACGTACTACGCACTTCGATACGTTGTACACCACAAGGTTTGGACTTCGATTCCACTTAGGCAAATATATGTATGTATTTAGGCATGAATTAAATTAATTGGTAGACATGCCATATACCCACAGGGCCGTGGGATTATAGGAAACATCTTCTTAATTCTACGAAGCAGTTATGTGATCGAAGGAGGTGGCACAAACCGTGAGGGAGAGGCAATCCTCAGGCAACAGCCACCGCAGGAGATGCCCCGGGGCGTTCAGGCCCGAATTGACGGCTTGTTGTATTCCATTTGCGAGATGTCAACTTAATTGACGGGGCCTGCTGAAGGCAATGTCTGCCAGAACTGCGGGATTGTTCGAGAGACTGACGGCCCTGGAACGTAAATGGCAACTGAAGGAACACAGGTGAGTTTTAGAGAAGATTCCTTCTCAGATCGGGCTAACTGACCATAAAATAAATTAAAAAAGTATAACATAGGCTAGAGTGAATAGGCTCTCAATAAACTAGTGCACCTCACCATCTACGATTGCATCACTATTTACCACCAGGTGGGATCGCATTCAAGCATTAGTATATAAAAAAATACATACAACTATACACTCTGTTAGTAGGTCAACAATAGAAGAATAAAAGTGAAACGTTATGCGATATTTCTGTATTTCAATGGTGTGCTATACTTACGTTACACTTCCTACAGTTACAGTTTTATGTAGAAGGTACTTTATTTAGACATTATTGGTATATATGTACCTTCATATATTACCGACGACCTGACGACGATCATGGGAATCTGATTTATGTGAAACGGACAGACCCGGTTATTGTGGCGACATTTGGGGTGGCCTATGTCCAGCTGTGGACGTCTTTCGTCTGAAATGATGTATATATGTATATTATATGAACATGTGAATATGTTACAATAGATTTCAATGCATTTCTTTGTACTTTATAATAAGACTAATATTGCTTGTGAATTTGTTGAGAGATAAGATTTTTGCGATACCTAATTTTCATGGCGGCATTATGTAGGGCTTTGAAGGATTTATACCAATGAAATTACAGGTTCTTGTTTAATTTTCATTTTGATCGACAGCAAAGAAAGCTCTATTGATATTGGAAAACTCTTTTCACTTGAAAAAAATTTCGTTACAGTTAACAATAAACGAGGTCATCACAATGCATTCAAATTCTTTCTTTCAAGACAGCCCCTTGTCAATCGTGGAACCGTTTCCAAAAGAGTAACCTTCAACGTGCCCTCGAAAAAAGAATTTAATTTGCGCTCGAGGCGCCCTCTACAGGCCTGTCCAAACATCAACAGTGTGCAGGAAATTAAATTTGCCTTCATCGTAAGAAAGGGAACGACTTGTGACTTTACGGGCCTAATTAAAACTTCACCGTTGAAACAGACCTATGGGAAATGAATTTTTAAGTGGAGTTTTTTCTTTTATGTGATAGCCTGGGGTTTAACATCTCATGTTATTGATGTTTGATTTGTTAAGATAGTGCTTTTTTGAGTATGTATACTTTTCAGTTTGTTGTAATACGAGTAAAATTTGTTATTACACCATATACTACAACACTTCTTTCTTCCTGTGTTGTAGGTGGTTAAATTCTCTTTGTGTGGGTGCATTCACAAACATTTAAACTCACAAATACAAGACACCCAGACCAGGAACAACTATTTTTAAGCAAATATATCCATGTTTCGAGTGAGAATCGAACTCGCGACACGTAGCGCTGTAGCCGAACGCTCAACCTCTACGACAACTATGCTGCAAATTACATCAAGATGATCTGAACATTCTAGACTTTCGAAACTAAATATAGAGAAAAAGAATGAAGCTTGAAAAACCGATAGGTATTTGAAGTACGTATTTCATTATTCTGTGAAAAGAAGGTTAGAGGACCCGCAAACAAAAGTGTTTTTTTACGCCCAAAACATAATGAAACTGTCTTACACCAGTTTCTAAAGATTCAAAATTTAAATCCAATAACAAAAACGCTATTTTCATTTCAAAAACACAATGAGTCACGTTTTAAAAAAACTCCACAACCTCTTACAACTCAACCAGCAAGTGACAATAAAATAATCGTCGCTTTTTGCGTCGGTAGTAGGTACCTACTCCAACCTGTACATACAAACAAACAAAGGATATGATAGCAATGTGAGGAGAACACGGGTTACATCCAAAACGGGTTCCTCAACCATGTTTGGGGCAAGGCCACTCGCTCGGAAACAAGCCGAATGATAAGTAAAGTAAGCCAAACATGTAGAATCGTGACTCAAATTAAGGAAGTCACAGAATTAGGATAAATTACTACGTACCATTCATTATTTATAATTATAATTATCTAGCTTCGCGAACCCCCTGCGTCGAGCTTTTATTATTTTTAGGGTGGGGATCCAAGCACAACTTCATAACAAAGATAATTTATTGCCAAATTATAATGTTATTTTTTATGATTATGACGTATTAGCTAATATGTTTTGTCGTGTTTAACTGTGTGTCGTTTGATTATGATAATTAGATGTTAATTTATTGAACGACAAAAAGTCATGAAGGTACCTACAAAGACAAAGGAAAAAAAAATGTAGAGTTTGAGGCTACTAGTGTTGGCTTGTTGAGCCTTTTGCTATTGAGAACTCTATAGGTACGTCATGTTGTATCTAGTATGAGCCCTTTTTATGACGTTGGGAAACCATCAAATATCTTTTCCTGCTCTGAGTGGAGCGAGAGGGAGTGTCTTTAACCTTTTTTGACTAAAACCCACCAGTATTCCTCAGCTGTTTTTTGCGTTTCAGCGCCTCAGTGAGTCTTACGAACACTCCCGTAGGCTTGGTAGGTATCGGCCCTACTGGGATCCTTAAATTAAACTGACAATTCTTTAAAGTGCGCGTGGAACACATCACGCCGGAGTTGCCGTGCGACTCCCTGCGCTATGGGCGTCTCCTGCGGTAGCTGTGGTGTAGCGAAAGCCTCTTCCTCATGCTTATTGCCACATCCGTCGCTCGCATTACTGCTCCGCAGAAGAAAGTGACTGCTCCTCATTTTCTCTTGCTCCGTAGTCTGGACAAGTGCCGGAACTCATAGTCACAATTGTGGTGTGTCCAACAAGAGTTGAGGCTCTCGTTACTAACAACTCTATACATCTATGTATCTATGGTCTATGTCCAATCAAGCGTGTACAAGTTTTTGCCTATGGCAAAAACTTGCTTCAAGCAAAAAACCACCTAAAGCTTTACCCAGCTGTATTGCTAACCTTGGCATAAATTCAGTGCTCATGACATAACGTTACAGAAATAACTATTTTTGCCATATTACCATGTGTTGTTCAGCAACTGAATAAATAAAGATTCGCTAATGTACAGTTATATGTAGACACAAATAGAAGCGACAAGAAATATGTAACTAAGATTACATGTTAGGCACGCCATAATTATGGCGGTAAGTTTCCTTTTTGTGGAGTGGCTGGAAAGACAACAAGGCGTCCTCACCTTCCGCATGACGCAGGTTCTCACCGGACATGGTAAGTTCGGGAGGTTCCTGCACCGGATTCATTACCCTGGGCCCTGATGTCATTATTGTGTGGACCGTCCGGAGGACTTGGTGGAGCATTCGGTAGAGGTGTGGCCCGCTTGGGCAGAGCACCACCCTGTCCTAGTAGGGGCGATCTGCGGCAATGATCTCTCGCGCCGGGCCTTGGTACAGGTCATGGGTAGCTCGCCGTCCGAACGACCGGTAACCGCCCGGGCCGAGCCCAAGTCGTCGGCGGCGCGTATTGTTCCACGCGAAGAGTGTCCATGGAATTTTGCGCATTCTTCTCTATAGAGATCTACGATTTGAAACGTGCAATTTAGCTTCACTTTTTTTGACTGACCGACATTTTGACAGTTCAAAAGTGCCTGTAAATGCTCTATTTGAAATAAAAGTTTCTGACATCTGACATGCGTTTTAATTGTTCTATCAAGATAACATCGAATTTGTTTAGTTAAATTAATAAAGAGCACGTTCGTTTACGGATTTTTCTTTAGATTAAATTAAGTATGTTGACATAGGCTTCATAATTATAAAGTTGTTTTAAGAATGGTGCGCCGTCTTGTACCTGAACAAAACATGTTGGTTTAAGTAACCTTGAGAAAAACTTCCAAAACTTTATAATGTTGGTCTTTTCAGTGTTTCAAGTTTCAGTCACACTTCAAACCATTATTTATATTAAAAAAGAGCAGTGAATATTGCCCAAATTCACAAATATTACAATAGGTATAAATTATCTTGTCTATTGTAGTCAAGAAATACTACCTATAATTTAATCCTTCATATTTAAATTACTCCTGAAAATTAGACTTTCAACAATATTATTAACTAACCAGTTTATTAATGGGGAATTATACGAACGAATAAAAAAAACTTACCGACTGTTGATGAGATACTGTTGTAATAACTTGAGCAGAATGAATTGAAAATTAACTAAACTAACGAGAAATATTGATTATTAATAAAATCGAGCTAACTAAAATTGAGTTGTGATTAATCCATTTCAGATATTAAAATTCTAGCCGTGCGACTAAATTACTAAGTGAGCGACTAGAAGTACAGAGAGGGCAACTTCAATATTAAGATAGAGACGATTTTTCCAACTGAGGTTTTATATAACGAACTACTAAAAAGTTCACTTTAAGTAATGTTTTCACCATTGTCTAATTATCTAGTCGCAGACAGATTCATTATTTTGAACTGGATGAAATAGGTTAGATTAGAACTGTGCGAAGCGAGCGGTGCCGCGTCCAAGTTGCTCGCAGATTTTATTTCACCATTTTCTAATTATCCGGGTTTTCGCAATATCCGAATTATCAAATTATATTAAGTATTTCGATATTTAGGACATTCGAAACAGTTCATTTAAGATGCCGCTCAGTATAAATCATTTACTAAATATGCAGGACGTAACGTTAACACTCAAATATTATGATTCTTCTCATTTTGTATTTTAAGTAACTCAAATTAATATTTGTAAGTTTCTGTTCTATTAATTTCTTGTCACTCGCTTGTCTTGTCAGCCTTATTATTCTGAATTAATTCACTTTCATATCTTTATTTCCCTTTAAATTATATCTCTTAATTCAGTGTGCCTCCTGGCAAAGGCCTCCTCTACTTTTTTTCACTGTACTTTATCACGAGCCACTCAGTATTAATATAACTTAAATTAATTATTTCAGTCACTTGAAACTTTAATTTACAGTCACTCGTTTAAATACTATCAACGAATATACAAAAATAGATTAGATACTAATTGTCAAAACAATATCAAAATTGGTAGATAAGAAAGTAAACGAGATATAATAATTTTAAACAAATGTAGGTACAGTATCTGTCTCTATCGCCAGGACGCCGTTTTCTAAGTCGTCGTTCTAAGGGTGTCATGGCACGTCAAAACGTAGACTATATCGGACTTCGCTTTCAAACATCAGCTTTGAAACTTTATAACTTTGTTGTTGATAAAGATATCTTAATTATTATTTTTTTGTATTTGTTTACTAGAGCTAAAAAGTGTTTAATTTAGCAAAAAAAAACCCTATTCCATATTGAGCCTTTCGGCTATTAAAAAACAAATTTCTAATTTGCAAAACATCGTGATCATCAATTAACACAATCACCAAGTAATAAAAATTTGCACCAAAGCCCTATTTCGCGAGTCGGAATCCAACCCGGAACCCAATATCATATACAACCATGAACATTTCGGATATCCCATACCATCCGAGGATGAAGGCATTAGGAACGTCATAAAATTCTATGCAGTAATTTGTATAATTTCGCCGCGTACGCACGGGGCAGGCACGGACTATGGCGCATTCATTCGCGTGTTATATCCACGGGATTGTGTTATTTATATGGTAATTGATTGTAATCGGTTTATTTTCTTACTAATACGGGATTTTCATTTGGAAAATGTTTGTTTGCGAGCTGTTTTTCGTTATTTGGTTATCTACATACGAGTATTATTATTATATACCTATGTGTAGGTTATGTTCAGTTAATACAATTTTGTCGAGTGGTCAGGATGTTTGGGTTAATATTATCTTCTACACCCCTTTGTCCAGTTCACTGTATCTATAGGTAATAAGAGAGAGTGGTCTCAGTTCCACAGTAGTGTACAACAGTTAGCCGGTCACTCTCTAGTTAGTTGGCGCTATAGTCATAATGTCTTAGTTAATTTTGTTTTTAGTGTATGGGAATATTGATAAGTCAAGGAAATGGTGTTTGAAAAATAAACAAGAAGAAGAAATCAGAAACGTTTATTTCAAATAGACGAATTACAGGCACTTTTGAATTTTCAATATGTCGTTCAGTAAAAAAAAAAAACATTGAAGCTAAATTGCATTGAAGAATCGGACTTATACCACTTTATTGAATTTAACCACCACCTGTTATTGCCTTCCTCAAAATCTGACTCAAGCCTCACTGTGAATGTGTTATTATATAGTTAGGAGTTCTTCATCTTCTCGAATCTATTGTTTTCTTTTGCCTTAAAATTTTTCCCCAGCCCCAGTAGGTTGCCACATTTATAGCGGCGTCAGTGGAGTTTTTTAGGTCCTCTAGAGCAGTGTTCCGCAAAGTGTGTACCACGGCACACTGGTGTACCGTGGTGATTAGTTAGTGTGCCTCGGAAAAAGACTATTGTCCCATAAAGGTAATAGACAGACTCAAGAAAAATGTAGACGAGGGTGTTCCATTTTGACACTCATCGATTAACGAGCAAGAATATCTTTTGGAAATGAAAACGGAGTCCACATTTTTGTTTTTAGGATTCCGTACCTCATAGGAAAAAACGGGACCCTTATAGGATCACTTTGTTGATCATATGTCTGTGAAGACCCTTTATCTCGAGAACGCGTGGAGGTATTGAATTGAAATTAAAACCGTATACTCAAGTTTGCGGACACTTGAAGCTGTAAAAAAATAAAACTTCTGAGTTTACGGACAAAGAGATACGGCCGTTTTTGTCTCAAAAAACGTATATTTCGACTTGGTACTTTACCAAATTTCAGAATTGTAGGTCAATAAGACCTAGAATCCTGGAATTTGGCATAGAAAAAGTCCTCATAGCTCAAGTAAAGGAAAAAAAAAACTGTAAATTTGTAGTTACATCACAAATTCTTTTTTTGCGTGTTAGAAAAATCGTGTATATCAATTCGGATGAATTGAACCTTTTTCCATAGTTAAGTTGGTACGGAACCCTCAGAGCGCGAGTCCGACTCGCACTTTTCCGGCTTTTTTTATTAGGATCTGTAAAAAATATTTTTTCATTGGTGTACCTCCAAAATTTTCCGATTTCTTAGATGTACATTGAAGACAAAAAGTTTGCGGAACACTGCTCTAGAATGCAGATGTAGGGACATTTTGGGAATTTGGCATTACATAATATATTTAAAAATATCATCAATATGAAGTACTGAGTCTCATTCAATCTACCTAAACTTTTCTCAATTGTGTTGGGGTTGTCTTTCAGGCAAACCAGATGAAACTTGATAGACATTTTACATGGAGCAACTGTTTGTTTGACCTCCGCAACCCATTAATTGCGTAACACAATACCTCGTAGCAAGACTCATGTCTGATTTTCTGGCTTCAGGCTATCTGTAACGACTGTCAAGGATACTACAAACGACAGTAGCAACCACCAGCTTCAGGTGCTTTTCGAAATCTCAATATGATGGTCATCCGTCCACAGACAGACCTCGATAAGTATTGCTTAACCTTGGGGTTTGACCCATGTTGCTGTTATTCATCATCATCATCATCATTTCAGCCGAAAGACGTCCACTGTTGGACAACAGCACACAACAAGGAACAATCCTGTGCGTCTCGCATCCAGGTCATCAGTCCAACTTGTGGGAGGGGAGGTCTTGAAACACTGCGTCTTCCGGTGTGCGGTCGGTACTCTCGAGCCTTTTGGTTCCAAAGATCAATTGTTTAGCAAGCAATATACCTTGCCCAAGTATCCACTGTCACTTAAGTTCTTCGGGCTATGTCGGCGACCTTGGTTCTCTTGCAGATCTTCGCTCCTGACACGATCACGCAAGGAAACTCCGAGCGTAGCCCTTTCCATTGCCCGTTGGGTGACTTTAAGCCTTCTGATAAAGTCCATGTGGCTGTTATAACTTAGCCACAAACTCCTCCACATTGATAAAGTACCGATTGACTTAAAATAATAAAGCAGTAAATAAAAATTGCGCCAAAAGAACCGACACAAATGTAAGAAAATGCTAAACAGCAAGGAACACGTGTTGTCAATATAGGCCAAAACCACTTGAGGGTAATTATAACCTTGGGTAATGAACGTATCGTTAACATACTAGTGTCATGTACTGGCGCCTTCTATATTTGGTAGTCCTATACTTTTACGAGCGTTTTTTATCCAACTCAAATTTATGCGCATTCGAGTTTTCCTTTCATGTTTTTTGGACATCTTTTTTTGATTAATTGGCAGTTATCTATTTTGGTAGTTAAAATAATACCTTGAGTAAAAAATAATGCTGCATTATAATTTTATGACATTTTGATTGTAGAGAACACGTTTTGTAAATGAAACGAGATATAATAGAAGATAAGTTTTTGTAAACAAGTTACGAATCTGATTGGTATTAAAATGCTAAACGAGTTGGTACTTTTTTAACGTTGTATAACGAATTAACAAAAAACTACAGAAAGAAACATTAATTGGACACATAATGCTAAATTATTATAGGTGTTAATAACATCCACAAGAAAAGCATGAATCACTTACCTACTTACTGTACAAATGACTCGTAAAGGTCAGAATAATTTTCAGGCGATTACTAAATTAAATATGACAGTATCTGTCAATCAGCTATCATGGCTGAGACTGACATGCCCAGCCCTCAGGGAATAGCGCACAAATAAGCGAACGTATCCGAGTAAAGTTAGTAAGATTGAAGGAGATACTTTAGAGCTCTGTTTACTCCCTCTAGGGACAGTAACCGATATCTTGACGAGCTGAACATGGAAATGTAATCCTGAGGCTTCCCTCGTGGGAAGTACGAGTAACGAATATCTACATGGAATTGAATAACTTGAAAGTATATGTCTTACATGTTTGGAATTTCATTCCGGAAACATAACTGATGATTAAATTTGTGCAAATAAGTGTTTTGACAATGTGGAATATATGTAGATACTTCCTTTTTTTAAAATAACTACCCATATAACTAGTTGTTGAGAAAAAAACGCTGCAGATCAAATGGTGGCTAATAAGTCTACTATACTATCAGGCAATACTTTTCCGCACGAAACTCGAACCAAAACGCCCCAAAAAGATAACACTAGAACATAACTCAGTTCCGTTTAAAAAAACAATTTTGGTGTTCCAGTTAATGCCAGGGTATAATTAAAAGCCTGGTTGTGACCAAACCGCCAGATTTCCCCCGGGCCAGCGGAATTCAAACGTAAATGCATTATTTAATGAATGCCCATAAATCTTGGAATATTTTAACTGAGGGATCTTTTTATGGTGTTTTCACTCAGTTCGAAAAGTTATTCCCCACAGCTCTTCATGTTTTATGTGCTCCAGCGATTAGATCGAGTGCTGATGCTGGTTTTATGGTGAAAAACTTGGGAGAGGTATGGAAATTAATAATTTTATAGCTTTTTAATGTTTGAAACCGACAAACTTATTACTTAAACGAGGACGTTATTAATGGAAGTTGAAATGAGAAAATGAATAAAAGTGAACGTCGTCTGCCGAATACGAACGTTCTGGGGGAGATCTAAAACTAGACAAAGGGGATATTGTCGGCAATCTCAACCAAACGGACTGGTGATCACAGTTAGCAGGTTCAAATGGACACTACTTCGGAGTAAACAGTGTTACCCGCATGGTGGATAATCCTTGAGAATGCTGATATATACGACAAACACAGTCACAAGTACAAAAATAGAAACATGAACAATTGGATGTCAAATAATTGAATATGGATGTCGCATCGTTTGTATGCCAACCACTAACCACGAAAATCTTGTTAAAAATTCATTCACTTTCGCAAAATTAGACATGTTCCAAATCAAACATCTTTTGTTTGTATCCAAAATCGTCGCTTGCTTATACAACAGTTAGTGCATTATGATGATGACGATTGTTTGGTAATCAGTCGACTGATCCATTGTTAGCGGCCTCATGGCGGCGTCTGCATATTATATTAATTATTAACTCTTAAGTTATTCCTGCGGCCGCCATTACGCCCGCGTTCGTATGCGCTGCATGCGCGCTTATCATTGTGTGTAGAATATTGAGTTAGACTGGGAGTGGGGATCGTCGTTGTTAGATAGTTCTGCACTGCTGCTGCTTGTGAAAGTTTCACTCTTGTCAAGTCACTACCAAAATGTACAATCTTCGATATCCAGATCTTTTCTGCCAAATGAGTTATCTGTATCCGCTGTTACTGGTATTATTTCATTATTCGCAATAGCTGATGAAGCAAATAGCTTTAGCTGCAGTTTGAATATTACCTATGTTGGTTTTATTATGAACCCAATAGATCTTTCACCAGCTTCTGCCCGCGATTTTGTCAGCGTGTAAGGTAAATATTGTAGCTTTCTAATAGTAAATTTATTTTGTGAATAGATTAGTAGTCCTATAGATGACTCCATCATCATCATTTCAACCGAAGAATGTCCACTGGTGGACATAGGTCATCTCAAGTGTGGCGACATAATCGGTCTTATGCGTTTCGCATCGACCATCGGTTCTGCGTTTCTTCGAGCTATGTCGGTTTCTTGCGGATATTTTCATTTCTAAATTCATCACTTAAGCGAGATGACTTCGTAGGAACATCTATGTCACCATCTTCTTCTTTTTCCTGCCCTTATTATTTCCTGCCCATATTACTTGGGGTCGGCGGAACGCGTCACTTATATCACCAATAAGATCTAAAAATTCAAAAATCCTACATCGCACTAACAAAGGTCTCGGTGCGATTAGAACATAATATATAAAGTAGCCAGAAATCAAGTACTGGCAGTTGTCCGAGCAGACACAACACCCGTTTGGTCGAAGGATCCTCCCTTTTCAACGAAGGCTGGCGAGCTTTTACAGCCTGTTCTGCATACATCTAAAACCCCTTACAAAACAGTATTTTTTTCCTTTTACCAGTTTGAATTTGCAGTTTATGACAAAAGATTATCCACGTTTTTCTATCCTAGCTCCCGCAGTACTGTGCTCTGCGGCCATACGCGAGCAGGCTGCGTTTGCGCCGCGGTCATATAAACAATGGCGCCCATCAACACGCTGCGCACGTCAGTCACTCGCTCCACCTGATCGGTTTATGCAATAACATTGGCTGTTGCCAACGACTCTGTCGTTAGTTCTAAATATTCAGTCTGGGTGTAGGCTTCACGGTACCTCAAATTTGTTTAAAACTTAGTAAGATATGCAGAGTAAAGTGACAGTAGGTTTAATTCTATTCTTCTAGTAGGCTGAATTTTTATAAATACATCGAGAAAGGTTGCTTTACAAAATTTCTTTGTTTTTCGGAAGATGAGAATGGTAACTAAAGAACAAGACAGAAAAATGCTGTAAATATACTTTCTGAGAGATTTGTAACGAAAAGAATTTGTAGTGCGATAATTTTAAAGTAATTATTTTACATTCAATTTAGTTAAAAAGACCTCTGTAACTGTTCTGAGAATACGGTGGAGATGTGCCCCGCTTGGGCCGAGCACTGCCGTGTCCTCGTGGGGCGATTGGCGGGCCCTGGTATATGCCATGGCCCGGAGCGGAGAGGAATGGCAAGCGGTCGCCTCCTTCTGCGAAGCAGTAATGCTAGCAAAGGAGGTGGCCGCATGCGTGAGAGAACGGAATTCCTCACGCCCCAGCTGCCGGGATCCCGACTCCGATTTCCAGCTATTGTAGGCGTGGGCTTATGGACGGCGAGTAATGGGTGGCACACCATCCAGCCGTCCGGTAGCAGTTGTCGACGGCGCGTAGTATTCCACGCGCGCCTAAAGGAGATGTCAGAAAAACCGTAGGGGAACAGCAGTGTCAAGCCTACTGCTGATTTCGCCATTGACGAACAGACCGAAGTAGGTAAAGTAGTAATTTCGAGAGTAAAATAAGTTCGAAAGGTTGAATCATTTAAATTGAATTTGTTTTTGCAATATTTAAATCAGAACAGCTATTTAAGAGTATTATCATTTCAAGCACTATCTCCATTCCCCGTTTGCAAGTTGCACTTGCTGCATTATATATTCGCACCACGTTGTTCTAAGTAAGCGACACGTATTACAAATATATGCAGCCTAAACAGACCTAATATAGCTTGAGCTATAGCACAATCATAAGCACAACGGCGTGAATATAGCCACCCTATCAGCATACAATACGGATAATGTAGACACATACAAAGACAACAGGGTTGGCACAGTCTCTTTAGTACACCTTTGTGATAAATGGCATTTTCGTTGATACGTAAATAATAATCTATTATATGTAAATCTGTGATTTAACTAAGTTGAGACAAAGTTAGTCCATAAGCGCAAGTGTGTAGGGATCATCGCAGAATCGATTGTCGATGGGAGCGAAAGCTTCTGGAAGCACCGGCAGACACATTTTTGGAAGCTTGTGGGAGCTGGACTGATGACCTGCTGAGGTTCACAGGAATCAGATGGATGCGAGACGCAAAGGACCAGTAATTGTAGCGGCACTTGGGGAAGGTCAGTCCAATGCACCTACTTATTGTCTGAAGTAATAATGATGATGAAGACGACAAGAGAATCCAAAAGCGAAGGAAAGCTATGACAGTAAAGCAGCCAAAGGTAAGTACAATCATCATCAACGTTTTTAAGCGACAAGGTAGCAAGCTAATGGAAACGAAAAAGAGCTCAGTTATGAAGAAGGTTAACGTTGATGATAATTGCATTATCTAAACGCAATCTGATTTCTACTGCAGATCTGTCCAGTAATTTACAAGATAGTAATCTTGTAAATTACTCTTGTCTGATTAATTATCTGTGCTCTTCTCCATTATCATCATTTTCCTGCCATGTACTATGTTACTTAGAGAGGTAGCAAAATGTTAGTTTTTTGTTTATTTTATCAGGCTCACGTTTGAACACTATCTCGACTGATGGAAAGAGACGATATGGTCGACGATGGAGCATGCTTGCCTAGAAGTAGTCGATTAACTCTTGATATAAAGGTCCCCGGTTGGAGCTATCAGTAAACACAGACGGACAGAGGTAGGGTATTCCACTCCTTAGCTGTACGCACAATGAATTTGTTCCCAAAATGGGTGGAATGTCCACCATATACGGGTGGAGCACTGTCGTACGTCGTAGCTTCATCCAGTCTACCGTGTCAACCTGTGTACCTTAATGTTTCTTTTAGCACCAGCCCTACCGCTGAGCCACACTTTCACGTACGCATTAGTATGCTGATCCCCGCAGAGCGGCGCGCGCGCACTGTAGTAAGTTCTGCCGTGCATGGACACTATAAAATCTGAAAGTGGAGCTGAAAGTTAGAGAGAAAGGTGATGTTTATGAGATTTTTATTTCGTTCTATACTTGGGATTAAGCTTTATCTTTATTTCTCTGTTTCTAAAACAGAATCCTCTCTTTTTTTCAGATTTTGATTATATCTTGAAGAATCATTTTGTCATCATTGTAAATATCTATTAAATTACTTGGCAAATTTTAAATATCTAACATTTATGTATTTACCTACTTTCTTCTGACCATTTTGATAACCAACTGCTTTGTATACGATCTCGGAGCAATTGTATAATAATACTAGTTTCTGTCAGCGGCTTTGCCCGAAGATAGCTCTTAGCGCTCGTCTACGTAGCTGTCGCCCTGTAGCTTCAGCTGCAAGTTGATATGTCAGTCTGTTAGTATCTCTTTTTTAACCGACTTCAAAAAGGAGGAGGTTATATGTTCGGCTGAATGTATTTTTTTTATGTATGTTGACCGATTTTTCGGTCAACATACATAAAAACCGATTTTGATTTTTTTTTAAATTATTATTTTTAGCATAAATTTTCAATCAAAATTTATGCTTCCGAGTTGGTCCCATAAAAATATTGTTACGATCTGATCATGAACTTCGAAGATATGGAACAGAACTCCTCATAGAATTACAGCGGAACCGTCGTAACAAGTAAAATTGCTTTGTTTATATAAAAAAACAAAAAAAAAACGTAAATGTTTTTTTTTTTGTTTTTTTTTTTTGTTTTTCTTTGTTTTACATGTAGTCGATGACTGACTGAAGGAAGAGGAAGAATATTTCGAGCTGATCTGATGATGAAGCCTGAAGTTAGGCACCGGAACTCTGTAATAAATTAATGTAATCTAACCGTGTTTGGAATTATTCGAATTGTCATGAGATGCACTCTGGCTATAAGGTATTTAAGTTTGGCTGAGGGGTACTTTTTAGTGGTGGTACCATAACTAAATACAATAAAATAAAAAAGTTTTTACAAAAAAAATATAACCGACTTCAAAGTAAAAAAAACACTGAAAAGTGCAAAATAAATTTAATTTCGGAAGTCGGTGTTTCTATAATAGTTTTGTCTCTTCGTTATTTAACACCGACTTCCGAAATTAAATTTATTTTGCAATTTTCAGTGTTTTTTTTACTTTACTTTTTTTATTTTGTAAAAAGTTTAGTTAGTAGCATTGTATGTATTTCCGAAAAGGGTACAACTGTTAAAACTACTCACAAAGGATTTAGAACATGATGAATTATAGAGGATAATAATTTTGCCTTCACCTTCAAGAAGTGCCTCAGTTTCAAATTTATAGTTAGAAGGTGGGAAACTCAGTCAACAAGCACCTGCTACCGGTTTTACTTCGGCCAAAAATCTACATCTATTCTAAAATGTAATGCAAATTAAGAAATAAATGACTAACAAAGATTCTCCTTATTATTATTAAGTAACATAAAAATATGTTTCATCTATTTAGTATTGTTATTCAAATATACAGGTTGAGTTTTTCAAGTGGGCGTGGATAGCTAAATCCGGAAATATGAGGAACAGCCAAAAATTCTCAAAGAAGTGACGCGCTCGATTTTTATTATTAAAATTAAACAGTCAATGTTTTTTTTTAAATCCCTTTCAATTTAATAAATCATTTCGACATTAACCGCACTTAATGTTTTTTTTTAAAAAGAATGTAACATAGGTAACAGAAGAAAACTAAAACTAATTTGTTAAAAAATAAATAAAAAACATACATTCAACCGAACATATAACCTCCTCCTTTTTGACGTCGGTTAAAAATTAGTTTTAGCCATATATGAATACTTCCAAGAATTGTATGCTAACAAGCGATAATAATTATGGATTATTGCAATAATGTAGCCTGTGTTTTTATCCCAAAATCAACGAGTTCAGTTCTTAGCTCGGAATATTTATTTAAAAAAAATCTCATTGATGCAGTTTTAGTTATCATCAAAATCGAGCCTGAAACTCCTTTGAGTATTTTTCACTTCGATTTTGGATTTGGCCATCCACACCCACTTGAAAAATTCACCCTGTATTACAATAATAGCGATTATCTAATCAAAACATGACAAGCAAGTTCTAAGAATTCTGTGCACGATTCTTGGAGCGATTTTATCGGGTGACGTCAGGCTTCTTCGAGTGTGCCCGAACCTTGCCGATGAGCTCCGACTGCAGCCGAATGCGGACGGACAAAGGATTGTACAATTAATACCCAAACTTACTGGCCAGAAGGACTACTTCAAACATCGCACGAATGGAAGATAATTAAGGCAAAGATAGAGATAAATGAAAGAGAGAGAATGACATAACAGAGAGAGAGGTGGAGTTGGTTTCATTAACTTTGTGTCGCGACGAGTCATACCGCATGCAATAAGTTTGTAAAATAAGAACGACGGCGTCAGCCATTATTACTTTTTTAAGAATAATCTGAGATGTAAGTAGTGTAGACCCTGGGGATTATTTGAGGGTTTCGATCATTTTGTAAACAAATTTTGTTGTATTATCATTTTTGACATCAATAAATTATTTATATTTTAGGTAACAGTTATTACTCTATTATATAATTAAGTAATCATTTGAGTGTCTATATTCACGTGATTAAGATGGTATGTTGGCTCATTTGTCATTCGCACTAACAGTTCACTCTAACGTTCGTTCACTTAAAGGGATTGTACATGCAAACACATGCATTTTAGTTTGATGTCTCGTCTGTTATGTTGATTTAAAGTGTAATCTTAGTGAAATAAAAGTGATCATCCTGAAGAACTGTATATATTTTTTTAATAATTATTTCCTTCTTTGCACAGTAATGGAAGTTTGTTATTATTTATTTATTTTATCGCCGGTATTCACTGTTAGATGATCTAATATTGTATTCCTTCTGTGTATCAGTTTGTACCGTGGTCGTGGTATCGCTGAGCCCGCGCCTCTGAGCGCGCACGCCCACTATACTGGTTTACTAATTACCATAACGCGTTTAATGTGAGTTTGGCTCCATTGATCATAGTGGTAGATATTTTTCATATAAATTAATGACGGAAGATCTTATAGTAGAAAAACTTAGCTTTTGGAAAACTTTTTTTTCTTCGGGGTTTACCTATATCTGAGAAGAATTTTGAATTCATTCATTCTTCATTCATTCGTTAATTGTGCATTTTTGTCAATACTTCTATATTTTTCGTTTTAATTTCTGTTCTTTGAGAGATGGAGAACTCCAATACCTTCTGCAACTGTATATCCAATATGTTCCTTGCAATGCGTTTAGTTGATTATACATATAATCAATTTAAATTCATCCTAAATTCGCAAATATTTATTTATTTATTAAAACTTCATGCAACACAAAGGTACAAAGGCGGACTTAATGCCTTAAGCATTCACTGCCAATCAACCAAGGGTAGTGAAGAGAAAACGTGGTAGGTGCATAAAAAAAAAAGATTTTGAAAATCACCGACAATGATTCTGTTTTAAAATAATGCTTTTCTTTATAAAGTATTTCAAAGTTGTACAATCTATTCACTCGATACATCGGAAACACACACATATTACCAGTTATAATTTGTTTTGTGTGTATCGGATCGTGCGCGAGCGCAGTAAATAATCGAAAGGTCGTAGGTTCGAGTCTGGGTAGTGAAAGCAGCTGTTACGAACCTACGATTAGAACAACACTGTTGTTGTTGTATTATTATATTAATCAAATCGCAATCTTACATAGAGAATTGATTGTATTGTAGAGTAATGTTTTTATACGATGGATAATAAAGATTCCACTTCCATCCTGTGTGGTCTCTCGTCAGGAGGCAAGCCATGTATAAAGTTCCCTTCGGCGATAAAAGCAATTAAGAGATTAGATCAGACATCCGATGTATAGACAGAGAGACTGATATATGGTGTTCGGAGATTTGTTTACGCTTCATCAAAATATAGTGAGAGATTAAAGATTAATTTGTTCAAGAGGATAAAATACAAAGCTTCAGGCATGACATGTTCAATTACAGTCACATAAGGTTTTCTTCCTCTACGGTGGCGGGTGGAGCATACGGTGGAGGTGTGCTCCGCTTGGGCGGGGCACCGTCGTATCCTCGTGCGTCCACTTCTGCGAAGCAGTAATGCTGGCGAAAGAGATGGTTACAAACTTGAGGAAACGGATATTCTCACGCCCCAGCCGTCGCCACAGGACGCGTCTCCCACCTCACGCGTCGGGAGACGCAGGGTGATACCCGGGCACCGTACCAACGACGACCAATGGGTAGCTCGTCATCCGGCTGTCCGATAAGGACTGAGCCCAAGTCATGTACGGCGCGTAGTATTTCCGCGCGCCTCAAAGAGATGTCAACACTAAACTGAACTGACAAGTGTGGTTTTACTCAGTGAAGGTCTGGCACAACAAGAGGGTGTGCCAGAACTTATGAGCCACCCTAAAGAAGGAGAATTCATTGGTTGATTTCCCACCTCAAAAAAAGTTTATATTTCTTAAAGATTTATATGTTTTCATAAGTAAGTTTATACGGAACCCTCAGTGCGCGAGCCCGACTCGCACTTGCCCAGTTTTTTTTTTATTGTTGAAAGCCTCACGTTTGACCACTATCTCACCTGATGGAGACGATGTGGGCGACGATGGAGCGCACTAGCCTAGAAGTAACATATTCCCTCTTGACTTAAATGTCCCTAGGTTGTAGCAATCAGGAAACACAGACTCCGGCAGAGAATTCCACTCCTTAGCTGTACCTAAGGAGTAGAATTCTCTGCCGGAGTCTGTGTTTCCTGATTGCACAATGAATGTGTACCCGAAACGTTCTGTGTGTATGGATGGGATCTCCAACATGGTGGCCCATCGCCATGGGCCGGGTCGCCACTGGTTGTCCTTATACCAGTCATATAATAAAACGATCACGAATCAATCAGTAATGCAGTCTGTAGTTAGTCTTGTACACCTATTTAATCTATATCAACATGATGTTATACATACATGTAGTTCCTACCTACAGCGACAACCGCCCGTTTTATGCGGGTATCATTATAATTCTGTCCGCGACGATCGAGAAAGAGCTTGTAAGTAATATTTTAAGTGATAAACTTAGAACTTGAGCCAAAGTTATCTTCGATATGGGAAGTTTAAATCAATCGGTCCTTTTAACATCGAACTACTTTTACTCTTGTACCAACTTATATTTAGATTTCTCGTCTCACTTTAAATTCAAGCAGGCAATTATTTTTATTAGTTCTCTAGGTCCAAGTCCAAGTTTCTATCAATCAGGGTGGTCCAAATGGATATTTACCTATTCACTTTTTTTGCCAATATACAACGATGTTCTAGATATATATTCATCTATCTCTCCCTTTCTTTAATCTTTTCTTGATCTTTGTTTAATGTCTGATTGGTCCACTAAGTAAATTATGGTAATTTCAAGCTTTTCTCCCTTTGCACGTTAATTTGAACGTCGCGTCGCTTAATCATCTAAATTCGTTCCCCTATACAAACAAATTATCAAAAGCCCAGCTTCTGTAGTTACTTGTCTAAATACTCACCACAGGGTACCAATTACCTTGCCGTCCATATCTCCATTAACGACTCTGCGCACGCGCATCATAGATGCTAATTGAAGCATTACTACTATAAACAAACGGACTAATGCATTTTGGTCGTCTTTCAATAGTTATGACGGATTTGGATACCCGTTTTCGTCTGTCTGTGTATACCTGGCTGTGTATTTTCATCGTTTTTATTATGGTTACGGTTCTAAAAAGCAATCTCAATAGGTTCGGGAGACATGATAAATATTTATGTCAGCTTTTGAATCTCGTGTGAAATTGACTACGAATTTATTGCATTGTATTGTTTTGTGAGACGTGACTTCTCTTTTGCGTAGGTGTTAAAAAGAAAGTTATCCGTACTAATATTATGTGCTATCATTTTGTTGATGTTCTGGTTTCTTTAAAGGTACTTAACTAGTAAGACCTGACAGTCAACGTCAAAACACATAATGAGTCCGTAATCCCCTCGACGACCAATGCAAAATACCTCCTCCTTTTTGAAGTCGGTTCGGGAAAATCGTTCGTACACAGGTATTATTGCATTTCAAATTGCAGAATGTTGTTTTTGGCCAGTCATCTGCTTGGCATAGTTTCAGTATCACCATTTTTGACACCGCTTATTTTCTTTGTATGAGACAAAGAGGAACCAGTTCGGACAAAGAAAAATACCAGCGGTATTTTTGAAAACCGTTTTATCGAGACCTCTGTTGTGTATACTCCATCCCCAGAGCGACCGTTCCGGCGAGTCGTACACTTATACTAAAAATAATAACGTTCTTATTATATATGCTAACTGTCTTGTTTGTGTTCGTGACGTAGCTCCGCCATCTTTATGTAATGTCTTCACATTTCTTATATACTGGACAGTCGGTGGGGACACAGTGAGTGAAGCGATGCGATGCAGGAAACAGCTAAGACCTGGGACAGCTGAACATGAGGATTTAACAGTTAACTTAGTTCGGACCTGTATAAAAAAAATCTTGTAATAAAAAACAAGGGTAACAAAGGGTTATCAGGAAAAATCACGTAAAATTGGGCTACATGGGTTCAGAAAAAAATGTTTTTTTTTTAATGAAGTACGGAACAAAAATGCCCCATATATATAGGCATTGTTGGGTTATTGAGGTATGTATTTATACTTCCTACTGCATGGCTTGAGAAAATAGGTCCCATGTAGTATAAATACATTTGTAAGAGTCAGGAAGCCATATTGTTGAGCATTTTCCTCAAAGTAAACCAGGCTGCAAGATAACGATTAATGTTAAAATAGTAGTGATAAAAATAACACTTTTTACTCTTTAAATCTTTTCTGTTATTTTAAGTTAGATGAAGCCGAAGGACGGTATGTAGCTAGGTGGAAGAGGATCTCTTGATAAGGTATTTTTTTCTCTTGCATTGAGGAATATAATATCGCTTGAGTTCGCGTCGCTTCGCATGCTCACGTAGGACGATGCAGTATGATCCACTGCAGTTTGAATGTTAATATAATACCTGTAGGGCCGCCAGCCGTGGGCGTTCGTTAAGGACGTACTCTGGATACTAAATGAGGTTATAACCGATCTATTCTGTGCAACTAAGACTGATGATATTCTTATTATAAGGCCTTTTTGTGGGAGGCCTTTGTGTAGTATTAGAAAAGTATAGGATAAATAACGAAAAAAACAAAAAATTTCGATGAATGAATAATCTAAACACATAAATTAACTTGATTACCTACTGAGTACTTGGGATGTCGTCTGCAAAAGGGATAACTTAGATGATTATGAACAGATATTCTGATAATACTACTCATGGGACATTTGAGGGCAAATGTTGTCCAATGATAATCTAGTAAATTTTGCTTACCAGAAATTTATCAAACGTGGACTAAGGGACTGAAGTTTTCCCTGTGGTAGAATAAAGATAATTATAATTACAAATGTTCTCATGTACACCAATTATATACTTAATGGTAAGTTTTCTAATTAGACCTTTTTACCCTCATTTGGGGAAACGACCGGAAATTGGTGGTTTACGTAGACGCGATACCTCATTTGCAAAGAGAAATAAAATATTCTCGTAGTTATGATACCAAGCTTGGGCGCTAACCAAAGTGTTTTCAAAGACGTGAGAAGAATATTAATTAGTTTGTAAATTGAGATCTTGGTACAGGCTTGGAAAAATATGTTTTTCTTGTTCATTTCTTTAATGTTTATTTAGTCGAATTCCGTTGATATTATTAATAAATGTCTTGTCTGTATATATATATATATATATATTAGAGAATGGTTTAGAACTCATGCTGAAAAACTGATTTTCAGAAAATACCTTCAAAGAGTGTCGATAATAAACTTAAATGAGGGTAGTAAAGTAGTTTTTTAAAGTTGACCGCCTAATAAGATGCTATGTGGCCCTCTTAGATTACAAAAGTTGTAAGATACTTTTGTGTTTTTAGCCTTTCAATTAAATTTCTTTGAATAGCCTCTGTAAACACATATCACTGATAAAAACTAAAATATAAGCGTACAATCAGAACAAAACAATATTTACAAAGTTGATGTTTGCTGGAGCGGGCCTAAGTTAAATATGATAAAAATGTGGTATTTGTAGTAGAATTGAATGTGTACTTGTGTCGCTAATTATAACCAAGGGCTGCTGTTATCTGGCGACTGATAACGGCTAGACGTGGGTCAACAAGTTATTCAGTAGGTATACAATGTAGCTACGGGGTTTGTGGTCTCTCCATTTTAGATACTCTTTATGGCAGTTTATAGGAGTAAAATTAGGTAAATTTGTATCAAAGATATTAGATATTGTGGTTTATTTGTAGTACCCACAGATTTAGTGGCCAGATAGAGCCCCACTGACCTTTAAATCCATTTTCTTTGCGAAATATTAATTTATTTAAATATACTATGTACAATCTGAAGAACATTTTTTTTGTATAAACATATTTCTAAAGATCAAAGCCGTTTCAAAGGAGTAGGGAAAACAAGCGAAAACATATTATGTTGTTAAATTATTATTTTTGGCAAAAGTCTAAAAAATCATATGTTGATAATGTTGTGCATCAATCGATAATAAACATATATTTTTTTCAACCTGGCCGTTACCGAGGAGTAGGCTTCAGAAAGTAACTGTTTTATAGCACTGCTTGGGAGTAAGGGCCCTAATTGATTTGAAAGGGAATCGTTTGTCTTGGTATGGTCATGTGAAGAGGATAGATGAAACGCATGTTACTAAATAAGTTATGAGTATATATTTGGAAGGAAGAGAAGGAGAGAGAGACGGAGGTCAAAGAAAAGATCAGTGGATTGAGTGAGGAGTGACATGAAAGAAACGGGACTTAGTAATAGCGTAACGGGTGACATGACAGACTTGCTTTACCTTATATTATTAGCTGTTCGGCAAAATTAAATTTTTTGACTAGCCTGTTGGTCTAGTAGTTAGTGGCCCTGACTGCTATGCCGGAGGTCGTGGGTTCCATTCCCACCCAGGATAAAAGTTTGTGTGATGAGCACGATCATTTGTTCGGTGTCGGGGTGTAATTTATGTATTTACAAATATATAAGTAAGTTTATCAGTTGTCTAGTACTCATAACACAAGTTCTACTTAGCTTGGGCCTAGAAGACGTTGTGTGTAAATTAAAGTATTGAGATTCACCCAAGTGTACATTTTACTTCTCGCTATTTAAAAACCATTTTCAAACATGAAGCCATCCCTTAAATCACATATTTATTATGAACGAACCAATTCAAAAGAGCGACGAAATATTTATCCTCAGAGATAAATAGTAATTGCTTCCCGATTCTGGCTAGTGATCATAGAGATGATTCTGAGAACACTGCTACAGTATCATCTACTATGAATTGGAGTTCAAAGCGATCTCGAGCAGGGGTGCTCAACGAGCGGACGGGTTCTGTTGACAGTGGCTGGAATTATGTGTTTAATAAAGGGACAGGCAAACAGTGAAATCAAAACAGAAGGTATGATGGTCCACAAGAGTAACACAAGTTTGTGTTTAATAGAGGAAGAGAGAGGGAGAGAGAGAGAAAGAGAGTGAGAGAGAAACTGAAGTCGAAGTATGTTTCAATAATTTTCGACAAATAAGTTACTGCTTCATATTTCGTGCTGTTATCCTTTATATATATACAAAAGTGAAGAGGACAATACAACAATAAATGCAAACCCCTAAGAATGACTTGTTATTTTATTTATTGATATGTAGAACTTTTATCCATATGAATACTTCAACTTCATTCTACTTTTACCATCGTTACACATATATTAAGAAATAAGAAGTGGAATCACTGACTAGACTTATGAATTCAGCTATTTTTTTTAAATTTAGCATTTGGCAAACTATTTTTGTCGTCTCACGTATTTAATCCAAACTTCCTAGCCAGAGATTCCTTTTTACCCAACTGCAAGAAGGTTTATGTTTTTTTATCTTTGTTTTAGCACAATACACAAGCCAATTTTGTTGTACATCTGCCAATTAGACGTCGCTAAGCTTCCTATAAAAAAAAGCAAATTATCAGAACAGAGCGTTAGTGTTAACTTCTACGAGTACTTAAACATGTATTAATAAAACTCGAAATTTTGTATTGTTGTAGCAAGTTGTTTGATTGCACTTACGATGCCCAAAAGTAAAAGGTTGCTCACCTCTGTGGAAGCGGGTCACAAAGCCGATGTTTGAACGACTTTCCAAAAACCAAGCTATGGTTTCGTTTATTTTTGTATTACGAATTGTAGGACGCATTTACACTGTAACCTAACGCAGTGAAGGCACTATTGATGACGGTTTATTATTTTTTACGATTATTTTGTTGCCCTCGCTTATCTTGAGTTTTCTGGGTATTATTAGTTTTTTTTTATTTTTATTGCTCAGCTTGGAAAAACACATTTTATTTTTCAAAATGTCTTGAAATTATGAATTCAAATGCGCTCATTATATCCGTCTGAATTGTGTGGTTTGCATAGAAATTGTAACTAATTAAGACCTCAGCAGAAAATGTATGCGAAAATTCTATTTCTGATTAATTAATCTTTGCTATGTTAATTTATGCGAAACAAGAATAAAAAGTTATTAAAATGAATAAAACAATGCCAAACTAAAACGAATTTGTAATAAAAATACATTTTAAATGTTAATGTCAATCATACGAGTTGTTTTTGTGTTATGTATTGTTAAATTATGATAATCACGGGTAATTTTCTGGTGGTTTTTGAGATAAATTAATGTAACTTATTATTGTTTTTGCTTGATGTTTAACGAGCCTTGCGTATATGAACTTGTAAAAACTATTTTATAATAACAATGTTTTCGATATTATAAGTTGTAGTACTTAATCAATGAAATTGTTTTATTTTAGAAGGATGGAAAAGGCGGGATGTTAGTATGTACACTAAATCTACGAAATAAATAAGTAAGCAACTAGTCTAATATTTTTATTTTTTACTTGGACTAGTTCTGATTGCCCCGCCCACAAGCGTTCCTGCATCATCA
Source organism: Mythimna pallens (assembly GCA_961205895.1). NCBI lineage: Eukaryota > Metazoa > Arthropoda > Insecta > Lepidoptera > Noctuidae > Mythimna > Mythimna pallens. Next base: position 858,066 of record OY540843.1, on the reverse strand, counting down.
GTAACTTTAATAAACCTACAGTACGCTGTTCTTACTACTCTACAGCCTCTTAATTTTTTTTATCTAATATCCCTTCGGTGTGACAGGCGTCCATCTAACAAGACACCAGTATTTTTTCGGCGCTGACATTAATTACTTGATTTATTTATATTTATCTATGCGCCGTTTTATCGAGCGTCCCTTTTCTTTGAAACGGCGCTTTTTAACACACTCCTTATAGCCGTGATTTACATAGGTAAAGCTAAAATGTTATTTACTGTAGTAAAGACTCGACCTAATTTTGGAGGTCAGAAGTAAAAACTGGTGAAATGAACGGAGTTTATTGCGTGATTAGTTTTCATTTTCCTGGGCGGAAACTGGGCATTCTTCCGGGTTCTTCGTTTACTTATAGTAGGCAGGTAAATGAATTTTTAAAATACCTTCATCAAAAGCGAAGTTATAAAGCTTCAAAGCTGGTAATAAAAAAGAGGGAAAATCATCTTCCGGGTGGGAAAATCATCTAATGGCATCCCCCGCTTTTGGGCGGAGCGGGAGATAGTGTCAGACCTTTTCTGACTAAAAACCCACTCCTGTTCCTTTTTTGTCATTTTTTCAGGGCCCCGGGGATCACTTTCGCATCACCCATGGCCCCAGTAGGCCTCGACCCCGGTGGGCCTCTACGGTTGCTGATGCTGCTGAGGCGCGCGTGGAACACTACGCGCCGTCGACGACTTGGGCTCGGTCTGGACGGTTACCGGACGACCGGACGGCGAGCCACCCATTACTCGCCGTCCGAAGTCCGATATGGTCTATGACGTCAAAGTTCATGACGCGCCATTGAAAACGGCGTCTTGGCGAGAGACAGATACATTTGTTTATAATTGTTATATCACGTTTGCTTTTCATCTAATTTTGATATTATTTTCACGGTTAGTATTTTATTTTTGTGTATTTTTTGATAAACTGTAAAAATAAAAAATACTTTTTTTTATACATTTCCACTTTTTTCTTCAGGACTTCAATAAATGAAATCTGGATTAAAATCGAAAACAATAAAATTGAATATTTAATTTGATCTTTCTTCTTTGTACTGATATAAAAATGTACCTAACTAATATGAAAGGCTAATTGATCTAAACGATTTTTTTTCCATTATGGGTTATATATACATATTCGAAATCAGCAACTTTTCCTCCGTAGTTTGGGTCAGGGTTAATTTTTTTTTAAATGTCGGTTTGATTTATTGGCCTTTCAACCGTCGACTGGAATCGCCTTAAAGTAGGATCTTAGAAAATTAACGACGCGCGGCGTCTGTTTTAACCAAAAAATGCAATACCTAGCCTGACAAAGGTAAATAATTTATCAGTCGACCAATGTGCCTAGCTTTTTCCCAACCTCCACAACCCAGTAACTGAGTAAACTGGTAATACAGTACCCCTTGGCAAGAGTGGGCTACTCGTCACGATTATGACAGAACTCCAAGTGACAGCCGCGAGGCACGGATGGACTTACCCCCATCCATAGACCGAACTCGGCAAGCGTTGCTAAACCATCATCATTACAGCTGAAAGACGTTCACTGTTGGACATAGGCCTCCTACAAGTGTCGATACAACGAACAGTCCTGTGCGTCTCACATTCATCGGATTCCTGCGACCCTCACCAGTTCATCGGTCTACCTTGTGGGAGGCCTTCCTAGGCTGCGTTTTCCGGTGCCCGGTCGACAATCCAGAACCTTTCGGCCCCGACGACCATCTGTTCTACAAGTAATGTGCAATAAGCGTTGCTAACCTTATGGACTGACTCATGTGATATTATTTAACCATGAGCTCTTAACAAAGACTCAACGAAAAGATAAATATTTTTAAAGAGGTAAACAAGTTTGAATGTTGGAGATAATTTAATCTCTTAAAGTATCCGATTTTGACATTTCTTCTACTGATATAAACATGCACTATTCATATTATTATATTATATATTATGTTAAGTCATTATGACTGTGTCTTAGAATAGTAAACTGTATTTGAATGCATTTTGTGATTAAGAGGACTAAAGCACCTCAAGCGCGGTCATTCTTGGACTGCACACAAAATAAAGAGATGCTCAGAGACATAATACTTGCAAAGTATCAAGCATTTTAGAGATTTACTAAAAATCTCCGGATTTGATTATAAAATTAACCACTATAATGGTAAAATGTAGCTTGCATATTAATCTAACAATCCGAATGATTGCATGTGTATCAGTCCGATTTAGTAATCGATAAAAGCATTTTAAGAGGCATCTTCGTGTTTTTTTTTATCGTACTAAATTTGCTGTATATGTATATATAATATGTTTTGAACACACTGTCAATGTAAATGCTAGATACTGAAGAGTAACATATATTTTTCTGATTCTGTTTACTGTGGATCACATACTTCTGTGCAATATAAAACTCGTGTTCAGCTCCTGTAGTCCTCTTAAGTGTAGGTATACATTTAAATAATTTTCCATACCGAAACGCATATACTTATCGAAGATTTTTTAAATAAAAATCTCAACATTATTTTTGGTCTTAGAGTAGCATGTATACTGATGTAATGTATTTATTTATTTTCATTTATTTTGGTAATAATAGGTGTTAAAACCCCCAAAAGTCTGTTGAAAAGGGAGAATCCTCTGACCAGACGGGCGTTACCGTGTTTGACGATAGTTAATTTCGGATTGTTTTATTGTGTTCCAATTTCCTGGAGAGTCGACATAGATGTAGTTACAAACTGTTATTTATAAGCTATTTGCAAAATAAATATAATTTATTAAAAATTATAAATGCACAAAGTAATATGAGACGATTTTATTAAGTGCCAAGTTCACATTTAACAATAAATAATCACGTAATAACTTTAATAACAACACAAACAATACTGTGGCTAATAGCAGAAAATTGAGCATTACTTGTGGATATAATAATATGATATCACCCACTTAATATTATACTGGAAAAATAAGTCTGTCGAGTTGTTTGTTTGTACTGTACACCCATAGCAAAGATGAGCATAGAGATACTTCTTTGTGTCTCTGGTATTACGCAATTCAGATTTTCATCATTATCATCATTATAATCGACTGGCACGATGGTCTAGTGGTTAGTGGCCCTGACTGTGTTGCCAGAGGTCATGGGTTCGATTCCTATTCAGGATAAATATTTGTGTGATGAGCACGATCATTTGTTCTGTGTCTGGGTGTAATTTATCTAATATGTATGTTTGGAGGTATGCGGAATAGAGAGTAAAGTTCCGCAAACCTCCGTTGAAAAGGGAATATCCTCTGACCAGACGGGTGCTATGTCTGGTGGGCAACTGCCCGTTAGATGATTTCGGGCTATCGTATTTATATTCTAATCGTGTGGAGAACTTTGATTGCGCGATGCAGAATTAGTTCTTATGTGATGCCATAGATGTCACTACATATGTATTGAGAAAAATATACGTATGTTTATCAGTTGTCTAGTACTCATAACACAAGCTTCGCTTAGCTTGGGGCTAGACGGCATTGTGTGATAGTTGTGGAATATTATTATTATTATTTCAGCAGAAAGAAATCCACTGTTGAATATAGGCCTCTCCCAAGTGTTGCCACAACTACCGGTCCTGTGCATCTCGCATTAATTGGATTCCCTCGACTCACACCAGGTCATCCGTCAACTTTAATGGAGAACTATCAACGTTGCGTCATCCTCATCGACTATCTGTTCAGCTAGCAATGTGTCCTGCTCACTGCCACTTATGTTTAGCGATTCTTCGGGCTATATCCTTGCTAACCTAACCTAACCTTGGTTCTCCTGCGGATATCTTCATTTCTTTATTCTTGATTCAGATTTTGCTTGCCCAAAACTAAGTAGCCTGGAACCTATGGACCTACAGAGTGCATCATACTAGCCACCTTAAGTTGTGTGCTATCACATTACCTTGCAGATGGCTGTAATTTTCAGTCTTGAACAGTGGCGTAACTAGATAACTAGCGGCCCTAGGGCAAAAAAGAAACTGGGGCCCCTTTTTTACATGGGCAATCATCAAACAACTTGCTCTGGGTGGAGCGGCAGGGAGTGTTAGACTTTTACTGACTAAAACAAGTTACCAAGATTAAAGTTTTTTAGCCTAATCTATTTAGAATTCGAAGGTGGGAGAATTTTTCAGTTTTCAGTACCTACTTAGGTCAATAAGGATCATCATCACTACATGAATGCACGAGGACGGCGGCCATCAGAGAGAGTGATGACCACGACCACTCTGTCAAGAGTGATACCGATAAAGAAGAAGTTGCATTTTGAATATTTTTTTTACAGGTTGAATTTTGGAGAGTGTGCATGGGAATTGCATGACTTGATTCCGCCATCTCATTTCTACCATCGGACAACCCGACCTACGGCGAGTATCCCTTACGTTGTTGAAACCTCTACGGTCCGGACTAAGCGTCTCGCCTCGTCGTTTATACCGCGTACATCGAAGGACTGGAACAATTTGCCCACTGAGGTCTTTCCATCCAATATAATTTGGGTGTCTTCAAGGCTAGAGTGAATAGGCTCTTAACTAGTGCGCCTAAACATCAACGATTGCATCACTGCTTACCATCAGGTAGGATCGGAGTCAAGCACTTGTATATCTCTATTTAAAAAAAAAGAAGTTCAATAAGGATAGGATAGGAATGCGAGCCGAGCTTGAGGGCCCGAGGGCACAGCCCCGCCTAGCCCTCCTAAATGAAATATATACATTTTTTTATAAAAATTTTAGATTAAGAAGCGAAGAAAGTCGGTTGAAATAATACGCACACATTTTATTTAGGTAATACAAACACCTGTTTCCTAATGCTAACACTGTGCTCTCATACAATCCTAAGCTTAAGATTAACATAGTCAGATTTATGTAAATCTTGTTAACGTACCAAGACAAAGCCGTTTCACATTCATCTTATTTACTCAAACAAAGTCTGTACTAAAGCCTAGTAATATCTAACAGTAGAGCTGCTACAAATTAGCATAGCATAATGAAGGAGGGTTAGTTCGCGTGCTAGCTATTATGGCGGCCCATGCAAATCGCTGGCCTTGGCCACAGAACGCGTTTCTGTTTTGTTTTATACTATTACCTTCTACTATAGTGCTACATGTTTATGATAATTAAATCACTTGTTTAGTTTTACGGGTCAGTTAGTATAAAACTGTGGGTGATTAATTAATTGTTATTGTAATGCGACCCTTTTGATAATAAACATTTTGGTTGACATTGTTTTGTAATTTGTTTATTTTTTGCCACATACGACGACGATGGAGGCAGCCATAAGAGTGAGGAACAGAAGATGCCCTGAGCGTCTAGAATCGCAGAACGATCTCCGGCCACCGTAGGTGCGGGCTCTTGGACGACGAGCAGTGGCTAGCTCGCTGTCCTGTCGCTCTATATAGACCGAGTGTGAATCGTAGAATGCGCGTAGTGTTCCAAGCAAGCCACCAAGAGATGTCAGCAAACCTTAGGGGCCCAGCAGGGCAAGGCTGATATCAGCTAGGGCCATGTGAAAAGTATAATAATAATAATAATAATGTTTTATTTATTTTATATTGAAATATTTAAAAATGTAATTTATATGTGATATTAATGAATAAACGAAATAATAATATTCCGCAACTATCACACAACGCCATCTAGTCCCAAACTAAGCAGAGCTTGTACTATGAGTACTAGATAACTGATAAACATTCTTATATATTTCTAAATACATACATAATATAAATAAATTACACCCAGACAGAAAAAATGATTGTGCTCATCACAAAAACATTTGTCCTGGGTGGGAATCGAACCCAAAACCTCTGGCTTAGCAGTCAGGGCCACTATCCACTAGATCAACAGGCCAGTCATGTCAGTATGAAAGTGGTACTCGTGGTCATAGAACGTAAAAGGCAACTGAGGGAACATAGGTATGCCTTTAGCCAGTAAAAGCCTCAATTCAATTTCGCTCTATCCTGGAGCGATTGAAGTCATTAGATGATATCCTAACTTTAAAAAAATCAAACTAGTAGTTGTGCAAGATTTATTTTTACCCTTCATAACATAAAGAAATTGATCCTTTTGTCTTTAGATACAAGCGGCAGACAACATGTCTCATCTGGAATGACTTCATCTGTTTTTCAATGTTTAATAGATGTAAATGATAGTATGATGGAGACGGTTAAGCAAACATGTATGTTGTAAGTTAGTTATAGAATCTTCTTGGGTCTGGCTCACGTCCAGCAGCGGATTGCATCGGTAAAATAGAATAGAATAGAATAGAATAGAATAGAATAAAATAGAATAGAATAGAATAGAATAGAATAGAATAGAATAGAATAGAATAGAATAGAATAGAATAGAATAGAATAGAATAGAATAGAATAGAATAGAATAGAATAGAATAGAATAGAATAGAATAGAATAGAATAGAATAGAATAGAATAGAATAGAATAGAATAGAATAGAATAGAATAGAATAGAATAGAATAGAATAGAATAGAATAGAATAGAATAGAATAGAATAGAATAGAATAGAATAGAATAGAATAGAATAGAACAGACTTTATTGTACACCAAAATGGTAACAAAACTTTTACACTAACACACACACACACACTTTTACTTTTGATCGTGGTAATTATTTGACATAAAGGAGATTTAAAAGTAATATAATCTTTCAGGCCAAATTTCGATCACAGTGGCCCATCTCAACAGAGATTTAGCCAAGTAAGCAGGAGATATTATAGTGCACAAGTGTGTGCGCAAAAACAGGTGCACTTTCTGTTCCTTTACTCTTAAAGTCCGATGGGCGGCAGGTTGACACGACTGGAAAGAGATCAGGCACAGGGCCAATAGCTTGCGTGCTTTCCGACGTACAGGAGTTTCACACTACCAACTTCCAAGCTCAGAGCAGTTATAAAGTAATTCCTAATAGAAAAACGTAATAACACTTGTCTCGACCCGAGAAACGAACCCAGGACTCTACGCTCAGCATTTGCGAGACCAACAAGGCAGTCAAAAAAGTAATATACAATTAGGTACTATAACTATTCACTATCTGGGTCGCATATAAGATCGTCGATAATGATAAGACCGCCCATTGTACAACGATGCTTTTTTAAATGTATTTTTTTTCTGTACCGTCTGTTTATCATATTTTGTGCAGTAAATTATATCATTAAATTCATTAACGACCTGTTTCTATTCTAATGTCCTGTTATCGTCTGAGCAGTGAGTTATTACTCCTTGAAGGTTAGTTAACCTGATATTGTAATCTTTAATGTCCGATATGACAAGATATATGAGTTTTAAATAGAATACGTGTAAATGGCAACTCATTTATATTAACTCGCTCTGTGTAAATGCTTGCTGATTTAGCTAGTACCTAATTAGTATAGAAGTCGGGACATTCACACTCCTCAAGTACCTAGATGTTGGTTGAATAGGAATTATGTTTCATAGAATAACTTATTTGCATAGCTATAATTTTCTGTAGCAAATATTGCTTGACTACTATTCTGTTAAATATTTAAGTTCTTACCTTAAAAATACATTATTTACGCTATTATAATGTTAACCAAAGTATAAAGTCTGCAAATATGGTTTCAAAGACCTTAAAAGACTTCCATTTGGCTAGACAAAGGATTCAACCTTGTACAAAATTTCGATTCTCCACGATCTTTCTTCACATCTGCTTGAAAATTAAGCAGTACATGTTCAAACAATGAAAGAAAAAAATCAATTACACATTCTAATTGAAAAACTAAAGCTGTATGAAACGCGACTGTTTCAACATGTACATCTAAACAAACCATTACATGTGTGTATTTGTAAGTCTATACACAGGCTTATGTGTGAGAGTGTGATCTAAACAAACTGCCTGAGTGTGTGATGGGAGCGTTGTGTGTGTGTGTCAGTGCAGCTCAGCTGTTGTTTGTTGGGTATTGGTAGGCCTCGAGTGCGGGGTCGACGAACTGGCCACAGAGTGACAAGTGCAGAGAGTACGGTGGTCGTGGCGGACGTAGGGCGTAGTCCCGTAGGTCACGTAGTCGCGGGGAAATTTCGGAAACACGCTGAGAATATGTTTTATTTCCTTGAATAATGTAATTTTGTGTTGTCCTTTGTTTGATGGAAATCTAGAATAGATTTCGGTATCGTTAGTTAAAAACGAATAAGTAAGAGATTTGGCTGAAAGTGAACTAAACAATGTGTCGTAACCATTTATGAAATACCTAATGTTGACAATGACAGGGTTCAATCACAAAACTATTCTGGAGAACTACCTTTTCTACACAAAATTTTATTTATTTTAGCCCATTGTTATTACTGATTTATAAGTATAGGTAAGTAAGCAAAGAGTAACTGCTTATTTCAAAGAATATTAACGTAAAGAACTCTTACGAACTTAACTTCTTTGTCTACACCATCTGTGATGCAGGTCTGGTAGTAGGCACAAAACTATCTTCCAGGCTACACCCTGCTTCGCCGCCACTCTGTGCCCCCCTTAGCAACAACAGCTCCAGCAAGCCAGCGTCGATAGTTGCGCAACTACCGAGTGGATACCACTCGCTCAAGGCTCAGCCGAACGTAAACAAGGCATTGTGTGCCAGTCCGCCGGGCCACCAGCTAGCGCGTTCAAACGGGCCTCCGTTTCAATGGACAACCTTCATCGTTTTAGGATTTTATTAGTAGTTGCAATTGGGTTAAGTACATGTTTGCTGGCGGCATGGGCACCTGTGTTTGTGGTTGATTGTATAATTATGGCATGTCTAATGGTTGCAATTTTCTGGAGTAATCAAATTATGGCAATTATTCTTTCGAAATATCATAGTTAGCTGAAGCAGTGATTTCAATCTTTCATTTTCAAAACTTGTTGTACGACGGCTATTTGGATCTGAAATGTTCCCGAGCAGCTTCGTTTCTTATTATAGACTTTGGTTAACAAGTTTCCACTTGTATATCCTCTTTTGATGAAGTTTGTTTGGTTTGAAGACAAACTAATTTCCCGAAACATGCCGAATTGTTTTGTTGGTTGATTTCTTTTTTCTTGGTTGTTGCTGGCTCGAGATTCTGTGATGAACTTTGTGCGCCTACGAGTGCCTGCCTCCAATCAAAGTTTGGTACAAAGAAATTGAATCTATATACCGTCCGGGATATTAATTGGAGATAAACAATTAATTTCCAATTAAGGTCGGATATCACTTACACGTCCTAAAAATACTATTTGTCTATCTATGGCATATATTGTCATAGTTATGCAAATAAATACACAACAAATTTTTAATTACTACAAATATTTAAAGAGTTTATTAGAAAAGGTCTTGTTATTATTTAAGTAAAGTCTCAATAAATAATATTCAAAAACAACAACGTCGCGTTTTTTTTTATATCCCAAAATGTCACTCAATTTATGGAAATATTGTACAGGCTATAAATATTGATTATGAATGAATAAATGGCTCTCAAAATGGAACAACACTGCGCGTAGTATTTTCTAGTAGCAGTTACCAATTGTGAGGTATTTTCGTGAACAATTTTGAGATTTCGTTTTTACTTTTGACTACAAAAATATGATCAGTAATGGGCACGGATAGAGCCACATTTTTTGTACTAATTAAAAAAATAGGGGTGTATATTACAGATTCTATGTTCTAGTTCTTTTTTTGCAACTGAGCCGGATGTTCTAGTTGAATAGTTGAAGTTTCAATTAATTGGGTTTTTTTTTTTATAAGGTGGGAAAATCATCCAATGACAAATCACGCTCTTGGGTGGAGCGAGAGATAGTATCAGACTTTTACTGACTAAAAACCCACTCCTGTTCCCTCTTTGCCTTCATCCCGGGGCCCCGGGCTTCGCTTTCACACTACCCGTGGCCCCAGTAGGCTTCGACCCTGCTGGGCCCCTACGGCTTCGCTGACATCTCCTTGAGGCGCGCCTGGAACACCACACGCCGTCAACGACCTGAGCTCGGTCCGGACGATCGAACGGCGAGCCACCCATTGCTCGCCGTCCGCAAAATTAATTGGGATATGTTGTTAAAAGTTTTCACAAAAAACAATTGCCTTTTCTAACATTTTTCTTTGCATATGGTTTGGTACTTCTAACAGAATTCCGTGTGCTCAATATGTGGCCACGTGTATATTTATTTATTTATTTAATTGGATCACCAACAAAGAACCTTCTTAAGAGGTCCTTTAGCGTGTGCTCCATCAGTTACAGGAGACCACAGCATGGACATATAATTAGGAGAAAGTTTAAGTAAAGAGAAAAAAGAAAAAGTTAAATGTAATTAAACTTAAGTTAAGTGGAATTAAACTTATGAATTATACAATTAAGTAGTTAGAATGATAATAATATAAAATAAGACGATAAATGAAATGATAACTAAAATAACAATTAAAACATCTTAATAAATAAAATAAATGTTTTATTAGTTTTGTTTATAAAAAATATTTAAAAATGTAATTTATATTATATGTGTTTAAAATTAAAATTGTAACTCCTAAAATAACAATTAGAATTAAAATAATATGTGATAAATTACGAAACTACACTTAAGATGATTAATTAATTAATAAAGACTAGTCAGAGAAAAGTAAATTTATTGTATTACCGCATCGAAGGCATATTAAAAAGGACACAACCATATTATTCTATAATCATAAACAAAATAATTATCTGCACCTACATGCACAGTTGCTATCTCTAATCAGCTTGATAGATCGCTGCACCACTTAGATAAACGTTCAGTTAGTAGTAAACAAATGTATGTTCTAATTGTTTATAAACAGCTGAATGTTTTGAGTGCATCGCTTCGAGCTGTAACCCGTATTACTTAGTTCGGCGGCGGCGGTTGCGGCCTGATGCGAATAGTAAGCGGCTGCTTACAACGTTGTGTTGTGTTGTTAGCCTTTTAATAATTCTACCGAGGTAGCAGGAATCTGACTGTTGTTTGGTAGATGCCAATATAAGTTAAATGCAAATATAATCATTGATGTCATCACTAAGCCGATGTTGCAGAATTATTTTCTACACAAGTAGCAGGCTCGTCTCAAAACCCATTACATTATCATCATCATCTTCCTGCCCTTGTTCAATATTACTTGGGGTGGGCGCAATTTGTTTTATTTTTTCTTCCATTCTGTCCTGTCACCCGTAGCGCTATCACTAACTCCTTTTTCAATCATATCCCTCCTCACTACACCAATCCATCCATCTTTCTCAACTTTTCAGTCACTGGCGCTACTTTCAAACTGTCTCTAATGTACTAATTTCTCATTTGATATATTTTCGTCACATCATACCTCCATCTCAATATGTGCCACCATTGTGTGGACCGCCCGGAGGACACGGTGGAGCACACGGTAAAGGTGTGCCCCGCTTGGGCAGAGCACTGCCGTGTTCTCGTGGGGGCGATCGGCGGCAGCGATCTCTCGCGCCGGGCCTTGGTACAGGCCATGGTCCGGAGCGAGGAGGAGTGGCAGGCGGTTGCTTCCTTCTGCGAAGCAGTAATGCTAGCAAAGGAGGCGGCCGATCGCGTGAGGCAACGGTCCTCACACCCCAACCTCCGCCGGAATTCCGATCCCGATTTCCGGCCACCGTAGGCGGGACCGAGTCCAAGTCGTCGACGGCGCGTAGTCTTCCACGCGCGCCTCAAGGAGATGTCAGCAACCGTAGGGGCCCATCAGGGTCGAAGCGTACTGGGGCCATGGGTGATGCGAAAGAGATCCCCGGGGCCCTGAAAAAAAAAATGGCAAAGAAGGAACAGGAGTGGGTTTTTAGTCAGTAAAAGTCTGACACTATCCCGCGCTCCACCCTAGAGCGCGGAATGTCATGTGATGATTTCGCCACCCGAAAAAAAAAAACCTCCATCTCAATATTCTCATCTCCGCTACATGCAATTAAGGTACATCTATGTCTTAAAGCCCATTTCTTTTAGGTACATATATATATTGAATATATGATGTATGTTTATTTTATTTTTGTAGTACTGTTGACTAGAAGAATTGAAGAGAATGCCTAAGGCTACCTTTACTTAATAACCTTAACCGCATACGTTGGATATATCCCACAAATACTCTCGGTTTTATTCTGCCAAATACTCCATCTCGTCAGCTCTTCTGTTACCTGTGGGGATTGAAGAGCTGAACGAGAGGGTGTACCCAGACGCAAACATACGACCCTGGTAAATAGGACACGAAAACACTCGTCAGACCAATCCGACGCAAGTGATTAAAGTGGTAAGTTAGTCTTGGTATGTGAAATCAATAAAAATGGATACATTTTGAAGAACCACAGAAAGGGTAATGAAACTTTTCCCATACATTGCTGGCGAGTATTTTTTTTTCTTTTCGCCAAAAGTGAAACCTAGGCCATATCTAGGACTGTATGATAAATCAATTGCAAAAAGAATTATGTCTACCAACCGTAACCAAACGAAGTTAGAGACTATTTAGTATATTGCTATAGTTTATTATCAGGTGTTATTTTTTCTTAAATAAAAGTACTATATGTCTGATATTTTAAGTTACCCATTGTTAAAAATAGTTTTATTTTAGGATTTTATGGTGAGTACGCTTTAAATAGTGTCAATCACTATCACAACACTAACGCGTATCTTTTCGATTCGTTTATCACATATTTTTTTTGTACTAGTTTTTGTGATGAAATATTGCGAGTGTGAAAAAATATAACAGTAAAATCTATTTTATCAATGGAAACCTTAAAATATTACGTATTATATTTCCATTTCATTATAATATAATGAAAAATAGGTAACGCCTGACTACAAAAATATACTAGCAATGCTTCTATACGTATCTTCGTTTGATTACGGTTTAAAGACCTGGTTATTTTTGCTATTGATTCCTTGTTTAGCATGTAACATATAACCTAGGTTTCATTTCTGGTCAAAAGAAAAAAGTAAATCATGCCAATAGTTTGCATTGGCCTTTAGCTATGATTTTTTGTCACGATATTCGTAGAGTACGTTGTGGACCGTGCCAATAGTTTTTGACGAACTGAACGGTTCCATGACAAATGGGTATTTTTCCTGTATTTATTTTTGTACAATATTTCAAACAACAACAAATAAGACTAAAAATATTTTTTGTAAATAGTACTTTGGTTATTAAATGAAGTAACAATTTATTTGACAGTTCCTCCTTCCATCAGACTCGAAAGGTTTCTTTCTAACTTACTTAATTTTGAACAGATTCGAAGACTACATTCTTGGATAAAGCAGCTTATTTTATTTAAAAAAATTGGGTTACACAACTACAAAACAACATTCAAAAATGCTTGTTGATATTATATCTGAAATAAATACCAACTTCAAGTTTCAGTTTGTGTTTTTAGGAAACCCGTTTTGTACTAATGTACCTACTCTAAAATATAAAAAAGGCAAATATAATCAGAGGATCTTGTATTCGTTGTACGACCCAAAATATCACAGGATTATTCCTGACCACTTTTCTTCACTGTTCAACCCATGCTTACGCATGGGTTTGCGGACGACGAGCAATGGGTAGCTCGCTGTCCGGTAAGGACTGAGCCGATAGTCGCCGGCGCGTTGTGTTCCACGCGCGACTCGAAGATATACCAGCAAGACTGACGGGCCCAGGCACATTTACACTAAGTAAATGTCTGCCAGCGCTGCGGATTGTTCGAGAAAGTTATCTCCCTGTGGCTCCACCCAGAGCGGGAAAAGTCATTTGATGATTTCCCAACTAAAAAAAGAAGCTTTCAATATGGTTATACTTTTAAGTATCTATCGACCAAGAATCTTTTGCATATACTAGCACTACTATTATAGAACTGACAACCCAAATAACAAACGCCTGCCGACAAATCACAAAAACACAAATAAACGCTAAAACAATACAACCATCAACCAAACGATCATTCAGACACGCAAATTCTCAATAACAATAATAACTACGTATTTTTACCCATCGAACGCCATCAAAGTAATATCAATACCGGTTAATAGTCCACAATACCGGTTAATAGGCTGCAATAACCGTAAAGATCACCCTTTTATGCCCCGTAATAGGCCGGTAACTGCAGTGTACCGCATTACGTTATGGCTACCATCGGTAGACGTTACTTTATGGAGTCGTGTTTCGATCATATTGAAAGTTGATGTATTTCGGTTGGCAGAATTGGAGCGGGTGATTTTGGATAGAAAATAATTCAATGGACAGCCATAAAAAGTCTATAACTGTACCGACGCCTGATACGCAGTCTAGGTCAGTTCCAGTATTGAACGATGTAGACATGTATTTACATTTGTCGTTTAGCTGATCTTTTAAAACTATAAATAATGGAACGATGGATTTTTTTTGTACCGCTCAAGCTGACAGAAGAAAGCGAAAATATAGCAAAAATCAGAAATGAATTCTCTTCATTTCTGATTTTTGCTATATTTTCGCTAAGGTTACCGATATTACGGAAGAGAAAGGAAGATATCCGCAGGAGAATGAAGGTTACCAACATAGCCCGAAGAATCGGTAGCAGTGGGCAGGGCACATTGCTTGCAGAACAGATTTTCGATGGAGTGATAAGGTTCTGGAGTGGCGACCGTGCATTGGAAGACGCAGCGTTAGAAAGCCTTCCCTCCCGGTCGCGAGAATCCGTTGGATGCAAGACGTACATGACTGGTCATTGTGGCGACGCTTAGACCCTTTGGCCTATGTCTAGCAGCGAACGTCAGCGACGAAAAGCAAATAAATGATTATGAATTATTTTTATTTTTATTTTTATAAAAAAGGAACAGCAAATGAATTCTGAATTATGAATTGTGAATTGTGAATTGTGAATTAAGAATTAAGAATTATGAAATATGAATTATGAATTATGAATTATGAATTATGAATTATGAATTATGAATTATGAATTATGAATTATGAATTATGAATTATGAATTATGAATTATGAATTATGAATTATGAATTATGAATTATGAATTATGAATTATGAATTATGAATTATGAATTATGAATTATGAATTATGAATTATGAATTATGAATTATGAATTATGTATTATGAATTATGAATTATGAATTAAGAAAAGGGAGTTAGTGTTAGCGTGAGAATTGTCACGGAAAGGAAGAAGAAAACGTGTTCCGCTGAATTCAAGGGACGAGGATGAACATGATGTTGGTCCTAAGTATGGGGGGTAGTATGTATTTTTTTTTTATAGGTGGGTAATAATCAAAATTTCTCCCGTTCTGGGTGAAGCGAAAGGGAGTGGCAGACTTTTGTAGACTAAAACCCACTTGTGTTCCTTAGGTCGCTCTTTGCTTTCCAGGACCGCGATAATTCTTTCGATTAATCCTGCAAAATTGGGCTGTAAGGATCGCAGCTGGTGGCAGCCTTGGCGGCCATAGCCAGCCGTACCACAACGCCCATGACCTATGATAGCCTCGTCGCCATTTGTAACACAATTGGCTATTAACGTACCATATCAATTAGTGTGCCTACTCTATTATCGGCATAATATTTATATTTTTTAATCAGACGGTCGCATATGGCGCGGGCACAGGTCATAAGATAAGGGTGGCCCCGCGACCCGCGACATCGCGCGACTGCTCACCTCTGATCGCGGTTTATAACGCAACAGCACTTTCAATGTTAATTATGTAATTATTTTTATGTAATAATGTATGTAGTTCCGGTGCTATAAGTATATTATAAATTATGGCATTTTGTTGTAGGGTGATTGTTGGGTACTTTAATTAGGTAGGTACTTTTGTAGCTCTAGTATGAAATAGGACAAGTTAAAAGGGTTATGCATTTTTTTTAAGCTGGAAAATCAGCTAATTACTTCTCCTGCTCTAGTGAGGAACGGGAGGCCGTGTCAGACTGTGCTTTTACTGACTGAAATTGCACCTATGTTCCTTCAGTTGCCCTTTGCGTTCTTGGACCACGAGTTTCTCTTTCAGAAGTTTTTCCATGTCCCTAGTATGGGTATACATAAGTTTAGGTCAACTTATCTTTTGTATTATCTCATTTATTGATAGTTGTAATTATTCATATTTTTCTTGCTTTTTTATATAGCCTCTTTTTTATAATGTAGATGTGAGAACACTGTAGACTCCACGAATTCTTAGATTACTTCATATTAAGACGACTCACTTTTTTTATTATGATTATTTTTATTGTGCTTTTGAGTACAATATTGGCTAGTTTACACTGTTCTTACATAATATGTATTAAAACTGTAATATGAAAATATTGTAAAATCAACTACTTTTTTTAAAAGAGTAGCCATGGAGTTTCTTTCCGGTTCTTCTTCATAGGAAGCGACCAATTTGGAACCGTGCACTAGCTTCTGACGTTTTATAAGTGCCCATGTAAAATACAAATATTTTGAATTTTATTACGCATAGGCTCGCTTTTGTCCACTGTTTCACCTGATGATAAGCGATGATGTGGCCGACGATTGAATACGCTTACCTAGAAGTAACCTATTCACTCTTAAATACCCCTAGGTTATAGCTATCTGGCAGATATGCACCTAGAGATTTTAATACAAAGAATAATGTTAAGTTTTTTTTTATATTTTAGATATAGTCTATCCATCTAAACACTCCATAACAGGCTCTTAACCTATGAAAATACTTCAATTTACGGTCGCATACCGAGTAATTAAAAACCAGTCACACCTTCGTCCGCCCACGCTGCCCATAAACAAAAAGCGCTCATACCTCGCAGTAGTAGTAAAATAACAAACAAAATGATACGAATGTCGTGAGCAATGTTTTTTTTATAGCTGCCCGCTGCCACAAATCATGGCGGTAACGTTTTCATTTCGTTCGTGTTTTGTTTCCACGCACGGAACTCAGCAGGCTTTGTCTTAATCGAATGCGATGCTTTTTGGAAGTTTTTAGTCGACTTTTGGGTAAGTAATCGACTAAGTTCTTTTGTTATTTTAGTTGCGTTATTATAAGAATAAAAACTTTATCATTGCAGTCGAGGTGGAATACGCGCTTGAGCAGAAGGCGAAGCCATTGTGTAGTCGAGATATGGAATGATAAATTACCACCATGTTAAACAACGTTTTTCAAAAACTCAAAAAAAAATTTGTTGAAATTCGTAAATACTTATATTTATTAACAGAAATGTCTCGCAGATTTATTTTCGTGTTCAACGAAGTATAGTAAATTAAAAGAAGAGAGCTGGTCGCCGTTATTTTCTGCACTAGTGCGAAATACAATTTATTTAGTGCCTATAAGTGGTGGAGGTAGGAGAGGGTTTTTAGAGTAAGTGTGTTAAAAAAGTAGTTTTTCAGTCCATGAGTCGATACAGATGTGACTTAGGTATTGCTAAGACACTATTGATACAATTCTGTCACTACAAAATTAAACGAAAAAGGTTTCGCAAGAGAAACAAAGTTTATCTTACTTTATTAAACGTTTATTGACTAGAGATAGTACCTACTTTCAATTTGAGGAAAATGTTGACGTATATTGAGTAGGAAGCTATACAAACATTTACATTAAGCCTATTTCCAATGAAGCAAAATTGTTTCGTTGACATAGACTATAAATATAACTCAAGCAACGTTTCGCTCTCTTCTATAATTAGACATCTTTACGTAATTAAAATGATCAGGGACAAATTTAGACCGAATGATCGATCTAAAGGTCATGGCGTATCTTCTAAGGCAAAACATATTTATTTTTACCTTAAAAGGGATATTTTTAATCTGTGGTGTATAAATACGTGTTGTCTATGGACGTAAGGGATGCGTGTGTGAATGTGCGAGTAAGCAGCCCTGGCCTTAAAGTTAATTTATGAGTGCTTCCAGGGGTTTTAGTGGAGTCAGGGAGCGGCTTGTGTGAGGTGTTGTGTACTTTGATAACCTCTCTCCAGGACAGAGGGCGAATAATGTTGCGTTGTGGAGTTTTTATTATGAATTACTTGTTTATATAATTTGCCACAGTATTTTTAGATCTTTGCAAATGTTGTTCCTAATCATATATCTAATTGTGGTTGGTAAATTATAACTTCATTCCTTTGAATTGCTTTTTCTATAGCTAAGGAAGTTGTTGATTTTGAAACAGCTTTTGAGCGGTAAACTCTTAATTTATGACCAATAAAACTGCTAGTTCACGCCTTATCCCTCTGAAAATAGCCAAATAATTCAAACCTCGCCTAATATTTATTTAAAACTAAATCAACGTCAAAAAAACGTTTGATGTACATATGTATCGAGTACTATAAATCGATAGACTCGACGGAACGTGCAACTTTTTACGGCCGATATTCAAAGCGTTGGTTACTTTTACGATCTACGAAACGTCAACTGATTGGTAATTTACTGGTAACCACCAAGTTTGCGGTTGAGAAACTGGCACACAGGTGGTCATGACTCTTATGGCTTTAAAAATAGAGCTTGGAATTGAGGTTACGTTGGTTTTCGTGTAGTTTTTTGTTCTAAATCGAGCCCGCCCTAGGGAAATGAGTTTAGATAGAATATAAAAAAGATAAAGTTGTGAGATAAAGTCGTGAAAGTAAGGGGTGGGGCACACGGCGGCGACGGAGCGATAAGCGGCCGTGATAACGTGCTGCCTACCTGTTAATTATTGTTTGTGTGTTTATGAATATTAAGTAGGTTGTGTAGTTATTTGTAACAGGCACGAGGGTGTCCGTTTTGGGTTGTAGCTCTATTTATTTCGTAAGTACTGGCCTACTGGAGGAAATGAGGCTATTTATGAAATAGTTCGGTTTGCTTTATATAATATGTATCAACTTTGATTGAAATAAGAGAAGGAACAGCGAGCAGGCCGTGTGTGCTCACTGCCTAAGCTTTCTTTGAGGTGGGAACTCAACCATTCATATTTTTGCTCTAGGCTGGAGCGAGAGAGTGTCAGACTTCTACT
The DNA here is from genome assembly GCA_961205895.1 of Mythimna pallens. Classification (NCBI taxonomy): domain Eukaryota; kingdom Metazoa; phylum Arthropoda; class Insecta; order Lepidoptera; family Noctuidae; genus Mythimna; species Mythimna pallens. The sequence goes on along the minus strand of OY540843.1, from coordinate 839,177 downwards.
AATTAAAACGCAGCTGTGTCTTTCAGTTGCCGTTTAGGTTCTGGGACTACAAGTTTCCTTTACCGAAATTCCTCGTGGCCCTAGCTGCTAGGGCCAAGCGAGCATCGGCCCTGCTGGGGTCCTACGGTTTTGCATCTCTTTGCGGCGCGCAAGGATCACTACGCGCCGTCGTCGACTAGGTACGGGCTTGGCTCTTGCTGGAAAGGCAGACGGCGAGCCATCCATTGCTCATCGTCCACAAGCCTACGGTAATTACGGTGGTGTGAGGCTGACAAGTTTCAAGGTCCTACCAGATGACCGCAGCAACGCACAAAAGTTCCATAGAACCTCTGAACTTTAGTAGGTATAAAATATGTACGCTAACGCCTTGACTTCTTAGTACTAATTGGTTAAGACAATAATTACTCACGTAGTACATGTGGTGGCAATTAGTACTCAAGTCCTAATTGATACCACGATTGGTATTAATGCCATAAATTACGTACATACAAGTTATCTACTCAGATGCTGTGGCTGTTGATAGTGAGGCTGTGAGCTGCATTACAATGAGGTGTGGTGAGCAAAACACGTAGTTTTACAAGGTTTTCCTAGGCACAGACAATCGGTACCTACTTTAGATGGTCGAATAATAAGTACGTGCAATTTAGTCCCACTTTTTTTTTGGACTGATCTACATTTGACTATTCAAAAGCGCCTGGAAATGGTCTATTTGAAATAAATGTTTTTGACTGTGAAAAAAAGTAATGCTTTATTCTTTCCCGTTGTCTCCCGATAACCACATATTTTTTCAAGATAAAATAGTATAAATTTTGATTCAGGTGGATAAAGTTTCTGCGAGCAATGTGCCCTGCCCATTGCTACTTAAGTTTGGCGATTCTTCTTGCTATGTCGGTAACCTTGGTTCTTTCTCCTGCGGATATCCTCATTCCTGATTCGATCACGCAATTAAACTCCGAGCATAGCCCTTTCCATTGCCCTTTAGGTGACTTTAAGTCTTCTGATGAGGCCCATTGTAAGCGGCCACGGATGGCCGTTGGGGCCGAAAGGTTCTGGAATGGCGACCACTTACCGGAAGACGTAGTGTTGGAAGGCCTCCTACAAGGTGGACCAATGATTTGGTAACGGTTGCGGGAGTCCGATGGATGCGAGACGCACAGGACCCTTTATGGTGGCGACACTTGGGGGAGGCCTATGTCCAGCAGTGGACGTCTTTCGGCTGAAATGATGATGATGATGATGATGGATAAAATTTGTTATTGCGACTGAGGCGGAATTCACCCAAGCTGCAGGCGAGGGTGTTAAGGAGCCAAATGCTACAGTAATAAATTTTCACATACATCAAACGGCGATTTTTAATACACTTACGAAGATATAAATAAACGGGGGTCGACGCGCGCCCAGCCTGAAACGATAAATGTAATAAAATTGTGGTGGAAGAGAGCACGCGCACTTTTCCGCATTAGTGCGAAAAACATTAAATTGTGTGCCTAAAAGCGGTACGGATAAGAGCGGATTTTCGAGTAATTGTATTAAAAAAATATTTTCGTGATCGGATTATTACTTGTAGAGATTAGAATAGAATGTGATAGTTCTTCAATGTACATCAAGATAGTTACACAATCCTTATGCAACTGATGGTAGGGCCACGGGGAATTCCTGAAAGTGAAATCGTTGTCCTGGAACCCATGGTAACTGTAGTCTGCGTCTGACACGCCCTCTCGCCCCACTCTACAGCGGGAGAAGTAATTTGACAATTTCCCAACTCAAAAAAAAATCGCGTGTAAAGGTTTCTCTTTTTATTATTTCTATATTTTTATATTTTTCTCCAGCTTTTATTCTAAACTAATATTATAAGAGGTATTTATAAGTTTGTTCCTGCGTAGCACACAGGCTATCGATGACCCGCCTCCCAAAGAAAGAATAAAGATTTGGGAAGAGCATCACCTACCACCATCTGACTTCTTGAAACCCCAAGAACATCTCCCGCCTGGGCGCGATTTGCAGTGGCCTATATGGAAAGAACTAAATCGGTTGCGAACCCAGGTAGGCCGCTGCAAACACAACTTGGCAAAATGGGGTTTTATAAACCCGTCGGATATTCAATGTGACTGCGGTGCTCCTGTTCAAAACATGAGCCACATACTAGAATACCCCAAGTGCCCATACACCTGCACTCTGGAGGATTTGATGAGTGCTGCCGATGCTGCTATTAATGTAGCCACCTATTGGGCCCGAACAGTTTGACGAGTTAACCATCGAATCGAAAAGAAGAAGAAGATAAGTTTGTTTGTAGGGGTTTTTAAAGTAGGAAATCAGGGTGTGTCAGACTTTTACTGACTAAAACCACACCTATAGCTATGCTCCTTCAGTTGCTCTTCACGTTCTAGGGCCACGGGTAACTTTATCAGAAGTCAACTCTTGGCCCTGGTAGGCTTCGGCCCTGTTGGGCCCATATGGTTTTGCTGACATTTCTTTGAGGCGCGCGAGGATTACTACATGCCGTTGATGACTCGGGATCGGTCCGGATGTTTGCGGGACGGCTGGACGGCGAGCTACCCATTTCTCGTCGTCCGCAAGTCGCCAGGGTAAGGGTCTCGACGACTAGAGCGTGTGGATGTCTGTTCTTTCACGTGCGCGGCTGTCTCCTTCGCTAGCCTGCTCTACCCCCGTCAACCTACAGGTTGTGTAATCTTCAAAATTACAGAACTTATTTTGAAAATTCTTTCATTAATATCTAGTTGCACTATCTTTGAGTGCTTTAAGGCTACAAATTGATTTCATATCGACGGTTGAAGGGCTAATTGATCTAAACGACATTATTTTTCCAATATTGAGTTATATACATATTCGGAATCAGCAAATTTTTCTCCGTCGTTTGAGTCGGGTTTCAATTATTTTTGAAAAAATGTCTCTTAGGTCAATTAGCCTTTCAACCGTCGATATAATGAGTTTTGCAAGCGTAGCTGTTGGCAAAATTTAATTAGTACCTAAATGTCATTGAAATTCACCTGGCTTTATCCAAATCTGATTTTACCCAAAAATTTTCACTTTACCATTTTTAAACGTGTACTGAACTACTGACAGATAAGAGAACCATAAGTATTACAAGGATTACGTAATCTTAGTCATCGCTCCAGCAGCGAGCAAGCGTGCCTAGTGCATAAAAACTTATTACACTTTCAGAGTAACGGCGGTTGTCGACATGGTCGCAGATAGCGCGTGTAATGGCCACGCAACTACTGGGAAGTACATTTTGACATAATCTTAAGATGATCATTTTGATCCTAAACCATGTATATGTAGAGATTTGAAGAAAGTTATTTCATTTTAGTATGGAAACTTAGAAAATGAAAGTGTCAGTAGGGAACGTATTTACACAATAGGTATGAGCTATTGTGTAAATAAGTAAGTTTGCTCAAAACCAGAATGAATTGTCAGAAGCAACGGAGGCGTCTGCCCAGCTGTGAGTCAGAAATATATGTATAACTATTTTATATTTATGACGACAAGCAATGGATAGCTCGTCGTTCGGCGCAGTGGTCCACGTGCGCCTTATTGAGATGTCAGCAAAACCGAAGGGGTCCAGCAGGGCCGAAGCCTACTGGGGCCTTGAGTTGACTTCCTAAAGGGAAACCCGGGGTGCTGGAACACAAGGAAAATAAGGAATACACGAGTTAGTCAGGGTCAGGGTTTTATTCAGTAAAAGTCTGACGCGCCCTCTCGCTTCGCCATAGAGCGAGAGAAGTCATTTCCGACCTAAAAAAAGGGTGTCTCAGAAAAAACGAAGTTTTGTAACTACAAAAGTTCGTTTTTTCTGAGACACTGATTTTTTTTTTTTTTTTTTAATGTGTAGGTACATAAAAAAAATATATATATAGCATAGTCGGTCTTATAATGTTCCCACTGTTGGAACTCAGGCCTCCTCTTTAGAAGAGGGAATTATTTATTATACTTGTTAAATTATTAAATCAGAAACTGAAGAGATGGATAAATTATTTTTCTAAATAATATGATTTAATGTCGTACTTTGCGGCTATGGCACTCTTCAAAGCGATCACTAACACTTATGAAAACGCACTTCGGAAGTTAAGCAGGAATGTTGTTGATTTCTTGTCTAATGTTTTCGAACAAATTCATGTGAGGGGTGGGGTACGTTACACGGCGCAGCGAGCTTCACAGCCGTTATCAAGTTTGAATCGACCTATAAGGATATGTATGCTATTTTTAATATATATAGATATGTGTAGCGATTGTAGGCACGCGTAAGATAAATATGTAAAGGTCATAAACTTCCATTGAAGATATTTATAACAGTCGGTTCAGTGTATTATTAGATCTTAATGTGAAGCATTAATAAAACAAGCACGTAGCGGTTGTACAAAACAACTTGAAATATCTTTCATGATGTTTTCAATGGAGAACCAGAATTTGATAAGAATCAAGGTCCATTCAACAGGAGGGAAAAGAGTAGGTAGGTACTGTTTCATTAATAGAATTAAATAAAAACAGATGAAGTCGGCAAGAGTTATAAAATTTTGAGAAAAAAATAACCTGTTAGAATTCTGTCTTGTGTGTCTGTCGTGTCTGTATTGCCTCTTTTTTTATTAGCCATTCAATGCCAAACGACCAAAAATAGCTGTTTTCGAAAAATATAAAGAACCTGTTACTAGTCAGCGATATTAACGATGACCAAAATTAATTCTGGCGTCATAAATATAAATACGAAGTCATAAAATTATGCTACTCAATATGGCGCCTACGATCTTTAATAAGAATCATATTTTGAAATACTGTCAGTGGCGGATTAAGCCAGCGCGGGGCCTGTAGCAAATTTGATCAAGGGGACCCCTTGATCGAATTTGTTTGTTGTGTAGGCCTAAAGATTAAAAAAAAATGCAAAATGATTTAACAAAGAAGTTATTTTCCTTATTTACCGTAACACTCAACAAAATTACTTTCTTTATACGATACTAATTAATACCTATAGTATTTTTGAAAGAACCTAGATGATGATGTTTTTTGAATAGCTCGTGTGAATAAAGATTAAAGGAAAAATTCTAAAAAAATCGAAGTGTTCTCGAAAATGGACTATTTGCACATTTTCCTCGGTGGGGTAAGATTCAAGCATTCTTTAATTGGAATAATCTTTCCAAGAGAAATGATCTCATCAACATATTAAAAATATTATCATCGTTTCAGCCGAAACACGTCCACGGCTGGACAAAGGCCTCCCCAAAGTGTTATCGGTTCACTTTGTTGGAGACCTTTTAACGCTTCTTTTTCCAGTACGCGGTTGCCAGTTGCCACTCCCGAAACATTCAACCCTATCGACCATTTGTTCAGCGAGTAATTTGCTACTCATTGCCACTCAAGCTTGCTTTTATTCCTGATTCGATCACGCAAGGAAACTCCGAGCAAGCCATCTGATGAGTCTATTGTGAACGACCACGTTTCAGAGCTGTCATTGGTTGACTTTCGTTTTGAGACACTGGTTTGACGATAAAATACCGCGCAGCTTCCCTGACACAGACATAACTTTGGTTTTATCCATGTTTATTTTTAAGACCCACACTTTTAGAAGCTCTAATGAGGTCATCAAGTATTGTAAGGGGCTCCTTCATACTCATGTCATGACTACTATATCGTTGGCAAATCGTAGGTGAGTGATATATGCAAATTGAAATTAATGCCTAATCCTCTCCAGTCTAGATCTATGAAGACATCCTCTATTGCGGCTGTGTGTTTCGGATACATGACGTCTCCCTGTCTCACACCCCGCTGCAGGAGGATAGGTTTTGAGGTCTGGTCCTGAAGTCGGACTAACATGGTGGCATTTTCAAACATTTCAGCAAATCGATGTAATGATAGTTAATATCGCATTATTAAAGGGACTGCAGTACAGCCCAAGTCTCAATCGAATCGAAGGCTTTCTTGTAGCCTACAAATTCTAAGCAGAGAGGCAGATTATGCTCTTCATACTTCGTTGCATGAAAACTACGATAATGAGGGAATTCTAAGAGAACTTCACACCTTACTCAAAGTAAAAATCTATAAAATAATCTATAGACTTTTAATTGGAGGAAAATCTGAAGAAAATTGACTACATCCAAAGAAATCAGCTGTGTTTAGATTTCATATAGCATAGATACATTGACAATTTTTTTTACGTTCATGTGTGGGCCCCCTTATGTGCGGGACCTGTAGCATTTGCTACTTTTGCATGGTTAATCCGCCACTGAATACTGTGAATTAATATGTAAAATGTTATTTGGTGTTGCTGACGATTCGGACACAATATATTTGGACACAGTGGCCGAATCGACACATTTCGATTTTTTTTATATTTTTTCACTAACGATTCGGACTCTACCAAATTTATTGAAGCTGTTTTAAATTATAATATAAATAAATTTACTACCCGAAGTTTGGCGCTTTAAATCCAGCCTAAAATAGTTTTGGTATTATATCATCATCATCTTCCTGCCCTTGTCCCGTGTTATTTGGGGTCGGAGCAACATGTTTTTTTTCTTCCATTCTGCCCTGTCATTCGTCATGCTATCACTAACTTCCTTTTGGTATTATATATTATATTAAAAAAACAGTTGTTTTTTTTTTAAATATACTATATAATACCGTCGTCGGTGAAAAAATGTTGAAATAAAAATTTGTCGTATATTGTGTTCGAATCGTCAGCATCTCATTATTTGATATTTGTATCAATATTATTCTAAAGGTCAGTTGAGCTGAATTCTAGATATTTTAATTCAAACTGGTTTTAGAGATATAATGACGTCTTGTTGGTAGGTGTGTCAATATGCAACTAAAGATTCCTAATCAATTCAATAAATCTAATTTATTGTTCTGTTTTTCACCGATTTCGAGAAACAGAAAGAGAATAGCCGATCGTAAATCGGCGAATAGATAAATGGAATCTACACTTAATATTATAAAGAGGTTTAAAATTTGTAAGCTCAGATGTGGGAACCTGAGCACGCCATAATCATTACGATAAGAGGGGACCCTCTTTGAGTAGTGGCTGTAGAGACGTCACGGCATCCTCACCATCGGCATGAATGAGATGTCAGCAAAACCTAACAGGCTCAACAGGGCTGAAGTCTACTGGGGTCATGAGTTGACTTCCGAGAGGGAAACCCGTGATCCCGGAACGATAGGTAAAGAAGGAACATGTGTGATTTTTGTCAGTAATACTCTGACACCTCTCCGACTCCGAGTCTGATACACTTTGACTATCGCTCCACCCTAGATCGGGAGAAGTCATTGGATGATTTTCCACCTTAAAAAAAAGATATAGGAAGTAATCTCCTTCTCACCCGTTTTTATATTTCTCATAGAAGATGCACTATCGCTAAGACCACAGGCGCCTTTGGCCGGTGTTTGTGGGATAGGCCATGCAAGCGGAATCATGGGAGCAAACTAGTTTTAGTTATAAATTAGGATTTTAGTAAAGTTAGTAAATCAAGCTGTATTGAGTAAGTAGATATACATTAAAAGCTCTTCACATACTACCCATTATCTTGCGTAGGTACCCCTGAAAATTGTCACTATTAAACCTTAGGCAGACCTCAAAACATTTGGTTTTAAATTGAATTTTGTTACTTATTATTTAAAATATTTTATTATAATTTCATTGAATGACTTATAAATATTTTCAATTGTAATGATTGTTTAACCAAAATTAAAAAAAAAAACTTTAAGTATTGTAAATCCCAATCATATAGGTTTTTCAAAACCTTATTTTATGAAATAAACTAGCTTCTGCCCGCGGCTTCGCTCGCGTAAACGTAGGTTTTTCCATATAAACTTTGGATCCCCGCTTCATCCCCTTAGGGAGTGAATTTTGGAAAATCCTTTCTTAGTGCTCGCCTACGTCATAAAAGGAAGCCTTGTGCAAAATTTCACGCTCTTCATCCCAGTAGTTTCGGCTGTGCGGTGATATGTCAGTCAGTCAGTTTCTCCTTTTATATATATAGATGAATTTAGTTTTTAAGGAACTTCTTCTTCTTTTTTTCGATTCGATGGTAAAGATTTAAGGAACTAATAAGTAACTATCTACTAGAATATCATTTGTATATATACTACTTACCTATCCAATGAGCTCAAACACAATGTTAATATCTTGTTTGATTGAGGAGTTTCTAAGGCAACTTTTCGGCTGCATCATCAAACATTGCATTGTTTCCGAAGTTACTTATATATGCCAAGTTTAGCTTGATCGGATCACAGAAAGTTCAGGCTAAAATTAAATTAACTTGAATTAAAATAATAGCACATTTGGCAAAATGGTTGAGTGATTATGGCTGCGCTGCCTGTCGCGGGTTCAGGACATTTATTTATATGGGCTATAGATGTTCCAGGCCTGGGTGTCTTGTGTATGTGACTTTACTTATTTGCGAATGCAGCCATGATATAGGAGATTAAAAAAAAAAAAATGTAAGAAGTGTAGGTACCATTGATTAACATGAATGCAACAATATACATATAAAATTATGTATTACTTATGCTGCGCAAGACAGTTTTCAAGTTCTTGTCTTCGCCTGACTAACTATTTTAGCAGGTAAAGCCTAATTCCAAGTTGCTTATCATGCGTTGAGCACCACCTACCTTGTAATCATAATATGTTCAAAATTAATTATATGAATAATAATCGGAAGCTTGTAATAAGAACAAAATAAATCGAATAATAAAGGAATTTCTTGATTAATTGTCAGCCATAATCCGGATATTAATTAGCGTCTTGTAAATTATTATGTTGTTTTTCTTGGCGCCGACTTCAAAGGTAATTGATGAGAGTTTTCATTTCATTAACTATAGCTACTGAGTTTAATCCCACTTTTCATAATAATGTTTCAGCATCGTTTTAATTAGTGAAATTTGTTCCTTTACTAAGATGGATTTTTAGGGTTCCATGCCTTAGTAATTCAAACCAAATTCTTATAAGGACCACTTTTTTGTGCTGCGATAAAAGTAAGAAATAGACTTTTCCCAGCTCTCTATTCTTTCAGTGTGTGCAACAGTGGTGGCCCAATGGTCAGCTCCGACTAGCGAGTTGTAGGTCATGGGTTCAAACCCAGGCAGTCGTTTGACTTTGTGTCATTTATTTCATCACCACTGCTTTTAAAGCGTTAAAGGACACACACATCACATCGTCACATCGTGAGGAAACCGACATGTCCTAGAACCAAAAATTCGAAGACACGTGACTTCCACCAACCCGTACTGGGTCAGTGTGGTGGATTACGGCCCATTCCCTCTCCTGAGTCCCAGCTGTGCGAAAACTAAGGCTGATTCGTGTGCTTCTGCTGTCTGTTGGCATTAATCTCTTTAAATTTTAAAATAGTTGTTACAGTTAGTGTTATTACCACAACAAACCATTTCTCCGTACGTCGCCTATCTAACAAACGGCTACCCAGCACATAATATGCACGCGTACATTATTTCCGTCCGCCCCACACTAAGCCTAACTAAAGCCGACATTTTCACACAAAATAACGTCTTTGCGACTGAAATTTACGATAGTCTATCCTGGGGATTAGACCAGTGTATCACGACCTTAGTTTTCGAGTCTTTAGTTTGGTTTATAGGTCATGTAAAGTTGGTTTATAGTACTTCCGCGTACTGAGTTCGTTTATTTATACAGTCGCATCACTAAATAGGACGAGGTTGACCCAAATTGAGCTTTGGCCAGAAAATGCATTTTTTTTTATTCTTCATAATCCATGTGTTGTTGATACTAATAAGTCAGTTATACTTAATGTCGTCATTTATTATTTTAATAGTATTTATTAATTTTGTGGCTGTGTGGAAACTATGCTGGAATTTGATGTGTGTAATTAAGGAGTGGTTGTAGGTAATCTGTTTTGTAGTTTCACAAAAGTGATATTTTTACAATAATAAATATTGTTGATAGTTAAAAAAAATGTAAATGTAACTTTAAAATAACTGTATTATTCAAAAATATTTAAAGAAAAAAAAAACATGTATGTTGCCTGACTAAATATAACATTAAAAAAAATTTGCTATAGGAGGAAAATGCATTCTGCAATAACAAGTATATTAGTATTGTAGTATTGTATATTGCAAATATTATAATGTAAATGTAAATGATAATGATTATGATTATAGTAATGATGATGATTTTTATTAATTGTGTTATTTTGTGTTTTTTTTTCTATATATTGTATTGTAATATAATAATGACTCTCTGCACGTGTTGGTTTCGACTGTAAGTGCAGAGAGTACCTGAAATAAATAAATAAATAAGTCATGTCAGGTAAAAAAAGACGACAATATACAAAAATCAATACACACCTCAAAACCATAATGACATATGCTAATGTAGGTCAAAATCTACAAAATATTTGTACAAACCAACAAACATTTGCTGATTAATTTAGCGTATATCATTTATTTCAAACATGGTGTGTTGGCGCCAATCATTACTAAATTATTACAAGGTTGGCCATGTTTGTAGATTTGTACAAACATACTTATGAATTGTGTGTTGTATGTAAATGTGAGTAACCTCGGAATAACTTGAAGCATAGACTAGGATGGTGTTTCACACTGCAGGTAAACGTGAAATATATACAGCCCCAGTGGTATCAAGCAGCACGCAAGTATTTTAAACATCAATAAACCAGCTGATTTACAGCTTAGAACAATATAAAGCCTGTACAAGTGTGTAAAACACAGCTTTAGGCTGCATAAAGGTATCCGCGTACGCTTATGGTTATGTATCATAGTATTATAACTCTACTAAACAGTTTAAAGTATTTTGTAACACTATGCTGTCTTTTAAAACTAAAGCTGTATAAAGGCTATATATGATAGTGTGTATATATGAGAGATGTGTTATAATAGTGTAACATGATATATATTGCTCTATATTGGTGTATATGAACGTAATTATACCTCTTAGTCGTTTATTGTAATTGTACACTATTATAACTATTGTGTTGTTATAACTACTGATTATAACGCTGTTATACAGCAATAAGAATATATGAGCGCTATAATACAGCGTTAGTCTGTATTATTAATGGTGTCGCTCAAGAGCTTGTAGGGAAATTTGTCAAGATAGACTAGAGTTTTAAAAACGTGCCAAGAAGATCATCAGCAATGATGCTATCGTCGAGTCAAAGCTCCAGAATTTTGAGCATGAGCGCCGAGTTGCTAACCTGTCGATTTTCTATCATTACATTTCGGGGAGTGTGCATCGGAATTGTAATATTGAATTGCGCCAAGCCTGTTCCATCATCATACTACTAATATACGGCGTTACCTAAATAAACAGGTAAATGGTGGACAACCCACCCATACGTACCTACAAAATGTTTAGGAAACACAATTATTGAGGTTTTTGTTTCCTGGCAAGAGTAATTAGATTACTTCTAGGCAAGCGTCGACCACATTGTACTGGAAAAAAAGACTAGTAGAAGCTGCTTGATCTCTAATTAAAAAAAGAAAACTAGGCAAGTGTGAGTCGGACTCGTACACTGAGGGTTCCGTACCTATGAAAATAGTTCGATTCCCGAATTGTTACGAAGATTTTTCCGAATCGCAAAAAAGTATTTTTTATTCGTGACGTAACTAAGTACAAGATTTACAGTTTTCAGATTTTTTCCTATAATTGTTTGTTGTTATATATATTGTGTTATGAGACCTTGCTTCATGTCAAAGTTCGGGATTCTAGGTCGACTGTAAGTACCCTATGAATTTTGATTCCCTTGAGAATGTCGAAATACATCTTTGTTGGGACTTAAACGGCCGTATCTTTTTTTTGGTTAACTCAGAAGTTTGTTATTTTCACACGTTCAAGAGACCGCAGACTTGAGTAAATGATTTTAATTTCAATTCGACACCTCGACGGACAACAAAGTGATCCTATAAGGGTTCCGTTTTTTTTTCCTTTTGAGGTACAGAATCCTAAAAAAAAACTGGGAGGACCGGACTGGTGAGCACTATCAGAAGATTGATTTGAAAAATTGCTCAGTACAATTTAGGCTTAGTTAGTTACCTTAGATTAGATCAATGATCGACTCATTGTGAAAACAATGGTTTGCTGTTAACCCAAAACTTTAATCAAGCATCAATTACATGAGACGTAATAATCAATATAGCCTGTTATCAACCACTTTTCTCATTTTCGTGTAATACGTCTGAATATCATCTTCTTCTTAAATGGATGGAGAGGGAGAGGGAGGCCAAAGAAAAGATGGATGGATTGCGTGAAAAGTAATATGAAAGAAAGGTAAGTTAGTGATAGCGTGACGAGTGACAGGACAGAATGGAAGAAAAAAACGTGTTGTGCCGACCCCAAATAAAACGGGACAAGGGCAGGAAGATGACGACGTCTGAATATCTTCTGTGAATCGTAATGACTGCAATATTTCTGTACGATAATAGGCACAATCTTGTTGTGAGTTGTTGCCTATCTGTAAATTAATCTTTGAGTGCGACCTCGAAGGTGGACCAAGTTTGTGCAGTCATTGTGTAACTTGAGTCGCAAGTGTGTCCGCGCCCTTAGGCGCACGTGAGCACGATGCCTTAGAGGTTTAGAATGAGCTTTAGTTGGTGACATTGTTTCGAACTTTCACTCGTAGGGCTGCAAAGTTGAGTGGAAGTATTCATGTCGATTTTAGAATGGAGTTTGTAATAGTCAATTCTGTGATTATGTTGTTGGTCTAGTGGTCCAAAGTGTTACTGCTGAGCATGAGGGGTTCGATTCTTGAGTTGGAAAAACTATTTTTGATTTGAATTCTGAAATGTGTTTTTCGTACTCTGGATTAGTGACTGCTTGATTGCAGTAGCCGGTAACCCCTAACATGCACCGGATACGTGCGGAAGAAACGCCCGAGTGTCACCATTGTGTGGACCGCTCGGAGGACACCGTATGCTCCACCGTGTCCTCTGTACCGTATGTCCCTCTTAGGCAGAGCACCGCCGTGTCCTCGTGGGGGCGATCGGCGGCAACGACCACTCGCGCCGAGCCCTGGTCCAAGCCATGGTTCGGAGCGAGGAAGAATAGCAGGTGCACGCGCGAAGGAACGGCCCTCACGCCCCAACCGCCGGGATCCCGACCTCGATTTCCAGCCACCGCAGGCGTGGACTTGCGGACGTCGAGCAATGGGTAGCTCGCCGTCCGGCCGTCCGGTAACCGTCCGGACTGAGCCCAAGTCGTCGACGGCGCGTAGTGTTCCACGCGCACCTCAAGTAGATGTCAGCAAACCGTAGGGGCCCAGCAGGGTCGAAGACTACTGAGGCCATAGCTAGGTTATGTAAATGTGAACCCCAGGGCCCTGAAACGAAGGCAAAGAAGGAGCAGGAATGGGTTTCAATCAGTAAAAGTCTGACACGCTCTACCGCTCCGCCCAACAGCGGGAGAAGTCATGAGGTCGGATGATTTCCCACTTTAAAAATAATTAACTCCATAACTCTAACTTTGAAGCTACGACATTTGTACCAGATTGTATACTAATATATTATAGTATCAGAATTTGGTAATTTTGGTCACGATCAGGTGGATTTTGTTTTCTGGCGTGTAATCATCAAATAACTCTTCCCTCTCTGGGTGGAGCAAGAGAGAGTGTCAATTCACAGGTCGCAGAGCTACCGATGGGGCGCAGAAATTATTAAGATTAAGGACCACTTTTTTCATCAGATATAGTCGATTACTGTTACCCATTCCTTGTTGCTCCATACCATGGCCTAAACTATGGTCGAAAGGTCAGGTGGCACCGTCGAAAACCTCCACGAGGACACGTCAGGCGGAATACACCCAGCTCGAACTTTTTTTAGGAGTGCAGTTTCAGAGACTGGCATCGGACGTATAGAAGGCTAATTACGCTACTGCCGCGGTGCCTGCCCTGTGTAAAAAGTCTTCAATGGTGTAAATTGAAGGAATATTCCCTTATTTTTAGCGCCGCTCAAGTTGTTATTTTCTCTCGATTTTATTTTTCTGTTGTTTACCAGTGAGTCGTAGCTAAACGGCTGCACAACAGCTTTAATGACTTATTAGTCATTTATTCTAATTAACCACATCGGACCATATCGTATGACTTAGTCAAGCGCGGTGATTCAGTCATTCATGTTGCACGGACGCATTTAAATAACCACAGAAAAATAACTTAATTGGTTTAAAAGATGCGATCATTTTATACCAATTGTCGAGTAGAGGTACATTATTGTGGAAATCTTTTCCGTTGTGTTTCTAACTGATTTTACCTATAGCGGTGTTTTCTTTGCTCTATATATATTAAAACTTTATGCACCCGTAAAAACACTGTAGGACTTATTGCTATAAGAACTATAAAAACCAAGTTTATGGTCTTAAATTGAAAATGTATCGGAAGTCTTTTTATATTTCTACGGTAAGAACTTAAAATAAATATATAAATATGCGGTTGCGGTCAGCGGTGATCCCACTGATAGTAAATTACTCAAACATTTTTGTACATAGACATATAAATATTTATCTATACGATACATACGCTTACATATTTATATAATTATGTAATACATATTATATTGTTATACGAAAAAAAAGAATAAACGTGGGTTAAGAATGAAAGAAATGAAATTAAGTAGAATCAGAAAGCATTTCAGAGCAGACTAGTAATCAGCTTATAATGATGATAACAGCCTGATTTACATAGTTAATCGTCTCCTACACAGCGACACCAAAACTTACATAAATAACTAAAATCAGACCATACATATATTATCAGAACATGAATCTTTACATAATATATTCAAAGGTTTCCTACATGATGAAATAAAAAATTGTAACAAATTATGCAATGGTAGGCTACTATGGTGTTATGGTGTATCGGCCATGCCCGACCATGGTATAATTTGAACATAATTCTATAATGTTTATGACGATTATGACTTTTATGGGATCTTACGCAAAACAGCGAAGTTAGATGGACGATAACATTAACATGCGCTTGAGTTGAAAAATATAATGAGTTCATTATTGTGTTGGAGCGTGCAGTTCAGCATAATGATGTGGTAGGTAACTATTTGATTAAAAATGGAAATATTTACAAAAAAAAAAATAGTTTGGGTGGGTAATTAATGCTCTATTTCAATTTCCTGCGGAATCTATCAGCGGTAATGGCTGTCCAAAAAGTTTAAAATATTGTATTCAAAAGACATCGTTCTGCCAAAAACTATTGGACTGCAGTATATCGTAAGTTAAACTTAATATTGATAGAAAAAAAAAATTAAATGATTTTTTACGGTTTTCCGTGTAATTTTTCGAATCTTCTCTTCTTAAGAACCTTCCTGAGGCCTGAGACGAAAAGTTCATAATTGTTTCAATCTAGTTCGTTCTCGATTTAATTTAGTTTATTAAATATAGCGAGTTTAATTATTGTTAATTTATTATTTAAGGTTCCTAGTACTTTCTATATAGTTAGTACTATATAGTCTATAAAGTTCAGGGAAAAATGCAACTGTGTGGTTTTTCTGTATTTTCCTTTAAAATGCCAACGAAGAATGGAGCGCAGTATGCTAAACATAAAAACAATAAATAAAATAAGGCATACAAAAATACGCAACATCACAAAAGCGACAAACGGTTTAGCACAAGCTCTAACATTATAATGGAAGTGGGCCGGACACACAGCACGCCTGCAAGATCAAAGGTGGACAAAAAGAGTCACGGAATGGAGGGGGCCAGTAGGCAAAAGAAAGAAAGGGAGACCTTGCAACAGATGGGAAGAAGAAATTAAACGGACAGCGCGGGCTTGCGGACGGCGAGCAATGGATGGCTCGCCGTCCGATCGTTTGGTAACCGTCCGGACCGAGCCCAAGTCGTCGACAGCGCGTACTGTTCCACGCGCGCCTCAAGGAAATGTCAGCAACTGTAGGGGTTGGACCCAGCAGGGTCGAAGCCCACTGGGACCATGGGTAGAGTGAAAACGAAATAATATGATTTAAAAGACTGACCGTGGAGTTACTTGCACGTTCTTTTCCATAGAGATCTACGCTTTAGAACGTGCAATTTAGTTCCACTTTTTTTTTGACTGACCCACATTTTGACAATTCACAAGTGCCTGTAATTGGTCTATTTGAAATAAACGTTTCTGATTTCGGGAGTGGCGACCGCGTACCTGAAGACACAGCATTGAAGGCCTTCCACAAGGTAGACGGGTAATCTGGTAAGTGTAGCGGGAATTGTTCGATACGAGACGCATAAGGCCGGTCGTCGTGACGATTCTTGGAGAAGGCCTGTGTCTAGCAGAGGACGACTTTTAGATGATATATTGATGAAGGTTTAGTCAAGTAAACTCAAAGTTTGTCGCTTTAACAGTAATTTTAACAGACAAATATAATATACCCACATATTCAGTGATACTAGACACGCACTTTGTCGCAATACCCGCATTACACAAGACGCGCTCCTGTTATCAGCATGATAGCGAGCCTGATAGCGGGCGGCTTTCTTTTACTTAAACCTATCTTGATGACATAGTAGGACAGTGCGATACGTTTGAAATTAGCCGATTTGTGGAGAATGGCGTAATGTAAATATTGCCACCTTAACTATTAGATTGGAATCTACGATAAACAAACATCGAGTAGTTTTTTAGGGTAAGCATGGTGGTGAGCTTGTAACTGAGGACAGACGAATTTGTTAACCTGAAGGACTCTCCTCCAGGTGGACTATTGGGCTGCTGACCATTGCTTAAGAACACCTGTTTAACTTGAGTTTTATTTCTGACACCAAAACCCGGATCAACTAACTGTAGGCCATACAAAACTGCCTGCCGTACGGGAATCTTATCCTCAAGCAGGCATCATTATATAAGAAACTAGCTTCTGCCAGCGGCTTCGCTGGCATAAAATTCAGTTTCTCTATACAAACTTTGGACCCTTGTTTTATCCCCCTCCATTTTTAGCGGATGTCTACACCCTATAAGGAACCTACCTGCCAAATTTTAAGTTTGTAGTTTCTGAGATTTCGTGATTAAACAGTGATTGGTATTTCGCTTTTTATTTTCTATCTCAAATCTATATATTTTATACAGATAGAAAATCCAATAACACTTTATCGGACCTGGGAATTGAAACCAGGACCTCATCATGATCAGCAGTAGCGCTTACGACCACTAGACCAAAGCGGCGAGGTATGAAAACAGCTACATAGACTAATTGAGAATCTTTAAGCCATTAATCATTCAGCAACAGTTACATTATACAGTAATGAACATGCTGACTTTATATAATCGAGATTTTTCCAAAGAGTTTCCGCGGCCCTGGAACGCAAAGGGCAACTCGAGGAACGAGGGTTTTTGTCAGAGCCGTAAACAGCCTTTTATGCACCCGGTGCCAATGTCTAAAATTGCGCTCCTAAAGAAGTTCCAGCTAGGTACGTTTAATCAACCTGCCGCAGAACCTCACCAGGCATTGCGTTTCGGGAGGTAACTGTTTTGGATCTGGCAGGAAGAAACGCGCGAGTGTCACAATGCACACCACGCACAGAGCACACGGTGAAGCATGTGGTAGAAGTTTGCCACGCTTGGATGGAGTCCTGCAATCCTCTTGGAAGCGATCGACGGTGATGACCACAACGTCCGGCCCTGGTTCAAGCCATGGTACGACGCGAGAGGGAATAGTAAACAGTAACCTACCTTTTCTTGGTTTCATCGATTCTGCCCCTTAGAAAAAAGTACCGCATAAAACACCTCACTATAGCTTTCCGGGTGGTGATGGTGACAGAGTTATAGCGATACATTGATCAGTGCAAGGTTCTCCAACAGCTGCCTCGAGTGTTCAAACACTTTGCCCTTTGCAACTCGTTATAAAATTGTTCAAATAGTACCTTACTTATCAGCAGAGAAATAGATAGTAATATCTAGCCATAGTTTGAAGTGGAATTAATATAATAATATTTATTATTTTCTCCCAAACTTAGTAAGATTCATACAATTTATAAGAAACAGTTTACAGACGCGAGACAGGAGCCCATACTAGGTGAAACCTGTGCTACGAGTCTTCTGGTCTCATAATCTCGAAAACATAAAAAGCCAAAGTTGCAGGATGCATTACATTAATAGGGAGTTCTAATAACTCATGAAAATAAGAATTAAATTATGGCATTTATTAAATTAAATTATTTATTTATTTAGTACACGGAGGACTTACAGCTAATAAAACCAGACAAAAAAAAAAGGAAACCATAATCACTAGAAAGCCAATTACAAGTCCTCACGTATAGACAATACAATAAAAATTAAAAATGGTGTGACCACAAAAACAATAAAGCTTCGCTTTTTAGTTAAGTAGGAAGTAAGTAAGTATAATAGGTATGAGTTTAAAATAAGACATCAAATTAAAAGAAAACATATAAAGTCATAGTAATTAATGTTTTGGTAAGTTTGTGATTTGTTCATGTGTGTTTATGCTGTGTATAGTGTTGTGTGAGTGTGTTTTACGAGATGTGCTTGTGTGGTTTTGGGGTTGTGTGTAGTTCTTGTGTGTTACATTTCTCTGTAACTGAGTAAAAGTTTTTCTGTAGGTATCTTCGTAGGTAAGTGTTAGGAGCCATTTTAGGACTCTATTCCTGCATTCAAGTTTCGTTGATGGATTGCAAGTTGTTCATTAGCAATATTATAAAGACGAGGTCTTTTGCAGAAGAAAAAGTATCAGCTAAAACTTGTCCTAGTACGCAATTCACTTATGATATTTCCGTACTTGTACAGATTTAAAAAAAGAGACCACTCACTTGATGGTAAGTGATGATATGGTCGTCGATGGAGCTCGTTTGCCTAGAAGTAACCTATTCACTCTTGACTCAAAGATCCCTTGGTTGTAGCTATCAGGAAAGACAGACTCCGGCAGGGAATTTCATTCCTTTGCTGTAAGCAGAATGAATCTGTTTTGAAAACATTTTGTGCGTATGGGTGGGATGTCAACCAATTACCGGTGGCGCAATGTTGTGCGTCTGATGATGGAAATAAAAAAATAGAAAGGTATCGAAGAAGATAATATAATCGTAACTCCGATCTCATGGCCCCAGTAAGCTTCGACCCTGCTGGGCCCCTACGGTTTGCTGACATCTCCTTGAGGCGCGCGTGGAATACTATGCGCCATCGACGACTAGGGCTTGGTCCGGCCGGTTACCGGACGGTCGTCATTGTTGACATATCTACGGTCCGGACTAAGCGTTTCGCCTCGTCGTTTACACCATACATCGAAGGACTGGAATAATTTGCTTGCTGCGGTCTTTCCGTCCGATTATAATTTAGGTGTCTTCAAAGTTAGAGAGAAGAGGCTCTTAATAAACAAGTGCGCTTCATCATCAACGATTGCATCACTGCTTACCATCAGGTGGGATCGCAGTCAAGTACTAGTTTATACCCTTACTAGCTTCTACCAGCGGCTTCGCCCGCGTAAAAGTCGGTTTCTCCATATAAACTTCCAACACCCGTTTTACCCCTTTAGGGGTAGAGTTTCGTAAAATCCGTCTTAGCGGATATCTAAACCCTATAAGGAACCTATCTGCCAAATTTTAAGTTTGTAGGTGTTATAGTTTCTGAGATTTCGTGATTAATCAGTGAGCGGTATTTCACTTTTATATATATAGTTATTTTTTACCTGGTTCCCTATTCAATTGATTCTATCGTTCATTTCCTAAGCGTGAGTGCGCAACAGCGTTTACGAGGCTATAAATCGCGGCTGCCTGAAAGCCCTACCACCTAGCAACATGTGTGCCGACTCTTAAGTTGTGCAAACATGTGGGCGAGTGTGTGCACAGCGCATGTCTTGATCAATATTGCAGAGTAGTTTTAAAGATGCTGTGTGTGTAATTAACTACTGAGTTAAGAGTAGCAGGTTCCGTACATACGCGTAATAAATTGTCTGGCCTGTTGGGCTAGTGGTTAGTGGCCCTGCTAAGCCGGAGGTTGTGGGTACGATTCCCACCCAGGACAAATGTTATTGTGATGAGTACAATCATTTGTTCTGTATCTGGGTGTGTGTTGTTCATGTCTTGAGCTATGCGTACTAGATAACTGAAAAATATATAAGTATGTTTATCAGTTATCTAGTACTCATAGCATAAGCTCTGCTTAGTTTGGGACTAGATGGCGTTGTGTGATAGTTTTTTTAGGGTTCCGTACCTCAAAAGGTAAAAACGGAACCCTTATAGGATCACTTTGTTGTCCGTCTGTCTGTCTGTCTGTCTGTCTGTCTGTCAAGACCTTTTTTCTCAAGAACGCGTGGAGGTATCAAGCTGAAATTCATATCAAATACTCAAGTCTATGGTCTCTTGGAGCTGTGAAAAAATCAAACTTCTAAGTCAACGCGATCAAAAGATATTCCCGTTTATGCCGCAAATTTTCGACACTCGCAAGGGAATCAAAACCTACAGGGTACTTTCCGTAAACTCAGAATCTTGAAATTTGGTATGAAGCAACGTCTTATAGCAGAGATATAGGAAAAATTGCGAAAAGTATACATTTTTAGTTATATCATATAATAAAAATATTTTTAATAATTTTAAACTTACTACCCCTTTCCTCATGAACGCGTAGTGGTATTATATTGAAATTCATATCAAATACTCAAATCTATAATACCTTTAAGCTGTAACAAAATCAAACTTCTATGTCAACGCAATCAAAAGAAACAGGAATTAAAACCGCATATTTTGAAACTCGCCACTACTCGCAAGGGAATCAAAACCTACAGGGTACTTCCCGTGAACTCAGAATCTTGAAATTTGGTACGAAGCAACGTCTTATAACACAGATAAAGGAAAAATTGCGAAAAGCATAAATTTTTAGTTACATCATATAATAAAAATATTTTTAATAATTTTAAACTTATTACCCCTTTACTCATGAACGCGTAGTGGTATTATATTGAAATTCTTAACAAATACTCAAGTCTATAATATCTTTAAGCTGTAACAAAATCAAACTTCTACGTCAACGCAATCAAAAGATACAGCAATTAAAGCCGCATATTTTGAAACTCGCAACTACTCGCAAGGGAATCAAAACCTAAAGGATACTTCCAGACGACCTGGAATCTTGAAATTTGGCATGAAGCAACGTTATAAAGTACACATATAGGAAAAATTCCGAAAATCTTAAATTTTTAGTTACATCACATAGTATATTTTTTTTAATAATCATAAACTTACTAGCTGACCCAGCAAACGTTGTTCAGCGATTAAAAAAAAAAAACAGATGTTGGCCGATTCTCAGACCTACCCGATATGCACACAAAATTTCATGCAAATCGGTTCAGCCGTTTCGGAGGAGTTTGGAAACAAACACCGCAACACGAGAATTTTATATATTAGACTTGCTGACCCAGCAAACGTTGTTATGCGATTAACAAAAAAAAATAAAAAAATAGATTTAAAAAAAAAAAAAAAAAAACCATGTTTATAAAAATAAAAGGGAGAGCATCTCTTCCAGATATAAAATAAAAGAAAACTAATTAGTGGACCCAAGTGGCTGTGACTGTGGAGCAGGACCAGCATTAAGCCAAGCTTTTTTATCAAGGATATAATCCTCTAATTTATAATATGCTTGTCTACATAGTGTGCGTTTTATGCATGTTTTAAATTTTGTCTCGTTCAGTTGTAGAATCCGCAGTGGTATTTTATTATAAAATTTTACACAATTCCCCATAAAAGAATTTCGTACCTTAGCCAATCTAAACCGAGATTGATCCAAATTGTGCCTATTTCTAGTATTAAAATTATGTCTATCACTTCTCTTCTTAAAGAGATGAAGATTTTTCCGAACATACATAATGTTTTCATATATGTATTGACAAGGTACCGTCAGCTTTCCACATTGTTATGTTATGGATTTCATTTAGCAATAAAAATACCATAACTTTTACTTATATACCTACAGGTTTGTACGGAACCCTCGGTGCGCGAGTCTGACTCGCACTTGGCCGGTTTTTTTTATTATTGATAGGCTCGCGTTTGACCACTATCTCACCTGATGGTAAGCGATGATGTGGCTGATGATGGAACACGCTTGCCTGGCAAGCAATGGGTAGCTCGCCGTCCGATCGTCCGGTAACCGTCCGGATCGAGCCCGAGTCGTCGATGGTGCGTAGAGTTCCACGCGCGCCTCTAGGAGATGTCAGCAACTGTAGGGGCTCAGCAGGTTCGAAGCCTACTGGGGCCATGGGTGATACGAAAGAGATCCCCGGGGCCATGGGTGATACGAAAGAGATCCCCGGGGCCCTAGAACAATGGCAAAGAAGGAACAGAAGTGGGTTTTAAGTCAGTAAAAGTCTGACACTATCTCTCACTCCACCCAAAAGCGCGGGATGTCATTAGATGAGTTTCACACCTAAAAAAACAAAAAAAATATCAATAATGTGTTTAATGCACATAAACCTTTCCATTGTCTCCGGTCGTTACAGTATGATGAGAAATTCCGAACACAATGTCTATACTGATGCGACTGACCTGTTGGTCTAGTGGTTAGTGGTCCTGACTGCTATGCCGGAGGTCGTGGGTTCGATTCCTACCCAGGACAAATGTCTGTGTGATGAGCACGATCATTTGTTCTGTATCTGGGTGTAATTTTATCTATAATATGTTTGTATTTAGAAATATATAAGTATGTTTATCAATTGTCTAGTACTCATAACACAAGCTCTGCTTAGCTTGGGACTAGACGGCGTTGTGTGATAGTTGATTAATAAAAATAAAATATGTAAATATATATATACTTTCAGTACTTACTTCTGTTACATGGTCTTCTAAATACTGATTTAAACAATTCAATTATTTTCCTAATAAATTCGAATCCCATTTTAAATATGAACCCTTTAATAGTTCTAAAAAGTTCAAATTTCTGATTCTGCTCAAGACTGGCAGTCACCACCAGTACTGCGTCAAAAGGGCCTTATCAAAAGTACCCGCATTTGTACAGTGTTTCTTACTAGTGCATATAGTTTTAATAAATAAATAAATAAAAGTACCTATAGTTCTAATAAATGCTCAGATTTTTTGCGCATGTCACAACCTCAAGAAAACTCATGAAGTAGAATCAAATGTCTGTTTAAAAGCACCTAAAAACAAACAAAACACGATGTCCTTGGTTTCCTACACTACTCCATAACATACTTCCCATAAACTCATAACAAATAGAACGTGCTCAAAGCTAAATGTTTTTGTATGGCACTCGCAAGTACTAACCTAAAGCCTTGTACACACAACATAGTACTAGGGCCCCAAGGTCCGGGCCCTTGTCGGTGTGCACTCGACCTTAACAAGAGCACACAAAGGGCTTAATGTCTTCCTTTTCCGCGTTAATTTCATAGTTGTTATTGTAATATTGACTCGGCCACGTAAATAACAGGCGCTAATTTTCGTGCATGTTGGTAATTATGGCGTCCGATGTGTTTATGTTTTTTTTTATGGGGTGCTGTTGGTGCTGTTTTAGTTTTGATGTGGATTTGGTACGCTGATCTTGTGGCTAAGTAGATTCTCAACTAAGCCTGTTCTGCTTCCATCTTCCCTCCCTTTTTTTGGGGTTGAAAATCATCAAATAACTTTCCCTGCTCTGTGTGGAGGGCGGGTCAGACTTTTACTTACTAAAACCACACCTGTGTCCTTCAGTTTCCCTTTGCTTTCTAGGACTACGGGTTTCCTTTTCAATTCCAATTCCCCACGGTCCTATATTCACGAATGCAAATATTTCTTACATCACTAGTATGCACTAATATCTTCCGCTCAAACATTTTGATTTATTTAGTTCCGAGTGTGATGTTCATTTCGTAGATTACACCTATTAACATTCTGTTTACCTTCCTAATTACAAAAACAACGAACCCGAGCGTATCATCAGCAGATTGCCACTCAAGATCCTCTGATCTTCAATAATTCCTCAAATTTTCCTCAAAAACTTCCTGCAAGCAAAACGGATACTACGAAATAATTGGCGTCCACTTACACAGGATTTATGTAATCATATTCTTCCTGATTGCTTCCTTCGAGAGTGGCAGCCATTTTGTTGAGGCTCTGCAGCCACTTGCTATGCTAATTGGATTTGCCTCTATAATAGTTTTAAAACGTCAACAACGTGATGTTTTGATATCATGCTGCAAAAGACGTGTTGTCATGGTTTGTAAGCTTTTAGTGAACTTCTACGGAAAACAAAAATATTTTCTTTATTACTTCTGAGGTAATACTAAGTAAGTACCTATATATTTGGCCTTTAGAGGTCTCTAAGTTTTACCTAGCAGTAAATAATAACAGTCTCTGAGTTCATAATCGAATTAAAGTAGAACCTACCCTGAGTGAAGTAGAAAAATAACTAAGTACGAAGAAAATATATGTAGACGTATTTTTAACTTCTATCATTCATTAGAATTCACCTAAGGGGAAAGTTCCTTGTATACAACATGAAGTTTCATCAGATAGATTACCATCTCCTTTTGGTGTGCTGCGACCCTAACCGCGGCCCGCGAGTGAGAACCTCCCCTAGTAAGAGGGGAAAGTATCCAGCATCTTTAATTAGTGAAATATGCTAAGCAGCGAGAAGTGACCCCATTAGATCCTGAGATGTGCCCTTCAGCGCGACTTTACGACAATCCGGATAACCTTCTTTTTAATGATTTTTTTTACAACTTGTAGGGTACGTGTCCAGTACATTGCCTTCTGTTTTCTTTTCATAAAAGAAAAGAACTTAAAAGATCCTTGGAAAGTATTTTATGAGTTGGCGGGTCTTGTTGAGAGTTTGGTAATGTACTATTTTGATAGCAGAGTTACCATCGAACTTGTTTGTGTCGTATGAAAAAACTTCGCATTTTATACAACAAAACTCTACAAAAACAATACTTTAAAGACACTGTTGCTACGACACGAAGAGTTTTAGCTTTGAGGTCAAGTCAATCGTCATCATTATGACATAGGGAGGCCTACTTGAATCTACGTCCTGCTGTCGACGTTGATACATCGTCAAGCGTCACGATACTAATGTTTCGACGTAAGTGGCAACTGAAAGAATACCAGTGTGTTTTAGTCAGAGAGTCCCTCTCGCTTGCCCAGAGCGGGAGAGGTTGTTAGATAAAAAGAAAAAGGTTTGGATCTTGGTAAAAATCCCTCGTCTCTTAAAGAACTTCCTATGGTTACTAACTTAAAGAGCTTTGTAACTTCAAAATATTTTATTTCATATGGTCCTATGTGGGCAACTATGAAACGTTAGAAGCTAGTGTACCGTTCCAATTTTTCGTTTCCTGTGGAAAGTAGCAGTGATGGCTCAGTGGTAATGGTACAATACTTACGATTTCATAACTGTATCATGAAAAATAACAAAGTTATAAGCTTGTTATGTTACCGCACAGTTGGTTGACCGCACAGATACATGGTCACCGAACCATCCGGGTGACTAAGGTGTTGTTTTGCTTCTGCTCCCAGCTGTGCGCTGGTGCCTAATGTCCGCTATGATCTGCCGTAACTTGTGTCCCCTTTGTTAAATATTTTTGGGAAAAAATATACATGGTGTAAAAATTATTGAAATCGATTCAGTTACTGATTCTGAACAAACTATATTCAGTTTTCGCATATACTATTAATAATATTGTATATGGAGAAGAACCGCTAAGAAACTCCACAGTTACTCTTTTAAACTTCCACGAAACCCATACCCAAACTCTGTTCTTAAACACTGTCTGCCGACGTGGGCAGACAGTGTTTACAGCACAAGAATTTAGCAGCAACAATGTGCGCCGCCAGCCTCATTACAAGCAGACATGCAGGCAGACACTAGGTCTATTAACACGTTACTTCTATTGGTGCCGAGATAAAGATGACGTCCTCCCTGACCTCAAAACTCGCCTGGGTTTACTTACAGATGACAGCTGAAATTAGTTTGAACTAGATCTGAAATGTACGATGAATGGGAGGGGTGGAACGGGTGAATTGAGCTTACTGTTAGGTAATTGGCAAGCCTGGCCGAGGCCTGCTAGACCATGGGGAAACTTTTGAAAAGGATATTCGTGGTCTTAAAACACAAGGAGAAGGAATATAGGTGTGTTTTTAGTCAGTAAAAGTCTGGCACACCCCCTCTAGCTTCACCCTAGAGCGCCAGAAGTCATTAGATGATTTCTAATGACAAAAAAGGTCGAGTTGAAAACAAACGTCAGGCACCATTTACTTGGCATCATTATATCACCAGACGGTGATGCGCCACCGGTTTATAGCGGCGATACTCATACGAACAAAACATTTTGGGAACACATTCATTGTGCGTACTAAGGAGTGGAATTCCCTGTCGAAGTCTGTGTTTCCTGATAGCTACGATCTTGAGGTCTTTAAGTCATTCTAGGCTACCGTGCTCCATCGTCGGCCACATCATAGCTTACCATCAGGTAAGATAGTAATAATATTTTAATAAAAGGTCTCACAGTTGCAAGGGAAGTCCAGTTTGAGGCTTGACAAACAGCTCCGGTAACTTTCTGCTGGATTTATAGTTTCCAGTTCCTAATTTATGGTCTTCAGAAAAACCAAAATTAGTCGTTGAAAAGTATTCGATACGTAGTAGAAAGGCACTTTGACTTTTAACATAGAAAAATTATGGTATCTACCACTTTCGAATATATCTATGAAGTAATAATAATGTTTTCCAGCCTTGAATATACCAATAAATAAATCACTCATCAATAGACCAATACAAAACGTGGCCCTGGGGTAAACCACAAAAAACGACAATAAAATTTAAAATTCTCATAATAGAGTAATGTCCAGTCCAGCCCACTCCACTCCTCACGTAGGTAAGTACGGTCAGCCACAAATAGCTTCATATAAAAATTCTAGGTCGTTACGTGTACCGTCTGCAGATCATCCCCACTTATTGTTACTGCTAGACCCACGTGTGATATCATCAAAGATTACTAGACTGCTAACAGAAATAAATTTTTTTCGTAATTGATGTCAAAATGCCTATATTGAGTCGTCCTCCGTGAGGTTAGTCAAGAGTGTGATTTTGCAATTTTAGTGATGACAACATAGCTTTGATTTGAACGAAGTTTTTCTGAAATATGTGTTATACCTAATCGATGTAGTTTCATTAGTAACTATTTAGTAGGTACCTATTCCATCTAGGTATATAAATTAAAATGCTGAAACAAAAATAGAACCTTTTTTTATGAATATGCAACTTTTAGCACTTATAGTATTTTATGACCTGCCTAAAACAGTTAAGTGATATTTTTTAACAATACTAGGAATGTCATTGACATTAATTTTTTATACTAATATTAAACACAGCACAGGACCGGTCATTGTGGCGACATTTGAGGGAGGCCTATGTCCAACAGTGGACGTCTTTCGGCTGGAATGATGATGATGATGACTAATATTAAAAAGCTGAAGAGTGTTAGAACGCGCTAATCTAATTCTAATCTCAGGAACTACTGGTCAGAAATGAAAAAACATTTAATTTTGATAGCCAATTTATTGAGGAGGACTACCTGCTATATAACACCTACACACGGGAGCGGATCAGTAATCAAAGACGCGGGTAAAACTGCGGGCGACCGCTAGTTAATAAATAAAACACCTTCAAAATTCATCTATCTATCTTCCAAAGACAGGTTGGCAAGATTTTCAAACAAACACACCTTTGACATTTACAGTTCAAAAGTTCACAAATAAAATAATATTTCCTCCGTGTTATCTCTCTGGAATATTAATCAAGCTATAATAAAACCCAGTAGCCACAAGATACGCACATTTCCAACTGGACAAACTCGCTCGCTGCAGGAAATGATGAAATAAAACTTTCAACCATGCCTAATCACTTGCTTATTTCTCAAACTAATTAATCTCGTTACCTCTTAGGTATTTTAACTTAAAGTTAGCTAGCTTAATGAGTACTAACGATAAATTATAAACTTAACGCACGAAATACGTCGAGTTTCCAAAACGTGAAGAAACTTGTCGGGATCATAACATTTTAATCAATATTTAATAAAAATGCAAATGATGGACATAAGCCGGTATTATTTATTGTTCGTGTTATTATAATAGTGGTGTGCAACCGATGACAAACAGCGATCGTAGTCGAAGATAGTCTAGAAGGCCAACTTATGTTCTGTAAGCATCACATGTTACATTTTGTTGTTTTTAATTAACATTTTGCATTAATTGATCAGTTTTCCTACTTATACCATGCATTTTTTTAAGGTTACAAAGACCTTAACATCCACCGATAGAGTAGTATCCTGTAAAAAATAGAATGTTCAATTTCGAGTTATTATTACAAGGAATTAGCTTTTGCAAACATTTTAGCAAATAATTTTAACGGTTTTTTGATGAAAAACATGATTAGTTTAATGCATCCGCATAAATAGCTGATGATGTAACTTTGAGATTATTCATCATGGCAAGAACATTCTCACCACGATCTGACTAACGTTGCAACTCGAAGATAATTTTCATTGTTTTTTTTATTTTTATTTGGGAAACTATCTTCTTCCGACTTCTTCCGTTCTAGAGTGGAGCGACTTTACTGACTATAAAACCACACCTGTGTCCTTCAGTTGCTCTTTGCGTTCTATAAACACGGATTTCCTTTTCGGAAATTTTGAAAATGATGGTATTTAGCAGCATTATTAATATGATTGTATGAAGCTTCGATCAGAGTTACCCTTCTGTTCTCTGTGTTCCATGACTATAGGACCGGTATAGAACTTCCTACATAATAATATTTTGGGACGGTTATATTAGGTGTTGTTTGTGTAATTTTAGATAAACCTGTTCTTTTATGAGTTCTCCGTAGAGCTGGCGCCCTGGTGGTCTGCGGGCTGGTCGCAACTGGGTTAATGCTGAGGTTCTTACCGGCGCAGCTTGCCGAAAAACAGGAAGTCGTAAATTTAACTGTTGCTATCATTTTGGTGGAAGCTTTCTGTGAAAATTATGGTGTTTTGATTACCTTCATGTGAGAGAAAAGTTTATAAAAGTTACGTTAAAATAATAATAGGAAAAACTCCAATAAGAAAGCTGGACTCGATGCTGATGGCAGACCTTGGTAACGTCAAGTAAGCTTTGTTCGTAATGACAAGAAAGCTTTGTTCTAATAATGGTGACCAGTGTCAGAACAAGCTTACATGCAGTAGAAAGTGTGGTAGATTGTACGAACTTTTACTTGCTTCCTTCTATTTTGAGGGACCCTTTTTTGAAGTAGGAAATCTTCAAATGACTTCTCGCGCTCTAAGGTTGAGCGAAAGGGGATGTCAGATTATTGCTGACTAAAAATCGCCTGTGTTTCTTCATAACACCGATGCAATAATCAATCAATTACCTACATAGTTAAATATTAGGGGATAAACTATGAAATTGCCGTTTTTTAAAACGAGTTGCTTTGAAGTGTTATATCTTTGGATTGACTTGGAATTATAAGTTCAAATAAACTTTATATTATTATAACCTTATGATTTTTTCGAAATTAGGTATTTGTTGGTTTCTTTGTGTTTTGTGTTTTCTGTAATATCGCAGTTCTTATAATAAAAAAACGTTTTAGAACCTGAGTTTCAAACTGAGTGAGTCTAAAACAGGGTTACTAATAACCTTTCAGAAGTTAAAATATAGGGCTAGCGTATATTAAAAGTTGAATAAAATCGTGAGTACTTTCACCGGCTGAAAGTTTTACAAATAAGCCCGTAAAAAACAGTACAGATAATAATATAATAGAATCAATAACAACATTACAAGCTATAAACTTAACTGCGACGTTGAAAGAAGTGGTTTTAAAAGACTGAAGGTAAAAACACCATAAAGTTTAACGGCGCCGACTCTCGGGAGCTTTCTAATGGGGTAATGGTGAAAACTCCATTAAGATTGACTCTGAGTCTGACAGATAAATCATTGGAGCTCATTTTGTAAGATATAATGTTCACATTACTGATATGAGGTAATTCTGTGGGGCATCATGAGCTGCTAAAACTGAAGCTGGGCTGTTTTAATGGTAGAAGCATGCAATGAGTACTATAAATGTTACACCAGGTACACGTAGTTGTCTGGCATTATGCTGAACTGGACCTATTTGGAGCAACCCTGAGACGCATTGTTTTTTTTTAATGTTTATTTTAAGTTTTCAATACTTGTTTGTTCATTATGTGCCAAAACCCTCCAATTATACTTATTTCCCAATCATTATTTATAAATTCTAAATAAAAAATATAATTTCAACTACCATAATTTATTATTCAAGCAATTACCATTAAAATAAAAACATCCCCAACGCGATTTCTTAAAGCCGCCAAATAAACATATTTTCTTTCTTTTCACCTTGTAGTCAAATGAGTCAATTTGATTTATGTTTATGATTAGTTTCAGAGATCCTATTTCAGACTTCATATGGCAAGACTTTTTAGTCGTAAAGAAAAAGAAAGTCCTTAGTCGGGTTATCTGGTAGAAAAGCTGTTAGCGATAAGACCGCCATTGTACCCATACATTAAGTTAGTTTGTAAGTTTTTGTTACTATTTTGGTGTACAATAAAGTTTTATTCTATTCTATTCTGTTCGTTTCTATAAAAAAAAAAATAGGTACAAAACTGATAAACATTTATCCATTGATCTGTGTCTTGATTTAATCCAGATCACCGCATCAATATAGGTCACTCTCGGGCGCGGCATATGAAATTATCACTTACGCCGCCCCACTTGGACACCGACGAGAACGCATTATTTCTGTTTCTTATAATTAATGGCTTCTGTTCAAAACTAGCTTTTTTACGTTTTCAAACATTTGAAAATTGAAGCTACAATGATAAATAAAAAGGCATTAATTTCTGTTATTAAGATTATCTTGATATCAAATTGTTTCTTGTTTTATTCAGATTTACAAGTGTTTGATGTCAGGTGTCACTATTTATGTGGCGCCTCTTGATGACATATTCGTTGTTTTTTTTTAAATTATTAATAACCTAATCATTTTCTTCCTAACTAGATTACTCTACTGAGGTACGCTGAATGAAGAAAGGTTTTAATTTGCATAAATGAATACTTCTCTCCTTCTGATTAATTGATATGCAGGCTTTCGTTTGTAAAATGGCCCTTGGCCCTGCCTGTCAGATAGTCGATTTGGAAATGCGTCTGATTGTTTTAAAAACTGTGCAGAAAAGACTGGATGTAGGAGATAGACTAGCTAATTGTAATAGGCTTACCACGTTACGTAGAAAATCGGAAAAAAAGCCCATACCTACCTCAAAGCGGTTTTCTAATGAAACGGCTTTGAACTGTTTTTAAACAGTGGTGACTGACCGATTTCTTGACAGTTTAAAAGTGCCTGTAAATGGTTTTATTGAAATAATCAATCACCTACTCGTCAAGGCAGCATATTTACAAATATCTGCTGGACATTAAATTATTTAAATTGTAACTTATTAGCTGTTTTGACACTTCAAACGTTTTCAATATGTAATTTAATTTGAATTTTATAATGAAAACGTCATTTTTATGCATGTCATCACCATTTTCCTATTAAACGATGTTACGAATAGATTGAATTTAGTCAGACTACCATAGTAATGTGTTGGGTGTGATAGTTATTTTATTAAATGACTTTTAAAGTAATTACTAGATGCATTATCTTGTCATTAGATGCAATGTTTATGTGCTCAACTTAACTGTAAATCGCTCTTTATTATAATAATGGAATCAAATCAAAGAACTATACTATTATACTACATATTAGTAACCGTGGAGTTTCTTGACGGTTTTTCTTGTTACTGGTTTCGACGATTTTGAACTGTTGTGAAGGGTTTATGTGAAATCATAACGTTTTGGGAACACATTCATTGTGTGTACATCTAAGGAGTGGAGTCCTGTCAGAGTCTGTTCCCTGATAGCTACAACCTGGGTGTCTTAAAGTCAAGAATAACAACAATAGGTAATAGGTGGTGAATAGGTTACTTCTAGGCAAACATGCACCTGATTGTCGACCACCCCATGTCGTCGACTGCACGTAGATGTCAGCAAAACTGTAGGGGCCTAGCAGGGTCGAACGAAGTCTACTGGGGCCATGGGTTCGCTTCTGAAAGGAAAACCTGGGGTCCTGGAACGCAAGGCAAAGAAGGAACATAGGAGTGGGTTTTAGTCAGTAAAATCAGGCAGGCTCTCTCGTTCCACCCTAGAGTGAGAGAAGTCATTGGATAATTTCCAACCTAAAAAAAATCATGTCGACCACATTATCGACTGCCATTCAGGTGAGATAGTGGTCAAACGCGAGCCTATACATACTAAAAAAAAAACAAATAATTTCGACTTTACCTACTCGTACTAATACGAAGCCAATATTTGGAAAGCAGACATACCTATGTTAGGCATTGCTCTGCTGAATATAACACTTAGCCTCCGATCCCCTTGACTCCAAAACGTGCCAGGAATCTGTGGCCAGCAATCATTTTCCGTCTTACAGGCCTTGGGGCCTGTTTGCCAATTTCCAAAGAAAACACTACACTCAATTAAAGTCACAGGCAATGTGGGCGTTTTGATTGACTTCAACGATAAATACGCCTACACGACGGAAGGCATCCACGGAGATGATTTCGACCTCAAACGTCTACAACTATGAGGGACTTGATTTTCTATGGGTGAATTAAAAAAAAACTCCAAGTACCTATACACGCCACAATTATGGTGGTAAGTCCCCTCTTTGAGGCGTGGTTGGAAAGACCTTACGGCGTCCTCACCTTCCGCATGACGCAGGTTCTCACCGAACACGGTAAGTTCGGGAAGTTCCTGCACCGGATTCGTGCGGAAGCGACGCCCGGGTGTCGCCACTGTGTGGACCGCCCGGAGGACACGGTGGAGTACACGGTGGAGGTGTGCCCCGCTTGGGCAGAGCAACGCCGTGTCCTCGTGGGGGCGATCGGCGGCGGCGATCTCTCGCGCCGGGCCTTGGTACAGGCCATGTTCCGGAGCGAGGAAGAGTGGCAAGCGGTCGCCTCCTTCTGCGAAGCAGTAATGCTAGCAAAGGAGGCGGCCGATCGCGTGAGGCAACGGTCCTCACGCCCCAACCGCCGCCGGGATTCTGATCCCGATTTCCGGCCACCGTAGACGTGGGCTTGCGGACGGCGAGCAATTGGTGGCTCGCCGTCCAATCGTCCGGTAACCGTCCGGACCAAGCCCAAATCGTCGACGGCGCGTACTGTTCCACGCGCGCCTCAAGGAGATGTCAGCAAATCGTAGGGGCCCAACAGGGTCGAAGCCTACTGGGGCCACGGGTAGTGTGAAAGTGAAACCCGGGGCCCTGGGACGAAGGCAAAGAAGGAACGGGAACGTGGGTTTTTAGTCAGTAAAAGTCTGACACTATTTCTCGCTCCGCTCAAGAGCGGGATTTGTCATAAGATGATTTTCCCACCTAAAAAAAAAAGAACATATACCTATAAACTATTGCTTGACTGCGATCCCACCAGTCCTAGTACGCAAAGGGCAATTGAAGGACATAGGTGTGGTTTTAACCAGTAAAAGTCTGACACGCCCTCCCGCTCCAAGAGCGCGAAAAGTCATTTGACGATTTCCACCCTTAAAAAAAAACCTGACGGTCAACAGTCATGCAATCGTTAATGGCGAAGAGCACTAGTTTATTAAGAGCCTATTAATTGTAACCTTGATGACACCTAGATTATAATCGGATGGGAAGACCGTAGTAGGCAAAATTTTCCAATCCTTCTATGTACGCCGAACCACAGAGGTGTCAACAATGTAATTATTGTTATTATCTCTATTTATTTTATATACATATTTTGTACATTTTTAAATATTTCTTAAAACATATATAAAAAAAAAACATTTATTATTATTATTTATTTTTAACTAGTTTCTGCAAGCGGCTTCGCCCGCGCGAAAGTTGGTTTCTCCATACAAACTTTCAACCCCCGTTTTACACCCTTAGGGGTGGAGTTTCGTTCTTAGTGGTTGTTTACACCCCATAAGGAACTTACCTGCCAAATTTTAAGTTTGCAGGTGTTATAGTTTCGGAGATTTCGTGATTAATCAGTGAGTGGTATTTCGCTTTCATATATATATATATATTCATAGATATGGCATAGCGTATTATTTTATGACACTGCTGTAAATGGACACCACACTCACATTGGATACTGAATGAACCAATTCCTCAATTTTCCCAAAAAATGGGTTTTCGAAATGAAAAATCATCACAAATGAAAATCATTGTATGACGAGGAACCTACTCACATTTTCGAATTGTATCCTGGTTTTCTTGTGCCAACAATATCATTAGTTGAATGCTGATGCGTTTTCTATACTATTATTAGAGTGAATTCGCAAAATAATACGTGTTTTCCCGAATAATATTAAAAAAAATCACAATCAACAAGGTAATGACGCCAGTGAACCACATTCCTAGCTCTCTACTGGTGACAACCAGGAACTGACCGTGAAGATATTTACGACATCTCGCTTCAGTTAAAAATATCGTGAAAATACGAGAAAAGTCGGGATAAATGGTTGTATATTTTTCAAGATGAAACATTTAAATTGTTCGACTGTGATAACATTGTAATAAAACGTTAGTTTGTTGGTTGTTTCAATATTTTGTGCTAATAAACTTTTCGCTTGTGCGCTATTCTGCAGGTTTTCCGGTTCATACGCGGTGTTCCTGTTTTGATTTGGATTCCAGATGGATTCCTTCACTTCTCTTATATTTAGGATAAGTTTAGTATACGAGGAATATTTTTCTATAAATGATAAATGATATTATTTTGCAAATAGGCTTTTTTTTAAACATTTTTACACGTAAATTTTATTGTCAATTTAAACTAAATGAAGCTGGTGGTTCCTAGCTGACTACTCTGAGAAGAAACACCGAAACAAACTCAGGGGTCAAAATCTCTTTTAAAGTCCATACAGCAAACATGTAATGGTCAAATCATATGAGAACCATGCAGGTTGGAGTCTGAGATGGTCTTTTGAAGAAAGAACTACACAGTTCTGAGCGGACCTGTCCAGTTAGTGCAAGCATTTGTCAGTATTCGTGTAGCTCAACTCAGAACTACTAAGGAGCTCAACGACTTGTCGAAAAATACCAAAGAAAGGACATTTGGGTAGGCCGCAAAAAGTAGTCAAAACTGCCAGACATTGTTATAATTAAAGAAAAAAAAAGAGTAATCCACATAGTAGTACAAGAAGTAAACTTAATTTTAATAGACTTATTCCTTTATGCCTTAATATCGACTTGTTCTGCACCAGTGTGGCGACCTTACGACGGCAAACGGCATAGACTTTTTTCAAGGATAGGTAACTTCTCTTGTAACTAATTAATTAACTTGTATGTATTTTTTTATCGTTTCTTTTTATCTATGCGAAGAGGCTTCTAATTAGCAATTTGGTAAAATAACACTTTTTATATCAATGTTTTATTAGTCTGTAAGTCTTTTATAAAATAAAATAAAATAAATAAATGGTAGAATATTTAAACATGGGCTCTGCTGATCATGGAACCTGTACGTATAGAACTCTATCTGCTGACCTTCTTAATTTTTCGTCGTATTTTTTTTTATCAGTATTTGTCAACCTGTATGGCTCTGTTATTGGCCTCGTATATGTCCTGGAAGGTCGACGTTGTGCACGACGGGTAGCATAGCGGGTGACGCATGTCCTGTGAAGCAGCTCTTTACTGCACTGTGTTAGAGTTGGGTCGAGTTGAGATATTGAGAAAGCCTGATTTGGCCAAATTTGTGCAGCGGCCAAGCAGGGTCCGAAGTCAGTTAAGAGATTTTCAGATTGACCACTGCAATTCGCGTCCAGCATGATGAAATGTAGAGGATCTCATGGTCATAGAACCTGGACAAACTTCTCTTTGATGACATGATCTCAATTATTGCTTCAATTTCTTCTATTATTTAATCCGAACAAAGGTTTTGTACGAAAACTGGTGATTTCTCAAAATATATTTTATTATACCAGCCTGTCGTTTCATTAATTTTATAAACTACGAATTATTAGTCACAGTGTGCTCATAGGAAATGACTGTCTGTCACTAAAATATTATTAGCGATATGTTTTCACCAGCTCGTGTCACACCGATAATAATTTTAATGAACGTCTAGTGTTAAGGGATCAGGAAATTATTAACATTATTTTTCTTCAATTATCTAAAGAAAAAATAAGGAAGTATGCTGGATTAGATTCCTGGATTGGATAACCCTTCAGCGAATACAGATGTCCTCCTCCTCTTTGAAGTTCGTTAAAAATCAGGATCTGCCCTTGTGCCATTTTACTTGTAGTCGGCACAACAAATTTTCTTCTTCAATTCTGTCCTGTCGCCCATCACTGACTCTCTTTTCTTTTATATCATTCTTCTTA
Source organism: Mythimna pallens (assembly GCA_961205895.1). Classification (NCBI taxonomy): domain Eukaryota; kingdom Metazoa; phylum Arthropoda; class Insecta; order Lepidoptera; family Noctuidae; genus Mythimna; species Mythimna pallens. The sequence goes on along the minus strand of OY540843.1, from coordinate 802,828 downwards.
AAATCCATCCATCTTTTAAAATAAGAAACTATAAAATAAAATAATAACTGCAGTAATGCTGGGTGTTGAAATGAAACGATCAGCATTCATTATTAGCATTTATTTACCGCTCGCATATTCATTAAAATTTAACAGATGCATTGACACCATCTTACCATTTTACGAGCACGCTGTCGAGTCATTTGAAGTTAAAATTATAATGTATTCATTTTAATGTTTCATTAGTAGACACTTACCCACGTCCGGTGTGCGCCGGGCTATCTGCTGGGCTACCAACCTTACCAACTGGTTATTCCTTCCACTGTGGCCATATAATGTTTAATTATTATTAAATGTAAAGCCGTATAAAATAGTGTACGATGGAGCACTTACACTTAGATCGAATTGTTTTCCTTTACAGGTGTACATACTCTTTGTTGAAGAGTCAAATAAAATAAATAAATAAAATTAAATAACACTAGCACATCACACTAATATAATTATAAAGACGAAATTTTGTGTGTTTGTTACTTCTTCACGGCTCAAACGGTTGAACGGATTTGGAAGAAATTTAGCTCACGGATAGACATGTCTTGGAATAGTCCTTCTGATACGTTTTACCCCGGGAGTATGTTCCCTTGGGACAATCTACTTTGACCCTGGCAACAGTTAATTATATGATAAATGTGGGAAGAAAAATATTGTTAAATGATAAATGGTATTTATTAGGCAAATAGATTTAAAAAAAAAAACACTTTAATACGTCATTTTTTTTAAATTACTGAAAAGGAAAAAAAGCAATCATCATAGTCCTCACGTTCTCAAGTTGTTGCTGAAGTTATCATTCATACTAGGCTAACGGAATCATCATTTCACTATGCAATGATGTTCAGGCAGATAGACTCATCGCACGAATATTAAAATGGTGAATGTTTGTGAGTGTGTGAGTTTGTTACTCTTTCAAACTCAAACGGCTGGAAGGATTTGATTGATTTCTATTATTCGGGTAGACCATGTCTTGGAATAGGACACAGGATATCTTTTTATCTCGAGAGTATGTTTCCTCAGGTTCATTTTCTACTTTCACGCGGCGAGGTCGCGAGCAGAGACTATTAAAATATATTATAATTACTAGTGCGATTCAGATGCATGCGGTTAGGCTGAAAGGCAATCCTAACATAGATGGTAAGCAGGAGTGTCGAAACAAGTGAATCATAGTGTTAGCGGAGTAGTTTTAAAAATCCTTTAATATTCCTTATATAAATAATAATATTATAGAATATATATATTATATATGTATGTTAATTTTATATCACCTTATTGTATTTTATATTACATTTATTCCCTTGTTTTCTTATAAATCTTTCCTTCTTTTGGTTGACTGGTAGATAATGCTTAAGGCATTAAGTCCACCTTTGTACCTTTGTCAGCTTAGGGAAGAAAAAGAATTGACTATATTTTCTTTCTCGAAACCCATAGAAACTCTCAGTACTATTGAACGAAAAGCCCTTCGAAGTTGCGCCATAGTACATTATCCTCAGCTACGTTTCACCAGTCCGTTTCAAGAAAATAAACTAGTAATATAATTAGGCGAAGACAGTAACTATCCTAATGTTGTAGGCGCGCGCTGAGAGACTCGCCTCCGAGCGACTGACGTACAAGTGGACTGCTGACTAATTTATGTGTGTTGCTTTTCCGGAGCTATATTAGTAGCAGGAAAATCGAAAAACTTTTCATTTAGTTAGGTAAATGAAATCTGTGAAATTATTAGAACTGTTAATCCTAGTAATTGGTAAAACAAAAATGTCCTGTGCAGGCATACAGGTTGTCTGGAGTAATATTAACTGTAGGTAAGTTTGCAGAACTGTTGCAAGATGGAAATTAAAAAATTGTAACTCTTAATCTACTGAAATTAAGGTAATTAAAACGATAGCCTTTATGACTGTTATTACAGTTGTACGGTATTCTACTCTGATATCAGCACAACCGGAGGGCCTCATCAGGGCCGGAGCCTACTGGGACCATGCATTTACTTCAGAAAGGGAAACTTGTGGTCCTGGAACACAAGGCTAAGAAAGAACATAGGTGTGGGTTTAGTCAGTCTGACACGCCCTCCCTCTCCGCCCTAGAGCAGGAGAAGTAATTATGAGATTTTCCACCTTAAAAAAAAAACTAAATAAAACGGTATGTAGTTTGGTGTGGAAAAAAACCGCTGATATCCAGATAATTTTTGTTTTTCCGAAAAGGGCTATATATTGGTTCAATTTACAAATTAAGTGCTAGATATTCCCTCTAAGATACATTTAAAGATAATTATTATTAATTACTGTGGATCTTGATGGCTCATTGCTTAAAGCACCCGGCTGTAATGCATGAGGTAGCAGATTCGAAGCTGTGCAAGTATCAATGCGAACTTATTATAACAATGTACATCTCTAAGTTTATCTAGGACATTACTGATACTCCGTGACTCGGAAAGCACGTAAAGCCGTTATTCGTAGATCTTCGACAGTCATCACATGTGGTTAGAAGCCAGAAAGAAAGTCTGACTATAAGTCTTGTCAAGGAGTATAGTGTGCCAGTCGCTCCATGTAAAAACACAGGTAGGTAAATTCAGCCGCAGTCGGTTATACTGGAAACGACCCCAAGCTAGTTAGAAAGGGCTAAGAAGATGAATATAATTACTGAGCCTTCCCAGTATATTTATGAAAATATTTTGTATGGTACGTCAAAATACAAATCTGTTTTAAAAATACAGTGATATCGTTCAGTAATGAAACGTTAATATAGGAACAAACAAAGAGATTTTTTTTTTAGTTGAAAATCTTCTTATGACAAATCCCGCTCTTGAGCGGAGCGGGAGATAGTGTCAGACTTACTGATTAAAAACCCACTCCTGTTCCTTCGTTGCCTTCGTCCCAGGGCGCAAAACGAAACCCGGGGCGGTTTCGTTTTCACACTACCCATGGCCCCAGTTGGCTTCGACCCTGCTGGGCCCCTACGATTTGCTGACATCTCCCTGAGGCGCGAGTGGAACAATACGCGCCGTTGACGACGTGGGCTCGGTCCGGGCGGAAAAAAATTAGATTTCTTCAACCTGGCTCAATAAATAAGGGGTAAATTATTTACCATACACTTTTGTAATAAACTTCCCAGTGACATACAAGAACTAAGCCTTCAGTGCAAATCATTTGTGAAACATAAAGTTTTCTATTGTAAAAGAATATTTTGGAGGCTTGAGGACACCCTAAATATGTCCTACGTGGCCATATTTTTCACCACTAGAACATCTACTTTACAAAGATTATGTCTTTTTGACCTTTCACTGATTTATTTATTATTTATGGACAAACATTTATAAAAATAAGTTAGATTATTGTTTTTTTTTTTTTATTTATTTTGTCAGAAAAGTAACATGTTATTATGTACTAGTTTTGCAATCTTCCCGTACATATAAATATAAGCCTTCCCTATTCTCTTCGAGTGCGCTTATATTTTAACTCACTTTGTTGCGTGCAAGTAGTTCAAATAATTTATAACTTTGTTTACATTGTCCGCGAATTAATTCTAGCGGAGGCCCGTGACATCGTCTGTGTTTTATAGTTAAATAAATTACTTTGCGTAAACTCTGAGTTTATAATTGAGCAGGAATCTAAAAAATGTACCTATTTCTTTTGTTTATGTCATGGTTACACGTGGAGGAAGTAATTCGGTACCTCGTAAAGTTTATTTTTACATTGATTGTCATCGTTTATAAGTTTCCGTATTTCCAAACTATGGATGGGCATTAATTTTTGCGGGACAGGGTGTGAAGTCCTCACATACCTCCTTTAAAAAGAGATGGGGATCCTTGGACCACAGCGATTTATCTGGTCTGGTCCAGGCAACTGCTCTATAGATGATTTTGAACTGTTGTGAATGTAATATTCTAATTGCACGAACAACTCTAATACTATGGTGCAGGATTTGTGACGACATCTATGATGTTTGGGCACGCCACAATTATGGCGGTAAGTCCCCTCTTTGAGGCGTGGTTGGAAAGACCTCACGGCGTCCTCACCTACCGTATGACGCAGGTTCTCACCGAACACGGTAAGTTCGGGAAGTTCCTGCACCGGATTCGTGCGGAAGCGACGCCCGGGTGTCGCCACTGTGTGGACCGCCCGGAGGACACGGTGGAGCATACGGTGGAGGTGTGCCCCGCTTGGGCAGAGCAACGCCGTGTCCTCGTGGGGGCGATCGGCGGCGGCGATCTCTCGCGTCGGGCCTTGGTACAGGCCATGGTCCGTAGCGAGGAGGAGTGGCAGGCGGTTGCTTCCTTCTGCGAAGCAGTAATGCTAGCAAAGGAGGCGGCTGATCGCGTGAGGCAACGGTCCTCACGCCCAAATCGCCGCCGGGATTCCGATCCCGATTTCCGGCCAACGTAGGCGCGGGCTTGCGGACGGCGAGCAATGGGTAGCCCGCCGTCCGACCGTCCGGTAACCGTCCGGACCGAGCCCAAGTCGTCGACGGCGCGTATTGTTCCACGCGCGCCTCAGGGAGATGTCAGCAAATCGTAGGGGCCCAGCAGGGTCGAAGCCTACTGGGGCCATGGGTAGTGTGAAAACGAAACCCGGGGTCCTGGGACGAAGGCAACGAAGGAACAGGAGTGGGTTTTTAGTCAGTAAAAGTCTGACACTATCTCCTGCCCCACCCAAGGGCGGGAGATGTCATAAGATGATTTTCCCACCGAAAAAAAAAAAAAATCTATGATGTTGCAAACCAAATTTTAACCGCCATAATGTAATACGAAATTACATAATAATATCCTTGTCCTTTTTAAAAGCTTTTCAAGCTCATTTTTATTCTCATTTTAATTACTTTAGTACTTTATCAGTATAATTTTTAATTACCACCTTTGAGCAGACACTTAAATTTTCAAAAGTCTAACATTACTCTTAAAAATCCGACCTTATCAATCTTTCTTAACATGTATATCAGTAATACTATTATCGAATAAATAAATAGATAGCCTTCTGATAATCCATTCATTGAACTTTCACAAGTACATACTAAAAAACAGCTAATGCTCAACCTAGATAAGAGAACAATAAACTCTGATTAGAAGCGCCACTTTCATAGTAAAACAAATGCCCACGCGCATATTTTCGTTTACTTATAAATAGTAGTGACATCGGACTCAGACATGCTGAACATATCTCACGACACACTTCGGTGAGATTCACGTGATGTACGAATTAAAAATTAGATCGCATGTGTTAGGGTTAGCATCTGTTAATAATTTGGTTTTAAATTCAAAATATTTTTGTTTCACATAGGTCTACATGAGAACTTATAATACGTCAGGAACTAGTCATTATTATCATCATCATTTCAGCCGAAAGACGTCTACTGTTGAACATAGGCCTCCTCCAAGTGTCGCCACAACGATAGGTCCTGTGTGTTTCGCATCAATCGGATTCCCGTGACCCAGGTCATCGGTCCACCTTGTGGGAGGCCAGAAACTAGCGCATGGTTCCAATTCTTAGTTTCCAATGGAGAACATTAAGAAAAGGTCGGCGCAACATGTTAACATTATTTCTATATTACAATCGGACAGTCAACATTTTACCCAAAACTATTAACAAATACCAGTCGTTTGAGAACACTCATGCAAATTATGAATAAGCTGAATCTAAGATTCTGTGATGTTTACATTCACCGTTGTATGTCCGATTTGAGTATGAATTCATAATAATTTTTGAGTTACATCATCGAAATTGGTTTATCTTTCGATATACACCGAATATCAAACTTTTACAATAACATTATAGGTGAGGATATTATATATAACTAATAAAAATAACTCAAATGAATAGAATAGACTCCAAGCCTATCCTAACTTGTCATTTCTCTGCCTACGTTTCATGTCACTTGGACTGAGCGTAATACGTTTTGTTCTTTTATTTTCTCCATTAACCGCCATACCTTAGCCGACTCCGATGTCCTCATTTTCATTCCTCATGCTATCCTCCCGTATCTTCTTTTTTGGTTCTCTCTCCATCTATTCTCATTAATATTCGCCACTCTTTAAATAACATGCAATCTTTACTGTGTATAAATCCTGGTCTACGGTACGAATATAATGTTATTATCATTCATAAGACACTAAAGGATAGTTGGTTATAACAACTTTCGATACTTCATCTACAAGAGTCTTACCATTACCGTTTATTTTCACTGATTCTGTAACCTCTTCAGTGAATTCAGTATTAGGTATGCTGCTTATTTTTTTAGGTAGGTTTTATCATTTCTTAATATCTGCTGCTTCTAAACTGCTCGTGAAAGTCATCGTCTTCGGCAGATATGTGAAGTATTTAAGAGTATACTAAACTCCGTTGGCCCATAGATCAAAGACCCTTTTTAGATAGTTCAGATTTTTTTCAAAAAGGGTTTTTTTTTAAAGTTGCTTAATTGAAAATTGGAATCGCGCACTATCTTGTAACTTTTTACAAGTGACAATACAGGCCTATATGAAATAAAACATTTCAATTTTATATTATTACTAGCTGACCTGGCAGACGTTATGGATAGATAAGGGGTGCGTTAGGAGGGTAAAAATTGCCTACGACCTATCCTCAGACCTAACAAATATATAAAAAAAAAATGTCATAAACATTAGTCAAGCCGTTCTGGAGGAGTCCGACAACAAAGGCTGTGACAAGAGATTTTTATATATTAGATTTTAAATGTATCATATTATTTTTATCTGTCATATCAGTCTATCGTAAGCATTTGTTTGGTTGGACTTACCTAACTACGAATAACTTGCGTGCTTTCATAAGACTTGTGTTTCTCCACCGGTACATACATCCTTACCCTCAATGTGTATGTTTATGGTTGTCGTGTCTGTAATGCTCGTAAATGAGGTTGTTTGAAAGATATCGGTACTAATGGCTGTTGTTTCAGCTGGCCGCCATTGAATGAACCGCTCTGAGGTTTTATACGAGTTGCTTATCTGTGTCAAACCTGAAATAGAACCAAATGAAAGAAATGACGACCTCTCGAACACGATTTTATAGATAGGATGGAAAGATGGGTTTGATGAAAGCTTATTTTAATTTACGAGTAGATTGCTAATCATTTGGATGATGCAATCAAAAAAACAAACAACAAACAAACAAAACAGGTCAGAAACAGGTCAAGTGAATAAACTTGGGTTTACAGAATTGTCAACTATTTTAATGTGGGATCAAAAACTGTCATAACCGTGAAAATTGCAATTGAAAATTTATTTATTTATTTAAGATTTTCAACAATGGATGCACAATTTCGTAGAAAATGAAATTGACACAGAGGGCAGACTGGGACTCATTAAGGATGAGTGCTCCTTCAGTTATAGAAGACTACAGCAAATATATAATTGTTGAATATATAAATGAAATGGTTTTTTTTTAAATAAGCAACTTTATTTCAAACAATTTTACATTTTTTTTATATGACTTATATACAAGTTTCCTCGTTACAAAACATATGAATTGTACACAATACAAGGCAACAAGATAATTATTTAACATTCATACAAATAGAATTAACTAATATTATAGGTATAGTCTAGTGAAAAACGTTCTATGTAATTACAACCACTGCTTCTTTTAGGTTTTTAACATGGACACTAGTAGTATAAGTAAGAACTAAATAATATATTTAATTAAAAGTCTCATAAATTCAGAAGATGGATAATTCAAATGAATTCATTTAAGTATAACAGTTAATACTCGTATATAAGTTAATTATAATAAATTCAGCACCAATCTTAACTATAATAAAGCACAACACATATATTGTACTTTTATTACAAAGTGCACCCTAAAACCCCCTTTTTTAACTTCTGTCTAATGCTGGTGTATAGAAAATTGCCTGTAATATCTGACACTAGTTCTAGCAGGTTCAGCTGTAAAACTTCAGATTCTGTTAAGGGCTGAACTAGAACACGTGAACGCTGGTCGATATCAAATTGGTACAGCGGTAGAACCTGCCCGGACCTCATTCTTCAGGCGTTATTTATACCGACATTATTTATTAACTTTACAAAAAAAAAAAAGTTTTTTTGATGTCATTGCCACGCTAATATAAAGTTTGGAACGTCAGTACAGAGCTTCCCACTCTGTTTGTCAGGAATGCGACGTAATCCTTATTTTACTGCATATTTTCAGATCTTTGAAGACTTGGATGAGATGGGTTTGATGAGGATTTCTGGTTATGGCAAAAAAACCTCAGAAACTAGCGCACGGTTCCAATTGGTCGTTTTCTATGAAGTAGAACCGGTAAGAAACTCCATACTACTTAAATGTTTCTCCTGGTTAATATTTATTTAGAGGATAACAGTAGCTACCAGGTTGCGGTGAGGCGTGGGTGGCGACCTACAAGTAGGGAAAACCTATTCTTAATCAGGATCACGGTAAATAAAAACCTACACAATATTTTATATTAGAATATAATAAGGTCAATGATTTTGTGGAGCAATGCGTAGAACATGTGTAACTACGCATATTCCGAATATTTATGATTATTAGTCGAGCCGGGTTTTACAAATTATAGAGATCAATTGGACAAGAAGAAATAATCTCGGGGAAAAAATAGTTTCAGTTGAAATGGGTGATAGTATACTATCACCGGTATGTTTGCCAAGCCTAGTGATTAGGTACGTTTATAAAAAGCGCATTTTTATTGTGGTCATTTATTAGTAGTTTCAGACCTAGTTGTGATTTTTTTCTGGTTAATACTGGTTTTCTCTAAAATATTTTTCGTGCATATTCACATCGTCTGCGTATTCTCGGTCACAGTGGTTTATGTTTCTTTGTTCGATTCTAATGTATCTAGGTTATGAAAGATCAGTTTATTGTCAGAACAAAAATAAAAAATAATTTCATTTCAACAACAAATCAGTTAGGTAAGGTTATGATCGGTAAATTAAACGTCGTGACTAGTCCATTATTTATTAATATTCTATGGTGATAACAAAGTATTTATTGAAGGACAAACTCTGAATGGTTTACTGATAAAACCAACTACAAATTACCATTTTTATTATAATTGGATTAAATGTCTATTTTCCTAGTAAATTATACCAAGTTTAAAAATGACTGCAGTAATACCTATTTTATCAGTCAACTAAACTCTTCAGGAATCATTTGAAATACATATTTTAATAGTTAAGTACGCTTTTTATCGACTTTTGACGTGACCAGAGGGCAGGTCTAGTTGTGGATGAAAAAAAAAAGAATTTAAAAACGATTGAATCAGTATTCGAGGTATCAATACTGCCAGGCCAGGCGATTGAGCTCTATTTCCATCTAAAGCAATGTAAACTAATTTTTTGAAACCCTAAGAGTACTTTTCCCTTTATTTTATTATGTGTATCGTCAATTTTAAAACTGAGATATGTTAGCAAATCATTCAGGTATTTTAACTCGTGATTTCGCGTATTTTGACTAAATATAATTTATGTATTTTTTACAAATAAACTTGTAAACCATTTCCACATTTTTCAGAAACTGAAATACTTTAGCACTTTCATCGAGCAACCGCTCAATAAAAATAAAGGGTTCGTCGACCCCGCGTGCTGACGTCACCGGCCCCGTGGGCGGCCACCATTGTCTCTGCCGGTGACATATCACGATACTCATCCGACCGACGTTTGCATTATTCAGGCATATTGTGCGGGAGCCATACCTACTGTTATTGACTGAAAGTCGCTTTCATTTATTTATTTTCAATAATCGGATGCGTATTTTCTTTTTTATATCCTGCACTATTATACTGTTATTACTATATCGTGTTGATGTAAGAGTATATTTTGAGAGGAGTAAGTTAACAAAACCTTTCTGGTGATAAACAGCGATAGGTATTGTGAAGAAATCAATTTCCCATTTCCATCAAACCCGCTCGACAGAGATCTCTCGATCTTCTCTCTCGAAAATAAGAAATTTACCAAAGTTATTCGTTTACTGATTTCGTTTCAGTAGATATTTTTAATGCTGTTCAGTTTTTTGACAGCAAAAAGTGCTTCGTTCTTACTCAATGTATGCTACGCCAAACATTATTGCAGTGCAATTCGGGTGGTCTATTCAAATATATTACTCTCACTGTACATCAAAGTAAGGAATCTTTCTTGACGTATGTTTCACATTTATTAAGTACTTTCTTGTGGCGTTAACATTATTTTATTATACGCGACATAGATTTTTTCATTTTTCACAAGATTCGTATTTGAAGTCCAGATAATTTCGCTGATGACGCGCCAATGGCGCATGGCGGTGAAAATCACTGGACTTAGATAATAAAGAGGTGATATTACAATATTAATGAGGGGAAATGGACCACGTAGCGATTTAGTTGTTTGCTGTTTTTGTGCCAAGTTATTCCAATAATGTCGGCACGCAGGTAATGGACTGTCTCATGCCACAAGATTAGGGAAAACTTATCTATTAACGCAGGTTTTACTTAACGATTTTAAAGAATATATTTTTGAAATAGCCTACGATGTCTGTTCGTGCCTTCTCTGTGTGAGGAGAGATGTTTACTCCGAAATAGTACAGTTAAGTCCTGGGGCAGTACTGTGGCATCTTAACGTTATCATAATAACCTAGTGTGAGAAAAGGATAGTGCTATACGGCCTGTAGAGCACCGTCTCTCTTTCGCACCAGAATTATGATGATTTCAAGACGTCATGCTAAGGTTGCGAACTGGTATTATAGATCGGTCAATAGCCAATCAGCCCCCTGCTATTTACTTGCGCAATTTATCTCTGACGCATACATTTTTTACCGGGTTACCCATCTCACCCCGGGTGTATGGTGAAACTGGGTTGTCCTAAATTCCATCACAGAATAACAGCATTCAATCAACAAAACAATGAACCTACAAACAAATCGATGGACCTGCACTTGATGGAAAACAGACGTTCTATTATAGGTTTCCGATCTCGTCCTGACCTGTGCAACATTACACTATGATATAGGTTAGGTACAACGAACTACATAGAATATGGTACATACCTTAATTTATTTTTAATACACCCCACTATACTTGTAATTGGGTTACACACCTTTATATTAGATTTTATCATCGGCAATAATTACGAACTTCTATTTCGTATTATGCTTCTAAGCCAAGAGGCTTCTTTTTTATTAGGTAGGAAAACACCAAATTTCCTCTCCTGTCCTGTGTAGAGCGAGAGGGAGTGTGATACTTACTAAAACTCACCCTGTTTCTTCATTTGCCCTTTGCGTTCCTGGGTGATTTTTTCAAATAATCGCGCACACAGGTTTTGGTGCGTTGTCTTCCATCGAATGAATAAATTGTAGATTTTATCAGGCCTTAACCCTATAGCCTGATAATATATCTGCTAGTCAGGTAAGATTGAAATATTAGTTAGTTTTTCTGCCTCTGACTTCCAAAAAAGGAGGAGTCACTCAAGCCGTCAGTTTTTTTGTATCTTGTTCAGCAATATCTTCGTCGAATGTAAACCAGTTTTGATAATTATTTTTTTATTACACCGTATGTCCGCCAGGAGGACCTATTTGAATTTAGTGAAGATCTTGTGAAGAATTTCGAAGACAGATCATTGAACACTTCAATAAATGATAGAATCGAATAGAATCTTCCTGGATTTCTGCAATCGCATACCTGTTTATTCATAACATTTCATCACGCCAGTACGCTTTGAAGGGGTACACAGATGTATAAAGTTCACATTGGTATACCAATGTTCATTTCACCAATTATGTTCAATTATGTTCCATAATATTGGGGTAGTAAAAAGTCAACTTCTTTAGGATTTCGTACCTCAAAAAGAAAAAAACGAAACCCTTATAGAATCACTTTATTGTCCATCGGTGTCAGTCTGTCTGTTTGTCATGACCCTTTATCTCGGGAACGCGTGAAGGTATCGAGTTGAAATTCTAGTCCAAAAAACGTGTATTTCGACACTCTCAAGGGAATCAAAATTCATAGGGTACTTCGCGTTGACTTAGAATCCTGAAATTTGACATGAAGCAAGGTCTCCTATCAGAAATATAGGAAAAAATCTGAAAACTGTAAATTTGTAGTTACGTCACTAAAAAAAAAGAACTTTTTTGCGAATCGGAAAAATCTTTGAAATCAATTCAGGAATTAAATGGTTAGCACATCGCACTTATTTATTTTTGGACCGATCTTGATAATTCTTTTTGTGTTTAGAAAAGTGTCCTATTTATGGTGAAAATCTAAGTCTCTAAGCCAGTGGTATTTTTTTGTAAAAAAGTTTTTATTGGTAGTTTTGTGGTCGCTCAGCGAATGGCTCAAAATTCTAGGTTCTATTTAGTGGCCCTGTAAAGTGTGATTAGACATGTCTTACTAGCATGCAATTTAGGATATGTGCTGACTAAACCCACTTGTGTTCCTTCAGTTGCCCTTGGCGTTCCAGCAGAGCTGCGATAGGCTCTGGCAGTTTACCTGTAGCTGCGGTAGGGCCTGGCAGGTCATCTATAGCTGCGGTAGGCCCTGGCAGGCCACCTATAGTTGTGGTAGGCTCTGGCAGGTCACCTATAGCTGCGGGAGGTTCTGGCAGGTCACCTATAGCTGCGGTAGGCCCTGGCAGGTCACCTATAGTTGTGGTTGGCTCTGGCAGGTCACCTATAGCTGCGGGAGGTTCTGGCAGGTCACCTATAGCTGCGGTAGACCCTGGCAGGTCACCTATAGCTGCGGTAGGCCCTGGCAGGCCACCTTTAGCTGTGGTAGGCCCTGGCAGGCCACTTATAGCTCTGGTAGGCCCTGGCAGGTCACCTATAGCTGCGGTAGGCCCTGGCAGGTCACCTATAGCTGCGGTAGGCCCTGGCAGGTCACCTATAGCTGCGGTAGGTTCTGGCAGGTCACCTATAGTTGTGGTAGGCTCTGGCAGGTCACCTATAGCTGCGGGAAGTTCTGGCAGGTCACCTATAGCTGCGGTAGACCCTGGCAGGTCACCTATAGCTGCGGTAGGCCCTGGCAGGTCACCTATAGCTGCGGTAGGCCCTGGCAGGCACCTATAGCTGCGGGAGGTTCTGGCAGGTCACCTATAGTTGTGGTAGGCTCTGGCAGGTCACCTATAGCTGCGGTAGGTTCTGGCAGGTTACCTATAGTTGTGGTAGGCTCTGGCAGGTCACCTATAGCTACGGTAGGCCCTAGCAGGTCACCTATAGCTGCGGTAGGCTCTGGCAGGTCACCTATAACTTCGGTAGGCCCTGGCAGGTCACCTATAGCTGCGGTAGGCTCAGGCAGGTCACCTATAGCTGAGGTAGGTTCTGGCAGGTTACCTATAGTTGTGGTAGGCTCTGGCAGGTCACCTATAGCTACGGTAGGCCCTAGCAGGTCACCTATAGCTGCGGTAGGCCCTGGTAGGTCACCTATAGCTACAGTAGGCCCTGGCAGGTCACCTGTAGGCTTACTAATGGTGAAATGTGTGATTACTACTTTATTCATAACCTTTAAAGAAAAACAAGCGTAATGTTATGTAATTTTCTCCTGCGTGATATTGCTGATATATTCCCCGACGTATGTTTTTATTGTGCGTATCTTTATAGCGTTCTGCATGGTATGGGGGCAAACGATTCCATTCCGTTATGTGCCGTGACAAACTGTCCTGTTTGCTATCGCCGAAGTAATCTGGTGATGAAAACATTTTTTTTTATTTGTTATTCATGTTTTAAATTAAGATGCTGTCGTAAAAATTAGAGAAAAACACTTTTCATTTTAGAAAATTATACTAAAGAAATCAGAGAAACAACTATTTCATTACGTGAAGCGAAACAGTAATGTATTTTCTGATTTCTTATAGTAAAAACAACGTTTAGCTAAATTAATTTTAGGACTTGAATTGAAAAAGACAGATAAAAAAACTGACCAATTGCGAGTCGGCTAAAAGTTTCAACTCTCTACTTTTTATGGTTTATGACCCACGGACAGACGGGCAGACAGCAGAGGCTTAGTAAGAGCTTCTTGTTGGCACCTCTTCGGGAAAGGAACCCTAGACTTTAAGCCTCCTAATGAGGCCCTTGTAAGCGACCATGTTTCAGTGCTACATGTCATCACATATCTTGAGACACTGTGGTATGTTGAACGAGAAGATACCGCGCTTCTCGAACGCTACCCAGACGAGTTAGATTCGACGATTCTCTAATATTGTGTGTGAGTTTATTAAACTAGTCAACTTTTTAGGATTTCGTACCTCAAAAGGAAAAAACGAAACCCTTATAGGATCACTTTATTGTCCATTGGTGTCAGTCTGTCTGTTTGTCAAGACCCTTTATCTCGGGAACACGTGAAGGTATCGAGTTGAAATTCTAGTCCAAAAAACGTGTATTTCGACACTCTCAAGGGAATCAAAATTCATAGGGTACTTCGCGTTGACTTAGAATCCTGAAATATGACATGAAGCAAGGTCTCCTATCAGAAATATAGGAAAAAATCTGAGAAACTGTAAATTTGTAGTTACGTCACTAAAAAAAAAGAACTTTTTTGCGAATCGGAAAAATCTTTGAAATCAATTTAGGAATTGAATGGTTAGCACATCGCACTTATTTATTTTTGGACCGATCTTGATAATTCTTTTTGTGTTTAGAAAAGTGTCCCATTTATGGTGAAAATCTAAGTCTCTAAGCCAGTGGTATTTTTTTGTAAAAAAGTTTTTATTGGTAGTTTTGTGGTCGCTCAGTCGATGGCTGAAAATTCTAGGTTCTATTTAGTGGCCCTGTAAAGTGTGATTAGACATGTCTTACTAGCAGGCAATTTAGGATAGGTGCTGACTAAACCCACCTGTGTTCCTTCAGTTGCCCTTGGCGTTCCAGCAGAGCTGCGATAGGCCCTGGCAGGGAACCTATAGCTGCGGTAGGCCCTGGCAGGTCATCTATAGCTGCGGTAGGCCCTGGCAGGCTACCTATAGTTGTGGTAGGCTCTGGCAGGTCACCTATAGCTGCGGGAGTTTCTGGCAGTTCACCTATAGCTGCGGTAGGCCCTGGCAGGTCACCTATAGCTGTGGTAGGCCCTGGCAGGCCACCTATAGTTGTGGTAGGCTCTGGCATGTCACCTATAGCTGCGGGAGGTTCAGGCAGGTCACCTATAGCTGCGGTAGGCCCTGGCAGGTCACCTATAGCTGTGGTTGGCCCTGGCAGGCCACCTATAGCTCTGGTAGGCCCTGGCAGGTCACCTATAGCTGCGGTAGGCCCTGGCAGGTCACCTATAGCTGTGGTTGGCCCTGGCAGGCCACCTTTAGCTCTGGTAGGCCCTGGCAGGTCACCTATAGCTGCGGTAGGCCCTGGCAGGTCACCTATAGCTGTGGTAGGCTCTGGCAGGCCACCTATAGTTGTGGTAGGCTCTGGCAGGTCACCTATAGCTGCGGGAGGTTCTGGCAGGTCACCTATAGTTGTGATAGGCTCTGGCAGGTCACCTATAGCTGCGGGAGGTTCTGGCAGGTCACCTATAGCTGCGGTAGACCCTGGCAGGTCACCTATAGCTGCGGTAAGCCCTGGCAGTTCACCTATAGCTGTGGTTGGCCCTGGCAGGCCACCTATAGTTGTGGTAGACCCTGGCAGGTCACCTATAGCTGCGGTAGGCCCTGGCAGGTCACCTATAGCTACAGTAGGCCCTGGCAGGCCACCTATAGTTGTGGTAGACCCTGGCAGGTCACCTATAGCTGCGGTAGGCCCTGGCAGGTCACCTATAGCTACGATAGGCCTGGGCAGGTCACCTGTAGGCTTACTAATGGTGAAATGTGTGATTACTACTTTATTCATAACCTTTAAAGAAAAACAAGCGTAATGTTATGTAATTTTCTCCTGCGTGATATTGCTGATATATTCCCCGACGTATGTTTTTATTGTGCGTATCTTTATAGCGTTCTGCATGGGATGGGGGCAAACGATTCCATTCCGTTATGTGCCGTGACAAACTGTCCTGTTTGCTATCGCCGAAGTAATCTGGTGATGAAAACATTTTTTTTATTTGTTATTCATGTTTTAAATTAAGATGCTG
Source organism: Mythimna pallens (assembly GCA_961205895.1). Taxonomy (NCBI): domain Eukaryota; kingdom Metazoa; phylum Arthropoda; class Insecta; order Lepidoptera; family Noctuidae; genus Mythimna; species Mythimna pallens. The sequence continues at coordinate 786,820 of OY540843.1, read as the reverse complement.
TCGTAAAAATTAGAGAAAAACACTTTTCATTTTAGAAAATTATACTAAAGAAGTCAGAGAAACAACTATTTCATTACGTGAAGCGAAACAGTAATGTATTTTCTGATTTCTTAGAGCAAAAACAACGTTTAGCTAAATTAATTTTAGGTACCTACTGACTTGAATTGAAAAATACAGATAAATAAAACTGGCCAATTGCGAGTCGAAAAAAGTTTCAACTCTCTAGTTTTAACGGTTTATGACCCACGAAGAGACGGACAGATAGCAGAGGCTTAGTAATAGCTTCTTGTTGGCACCCCTTCGGGAAAGGAACCCTAGACTTTAAGCCTCCTAATGAGGCCCTTGTAAACGACCATGTTTCTTTGCCACATGTCATCACTGGCAACACGCACTGGTCATAAACTTATCTTGAGACACTGTGGTATGTTGAACGAGAAGATACCGTGCACCTTCCCGAACGCTACCCAGACGAGTTAGATTCGACGATTCTCTAATATTGTGTGTGAGTTTATTAAACTAGTACCTACCTATCACAAACATAGCTGCACCCATTTAGATGTAACTTTCACTGTTATTATCATAAATATCATCACGCTATGGTATCATTACATGTCATGATGTGGTTACATTAGGAATATGTACTAAATAGCCGTATTACATTGTTTCGCAAATACGCTTCGACTTAATGATGTCATTATTTTTTTATTGGCTATTACGGTTTTTTGTTTAGTCAGGCCCATGATTGTGACAACTTTGTCCATGAGATAATGTCGTGTAGAGCTGTTCTTTAAGAGCAATGACTCTGTCTCTACAAGATTCAGTCGGCTTGTAGAGACGCAGATATGAAGATACACTTGTGAAGAGCTTTTAGTTGTTAATTTTTCTATTTCACTAAATTTATATTGCCTCAGTCACTGGGCAACGTCTGTGACAATGCATAAAACTCGAAGTTAGGCTTTGATTTCTACTTATCAAGCTCAATTATTTTTTTCGTTGAATTTAGTTTGAATAAAGATTAACAGAATAAAAAAAACAATATCAGAATTTTCGAAACTTGCTCAAAGACATACGAAAAATCTCGGAGTTGTTTCCAAGAGTTTTCAAAGGACTTTTTTCAATTTCGCAGATTTTTTTTCTTTTCAGACGTTTCTTGTGGTACCAGTTACTAAAAAAATTTGCAATCGCGCTGTTAACCTTATTTCCACTTCCAGTTCAGCATTATTCCCGAAAACTATTAATGTGCAATCTCCATAAATTAATAATGAAGTGTCTAATTTGATAAATAATATACAAACAACGTTTATTCTCGTTGTTTATACCACGTATGTACATCGAAATCGAAGGACTGGAACAATTTGCCTGCTGCGGTTTTCCCGCCCGATTATAATTTAGGTGTCTTCAAGGCTAGAGTGAATAGGCTGTTAATAAACTAGTGCGATTCACCATCAACGATTGCATCACTGCTTACCGTCAGTTAGGGTCGGAGTCAAGCACGAGTTTATATCATTAAAAAATATATAATTGATGCAAAGGTGTTCGAAAACAGAGATGTATTTCCACGGTAGCAATCAGTGCAATTGTCCAGTATTTCATCATTGCCACTACTCCTACTTGTTCGTGATCCGCCATGATGGCTCCACAGATAGTGACAGCCCAATAATAAATTCGATTAGTGTTTTTTACTGCTGGCAATCTGTGGTACGTGTGTTATACACGTAGTTTTTGTGGCTCGGCTATTTTCGGACCGCTGTGCTGAGGCGATAACTACGAATCATGTAGTTTAACTATTGGGGGAAAGTTACAAAGACCCAAAAGCAGTAGACCAAGTTTGTAAAGCCTATCAAATTGAAACTGGCTGATTGAACAATGGACTTCAATGTGGTTATCTTTTAGTTTTGTTATAAGTTGAAATAGTTTACTTGTATAGTGTGATTGAGTATACTTGTGAATTACAGAGCCTCTGTCTGATAAAAATAAATAAATTAAATTTCCAAACAATTTTGACATTACTATTAGGTAATAGAATCGTCGTATTAAAGATATTCCAGTTTAAAATTGATGAGATTACGTATATTATGTCAATAATACCTATGTAACTCCTTATGAATTAAAAAAAAAACAATAAACTCATTTTTGAAAGAACGACAAGATGTCATAATGTCATGCATGTCATCATGGTTTTTTTTTCTATAAGTCATTTGGCTGGATGGCAATTGAAATAATCTTAATGCCATGCCAACTTATGTAGACACTTAATAATTTCATCAACAATTTTCTCGTCGTTGTTCTTTAACGATATCTGTAGATGCTGAAGTTATTTTGTATTAGTTCCGTTAGAGCACCTATTAAGCTAGCTCCAACTCACAAAACAAGCCACCTACTGGTTTGCAATCCATCTGGGTACCTATCTACAAACAATAACGTAGTAATCCAGACCTCGCACACACCCACATGAATTTAAATATTATAATGCCCCTTTATTTTCAGCTTGACCTTCTGTTTTCCTTACACTGTGGCATTCGCAAGTCATGTTGTTAGGTCCTTCACCACAGTCACCACTGGTCACGTAACCTCCCGTCGAGCGTGTCTCTTTACGTGGCTCCAGCTGCCTTCAAGTAACTCCAACTATCTCCAAGTGCCATCGGGTGACTCTGACTGTTTGGGAGTGGGTCCGACTGCAGCGCAATGCTACACGATGTGGATACGATATGCTAGAAGAGAGCGATAGATAAAACGATTGAATAATCACAAAATGTCCAAGATGATGGTTTAGATTTCAAAATAGGAACGACGATTACAGAAGGGCACTTGAGTAATAATTTCAAAGGTGGTTTTAGGTAATGTCACTGAACAGTTTTGCAGAAATACAAAAAGTTTATTCTGACTGACTTTTTTACCATAAGAACTGGTTTCTAGTTCTTCTAGGAATTGTTAAATTGTTTCTGATCTGAACTAAAAAGTTTAATAAAAACAGTGTCATTCGTACACGAAATCAATTCCATTTAAACGTAGGTTATACACGAATAGAGCACATTTAACAAATGAGTAACAACACAATTAGCATCACAAGTATTCCCCAAATTATGTATGAAAACGTTATGTACGACACAAAATATAATCACATCAATTAAATTATAAAATAACGTACAGAACGAGTATAAATGTATTCATAATTACATAAATGGCTGTTAATTCCAGTGGGCCGGCCATGATTTACGTGTCGCGGCTAATTTCATTGAAAGCCAAAGGTGTGTCTCCGCGGGACCGCGCGGGATGCAAGCGGGAATTGTTGAGTTAATGTGTCAGGAAATTAATTGATATGGCTACTTTAATGGGGTATGGAGGGGTTTTCCTTACTGGAAGGATATTAAAGTGTGATGTAATTTTTTGATTAGTTGTTGTGTATAGTCAAAGTTATTCTATTTCATGTTTAGTTTGAACGTCGGGCTTTTGAAAGATGGTGTTCAGAGTATCTAGTTCGAGTTTGTTTTATCGGCTCTTTGATTGGCCCACTCTAAGCTAAACCATTCAGAGAGCCAACCGCGGTAAACATTTCGATCACGTAAAAACAACTCTCATTCAGTGCACTGAACTAGACGAGAGACGTTTATCAATGATTTTACCTACCCGTGGAAGGCATATAATATATCTTGACAGTTGCGCATTTTCATGTTTTTTAGGGTTCCGTAGCTCAAAAGGAAAAGACGAAACCCTTATAGGATCACTTTGTTGTCTGTCTGTCTGTCTGTCAAGACAGAGATATCGAGAGACAGAGGTATCGAGTTGAAATTATAACCATTTATTCAGGTCTGCAGTCCCTTGAAGCTGTGAAAAAATCAAACTTTTGAGTTAACGAAAAAAAAAGATACGGCTGTTTATGTCACAAAAAACGTGTATTTCGACATTGTCAAGGGAATTAAAATCTTCCCGTTGACCTAGAATCCTGAAATTTGGCTTTAAGCAAGGTCTTATAGCACAAGTATAGGAAAAAAAATATGGACGTCACAAAACAAAAATCATTTATTGCAAATCTTCGTAACTCTTTTCGCGGGAATTGAACTGTTTTCATAGGTAAGTTTGTACGGTACCGTCAGTGCGCGACTCCGACTTGCACTTGCCCGGTATTTCACATTAACAAGATTTTCACCCAGCATAGTCAAAGCAGCAGTTTAGCAGAGAGGGGTTGACCGTTGGAAACATTATATTTTTTTTCCACCCCTTTATTTTTGCTGCTGGGCTTCTTACATTTCTTACATAATTTAACGCAAATTTCATCAGCTGTGCCTGTTCCCACAGTCCGTTTACCCGCGTAAAACTATCTACTTAAGTGCTATTAGTCCGTTTCCCGCATGCTGGCTTCACATGTGGTGACTATGTTGCCACCAAATGGGCCAATATGTCGAAGGGTTAGCAACCTCACACCTGCAGTAATGACAGCAGTCGGTTATACAATGCCTACGTGCTGATGTGTGTAACTGGCACGTTACGTGATGTTACAAAAAGCGTTAGTGCATGGAACTGCGGTTAAGCTAATGTTTTTACAAAATAAATCAAGTAAAAAGAGCTTGATTAAATGTAGAGTGGAGCAAGAGATCTTCAAGCAGAAATCTTCAAGAATCAAGAATCAAAGCATTTATTTCAAATATACCATTTACTTTTGTATCGTCAAGAAGCTGACTTCCTGACAATACAAAAGAACCTGTAAATGGTTTAAGGTTAATGGTTTTAGGTATTTTTTCTGACTGATCAACTGATCAGTCTGAAAAATGATACTATTTGCACATTCCAAAGCGTAGATATGTATGGAGAAGAATGTGCAAAAAACTCCCTGGATAATCTTTTATATCATGATATGATTACGGATAGCTCGGTTAGTGAGAACAATGTAAATAATTATGATGACCATCTAATGCTAATAACTTCTCTCACTCTAGGGAGGAACGGAAGGAGGTGTCACACTTTTTCTAACTAAAACCACACCTATGTTCCTTCAGTTGCCCTTTTCATCCCTGGACGCACAGGTGATACCTCGGTGAAATCCGGGCGTTTCTTCTGCCTGAATCAGATGCAGTAACCTCCAGAACTTACGATGTCCAAGACTGTATTGGCTAAAGCCAAGGCTCCTATCGAAAAGAGGCTATGTGGCTAGCGCACATGCGCTAACCACATAAGTAAGACAGAGTGTTGTGGAAAAGGGAGGGAGGTTTGCCTAGCAGTGGAACGAGGTAAGCTATCTAAAATATAAAAAACTGGGTAAGTGCGAGTTAAACTTGTGACCTGAGGGTTCCGTACAAACTTACATAATTATGTAAACAGTTCAAATCTCAAATGGAGTCTCGAAGAATTATCCTAAACACAATTTTTTTTTTGTTGTCTTGTAACAACCAATTTACAGTTTTAAGATTTATTCCTATACTTGTGCTATAAGACCTTGCTTTATGCAAAATATCAGGATTCTGGGTCAACGGAACCCTATGAATGTTGATTTCCTTGTTGACATAAACGGCCGTATCTTTTTTTTTTCGTTAACTTAGAAATTTGATTTTTTCACAGCATCAAGAGACCGTACACTTGAGTGTATGGTTTTAATTTCAACTCAATGCCTCAACGCGTTCACGAGATAAAGGTTCTTGACTCACTGACAGACAGATGGACAACAAAGTGATCCTATTAGGGTTCCGTTTTTTCCTTTTGAGGTACGGAACCCTAAAAGCATTTAGTTTTTGGAAATGACGTCGACTAACGCTCCTAAATTTATTTTTTTGGGGTGGGATGTCATAAAATAACTCCTCCTGGGTTTTACAGATTAAAACCTACCCCTGTTCCTTTAGATGCCCTTTGCGTTAGAAACCGATGGTAAGTATAATAAGCACATTTATAACAGTTGTATTCCCCTGTCGTTGCCTACAATCTACCAAGCCATACTTGACAGGTTCAGAGAAAAAGTATGAGAAAGTCTCAAACTTTACGTGTTCAAAAAAAAGCTGTTGCAACAAGTTCACACATTAATATCTGTTTCTAGTATTTTATTACATCCTGGAAGTGTTGCAAATAGACGTCGAAGTGACTCAGCCGTTCATCACATCGAAAGCCTGTTCAAATAATCAACAACCATGGTGTTTATTTTCGCGTGTACTTCACCATTTTCTACTTTGTTATGGTCATAAAAAGAACCTGTTATTGCTAGTGATGTGTAATTTTATAACAAACTAAACACGGACACGCAACGCTCCACTATTTAACACAAATAATAGAACAAAACACGCGGTTAGCAACAGTGGGCTGCGCGGGCGCACCCGATCTAGGTCGGAGCGATGACCCGTGCCGAACGTGCCCGAACACTCTCGAACGTGCACGAACTCTTTCGAACTCAACCGAACGCGAATTTTAAATCCTTTTTTCACGAATTTATCATGCGGTTTTATTTGACAAATTAATTCTGTCTAATGGGACGTATGTAGGTAAATGGTAGGTTTGATTGGTTGCCACACGTTTACAAAAATAGGCTGTTACATAATGGCCCAGCAGTAACTGTACGTTACGTTTGGAACAAACAAACAAAATAATTGTTTTCTTTATTAAATGTCAGAGCGGAATCAACGCTCGTATCACATACATCGAGTACAGTTACAAAAGAAATGTTAAATGGAAATTGAGTTTTAATTAAAAACCAATTTAATTCAAAAACATTTAAGAATAAAGAATGGTTCGTTTTTTTATCGCAGGTTTGGGTCAGCGATTTGTGATTTGAATATAAGAGGATTGTGAATATTGTGAAGGCCCTATTGTGTGAGAGGATAGCGCCAGATTATGTTGTTTATGTATTAAGCAATGGTTTACTTTGAGGATTTAAAACATTGCGAATTTTATGTTATAAACAAAATAATAATAATTCGAAAAGTTGTAAATCCTAAATCGAACGTCAAGTTTTTCTTTCCTTTTTTCTTTTGAAAAAAAAAAGACGTCGGCCCACAGTAGGAATTACACCCAGACACGAAACAACTAGGTATCTGTATACTATTTAAATATTTGTTTAGTGCGGGAATCGAACCCGCGACACTCAGTGCAGCAGTCAATTGCTCAACCATTACGCCAGCTGTACCGTCAGATTTTAATTTGAACAGAGTTTTATGAGCTGGTGCTGAAGTTGTCTATTAATATTTGTGTTGTTAAGAGGGCTACAGAACCCAAAAGCACGGTCACTCTCGGACTGGATACAAGAACAATGCTTGCAAATAAGAAGCGTTTTAGCGATTTACTAAAAATCTACAGATTTAAAGTTAAAACACTAAAACGGTAAAGTAAGTAAGCTTACAAACAATCAGAATAATTGCATGTATAGTAGTTTGGTTTTTAATCGATAAAAGTAATTTATAGAAGCATCTTCGTGATTTTTATTTATCGTACAGATAAACAGATAAACAGATAAACATATTTATTGGTAAAAATTTCATTTACAAGTCACAATATATACACAATATACACATTAACAACACAATACATACACAATATATACATTTTTCCTGAATGACATATATTCTTCTGATTCTGTTTACTGCCGTGGATCATATTCTTTTTGCATTATAAAACTCGCGATTACCTCCTGTAGTCTTCTTAATGTAGAAAAAGAGGTCAGTGGGTCGTCTAAGTGGCAGATCCAGTACAATAAAGTGTGAATACTTAATTATTATTATTAATGTTTAGACCAGTAGTTCGAAAAATCATTACCAAAACGGTGCTGCGTGCTATGAATTTTTTCACTATACACTAACTCTTTATAATAATAATATTTATTTATTTCAATACAACTTTTGGTCCACATTCTATGTTAGTACCTAATTATTTCTATGATAGTTCATACATTTTTCATTCATTTCATTCTTCTCATAACAAATTACATAGTTATTAAAATTCAAATTCATTTGATTCAATTACAATTAAATGTCATAGAACAAAAATTTAAAATGTCAATAGATGAAATATCAATAAATTAAATGGCATGGAAACAAAAAAGTCATCTTACTAATAGACACATAATCAGCCTTATACTATTCCCACTGCTGGGACTCCGGCCAGGAGGATGATGATGATGAATGGGCCGTAATCCAGCACGCGGTGCCAGTGCGGGTTGGTGAATGTCACATGTCTTCGAATTTTTGGTGGTCATTTATGTCGCAAAAAAACGTGCATTTCGACACTCAAAGGAATCAAAATTCATAGGGTACTTCCCTTTGACCCAGAATCCTGAAATTTGGCATAAAGCAAGGTCATATAGTATAGATATATATTACCTTGCTTTATGTGAAAACCGAAAATTTGTTCTAATGTCACAAAAAAAACCCTTTTTTTTGCGATTCGAAAAATCTTCGAGACTCCATTCGGGAATTGAACTATTCACATACTCGTATGTAGGTAAGTTTGTACGGAACCATCAGTGCGCGAGTCCAACTCGAACTTGCCCAGTTTTTTTTTAAAAAACATGTCCCTCATTAGTAATACCTCCTGTATCGTGGGTAATACACGACATTGTAACATATGACATTTCTATTATGTAGTTTAAGTATATACAACAACGTAACACAACAAACTGTGCTGCTAACTGTACCGTACGGTCTACAAAAACACACAGCACGGAGACGGAGGCAGAAATGTCAGTTGCCATACATTAGACGGACAGACAGACAGACAGGCTGTTTATATGAACCTGTACAAACATGTTGCTTTCTACACGCTTGGTAATTATTATTTATTAATTTAGATAACGCCGAGACGGGTTGGGACCGTTTAGGAACTGATTTTTAATAAGCTGGTAATAAAAACTTACAATACGAAAGTTTGGTTGAAGAACTTAACAATAAAATACATTCTGAATTCAACAATAATCACCAATGCTTTTTCTAAAGTTGCAATGGGCTTATGCTGAGACGAGGTATAAAAAATGGGCTCGAAAATTAGCCGATAAGGAAAAACCTAATCTTGACTGATAATGGCTTGCTGACGGCGAGCAATGGGTAGTTCGCCGTCTGCTCGCCCTGTAAGGACCGAGCCCGAACCGTCGACGGCACGTAGTGTACCACGCGCGCCTCAAACAGAAGTCAGCAAACCCTAGAGGCTCAGCAGCGCCGATGCCTGCTAGGGCCATGGGGAAACGGTATGAAAAGCATACTTCGTGGTCCTAGAATGCAAGAGGCAACTGAAGGAACATAGTTGTGGTTTTATCAGTAAAAGTCTGACACGCCCTCTCGCCTATCTTATATAACTTAAAAAAAATCATGACCGATAAGAATACTTCTACATTTATTTTAATAAATTTGCTAACAGTCCACAGAAGGGATTCAATTCTACACCTGTGTATAGTTCACTACTGTAACCGGATGGTCCGGTTACAATAGTGAACTATAGACAGAATCATAATCTAATTTCCATCAATTTCTCCGTCTAGCAACAAACTGCGGAAGCCGGATAGCAACGAAACGCCCGATCAGACAACTTTCATATGTCTCTGTCGTGGTACCGTGCCGTGTGCCGGATGGCTGCTGTGCCGTGTGCCGTGTGCCGAAGTGCCGGAGCGCCGGCAATTAACACGGGGAGTACAAGCCGGCGCCAGCGTCATCTCGCTTTCTAATATCGACTGTGTGGGTACTGATGAGCGCAAAAGTGGTTTGCTTTGTTTTTTAGATAAAAATAAATGTTTTTGCTATTATTATTAAGAACCAACGTAATAATAAATTGTGTAAATCAATTAGTTATTAAGTTTGTTTTTGATAACCTAACCTAACCTAAAAGACTAAAGGGAAAAGGGAAATTTAACTCTAATTTACTATGATACATTAATTGTTACTATTTTGGTGTACAATTAAGTCTATTGTATTCTATCCTATCCTAGCTTATCCTATTATATTCTATACATTGTATAGTCATAGTCATAGTCGGCCTTTTAATGTTCCCACTGTTGGGACTCAGGCCTCCTCTCTAGGAGAGGGAATGGGCCGTAATCCACCACGCGGGCCCAGTGCGGGTTGGTGGATGTCACATGTCTTTGAATTTTTGGTTCTAGGACATGCCGGTTTCCTCACGATGTTTTCCTTCACCGTTCTGAGAGCAGTGGTGATGAAATAAATTACACAAAGTAATGCGCCTGGCTGGGTTTGAACCCGCGACCTACAACTCGTAAGTCGGGGCCGTTACCACTTGGCCACCACTGCTCTCAATACATTGTAGATGATCTTAAAACTAAGAATAGCGTCCTTTTGCACATTAACACAAGAAAAATTAAATGAAAAACTTGTTGTAGACTTGGTAAATGGAAAATTCACTGAAAAGAGGATGTAGTTCAAAAACCAAAATGGATTTATTCCAACTGCTCAAGTTACCAATTATATATTTTGTTTTGAAGAGAAACTACATGAAGGACCAGTACAGCCCATTGTAATAATATTGCTACAATTGTGTCCTAAGCATGTTTATACTCAACAACGGCAGAATCGCAAAAGCAGGGACATCCTGCGGGTCGTTAACACAATACGTCGTAACAGTAGTAAGCAATATTTATGGTGAAGTGGTATACGACCATGGCTAACCATTAAAAATAAGTAATTAGACAAACACATTTTCTAGTTTCATACTTTGCAAAGCACGATCTTTTTGCATCGAAATAAGCGAAATTAAGTCTTTACTTAAATATATTATTGAATATACCTACTCATGAACAATAGTATTGTGTTCGTGGCTAATGCAAAAAAAAAAAAATAGGATTTATATTTATATTTTCGAAATCACTTCTGCCCGCGACTATACCGGCCAGTAGGACAAGAGATCACTTCAGCTAGTAACAACACCGGTCCCATCGACGTGCGGAACCCGCCCCACCTCCATTACGGAACCAGTTGCACTCTAGCGCCACCTCCAGCGGGGCACCACTATACACCTCACTGTCGATACCGTTGCGTGTGATTTGTTATGGTGGTATCACCAAACTGGATTTGGAAATTGGCGTTAATGGTACCTACATAGATAATTATTGTAATTGTTTTCCTTGTGTTTACAAAATTACCAATTTGTTCACAAGTGATTGTTGTGATTTTTTGTTGAAATTGTTTAAGGAAATTGAAACTTTGTGAGAAATCATTTTCTCTTTATGGCATGCTTTCAAAACCATGATAAAATAACTTTTCCCGCTTTGGGTGGTGCGAGAAGGAGTATCAGAGTTTCGCTAACTAAAACCCACCATGTTCCTTCAGTTGCTCTTTGCGTTCCAGGGCCGCGAAGACTTCTTCAAACAATACGTTTGTGCCCTTCTTGGAGCGTTTCTATATTTAGGTCTAGGTGCATTATTTGGGATCATAGGTTTTTGAGACAGTTATTGTATTTTTTAAGGTTATCGATATACCCCGAAGAAGCGCCAAAATTAAGTGGTAGTGGGCACAGGGCACATTACTCGCAGAATAGATGGCAGTTAGGTCCGAAAGGTCCTGGAGTGACAACCGAGTACCGGAAGACGCAGCGTTGAAAAGCTTCCCACAAGGTGGACAGATGCCCTGGTGAGGGTCGTGGGAATCCAATGCGAGACGTACAAGACCGTTCATTTTGACGAAACTTGGGGGAGGCTTATGTCCAACAGTGGACATCTTTCGGTTGATGATGTTTGTATTTTTAATATTAGTAACAACGAACATAATCTTCGAGAACTGAAGAGATAAGCATAACATCAAAAGGAATTGAAGAATTTCGGCCAATTGGGGTCTTTACCTGGGAGCCCAGGGTAGGATATAAATTTCGTTACTTTCCTCCAACAGACTTTCCAACCCAAGAATCACAAAAACCGTAGGTACCTACAGCCTTCAACCACACTGAATCTCCAACGACCAAAGCCCTTTAAAACAGCACTAGAAAACAGCATTCGTAAGTCGTAAGTACGTTCTATTATTGTAATATCAGGGCTACGCCGTACTCCGAGCAATATAATAAATAACAATCGTTAGCGGGCAAAGGGCGCGGGCAATTTATCTCGAAGGGCAAACTGCTAATGTACTGAGCACTGGCCAATAACCTGTTTGGTTAGGTAATGGTAATGCTTTCTGCCGACGTAAACAGTACTGTGTTGCGATTCAGTGGGGAGTTTGTGGCTTATTTTTTGGCGTAAAGAAGTTATGTGCCCAGGATGAAGGAAGGTATGTTTTTTTTTACGTGTGTAAACACTGTCACAGTTAGTTTACTGAAAGGTACCCTGAACCAAAAATGTTTGTATTTTTGTCGGTAATTAATAAACTCAAAAATCTTCTGGACTGATTCTTTAAATTCTTTCACCAGTAGAATATAATGCTTCTTTAACACTGAGAGAGTATTTTTACTTTCAAGCGGGCGAAACCGCTAGCAGAAGCTAGTAATATCGACTGGCCTGTTGGTCTAGTGGTTAGTGGCCCTGACTGCTATGCCGGAGGTCGTGGGTTCGATTCCCACCCAGGACAAATATTTGTGTGATGAGCACGATCATTTGTTCTGTGTCTGGGTGTAATTTATCTATAATATGTATGTATTTAGAAGTATATATGTATGTTTATCAGTTGTCTAGTACTCATAACACAAGCTCTGCTTAGCTTGAGACTAGACGGCGTTGTGTGATAGTTGTGGAATATTATTTATTTATTATCCTGTAAAACAGTGTTTATTTTCCAATTTGTAAGGATCGACAACTACGGTTATTTAAATTTTGGCATGGCAATTGTAGTAATTGCACTTAGCTTAGCATAGCATAACTAGTAGGGTGTTTCATGTTTAAATTATTAAAAAAAAAATATATATATATAAAACAAAGTCCCTTACTACGTTTATTTGTCTGTTCGCGATTAAATTAAAAACTACTAAACGGATTCCAATATGATTTTCACCAATAGACTGTGTGATTGATGAGGAAGGCTAAGTTGGATTGCACATGCATATTATAGTAGAGAAAAACTGAGAATATTCAAGATTTCTAACACCCGAAGCTGGGGCGGGACACTAGTGTACTATAATAATTTAAATACATAAACGTTAGCTAGGACAAGCCTCCATCTAGTTATAGAAGGAACTAAAACGGTTTATCGAAAAATACTCGTAAATAAATAAAACGCATTGAATATCACAATCCCAACATTTTTTATATCAAACGCACCAAGAGGCTGGCCATAAAAGTCTAGTTCTCCAACTTTGGGCAGGCCACATTACCGGTGTCTCCGAATTATGGCCCATCCACATATAATTTTGCCCATTTGACCGGAGCGACGTGAATAAAAATGCAATAAAGATACCCATACACGATTAGACGGGCAGTTCTACCGACGGACATGTGTAACGGATACTTATAAAATATTGAAAAGAACTGTGTAGTTGTGGATGGAAATAGATGAAGAGGTCAACTGATGGTCGCGTCGGTGGGCGTTGTTATGGATTATAGGAGGGTGAGGGAGAGGAGGGCGTTGCTAAGTAATAACAGACGCATGGTCCATCTCTAAGATTAAGCAGCATTCATTGGAGTCGGTTCATGGACGGGTGATTGTTTTTATAAAAATATTTTATATTTATCTGTTATGCGAGATATGTACCCTGCTCGCTGCCACTTAGGTTTGGCGATTCTACGGGCAATGTAGGTAACCTTAGTCCTCCTGCCGAAAGTTCTGGAGGAGCGACCGCGCAGGCGTGCACCGGATGACAGCGTTGGAAGGTGGATTGATGACCAAGTGGGGGTCGCGGATATACGATGGATGCGAGAGGCACAGGACCGTTCACAGTATCGTTCGAGTTAAGATGTTGGTCCTAGCTTTCAATTACGCATCTTTAACAGCAGTGCCGTAATTAGGGTGGTGTCAGCGGTGCCCAGGCACAGGGCGCGGTCCCTGGAGGGGTGATTTTTGTTTAATATTTAGTCCTTTTTGTTTGTATTGTACTTTTTCTAGGGGCGCATGTAAAGAAACTGGCACCGGGCGTATAAAACGCTAATTAACAGTCTAACACTACTCTTAAGAACTTCGAGGAGTATCGGTTAGCTAGCAACAGGGATTGTGAGGGTCAGGTAGGCAGCAACTCCGTGGTAAATGTTAGGGGGTCATTTACCCTCTAGTACTTTTACTTTAGCTACGTCGGTTTGGACTGGTAACCGACCGACGAAACCAAAAATATTTGGAAAAAGATTAAGCACGCCGTAGGAGATTGTGTTGTAATCACTAGGGTACCTATTGATAGAATTATGACTTCACTATGATAACTTCACAAAGGTCATGTACTGCCATCTGACCTCTCATATGGGTGAGAATTTGTTATTTATACTCAACCGTATCCGGAAGCCTGCTACAAAGTAACAGTAAAGATAATACTGCGCTGATGATGACGATATTGTTATCATCACATTGTGAGACCTGTGTTGTTATTTCTCTCGCATCTATGGAAAAGCGAGTATATTGTCTGCCAGGACATAAAGGTCACAAAATGATGTGGGTGATACATTACACTATGTAATATGACTAATAATCTGACTAAAAATGAAAACAAACACAGCCACGTTTGTGCTAAACCTATACATAGGAAAAAACAAGGTAAGGTTGCTAAGCCATCCACCCTTAGAGCCATTCCCATGGATCGCAGAACATCTGATTTTGAATAATATTTCGTTCTTCGTCATCATCATAGGTCGGAATTAGGTAGAGTTATTCATGTACTTGCATCGAAATGTTGATATTAATTTGGTCTTCCCGGGATTTCTAATGAGAAATCGTGTGTAGTCAACAATATTACAAATAAATAATAATAAAAACCTCGGAGATAGATAAGACAAATAAAACTAAAATAAATTAACATACAATTTTTATTACTATTTTTCATTGAAAAACATCTATCTATGTCAACTGAGGTTTTTTTTTATAGGTGTAAAAATCATCTATGACAAATCCCGCTCTTGGGCGGAGCGAGAGATAGTGTCAGACTTTTACTGACTAAAACCCCACTCCTGTTCCTTCGTTGCCTTCGTCCCAGGGTCCGGGTTTCGTTTATGTCAACTGAGGTGAGGTTAACAAATTTATACACTTCCTCCTCCTCGTCATTAATGCAGGAAGGAATTTGTTCTGCTATATTTCTGATACCTAGTGTCATAAAAAAAATCTGCTCTTTAAAATTAATCTCGGGATTTGTGTCATATCGACTTTATTCTTTCGCTGTATGAAATCAGTGTAAGTACAAGAATAAATGTACCTAATTCCGACCTCTGGTCAATATGCAAGAAATATAGCGGCGCCTAATTTGCCGGTAAATATATTCAGCGCATATGTAATACGTAGGCAGCATATTGACTTAACACTGGGCACACTTCCAAACAAATAAACGTGTAAACTGAGAAGTGCTGAGTGTACACCGTCGGCCTCTTCTAGCAATCGACGATCCGCGGCTCGATCGATCAAATACAGAGATGTAGCGATTTAGGCGGCTAGGTGAGCCAAGTTCCACGCATGTCAGTTTAGAAAGTGGTGCAAACTCTGACGGATCATTACAACACAGTTACCACTCGGAAATACTTATATTTTTCGCGTTGGGGTAGGTTTGCCCGAGATACGGGTCGATGACTGCACACAACACTCACACTACCAAAATACGTCACTTTTATACACATACCAACCTACCTTTACATCCCCACAATAACCTCGAAACCATTTAAACCCATAGATAAGGTTCAAACTTGTTTAATTTTCAATTTCAGGACGGCAAAATGTGGAATGGTTTTTTGTCATAATCGAATGCACTTTGTACATGTGTGCGTACCGCTCGAAAGATAATAATAGTGTTGTGAAAGAGTTGCGAAATTTTTGTCGAAACTTATTATAAGACATTAGTAATCCCGTCGATTGTCTTAGATTGCGCGGAAAAGGTTGGAGTTGTGTAACTACAGTGATTGGTTTGATAAAAAATTGATTGACGAGTTAAATTAACTTTTGATTGCTGTGTTATTGTTACCTTTTGGGGCGATAAACTGAGATTCTAGATTATTGCTATTAATTTGAATTTTTAGCAAAATGTCAAAAATAATAGCTAATGTTTCCTAAGCTCTCATTTGCAATTTTCTAAAAACCACAAATAAGGTAAAAGGTCAGCCTTACTTATAATGAGGTAGCTAGTATTTCACCACAAGCTTTGTAGATAAGTATAGCATCGATAAACAACACAGTCGATAACATCGGTGGCACGTCTCTACAGCCTCGGGCACTGCACCCACCCACACAAGCATAGCGCTTGCCTAGCAACCGAAGTGAAGGCAGAAAGATCTAAACAGCGCCCTCTACCACTGCATTAGAACACACCTTTCTTTTCAAACACCTATACTGACGATTGCTGCTTCCTTAAGAAGCTGCACAGACAGACTGCATAAACACGATGCAATGTATTAGGAAATCCAGTCGAAGTTGTTAAAATAATATTCCTCAGTACCAGTTCATAGAATCGCGATCTATTTTCTAGGTTATATAGCTGTTATAAAGTAAAAACATGTTGGCACATGGACTTATATTTTAAATGGCGGATGCATTTGCCATGTAGGACGGGACTAGGTTTTCTAAAACAGTCTAGAAATGCATTCTTAGTGTCAATCAGGTTAAAAAAAAAAACGATGTTGAAATAATCTTACAAAGTTTCTCTTGGCGTAGAATTTGCATTTTTACATGGAGATAAGTGATTTGTTAGTTTTTAGACTGGTTTGATGAGGTCTCATAAAAGTTTAGCGTATAAGCATGTCTCGTGTTATTAGGAGTATGTGGTAGAAAAGTTGTTTGTGCGGTTAAAAAGTTGCGAAAACGATTTCGTGGCCTATTCGGAGGGAGCCGAACCTTTGTTTGTATTGTGATGAGACTTTCTCTGCCTTACATAAGCGTCACGCTTTACATGGCAAAAGGGTTTGAAAGACTACATTGTCTTAAAGAGTTGACTTAATGGCAATCCATTATCTGGTACTCACCATCATTAGAATGTGTAAAAGATCTTTGTTTGATACAACACCCCGTAGGTACCTATCATTGTTAGGTACATGTCACCATTGAATTTTGAATGAGATATCGTGGTCCTAGAACTTAATGGAAAACTGAAAAACACAGGTAGATTTTGGTCAGGCCCTCTCGCTCCACCCTAGAGCAAGAGAAGTCATTGGATGATTTCCCGCCTCAAAAAAACTTTGTTACTATTTTGGTGTACATTATTCTATTCTATTCTTGCTAAGCCAATGCTAACGCTATAAAAATGGTGATTAACAAACATTCAAAAGCAACTGAAAAACGCAGACAGGCTCTGTTTGCGTTTTTCAGTTGCCTTTTAGCTGATATTTATGTAGGTTCAGCCTAATAAATTATTTCAGTAACACGATTTCCGTTTTCAGGCAAAATGAACAAGGTTAATACTTCTAAAAATACTCGTAGATACATTATAAACCCACATAAATAAAATGAATAAACATATTCTCCGGTGTAAATAACAGTTACAGAAATTAATTAATGTACACGGATTTAATGTCCATTATTTAAATATTTATCGAGTATATCCGCGGCCCTGAGTGAGCTGCTTAATATAAAGGATATAATCATTTAAATAAATATGAAATAAGCACATAACATTTATTATTTAAAAATGTTTTCGCACCATGGTGTCAATATCCTCAAGAAGAAAGAGGCAAGCTTTTAAAATCTTAAGTTTTCTTTTTGATTTTTTGTATATTACATAAACTGGTTTTTTAACATTGTTCTCATGTTGTTTCCACATAGATGTTCTTTTTTTATCTTCAAGGAATGGGAAGATAAGAATTGAAAATCTGTGTTGCCAAAAATGTGAAATATCAATATTTATCGATATCGATAAAGAGTAGCAATAGATAATGCGTCTCTATGCCAATAAACATTTGTTTATTTGAGTTAGTAGCTCAAATTAATCCTTGTCAAATATTAAGTCTCATGCAGCTTTAATTCTAACTACCTTCTGCCAGCGGCTTCGCTTGCGTCAAAGTAGGTTTTTGCATACAAACTTTAGATTCCCGTTTCATCCCCTTGGGGTCGAATTTTGGAAAATCCTTTCTTAGTGTTCGCTAACGTCATAAAAGGGAACCTTGTGCAAAATTTCACACTCCTAATCCCAGTAGTTTTGGCTGGGCTTTGATATGTCAGTCAGTCAGTTTATTCGTTTATAGGTATATAGTGCATTTTGACACAAGTAGAGAAAGTTTATCATTGCAACCGAGGCGAAAATCACCTGAGCCGTACAGGCGAGGGTGTTATGGAGCCAAATGCTGCAGTGACAAATCTCTACGTAGTTTTGATTTAGATAAAGATGGCAGCAGGCTATCGCAAGTATTTTTTACCTCAATCACAAAATCTGGCGACCTATCATTTAAATTTTAAAGAATTCTCTTCTAATCTCACTTTCGACACTTTTTCACAAATGAATAAGTTAGTAGTACTTTATTTCCCACGCATAACCTTTGCAGGTTGAAGGAGAAGCCAAGGTATCAAACCGTTGTACATCCTAATATTAATAAATAGAAATTCAAATATTTTTAAATTTAGAACACAGATAATTGTTAATTTACACAATAATACCAAATTATTGTGTAAATAACTATATTTATTTATGTTATTCTATTCATAAACACCATTTAAATTTTCATTAAATAATAAAACCTTAAAAACAGCCGCATCTTTGCTCTAAAAAAAACACCGTTGATTGTGACGATATCGGAAAGAAAAAAAACCCTTGTTGAACCTATTCGTAACGCGATAAGACTCAGTTTTCGAGGAAGTGTATCGAAAAACATTTGTTAAACTGAGCCAGAAGCTCAAGCTATCCGTGTCAAATAACAAGTCTCATGCAACTCTACTTCCAATTATTTAATTAAATCAAGCCTGCTTATGTGTTCCCAACTATACATAGATACCACAAGCCATCAATAGTGCCGACTCCTAAATGTAGTTAGCCTGTATTAGCCACGCTCGGATCGGATTACTGGTTCGATTTCGACGTAGTCACCGTTTTAAGTTTATTTCTTGTGGAAGGTTTAACCACACGGTTTAACGGTGTATCTGCCAATTGATTTCGTTCGAGAAAATCTTTGTTAGACCTATTTATTTATGTACGAAGACTAAAGAGCTTGTACAGTCAGAGGTCAAAAGAGCAGTTGCTAAAATACCTACCTAAATTTCCTATAGTAGACGTTCAATGATCCTTAAGTCGTTTAATCAATATTTTAAATGTTGTCCAGGCTGCTGCAACATATATATACAGCCCGCCTAGGGGGGATACAGCCCCCCTAGCCAAGTTACAACCGTTTCGTTTCGATTCTCTTTTCGTTGATCGCCTAGAGTCGGCCACGCCTCCTATTCCATTGTTCTGACCGTCAGAATAAAGGAATTGGCGTAGGCGTGGCTTGCTCGAGGCGATTGACGATTGCAGCAGATAGTTCCACTAATGCGTGTGTGTGATGTAACCGTACTAATAATATCAAAGTGTAATCGTCATGTAGCTTAATAGAAACCTTACATGTTCATTCATCCTTTCAAAACGTTCACAAGTTTAATTGCCTTTCGGGTCTTTTCCGATCACTATGTGGGTGTATAAAGCCGAACACAGATCAAACAGGTAGGTTTGGAAAATGATAACCTAGAAGTAGCATTTGTTACGATTGGAAAGCAAAACCATACAGTTTTTAATTTAATAGGTAACAATAAAAATTATATTAAATAACTGGGCGTTAGAGTCGGATTCGCGCACTGAGCGTTCCGTACAAACTTACCTACCTATTGTAAATAGTGCAATTCCCGAATCGCAAAAAGTATTTTTTTAATTTGCAGTTTTTAGACTTTTTTCTGTACTTGCGCTTATGCTTGTGTTAGACCTTACTTAATGCCAAATTTCAAGATTCTAGGTCAACGGAAAGTACCCTATAGGTTTTAATTGCCTAGCGAGTGTTGACTTAAAAATTTGATTTTTTCATTGCTTTTTAGGGTAGCAAACCTCAGCTTTATGCCTCCTCGCTTTCTTGAGAAAAATGGTGTTGACAGACGGTCAGACAGACAACAGACAGACGGACAACAAAGTGATCTGTTTTTGCTGACTTAACCCTTAAAAGGTAATAAAAATTATCCCTCTACTCTGTTTAAAATGCCTCTACTCTTCTTAAATCTGTTTAGTTTGGTTTAAAAATCTGACAAACTATCACCTACTTTTTCCCTACTACATATACTTGGGTCGGTTTCCAATCTTACCGCATATCTGCTATCTGCCCATCTATCCAATTTTAAACCATCCATAACGCAATTATTTGAAAAACACGATAGGCTTCGGTATTCATTCTACTAATAATAAAGAGGCGAAAGTTTGTGTATATTTAAGTTAATTCTTCACGCTCGAAACGAATTTGGATGAAATTTGACATACGACTAGACCATGTTTTGACTGACCTGTTGGTCTAGTGGTTAGTGGCCCTGACTGCTATGCCGGACGTCGTGGGTTCGATTCCCAACCAGGACAAATGTTTGTGTGATTAGCATGATCATTTGTACTGTGTCTGGGTGTAATTTATCTATAATTTATGTATGTATCACTACATATATAAAACAAAGTCTTAGGCTTAGATCTTTAAAACTACGCAACGGATTTTGATGCGGTTTTGTTTAATGGATAGAGTGATTCAAGGGGAAGGTTTATAAATGTTTAAATCCGCGATGGCGTATCTCTTACACGCTAGCAGCAGCTAGTAATATGTAGAAGCAATTTTTTTGTGATGACTCTCGAATCGACGATTTAATTGCAAAACCTAGCATACAATTAACTGGCACAAGTAAATCCACAAGCCAGCTGAGCCAGAACGCTGGGACACAGTAAGCAGTAATTCTGCTTCACCACTGGGTCAAGTCAGTCGATCAGCGACATAAAACCGTGCTCTGCGTCGTCGGCTGACTTAGCAACGGTGGCAGTCGAACCTCACGATTTGATTCACGTGTTACCAAGTAAGCAGACATCTAAGTAGCGCGGAGCTGTCTGCTAGGATATCGTACATATATTTAGAATTAAAAGTACTTGATCTATATCTTCTCTGGGCCAAATCGATTTAATTTTAGGCATTAGAATTAATTTAGCAATGAAAATCGTAACAAAAAAGGAAACATTAGCATATTAAATGCCAGCTACGAAATAACTCGTAGATGATTTCTTCGCAGATGCCACACACGAGATATACCGTAGAAACAAAAAAGAGTAGAGTGAAATAAAAGAAAAGATAGCACGAGTCTTACTGGTGATGATAACCTTTGTTGAAATATTAATATAGCCGGTGCCTACCTAAGTACGTGATATCTCGTATATGGACACTGTTAGTTAACTTGATTAATAGAGACGGCAGCTATAATATTTCCCATTTCATTTGACTACTAGAAATTCTTGGCATACAATTCTGTTTTGTTTTTAGGGTTCCGTACCTAAGTAGGCAAAACCGGAGCCCTTATAAGATCACTTTATTGGCCGTCTGTCTATCTGTCTATCAGTCAAGACCCTTTCTCTCAGGAACGTGTGGAGGTATCAGGTCTGCTAGGCAACGCAATTTAAAGATAAGGCCTTTCATGCTCCGTTTATGTGCATATTTTGACACTCGTTTGAAATCAAAACCTATAAGGTACTTAAAGTTTACGTAGAATCCTAAAAGGTATGAAGTAAGGTCTCATAGCACAAGTAAAGGGAAAAAAAATTAAAACTGTAAAATCCATCCCTCCTTGCGTCGTATTCCTCAATGCTGAGGTCGTGATCTCCCTACTTTATCACTTTAATTTTTATGATGTTCCTCAATCTATTCTTGTCTCTGGCAAAACCCTATAGAATTGTAAAACAATTGTGTCAAAAAAGTACTTTTTTTGCGATTCGAAAAAATCTTCTAGACTCGATTCGGGGATGAACTATTTACATAGATAAGTTTATACGGAACCCTCACCGCGAGAGTCCTACTCACACTTGCCCAGTTTTATTAAGCCGGATGTATATTTTGAAAAACATATTTTTTGATAGATCGAATTGGTATGTGCTGTATACCATTGTACTTGGCAGCTCAGTTGTTTGAAACAGGAGCGCTACGTTTTGCTGAAATATGTCGAAACCATTTTATTTGAAATATTGTTTCTGACAACGTTATAACAGTCATTTTTTTCAGTGGAAAATCATCAACTGACTATATTCCTGTAATTTCCACATCATATTATATTATTCTCTTTTCCTATCCGGTATCCGTTATAATAATATACTAGGTACGCTATCATGTGTAGATTCTGTAGCCAGGGATACGCAAGGACTGTAGAGAATGGGCAAGGCATAGTCTGCATTGCCAGGCGTGCAAGGTGACACTCTTACCTTACCTACTCCTTCCTCTCGATTCTCTCACATTCAACTTGACATCATAGGTCCTTTAATCTCTTCGTCTGATAACAGATATTGCCTTACCGTCATTGACAGGTTCATGCGATGGCCTGAGGCGTACCCCTTGAGTGACATCACCTTGGAGTTACCAAGTTTAAAGTTATGGGGAACAGAGTCTAAAGTCCCGCAAATCTCCCTTTTCAACAGAGGGACTTTACATTCAGAGATTTGTGGGACTTTACATTCAGTTCCGCATAACTCTAAACATCTGCACACAGCCTGATTTCAATACTCATTGGGTCAGCGATACAAAATCGTGCTCTACGTGCAGTCGCCTGACTTAGCAACGAGTGGTGAGCAGCCATCATGCTTCCTAACACGTGACTTACTGAGTAAGCAGAAGAAAAGTAAGATTGCTATCACTGTAGATCGGCCTGCCTGGTAGATTTTACAGAAAGAAAAGTTTTCTTTGTCATATTTACACACATGGAAATGGAAAATTAAAAAAAAATATTTGTTAGTTAATTTATGAGTACAGAGGACTTGGACCCGCTTATTTCTATAGAAATTTCTGCCAGCAGATCTGCGAAAAGAAAAATTAAAATTAAATGTAGACAATAGTGTGTTATACCAGGAGTTTGTAAAGTCTTAGATTAATTTACCCTAATTTAATAAAAAAAAAATACTGTTTTAAATAGGGGAATAATTGCAAAAATAAAATCGCTCCTATTTTTCCAATTATTCCCCTATTTAAAATAGTAAATTTTATATTTTGAACAAAAATTTGTTTTTTTTTGTTTGTATTTTATTAGTAGGGTTATATCATGAATGAAATCAAAATATACATTTTAAATTTTAATAAATATTTTAATAACTAGGAAATATGTTCACAAATGTAATATATCGATAATAAAGCTTTAGGAGGCTTCAAAGGGTGTAATAAATCTGGTGTACAGTATAAAATAGCCAGATTCTTGACGAGTAGTATACCTAAGCTATGGTAACATCATTACGATCACTACGGCTTCATCAATATTAATAAAAATCAAATAAAAATACCTTTAATGAATAAGTGTAACTTTATAGTTCACACTTTTTTTTTAAATTGTTATAAACTAGTGCTTGACTGCGGTCCCACCTGATGGTAAGCAGTGATGCAATCGTTGATGGAGAGGCGCACTAGTTTATTAAGAGCTTATTCACTCTAGCCTTGAAGACACCTAAATTATAATCGGACGGGAAGACTGCAGCAGGCAAGTTGTTTCAGTCTTTCGATTTACGCGGTATAAACCACGAGGCGAAACGCTTGGTCCGGACCGTAGAGGTTTAAACAACGTAAGGGTGGATACTCGCCGTTCGTCGGGTAGAAATAAGATGGTGGAATAAGTCTAGTAATTCCCGCGCGTATGCGCGGGAGAGTATTCTCCAAAATGCATCCTGTAAAACACAATAAGGCTGGCTACCGTATACTCAAGCCTTTGTAGATTGGACTTAACCAGATCTGCATCACCAATTAACCTCTTCGCACGCCTTTCCACCGAGTTCAAAGCTGCTAGGTGGTATTTTGCAGCAACAGACCGTATGTGGCTGCAGTACTCCACACACGATTGGACCTGTGTTTTGTATAACATTAAAAGCTGTCCCGGTATAAAGTAACGCCGGACCTTTTAAGAACGCCGAGTTTCCAAACAGTTCCCTTGGCTTTGGACTTAATGAACCGCCCAAAGTTTAAGTCTGAGGAAATTTCAACTCCCAAGAGCTGAAGGCGGTCGGTGTACTCCAGGGATACATTCTGAAAAGCAGGAGCCAAGGTGAACGGGCTCCTTTTAGCGGTGAACAGATACGCTTGTGTTTTGGCGGCTGGCTTCACCCCACTTGGAGACTGCCTGAAGTGAGACATTCGTACGCTCTACCATACCCTCTCTCTCGGACCAGATTAGCTCCTTACTAGCCCGAGACTTGGCAGGTATCTTTCTACAACGCTATTTCTTTTTTATCAAATTGATTCCGCGGTGCCTTTTGTTGGTAACTGCCATTGATTTTCGATAGAATCCGGTTTAACAGTTTAGCTATACCTGTAATGTACCGGACAGTCAGGTTTTCTCTCCACATATTGTGTTATTCTGAAGTAATTGTCATTATGGGGAAACTTAGTTGTAATAGGATGAACTGGAGCAGTAAACCAAACGTGAGGTTATTATTCCTGGTATCGGTTTTTGTTTTTTTTTTAAGTGGGGAAATGGCTACAGCTAGACAGAGTTATAATAATAATTCTTTATTTTCAGGCAACTAAGGCCCATAGACAGAATACTTGGAATAATCTTAATAATGATAAACTAATACAACTGCCCCCCTAGCCAAGTTACAATCGTTTCGCTCGCGCCGATCGCTTCGAGTAGGCCACGCCCCCGATTCCTTTGTTCTGACCACGTGACTGAGTGTTGAGATGACGTCAGAACAAAGGAATCGGAGGCGTGGCCTACTCGAGGCGTTCGGTGCAATCGATACGATTGTAACTTGGCTAGGGAGCCCCCCTAACAAGTTATGATATAACTAGTTGATTGACGCTGTGTTTATGAAGGTATAAAGTGGAGCTCACTCCTCTTTATAACTACGTCCATCATCATCATCTATTTTACTGCTCACAGCAGAGTTGTTTGAAGCTGGAGCACTGTGTGTGTAACCGAGACATGTTGAAAGCAAATACGTTACATACACACATTGTAACTACAACACGCCTACCGCCCGCTAAACGCTTCGCTTTCATACAAACATAGCCTTATTTCAATACTCATTGGGTCAGCGACACAAAATCGTGTGCGTTACCTAACGTTTGCTGAGTTAGCAACGAATGTGTCACCGGGTAATTGCTGAGTTCAGAAAAAAATCTCGTAAAATTATAAACAATTTTGTCTCGGTGAGATACTGATCGATTACAAAGCATCAAATTTTGCTGAGTTTTGAAATGATGTATTCACAAAATGAGAATTCCATACATCGCAAGATTTATTACAATCTTACGGAGTTTACAATAATCCAGTGACAGATTTACAACGTGCTGGTAAACGTGACTTTCATTTCTGCTGACTCTGACCAGCTTTAGCATTGTTTGAGGCTCTGGGTTAGAGATGTTACGGTTTCCATTCCGATTTCAAAAGGCCGATTACGGTTCCAATAAATAATTTATTCGGTACTTGTCGCGCGGGTAACCTCCCTCCTCCCGTGCTTTCTGTCCATTACTTAAACATTACATTAGTAATTATTAAAGATATTATAGGGATTACCCTATAATATCTTTAATAATTACTTAATAATCTTAGTAATCTTTGTTTTGTTTCGTATCTATTTGGAATTTTGTGAGTCTGCTCCTGTCCTTTCATCCTTCTCGTTTCTCCTTTTTCTTATCGTTCCGGTTCCGATTCCAAGAAACCAAATTTAAAAACTCCGGTTCCGATATAACCACTTCCACTTTAGTTACAGCCCTACTCTGGGTAGAGGTCTTCATTATAGAGTTATTAAGGGAAACTACTGGTCTACATTACTTATGTAGACCAGTAGTTTACATTTTTGTGGCACTAAACAGCATAATTGGTACCTTCTAACCTACAGTTATGTTGGAGAAAGCAATAATATTAAATAAGTAATATCAGTGTTTCCTAAAGGCGTAAATTCATTTTCGATTGGAACTTTGCTAGGCTGATTTGTTGCTAAGCCAAAACTGAGCTGATCAGGCTACCCGTGTAGTTGTAGTTGTTACGTATAGTTGACCTTAAATCCAAAAATTTGTCATACCTAAAGTGTGTACTAATAGCAAAAAAGGCGAAAGTTTGTATGTACTCAAATGTGGGTGTGTATGCAAGCTTGTTACTCCTTTATTCTCAAACGGCTGAAAGATATTTGTATAAAAATTGATACACCATGTAGAGCATGTCTTGGAATGAGGCTTAAGATACTTTTATCCCGTGATCCTGTGAGTATGTTCCTTAGAACATTTTTTTACGATCACAGTTCAATTTTTGCGATCGATGAACCATGCTGATTTAATACTAGGTACTAAATAGGTGGCTCGTCGTCCGATTGTCCGGTAACCGTCCGGACTGAGCCCAAGTCGTCGACAGCGCGTAGTGTTCCACATGCGCCTCAAGGAGATGCAGGAAACCGTAGGGGCCCAGCAGGATTAAAGCCTATTGGGGCCAAGGGTCTGCTTCTAAAAGGTAGACTCGGCCCTGGTATGAAAGGCAACAAAGGAACAGGAGTGAGTTTTTAGTCAGTAAAAGTCTGACACATCCTACCACTCCGCCCAAGAGCGGGGGAAGTCACTGGATGATTTTCCGATCGAAAAAAAAAAACTAAATAGGTGTACTGATAAATAAGTATCCATTCCATACTGAAGCAATAACACTAAACCACCAATCGAAACAAATAACCTAACTCACTGTTCCATTGTAAAGGTTCCATCGATTTGACCATTAGTACCAGACCGTCATGTCTGCGAGGCGGTGACGATGGTTGGCAACAGTTATCATACAGTGTGCTGTATGACTCTTGTGACTTTGTCGCGCACGTGACTGCGTCGAGGACTGGAAATTTATGTGAGTAGGTACTTGTTGTGGTTTCAGGCTTAGAAATAAACATTTAAAAGTATACCTGGACTAAAAGTATAAGTGGACACACTACATGATTAATTTCACCCCTTATCTCAATCCTCTTTGAGATAAGGGGTGGCTCCGAGTCCCAGCTGAAGGAAAATTAATCGTTTTCTCTTTTCTGTCTCTCTCTGTTTGCTATGAAGGGAAGTGTGGAAATTAAGGACAATCGTGCTCCTATTCTTTTTTAATTTATTTTACTGGCGGATCAAAAGCAGTTGATTTGTTTCTTTGGGATTTGTCGAGCGAGAAAGTACTGGCAATTATCCAGTACTTTCCTGGTGGTCACCACTGATGATTCTAGCTTTCAAAAATATAAAGGTTAAGAATAGTAAGTTTGAACGAAAACTGCGATCTTTCAAGATTCTACAATTGCCATTTTGCCAAAGGGACAAAACCATATTAAATATTTCGATTAGTCACTTAAAGCCACGTTATGTCTAGCTCTTGTAGACATGACGTGGATATTAAACTGACCACGTATACTGTACAATCATACTACTGATATTACTAGTAATAAATGCATGAAAAACAAGTTTACTTACATCGTTCGTCGGTAAGAGATCGATGCCTTAATTTGAATTAGATTCGTATTTTTATTAATTTATTTTATATAATTATTTTATCCAAGACAATATAAGCTCGTGGCTAAAATAATAACACCCATATGGGTAGTAAATAAGCAATGCCTGTCGCGGTTGGCTCGTGGGTGGGGGAACATTTCAACACATCAAGAGTCGTTACGTACAGTCAGTAGCCAGGAAAACTGGCAACAGCCTTGTCAAGGAGTATCTTGTTATAAAATAATATATATATAAATGTATAAAGATAATCTTAAACTAAAAAGAAACAAACAGCTGCTTTATCTCACTCTGCGATCTCGTCTAGGCAACATGGAACCTATGTATGTGCAATGACTAATACTACTTCAAAAATAAGGCTTGAACACCTGACAATGTAATAATATTGGTACAGCTTGAAGCTAAAATCAACGAAAATGTAAATTAATCAAATATTTTTTCTTTCCACAATATTGTTAGTCATCATCATTCGCGGGGCACGTGAACGATTCCTACAATATGTGAGCACCAAAACAATAATATGAGTAGTAACCCGATTAGCTGATCAAGTCAAACAAAATGTTTTAAAACTTAATGATCGTTTTTCACTGACAAAGAAAAAAATGGCGATACGTTGCGCTGGTCATGGCTGACCGTCACGTTTCCCGAGCATAAGCGTTATCGGATAACTGGTATAAACTCACGGAAAAACCACCTGTATACGGTAAGGTGTAAGAAGGAGAATTGAATACAGTTTTTATGGTAAACAAAACACTAAAATATGTGTCGTCAAGCCCGATAACGTATGTTTGATGGAAACAGAAATAGAAAAGTGTTTTCGATCAAGCCAACCACGGCGGACCGTAACTCATTGTAATCTTTACGCTTTGGAAATAACATTCTGTAATATTAAACTGAGGTTAGCTACAGGTGTATGGGCATGAGGTACTTGGGCAAGGTTGTGAAACGGTGGCACTACTTGAGGGTTACATCACTGTGTCCAAGTGAAATAATTGATTGATTGGCTTTCAGCTGTGAAAATTTGTATCAGCACTCTCTCCAAAATATAGGTCAAAAAAGGCCTACGTATTTTGATGAAAACGAATTATGGCTAATCATGAGGACCAGGTTTACGTAAATGCAATATTTAGGCAATTGATAAAATCATACTGCGAATGAAAACTCTTTTTCTCAATGGTTGGAGGTCAGTGACATAACCTTGAATTTTTCGCTGTTATTTTCCTTTAAATTCCGAACTACCCACATATTAAATCATCACTGAATGTTATCCCGTCCAGTTGATATCAAGCAAAATAAATTAAATGCTTCAAAGATCTCCAATATTTTAACTGATATAGGTATCCTGACTTTGATCTATAAGATTAAAAAACTCTGGCCGTGGATGGATGACCATCCATTACTCGGAAAACCCTTTAAGCCGTTGGTCCGGCTGTCATTTAAATAACTTTGACAGACGTACGTGCATAAGTACAAAAGCTAGAAAATCTCGCTAAGGGACTGAGTGACAGGATATGTCACTCAGTTACTGGGTTATAAAGGTCAGATAGACAGACGCTCCATGTAGAATACTTGTACTAGGTACATTCAGTTAGACTGGCAACCGACTCCAATATCGCAGAGAAAAGGCAGCAGGTTTTGATATCCTAATTTCCTATCGATGTCAATCAGGCGTGTAAAGTATTGGCATTTCATTTAATCTGACCTTGTACACGTCGGGAACATAAAGAGCTGTTAAGGTAGGCCTACTGTTAGGTATTATGGAAAAACAACACAATTACAGTAGCCGATAACTAATCAATTTAGCATGCGTACCTTGCGTGTCGCTTGTGGCAACTTCAAAGTGGTCTTTCTTTTTTCTAATAATCGAATTATTGAAGGTTACACACATGGGCGTACCCAGGGGGGGGCAGGGGAGGGCAGCTGCCCCCCCTTGGAAATCTCGCAGAACATGTATGAACTCGCCTAATTACTAATTAAAGTGCAAACGGGGCCTTACGCTCTAACTTTTAAATAAACCGCACAGTAAACACTGGCAAAATGCATGATGCAATTGCCAAAAAACCGAACGCGACGATGGCGGACGTACATTACCGAATCTAGCCGAACGTTTGAACGCTCGGCTAGATTCGGTAATCTTCGATAGGGAGTTGCGAGCGACTAGCATTTATTTTATTTGACATAGTCAAATTTACTTTTTTTTATTTATCTACCTATAAAGCAGGATCATTTGCGGCTGTTTGCCCTACATACTACACTACATATACCTAATGTTTCATGTAGGTGTGTATGTGTAGTGTGTATGACAAAACAGCCGCGGACGATCCAACCTAAAAAATCTGACTTGCCCCCTCCTACGCCAGAAGCTGGGTACGCCCATGGTTACACAAGCTATTCAGATGCAGTGTGGGGACAATAGTTTTGGCGATTCTTTGGGTGCCTTATCAAGTCCAACAGTGGCCGGAAATGAGCAGGTTAAATACTTTGAAATTGCACCTTTTGAACGTCAAAGAAAAGGTATAGTCGCCCATAAGGCCAGCCAGCTTTTCACCACTTTCTAGAGTTTTAGCTGGGAAGAAGAAGAATTGACGCTCCTACCTCACGTGAGAGGCTGCCACATAATCTGTCTGTTAAGTCTAAAAACGAACGTGGTGTATACAATATTAAGCAAATCAATTAACTGACATTGATATTGGGAGACGTATTTTGGTAATTTTCTTTCGGTGGGAAATGATCAAATATCTTCCCAAAAACTGGGTGAAGGGAGAGGCAGCGTCAGACTATTACTGACTAATCCACCATGTACCTTCCGATGTTGCTCTTTGCGTTCCAGGGCCACGGTAACTCTTTGCGTTCCAGGGCCACGGTAACTCTTTGCGTTCCAGGGCCACGGTAACTCTTTGCGTTCCAGGGCCACGGTAACTCTTTGCGTTCCAGGGTCACAGTAACAATCAGGCAGCGGATGTCTTTTGGCTGAAATTATGACATTGAAACAAAATCGAAAAATTAAGTCTTCAAAATTTCCTTTTCCTAACTCCGCTACAGTAAGGCTTGTTACTATGTAGTAAAACAATGAACAGTCAGACGTTCAGTAGGTATCTACATAATGACAGCATAAAGAACCGTGTTTCCCATGCCATGTACACTGTGCCGGTGATAAGAAACAAAGAGGCCCATTTATGTGGTCCGCGCGAGGAGGTCGCGTGGCAACAGCGGATTAAGCAATACTGTGTTAGACGAGCCAGTGTGTGTGATGAGCGGAGGCGGGAGGACATTGCTGGAGGAAAACTTGAAGCATTGTTGGTCATTGAAACTGAGAAAATTAAAAAGTTATTGATGAAAAGGGGATGAGGTAGCGAGCTGGTTTAGACGCCTACCGCAAGGGATGATTTGAGGGGCTCGCGAAAAGAATATTTGAAAGGCAAAGACCTTCCCAACTTCTTGGGAAGGTCTTTGCCCAGTAGTGGAAAATAATCCAAAGGCTAAGTAAAAAAAAACAAAATAAAAACAAATTATGCAAAAAGCTGGTATACCAGACAGCTATTAAAACTCCTTGGAACAGTTCTCCTTGAAACGGAGCGTTGGAAAATCCGCTAGATAAGAGAAGCACGATGATCGGACGATGTAGGAGTGCACACTAGTATCGTCCACGGAAACTAGTAAATATAAAAGTTAGAACAGAATAGACATAATATTCAACATGTACTCGTTAGGCATTCTACTACCCGCGGAGCAAGCGACGGCCTTATCCCTTAGGCACTATAGTTTCTAGAAAACAATGCACAGCAGCGGATATATTTCGTCTCAAACGATGATAATGAAAGCGCCTAGAAGAAGAGTAAGTTCAACAAAACAAGTTTTGCACTACAATGAACACCGCCACTGTTTTCTAATGTCCAAGTGAACTGTTGTATCAGAATATAACATGGTTTCTGGGTGACGATGCATATAATAGTTATTATGTCTATGACACAAAAGGCACGCCTCAAGTGGACGTGACCTATGTAGCGTTGCAATTGCTATGCACTTCCGAGGTCACTGAGCTTGACCTCCATTAAAAAACGTTTGTTTCCGTAAATACTTAGTCAAATTAAATATTATTCTGCATCTCTTTAAAACCACTTCAATAAGCTGCGGATTGGGCCAATTTGGGCTAATAATCTTGATTAGTTTCAAGATGATTATTATAATATTAGGTTCTCCTTCGCTCAGCCCATGGCCCCAATAGGCTTCGTCCCTGCTGGGCTCCTCTGGTGCCCTCCGGTGCTAACTTCTACGGTTTTGCTGACATCTCCTTGAGGCGCGCGTGGAACACTACGCGCCATCGACGACTTGGGCTCGGTTCGGAAAGTTACCGGACGGCCGTCGAGCTACCCATTGCTCGCCATCTGCAAGCCCGCGCCTACTGTGGCTGGCAATCGGGATCGAGACCCCGGCGGCTGGGGCGTGAGGGCCGATCTCTCGCGCGTGCGGGCCGATCTCACGCGCGTGCGGGTGCCTCCTTTGTTAAAATTACTGCCTCGCAAAAGGAGGCGACCGCCTGTCACTCCTCGCTCCGGATCATTGCCTTTACCAAGGCCCAGCGCGAGAGATCGTTGCTGTCGATCTCCCCCACGAGGACACGGTGGTGCTCAGCCCGGGCGGGACACACCTCTACCGTATGCTCCACCGTGTCATCTGGGTGGTCCACACAATGGTGACACCCGGGCGTTTCTTTCTTCACGAATCCGGTCCAGGAACCTCCCGAACTAACCATGTCCGGTGAGGCCCTGCGTCTTGCGGAAGATGAGGACGTCGTGTTGTCTCTCCAGCCACTATTCCAAGAAGGGACTTTCCGCCATTATTGCTGCATGCACAAACTTTTGCTCATGTCAATTATAACTATAGCGACGTCTATGACGCCACATGGGAACTTAAAAAATTTATTTAACAATTCTCAAATTCAAAGTACTGCATCGCGATATTAGAGTTCTCCGCGTGATTACAATATATACAACAGGCTAAAATCAATTTGTGTACAGTTCCCTGGACCAGAATAAACACCCATCTGGTCGGAGGATCCTCCCTTTTCAACGGGAGTTGCGAGTTTGCTGGACTTGACACTCAGTTCTCCCCGCTACCACTTCTGACAGGCACCACAAGTGCTCGCAACACAACAGCGCTCTGTGTAGAATGTTGGCCGACTGCTTGCTCCGCATCACGCAGGCCCCACTATTTTTCCTCTGTGTTATTTCGGTATGACTATAGTACTGCCTACCCACTATGAACGGGTATCTGTGTTACGCGTTTTTTGCTAAACAAGAAACAGTTTTTTGTTTACATCTGAACGTTATGAGTGTATTGTATGTTGTTTGTCTGGAAACTGGATTGGACTTGCTTCCTACTTTAGATTTGTTTTTATGGTTGCCTTTGATGTGTTTTGTGCTGTTAAAGATTGGACACACATGTCGGATTTTAGCTTTAAGAAATAGTATTTGAAGTGAGGTTAGCCTCAGCAATCTTCGTTTTACCATATTTGTTGCGGCGTTTTTAAAAACTTCGCTGTTTGAGATTTTTTTTTCACATATTTTTTGGTGTTCCTTTGGATAATTATCCTCTCAAATAAGACTTGTTACGGGACCGTTCATTGTGGCGGCATTTGGGGGAGGCCTATATCCAGCAGTGGACGTCTATCGGCTGAAATGATGATGATGATGAAGACTAGTAGGTACCTACAGAGTGTTTCTGACTGTCTTCAAAAGAAGACAAGGTCATGCCTCCAAAACCTCTCTATTCTTACTCTTCAAACTAAATTCGCGTTCTTCTTCTACAAGTCATGTGCCGTCCAACCATTTATATGAAACAAGCTTCTAATTACGCTCTTACAGTTTCACACCCCCATAGCACACATACATACTACTTACTGACGTAAGAATGACTTTTAATGACAACTGTAAAGTGAAGTAGCTACATGTGTGTAGGGGAGTCAAGTGGTGACAATTACCCGCCAGCCCGAGGCTACGGCTGCTTAGCATCACGCCAGAGGGGTCGTGGAGACCCACCTGCCGAGGGTTGTACAGACCCCACTGCACAGGAGGGTCGCTCAGACCTACGTGTGGAGTCACTTGTGTTTGAGGACTGGTGGTGTGCTTGTTGAAGTTGTGGGGGAAATAGATTTTAGGTTAGTGTTCAGGTTATGTAGTATAGTGACGGTTTGACAACTTATTTGATTAAATTGGAAGAAGTAAAAAGCACCTTTTTAAAAAAAAGTGAGAGATAATAAAGATACGATCATATTCAGGCTTTTTTTGTTTTAAGGTGGGAAATCATCTAATGACTTCTCCCGCTCTCACAGCGGTGTATCAGACATTTACTGACTAAAACCACACATATGTTCCTTCAGTTGCCATTTGCTCTCATTACCACGAGTAACCCTTTCAGAAGTCGACCTATGGGCCCGCTTCGCGCCGTCGACGATTCGGGCTCGGTCCTGATGACTACCGGACTGCCGTACGGAGTATCTTCAGGCTATACGCTATCAATGAGTCAGCCACTTATTAATAATTCCATCACGGAACTATTTTCGAGGTATTCAATGAATGTACATACGTCATCTTGAATTCACTAACATGATATCCATTTATCCACAATCAACTAACTCATCATCAATAATTCCTGCTCCCCATCCAAATCAAAGGCTTCATGAATTATGACTTGATTACGCCATAGACGTCACATAACATAACCGGATCAATACGACATCCCAGTGAAGCAACCAATAAGGCCCCTCTATTTACCCTCGTGTTCCATTGTGTACCCTGGCATCAGAACAAACATACATTATGGCTATTAATTAATACATATCCGGGAAATCATATCAATAACACTTAAAACGTTTGCATAATTTTACATTTTGAATGGTTGATGTTATCGTGTTCTACAGAACCTTCACAGTAAACTTTAGAAATTTAAATAGTGGGCGAAAGTAGAGGGAATGTGTGGGTTTTGTATATCTATTCTTGTATTCGATTTTTGTCTCTCTTTTACTGCACCTACCACCATTTTTCCCTGAATCACCCAAAGGTTGACTGGTAGAAAATTAAATCCGCCTCTGTACTTTTGTGGGCATAAAACATTTAATTATTATATATAAGAATTTTGCTGACTAAAACCCACCTGCGTTCTTTACCAGGGTCACGGTTACTCATTCGAACAAACCCTCAAAGTTAGAGAGCTAGTCGGTGTACATATCTATACAGTGTAGAAAAATAAGTCGGGCCCTGGAGGGATTACCTTAAATCCTTAAAGGAGGCATTCCTTAATTTTTAAAAAGAAACAAAACTGCATTCAAAGATTTTCTAAAACTCGCTTGCCTCGCCCGGGACTCAAACCAACTAAAATTAAAAAAAAAAAACAAACACTCGCTGTTTTATTATACTAATAGATAGGATTATTATTCAGGATAAAATTTCTCTAACAAACATTTGGTCTTTAAAGGAATACTTAGGAAAAGTTATAGTCATCATCTCCGCAGCCTGTTCCCGACTAGCTTGGGGTCGGCGGTCAGATTAACCGGATGCGGCTGAATACCCGTGTTTTACATGGAGCTACTGCGTATCAGACGTCCACAACCCAGTTACTGGGCAACACGATACAGGATTTAGGAAAACTCATAAGTACCAAACAAAACATTATAAAAGGCGACCTAATCATAGAAGAATATTCCTAAATAAAATTAATTATTTACTAGATCCCAATGTTCTTCAGTAAGTTTTTTAAATTAACAAATAGGTTTTTTTAATATCTTTTTTGTAAAATAAAATTAGTCTATTTTAAAAGCACTCTAAGATAGATCTCATTAATTTTATGTATTTTTCCATTTATGTTTAAGCTGTGTAATTCTTTAAGTGAGTTCACCATAATATTAGATATAATTAAGTATAATTCGTAAGTTATTTTTTTGTAATATCTAATTAGTAATAAGTCGGTGGAGTACCTTAATATAAATAAATAAATAAAATTGCAAATAAGAGATATATCGTAAGACCTTTATGGCCATAGACGGCCTCTAATGAAAGTATTAATATTGCTGGGGCTAAAGTACGAGATATCTCGTATACGTTATATTTCGTATTGAGACACTGTTAGTAGACACAAGATTTCTCGTATATGCTGGTGATGTATGGTGAAAACTGAATTTGACTCCTTGAAATTCAATGTGTTAATAGAATTTAATTTCGTAATTGTCCCACTATGCAGGTAAAATGTAAATTCATTTTGTGAGATTTCCCTTAGTAAGGGTTCCAGATGTAGTTAATGATGAGCAGGCAGTATGGGACACGCCTTTGCCTCGTCCCCCATCTCTGGCCGCCATAGACTACACTCGAGTCTCTGGCCAGTATAGTGGCACTTCGTTTTATTGTCCCTGTACGCAATTGAGTGAGGTGGACGTACTTCTCTGTCCTTTAATTGCTTAATAGTAACTATGAAATATCTATACTAAAATATAGGGCCACTTAATCTTCTTTATTGTACATAAATAAATATATTATATAAAGGATAGTTAATGCGCAATGCCGAACTTCACTCAAAATTTGTGTAAACTTACAGCAAACCTCTATTTTTTTCCCACCCATCTCATGACATCCCCCGCTCTTGGGCGGAGCGCGAGATAGTGTCAGACTTTTACTGACTAAAAACCCACTCCTGTTCCTTCTTTGCCATTTGTTTTCCAGGGCCCCGGGGATCTCTTTCGCATCACCCAAGGCCCCAGTAGGCTTCGACCCTGTTGGGCCCCTACGGTTGCTGACATCTCCTTGAGGCGCGCGTGGAACACTACGCGCCGTCGACGACTTGGGCTCGGTCCGGACGGTTACCGGACAATCGGACGGCGAGCCACCCATTGCTCGCCGTCCGCAAGCCCGCGCCTACGGTGGACAGCAAACCTCTGGGTTAAACATAGACATAAGACAGTGTGTATACAACAAAAACTTAAAATTACTTAAAATCAATTCAATAAAACTTACTTCAATAACCTACATAAATATATGCACAACACATAATACTATATTATACAATACATAGGTAAATAGATATATTAAAGAAATATATTTTTTTTAATGTATTAAATGCATAGGAAAGTTTATTCGATACCTATGAAATATTTGCAGTTTTTTTTTTAAATTTTGTCTGTTTGTTCCGGCTTATCTCCAAAACAACAGGGCTGATTTTGATGGGACTTTCACTGGTAAATGACAGATGTTACAAGAAGTAATATATTAAAAAAGGATGAATGATCCGCTTTTTTTTTGAGGTGAGAAATCAGCCAATGACATAAACTGACTAAAATCACACCTGTGTCCTTCAGTTGCCCTTCGCGTTCTAGGACCACAAGTTTCCTTTATAGTACTAGCCTGTCCTTGTAAGTAATAAACAAAAATTAAAATCCCAGGAAAAATGCTTTAAGTAAAGGCACGTTTATTGATTTAATATTAAAAGCACATTTGTATACCTATACAAAGGCACACTTACCACTCTCCCTGCCTCCACCGCACTTTACACTTTCATAAGTAAACCTGTAGTAGACCTGCTTATACCTGTAGACCTGCTTATACCGTAAGTTTATGGCCGTCATAACGCCCCTCAGTATCGATAAGCCTCTTTATGTGACCACAAACAAATAAACAAAAATGATTCCTGTTTTAAATGATTATTGATTCTGATTTATAAGATATTATCGTGCGCTTGCGCAACTCAAGGCGGTTTTTTTAACATCAGTTTTTGGTTTATGGCCATCCGAGTATGGTATATGGCATAAGTAGTGTGGTTAGCTTACGACACACAGTTTTATGATGTTTGTGAGGCTATAATTTAAAAATCTACGTGTTTGGTGTGTGAGTGGTGTTTATGTGTTAGATAAGATAGATAAATAAGGTTTTATAATAGAAGAATTATAAAACTGTTAGCTATATTATGGTGCTTGGGTAATAGGTACCGGTTTATGTAGCTACACTGGATCACCTTTACTACTCATTTTTAGGGTTCCGTTCGCAAAAACGGGAACTTTGTTGTCCGTCTGTATGTCAGGAACGCGTAGAGGTATAAAGCTGAAATGGATATCAAATACTTAAGTCTGCTACCCCAAGCAGCAGTGAAAAAATCAAACTTTTAAGTATACGCATTCTAAAGGTAAGACTATTTATGCTTCGTTTAGGCACATGTATTTTTACTTTTCGATTCGGAGAAATCTTCGAGACTTGATTCGGGAATTGAACTATTTACATAGGTAAGTTTGTACGGAACCATCAGTGTGCGAGTCCGATTCGCAGTTGATCACTATCTCACCTGATAGTAAGCGAAGTTGTGGTCGACGATGGGGCACGCTTGCCTGGAAGTGACCTATTCACTCTTGAATAAAATACCCATAGGTCATAGCTATTAGGAAACACAGATTCCGGCAGGGAATTACAAAATGAATTGAGTACGCACAGTGTTCCCAAAACGGTTTTGTGTATGGGTGAGATGTCCGCCATGTACGTGGTCCGATGATGGTACGGGCTTGGCAGAATTAAGTTATGAATTCACACCCGCAAAATATAGAAAGAAAACCTGGTTACATTTCAATTAATATCAATGGCACGCGATAAAACGTATCAGCGACTTGAGGGGTAAACGTCATAAGTGATATTTTTGAGTATATTACCATTTTAAACACTGCAATAAAATATTTATTTACTTACTAGCTGACCCCGACAGATGTTGTTCTGAATTGTTAAAAGAGTGAACTGTCAAACGCGTAACTGTTTGTCGGGCGAAGATTAAATAGTCGTCGTAGTTTTGTAAAATTTTCTACAGGTCTGCGCTATTTTTTTATTTTTTCTTACACAAGAAATTTTTCCTGACAGTAATAAACATAAAAAAAGAATAAGTGAAATTGGTCCACCCTTTCACGTGAGATGACGTGGCCAAAGGTAATAGGGATTCATTTTTATATAAATAGATTAAAACTTCACACAAAACAAAAGTACAATGGCGGATTTAATGCCTTAGGCTTTTTTACCAATGTACGGAGGGTGGTGGAGGAATAACATGATAACGTATTCTATTAGTGTGTACCTGCTTAGGCGTTGTTAATTTTATTGATTTATTGATGCTAATTATGGTAATGATAATGATAATAATTTAAAACAATTTTATTAACTTATTTATTAACGTAATTCAATACTTTATCAATAATTTTATCAATGTTCCAATAATTTATTTAATCTAATGTATTTAATTTATTTATTATGTTATGACAATTTTATTTAATTTTATAATATTACTATGGATTAATTAATGCCTGAAATAAACGATAAATAAAAAAATAAAATAAATTAGAAAATCTTCCAGGTCAGTCCTCCATCTCGCCAGGACCGTGTCACCCTACCGCCTGCAGGTGCCGCGGTGTGCTGCCATGACCTGCCCATTACGCACGCATTGTATTCTAATATATTCGTCTACTGACTATTGTATCGTCGACTGAGCAGGAAGGTCATCTCAGTGGCTACTGAGGAAAAAATGTAAGATAGTGTTGTTGTGATCCTAGGCTGTTACTAAGCTCGTTTTTAACTTTCATATAATTGGTCCTTACCTATGTAATTGCCATTCTACCAAACTGGCTATTTCAAGTCCATTTTCTTTCTTTTTTTGCTAACAGTTCTAAGTTCAAATTATTTTTCAATACACTTACTCGAAAACCCGCTCTTATGCACGCAATAGACTGTTTTCCGCACTAGTGCAGAAATAGCGCGTGCTCTCCCCTCCACAATGTCATTGCATGTATCGTATCAGGCTGGGCGCGCGTCGAGCCCCACGAGTCGCCGGTCAACCTCCGTTAATTCATATCTTCGTAAGAGTATTGAAAAAAGTCGTTTGATACACATGCAAATTTATCACTGCAGCCCTCGGCTCCATAACACACTCGCCTACGGCTCGTGTGAATTCCGCCTCGGTCGCAATGACAAACTTTCTGCACTTGTATCAAAATGTACTATTTATTTTTAAATAAAGTATGTATTTTTTTTTATTAGTCATTTTTTTAATGGTTAGCGTTCTGTTTTCATCGCATTTGTACGTTTTTCGTCATCATTGATACGTTGAATTTCGAGTGATTATGGATTATGAGTACTGTCGTGGCAGCAAAGAGGTAGAAGTGGCACGCAATATCAACGACGTATATAGACCAAACACTACTAAGGATCGCACCACCCGTTATTGGTTTGCCCGCTTCTGTTCTGGAAATTTCGACCTAAGAAAGACCCCTGGTCGACTCAAAACGATCGTGAAAGCTGATGATTCTCAATCTACAGCTAAATTAGCTGCAGCTTTCGATGTCGGCATCAAAACAATATTGGTCCATTTGCGTCAAATTGGCAAGGTTTTTAAGCTTGACAAATGGGTGCCCCACGAATTGAATGATCGCCAGTGCGAAACACGGAGTCGAGCATTGAACTGCACAACAGGCACACAAACGAAGGCATATTGAATCGCAATGTTACTTGCGACGAAAAATGGATACTGGTTCAGCACCTAAACAATGTCCAAAACGAAAACTGACCACTAAAAAAGTGATGATCACTGTTTGGTGGTCTAGCGCCGGTGGCATTCATCACAACTTCTTACCAAACGGGATGAGCACTGCAGATGAGTACTGTGAAGAACTGAACACAATCCTCCACCTCCACGGGTTTCCTTTTCAGATATTCCCCGCGGTATCTAATAGTGCTCTGACGACACGATTGTCGCAGTGGTTGAGATTGACTGGTGCACAGCATATCGTGGGTTCGATTTCCGCACGTGGAACAAATATTTTTATGGCCTACAAATAGTTGTTCCAGGTCTGAGTGCCTCCTGTAAGTTTACATGTTTGTGAATACTGTTGGAATATAACAAAAACAAATCTATCCTACTTCAACACTATGGCCTTTCTCTTTCTAACCAATAAATATTGTATTTAATTGGTCTGACCCCCTTGTCGACACTTGACTGAAATCCCTAGTATGGTTACAGTTACTGTATTCCTTTAGCCTTGCTTAGAAGCACACGTCTCACGTAATATTACTGAAACACACCTTCCAATATAAAATAAAGGATTAATAAATAGTTATTATTCAAATCCTTAAAACCGTGTTTGCTTTGGTGTTCACCTTAACCCCAACAGGTTATGGGCCCAGAGCGCTAAGCCAATGTGCGAATAAACGAACATTAAATAATAAAAACATTTTGTGTATCAAATTGAATAAAAGGGACATTAAACAATTTGCTGGTGATAACTACGTGTGTCGAAATTTCGAATTCAAAAATTATTAAGTGAATTACCTACTGAACGTTGTTGGCGTTGAAGTTCAGGTAGAAACAAGTACTAAGTGAGTGATGAAAAATGCGTGGCGACGCAGCTGTCTTTTAGTAAAAAGTTGCTGAATTTGAAACTGGTTAGAAACACCATACTAACCAAATACTTTCAAGAATTTGATGACATCGTCACTGAACCTATGGCTGCAGGTGCAAAAAAAAAAAATTTTGAATCCGATAAAGTGATCCGCCATTTTCAAGACTCTACCAAACGAGTACGGAGCAGCATTGTCACTGCAATCGAGATACTGACTGAAGACAACGTGACGTTAACTTTGGAAAACGAGATTGTGAGATCATGAAATCAAACTTACAAGGGCTGTATGTGATCTTTGCCTAAAAGTACTTCAGGCTGAAACTTACGAGACCACAAGTCACACCTTCAAACAATTCAAGAGATCATCGACAAAAACAAAAGTCACCAAAGAACAATTTGGGACCCAAGAAACGATAGCTCTGGCAAAAAAGGGAGATTCGAAGAATTATCTACAAAAGCGCTATGGAAAACAATGAAGCCAACAATAAAATGATCATTTGAAAATCAAGACAAATTGACAGTCCACTTCACTGAGCGTGTGAAGCCAAGAAGTGATTCGGTTGCTGTACTGGCGCGTTTATACTAGCGGCGAAGAATTATCAAGTGACCAGTACTATTCGGGAGTACCAGGTATACTACAGAATGTTGTTTTTGTGATGAAGATGGTAAGCCGGTAATAAAGGGTAAGTCTTTGAACAACCTATTCAGCGGTAACTGGTTAGTGCTTCAAAATGCTTTAAATAGCGAATGTTCGTTAGATAAAGTCACAAATGGTATTTATGAATTATTGTGGAATAAAATAATTGCAAATCATAAAAGTGGAAATAAAATGAATGAAACTATTTTTTTTGATAATTAAAGAATATATAATATTGTCCTAAAAGTACACTGTGTAAAGCTTGATTTGTATAGTGTGACAAATAAATTGGTCTGTAATTTAATAAATTGGAAACAAAAGGTTTGAAACAAGAAGTCGTTTAATCTCAAGTGCACACAGATGTTTGCGGTCCTAACAGTTTTTTTTTTTTTGTTCGTCTATTGAAGAGCAAAAACTATGTTGTGATTTTAAGAATAAATCAGATAAGTTTAGAAAACATAAATTAAGTTTCGGAACTATGTTGCAAAATGTGAAGTTCATTTTGGTCTAAGAATTGTTAACTTTATATTGTGATAATGAAAGGGAAATTATATCCAGTTATTCGAAAAAGTTCTGAGCTTGAGAAGGTATTGGTCATCCCTAAACAGTGCCGCATACTCTGGCTGTAAATGGTATTGCCGAAAGTATGATGAACAATGATAGAACGGGTCTAAATTTAAAAACAAAAGGTTCTGGAATCAGATTGTTCTGGGGAGCACTGAGGTTAGATTATACACCTGATGATGAGTTATGGCATAATAATAAGCCAAAACCGTACATTTTAAAGTTTTTGATTCTACTGTTTACTAAGTTAGTAAAAGTCTAAAAACGAAATTTGACAAAGATGTTGTCAAAGGGAATTTCGTTGATGATGAATCAAATTTAATGATTATAAGGTGTGGGATGTGGTAGACCAAAAATGTTTGTGGGAGTCAGAGATGTGAAATGAATAAGATTAAGTTCTTATCAAATAGGCCAATGAAACTTGAGCCTGAATGTGTTATCAGCTTTAAATAGCATAACTTGGTAACTCTGACTTGGTACACCCATTTGAAAGGAGGTGTGGATCTGATAAGAATCAATCAGTTTTTAAGAAAACAAACATAAAATAATACCTAGCATAATTGCAAATAAATCTGTTTGGGAAACAGAGGAGAGCTCGAGATTGTCATATCACAATGGAAATAAGTTGACTTTATTTTAAGATCGAGAAACATTACATAGTTAGAGACAAAATGGTAGGATGCAAAACCTATTTTCTGTTTCGTATAATGAATACGATGGCGATAGTATTATTGATAATATGTTGTTACTTATTGTGTGCTGGATAATAAAAAAGGTAAATGCTGATATGATAAGCATTAAAATGAAGAATGTTTTTAGTAATTGATTCAACTAGGAAACTATTGAAAATGATACCTGAAAAACTGTTACTAAAAAAAAAAAAAAAAAAAACAGATAAAGAAATATTAATTCGATTAAATTAAATCGATTGTAAATGAGTACAGTTGAAAATTGGTTGTAAAGCGAGTTTAATATCTCGTGGTTGTAGTCAGCTATATGTTAAAGAAACTTTTGTATCAGTTGAAAGAATTGCAAGTTTTAGTTAAGCCGTTATGAATCAATGTAATTTCTTGGTTAAGCATGTGGATATAAAAGCATAATTTTTATTAGGAATCTGGATAAAGTAATTTTAGTGTATGAATATTCCTGAGGGTATTCTGGCTAACAATTAATGGTTTGTACATTAATGAAGTCATTATATGGATGTATGTAGTTTGTATACTGTTGGTTCCTAATGTTTCATTGAGCTTAGACAAAAAGGCATTTAAGTTTTAATGCAGGTCATGAATTAAGTCTGATAGTTGCCCAGTTACTGGATTGTGAAGGTCTGACAGGCAGTCGCTCCTACTAGTATTTAGCCACATCCGGTCAGACTGGAAGCTAGGGAGATGATGATGCATGAAGTCTGGTGCCTGGTTAATGGCTATAGTTTGATCACCATTATAAGGTTTGTTATTTATTTTATTGGTGTACAATAAAATATATATAAATAAATAAGGGACTTAAACATAACCGATGAAATCTGGGAGTACTATAGGTGCACCTCTGCCGACCATTTGGGTAATAAAGGCGTGATGTTTATGCTATAAAGAACGAAGTTTTACTTGATGTCTATGTTATTGCATTTTAACAACTATGTTATAACGTAGTAGTTGAGTAAAACATACCCAATCAACATTTTTTAAATCATTGACTAATAATATATAAAATGTTTTCTGTGAATCCAAAATAAACAGGTCAGAAAACATAATTACTTTAGATCAGGAAATGTAGATAAACAACAGTTCTTGAAAAATTTAACTTGAGGGATGCTTAAGGGGCAATAAATCAGCCAATACACTCTTTGAAAGTTAAATATATGCATAGATTACAAAACATCACACAGAGTTCGTGTGAAATTACAAGACCCCTTTGTAGAAATCTTATAAGGTGCTTGAATCATGCTGAGCTTAATCTTAGTTTTCTGTTTACATCATGACTCGATATGCAAACAAAAACTATTTGTAATGGTTCCACTTAGGTACAAGACCCTTTGTCTTGAAATATTTAAAAGGAACTATAAATCTCAAGTTAATTTTTAAACATAACGATTTTAAAATTTTATAAGTGGGTGTTTGTTAATTGTGACTGGAGTGGTAAAATGAACTGTGGGTTATTTGTATAAATTATTTAAGCAATATATAATTTGCTGGCAAACATAGTGGCAGCAAAGAATGGCAAGATAGTATACAGTAGTAATGCAGAGTACGGTTTAATGTAAAGCAGTAAAAGATACTGTGATTAAAGTCATTGGTGATAAA
Organism: Mythimna pallens; assembly: GCA_961205895.1. Taxonomy (NCBI): domain Eukaryota; kingdom Metazoa; phylum Arthropoda; class Insecta; order Lepidoptera; family Noctuidae; genus Mythimna; species Mythimna pallens. The sequence continues at coordinate 742,292 of OY540843.1, read as the reverse complement.
TATTGTATATTAAGTATTATTTATAGTTATAGCGATTACTATAGCAGATGCTGTTTTTATTTATGATGTTAATAATAATAATAGATGCATTGCGAATAATCCAACCAGTCACAAACGAACACTTAGATACTAAGTATCACGTCGAGAAATATGTTACTAAAATATTTTATTTCTACAAGTTAACCAGATAGCTGAGTATCCTGTAAAATATTCAACAGTGCGTTATACCTAGATAAGAATGAAATTCGGGGTGACATTGTAAATACACGAAAGGTGCCTAAGGATATGTTATTATTATTATGTTAATAATAAGAGCTTGGTTATAATAAGTTGATGAATAAGATTCATAATTTCAACAATCAATTAATTGATTGATTGGTCTGATTAGGTTTTACTGGGTTTTCCCTAATCCTGCGCAACGAATGTTGGACCATGATGATATTGTATTCCCAGAAAGAAAAAGGAAGGTGTGTGTTTTTATTATTGTATAAAGATGTTTGGTATAGTATTATGTAATAGATATTACACCGTGATTAAAGAGAAAAGGATTTATTTTTGAGGGGGGCGTGTTGGAATATAACAAAAACAAATCTATCCTACTTCAACACTATGGCCTTTCTCTTTCTAACCAATAAATATTGTATTTAATTGGTCTGACCCCCTTGTCGACACTTGACTGAAATCCCTAGTATGGTTACAGTTACTGTATTCCTTTAGCCTTGCTTAGAAGCACACGTCTCACGTAATATTACTGAAACACACCTTCCAATATAAAATAAAGGATTAATAAATAGTTATTATTCAAATCCTTAAAACCGTGTTTGCTTTGGTGTTCACCTTAACCCCAACAAATACTTCCTCGATACTGCACTAATTTCTGGTCTTTCCTGCACTAATTCCTGGTCGTTTTTAATATTTCAAAATTAAAGATATTTTCAGGCAGTAGCAGCAGGCTTTGGTTTTGTGGGCACTGGCAGTTCCTTAAATCGGTTTTATGAAAGATCTGGAGACGGTATGAAGCTTTCCGTTACGAGTTGTGATGATCTCAATAACATTTGCCTCAGGCAGAAAAAGTGCTGTAAACAGTTGAAATTAGGAAGTGCAGGTGGCTGCATGATGGTATAATAACATTATGCTGAGCAGAGCACGTGCCGCAATAGTCCGTCATGTCCGCTCGTCGCTGCGTGAGCCTCTCGCGTTTCACATTACCACACATTTGTTTATTTTATACGACTATACTAAGGACATACACGACAATAACATTATCTACATAACTGGTACAAGAAGTGTAGGTATGTACAAGTTGTTTGTTCCATCTACTTTAACCTACCTATTAACGACGAAGACTATGTCAATGATGAAGTCATCGCGGATCCAGCTCACGACACTATAAAGTCAAAAGATTGCGAAAAAATAAAAAGGTAAAATTCTCATTGCTAAATTGTTTTTGTTATCTCTGCTTTATTCTGTTCTTATAACAAGTTTGCTGTAGTTTACTTGGTCGATGTGACAGTTTGAAATAATGGTGAAATTAAATATGAAAGCTTAAAACTCTGGACAGAATATGGAATACATCGTCAATCATAAAGCTGGACAAGCGCCTTCCACCACGCGGTCACGTCAACCAGTCTTATATGCTTCTCGCAGCCCTCACGAGGTTACCAGCTCACCATAAAAGTATGTGGATGGATTCCATCATGTGCAATAGGACTTAATTATATCATTTACAAAAATAAAACCTTACGAACTGCACAAGTCCGGGCACAGCTAGCAACAAAATAAAAAAACTGCTACTGCAATGTAATTTATGTGTGTTTCTGCTAGATAAACATGGCGATATTAAAAATTCAATGTTTTTCCATTCACAACAGGTCTAGGATGGTTTTCGCGACTTGTTTTTATCATTTACTTTGTATTTTAACATTAACATAGTATTTTAAGCAATGAGATCATCTTGCCTACCTATTGTTGCCCTTTACTACTTGCTTACCTAACTTAGTTTTAATGGGATTCTGGTAGATGGTAGGTTATTATTACAAAGCCGAACGTTTTTTTGAAAAATGTATACATGTATGTAGGTACATGATATATATTATTTTTCTATGCAAATTCTAATGTTACTGAATACACAGTAGGGATCAAGATAATATATAAAATAATAATATGTACAAAATAAAAAAATCGCTTATTAGTGCGGGATTTATTCATATAAATTACTTTTACATCATTATGAAAAACTTTAATTATAATCTGGGTTTACTAACCCAACCATATGGGTCAGTTAAGAATCTGTTAATAATCTTATTATGAATTTTAGTACAAGGTAGTTCATAATACATCTATAGACAATATCACCTAGCAAAAGAGATTCGTACGGTCGTACTCAGCTCTCAGCTATAGTCTTCAGGATTAAGTTGCAGACAGCCCGCACTCTGCAGAGCAGAGAGGCAGGTTTTTGCCTGACGATGGCGTGGAAGCTGTCGTGAACATACCTGATGTACTGCTGAATTAAGGGCAGCCCCATCACCATATAGTTTGGTTGTGTACAACAAAATTTTAACAATATGCAGTGGTACAATCGTTACATTATCATGCAAAAAATTACAAGACAGTGGTCGCTTAGGACTTGGAAAAAATAAAGTATCCATTGAATAATTTAGCATTTAAATGCACACAATGGTTTGTTAATAATTAGTACGATAATTAGAATTGTCTTGTAACACGAGGGGATGTCGTCAAGTGCTTGCAAAGTGGGCTAAACAGATTGTTTACTTAGTAGCATGTCAACGAAAAGAGCCTTTTCTAAAAGGAGACTTGTAATTTGAGCACAGGAATTTATTTATCGTGTTATTTTTAGACTCAACAACTTAGACAAGAATGTTGAGTTTATCTAGTAGACGTCGTTTCGACTACAATCATTAATTTAAAAATACCACGATGGAAGAAAATACAGAAAGTTATTAGAAGAAGCTGGACGCTTTAGCAAGAATCTGATTCCCGACATTCCCTCCACTAACACACAATAGCCCCAGGTAAGCTGAACACCAATGTGTTCAGAAATCATTTACGAGATATATCGTAGGATCTCTATAGCCGTGGATGGCTTTTAATTAAAGAATTAATATTACATCTGCCTTCGCAAGAGATATCTTATATACGATAGAATATATCTCATATATTGTCCATCAATGTCACCTGTTATTAATTTGAATAATAAAGAAGCCAGCTATGAGATTTCCCATATAGACTGACGATGTATAGGGGAATTTGACTCCTTGAAATTGTTAAGAGCCTGAAGAACTTTCTACGCTGCACACAGACTATTCAAGACCAACCACGGAAATTGACAACCAGCTGAAAAGAACGTCACCTACCACCATCCGACTTAGAACCTCAGGAACATCTGCCACTTGGACATGAATTGCAGTGGCATAAATGGAAAATATTAAATCGATTGCGCGAATCTTTTCGTGTGGCGCTGAGACTTGGTCGCTAAAAGTTGCAGACCGCAAACGCATCGACGCCTTTGAGATGTGGTGCTGGAGAAGGATGCTTCGTATCCCTTGGACAGCATTTTGGACCAACGTATCCATTCCAAAATCTCCTCACGGCTGTCATCCGAGTGTCTTCGCAAGGTTCTGCAATACTTCGGTCACACTGTAATGAATGGCAGTGGCAACCTCAATAGGCCCATTGTGATCGGTAAAATGGCTGGAAAAAGGCTGCGCGGGCGCAGCCCAATACGCTCTTGAATCTACGGTATACAATACCCTTCACACCGTCAGGGACAGATACAGATGGAGGAATATCATAAAAGTTAAAGTGGATACCTAATATAAGTGCGGTGCTGGTACTACTGTTCAGGCCATGAGCCACACTTTGGAGCGCCCCAAGTGACACCGATGCTGCAGTGAATGCAGCCACTTACTGGGCCAATACAATCTAAGGAGTCTACCGCCGACTGAAAAAGAAGAAGGTGGTTTTCATGCAGGTCGACATAAAACTGATACTAATCGCTACTGTCGGTGCAGGATTTCAGAAAATGCCGTGGTAGCAATAAGAATAGTGTGGGCTTGTCCTATAAAAAACTGTGTGTCGGACTCGTGCACTGAGGGTTCCGTACAAACTTATCTATGAAAAAAGTTCAATTCCTAAATTGAGTTACGAAGATTAAACTACGAATTACAAATTTACACTTTTCAGATTTTTTCCTATACTTGTGATAGATGAGACCTAGCTTCATGCCAAATTTCAGGATTCTAGGTCAACGGGAAGTAACCTATGAATTTTGATTTTCTTGAGAGTGTTATATACGTTTTTTGCAACAAAAACGGCCGTATCTTATTTTTTCGTTAACTCAAAAGTTTGATTTTTTCACAGCTTTAAGGGAGCGCACAGACCTGAATATATGGTTTTAATTTCAACTCGATACTTTCACGCGTTTTCGAAATAAAGGGTCTTGACAGACAGATGGACGGACAACAAAGTGATCCTATAAGGGTTCCGTTTTTTCCTTTTGAGGTGCGGAATCCTAAAAAACAATGAAACGTTATTAATTTGCAACTGAGAAATAAATATATTATACTGATCTTTTAGTGATGACAGTAGTTGTTTCTCATTCATTAGTCTAGGCTTGAGTTATTAATGAATAACTTAGCACAATAATTTACATTTAAAAATAAAACAGGTATCTCTTTAATGAGGTTTTTATTGAATAGCAAAAACAGCCTTATACATTCAAGATAGTGTTTTGTTGTAACTTAATATAAATAGAAGAATCATGTTTTAAAATAACATGGAGGAGTGTTTTGACTACAAATCGATTGTATTTGTAATTATAATGGCGATCCTTATTAAAATTGAAGAGAAAGCTGTTTGTTTGCTCCGCTTTCTTAGGTGTAGGTACTCAGCTGATTACATGATGTTCATGTTTTCGAGTTTTGCAGTATCGAATAAAGTAAACAGATCATCATCCTTTGATATCAGTTTGACAAACTATTCTAATCCCGATTTGTATGGCCTTTTCAAGCAGCATAACTCCCTCGCAGTGCTCGGGAATTAATTATATAAATCCATCACTGCTTTCGGGATTAGCAACCTTCGTTTCGTTCGAAATAATTACATTATTTGTATTATTTCGACAACATTATTTTCAAGTACATGTGTACATTGCTCGGGATGCCTTCGTGAGATAGAATATCTATACCAGTATCCCCAGCCCACGTATATACTGCTGGAATATGTCACTCTGCCAGTAGTCGCCAGCCCTACGTCAGATTATTAGTGTGCAATTCATCAAGTGGCGCCCGGTGTGCCTCCCGTGGGCATAGTGACGTCACTCATCGATAACGGTTAATGGCCCTTAACCGACTTTGAAGAAAAGCTGTTCTTCAGATTTGTGTACCAAGCTTGGCTTATGTCGTTGGTGGGTAATGGGGTCGGTTATAAGCTGGGGGGTTTCGGCATGCATGTCAATTCCAATTAATTTTGTAAGGGTATAATATCGTCGGGGATGGTTGAATAACGTTTCTAGTCAGAAAACAAAAACACTGCCGTTAGTGTCAAGAAACAATATTTTAGAAGAAACCAAAAAAAATATTTTCTTTAAGTATATAATGTTTTAATTACGTTCTTTCAACTTTTTTTATACATTTATTATATCAATCTGCATTTTACCTGGTACATAGAACTGTATAGGTACCTAGTAGAGCCACAGGCTAAGGTAAATGATTATGGAATTTATGTAAAAAAAATCACCTCAGCTATAATTTTCTCGTAAACCATTATTTCATTCGTAAAAATACAACAATAATTGTATGATAATTTATTACATATATCTATTAATATTAGTTCCAGTTGCTAACGAAATTCAAAGGATATTGACAGGGTCTGGACCAAGTGCTGCCCAGGAGTGAAAGTAGCTCCAGTGGAACCGTAGCATTAATTTACATTACCGCCTCACTATAGGGATCACTTTTTATGTGTTTTTTTTACTTGTTAAATGAAAACAAAGGGATTTTACTTATGTTCTACTATTACTACTACATTAGGACAGATGCAGGCTAGATAGATAATAGTCAGTGGTCAAATAAAATCAAATACGTGAACTTAAAATAAGGGTTAGAGAAAAAAACAAAACATTCACTGTCGAAATTTGGCATGTACGAGTATAATGACTGGCCTGTTGGTCTAGTGGTTAGTGGCCCTGACTGCTATGCCGGAGGGCGTGGGTTCGATTTCCACCCAGGACAAATGTTTGTGTGATGAGCACGATCATTTGTTCTGTGTCTGGGTGTAATTTATCTATAATATGTATGTATTTAGAAATATGTAAGTATTTTTATCAGTTGTCTAGTACCCATAACACAAGCTCTGCTTAGCTTGGGACTAGACGGCGTTGTGTGATAGTTGTGGAATATAAAAAAAAAAAAATGGTTCATAAAAATTAATTTCGTGAAGCTCCCAATGTCCAATCCACAACATCAGGTCGAGATTGCCTGCAATCTGGCTAATCTGACTTTCGAGAGCGACGAGGAGATTTTCCTCGCTGTAAACCAGAGCCAGTAGGACGAATTATATAAGTGTTTGATAAAACTGGTGACTCAACAATATCCTGGAGCACCTTAAAGTTCCACTTTAACGTCAGCTCAGTTCCTAACACCAATCCATCAAGTCTTCAACATGCAAATGCTCATCGTAACTCAGCTGGCTCACGTGTGCAGTTCCTTGCACCCATTGTGTTGCTAATGCCGCCGCTCGTCGGTACGCAGGCACAGGGCCGAAGAATCCATCTCAATATTCAATCAGTAGGTGCTGCCTCCATAATGCATCGGTACATTACAATGATGTCCTCTTGTGGCCACGATTGACGAACTTTCAAGAAAAAGGTTTTAATGTTTAATTGTCAGTGTAATTTGTCACGCGGTGATGGTTTTTCCCGAGTTCTCTAAGGATGGGGTCTGAATTTTGATTGTTATTCGTTGAGTTCTTGGTAAACGTGTAAACAATGTTAAGGTGACTAAGAGGTAGCGACGGTCTTTATATTTATTACTAACTGCTGGCTTCGCCCGCGTGATTATAGAAAATTATTTTACTGGAACATACCCTTGGATTATAAAGTATCCTATTTGCTATTCCAGGACATTGTCCACCATTGTGTCTTGTAGGCGGCTGGATCAAGAGGCTCCTGGTAGGCGGCTAGATCAAGAGGCTCCTAGTAGGCGGCTGGATGAAGAGGTTCCTAATAGGCGGCTGGATCAAGAGGCTCCTGGTAGGCGGCTGGATCAAGAGGCTCCTGGTAGGCGGCTGGATCAAGAGGCTCCTAGTAGGCGGCTGGATCAAGAGGCTCCTGGTAGGCGGCTGGATCAAGAGGCTCCTGGTAGGCGGCTGGATCAAGAGGCTCCTAGTAGGCGGCTGGATCAAGAGGCTTCTGGTAGGCGGCTGGATCAAGAGGCTCCTGGTAGGCGGCTAGATCAAGAGGCTCCTGGTAGGCGGCTAGATCAAGAGGCTCCTAGTAGGCGGCTGGATCAAGAGGCTCCTGGTAGGCGGCTGGATCAAGAGGCTCCTAGTAGGCAGCTGGATCAAGAGGTTCCTGGTAGGCGGCTGGATCCAGAGGCTTCTGGTAGGCGACTGAATCAAGAGCTTGATTCAAATAGCGGTTCTTCTAGACGCGACTCGTACTTATTATTAAAAGGTTCTTTCTCTGCAACCATAATCGCCGCTAGCTTGGACGCTGTTCCGATATCTGTGGGAAACTACTTTTTATAATTTAAAATGTATTTTCAATAAGTAAATGAACAAACGGGATAGTGTTTATTAAATTATTTTGTTGATAATTTATTATGTATCCCCAAATCATGCAAAATGATGACCTAAAATTTGTAGTCTGTGATGGACGTTCCACACTCACACAGCATTAATAATAGAAGTTTTCTCATCGCATCTCATCACACTAACATTATAAACGCGAAAGTTTGCGTGTGTGTCCATACAATTGGTACTCCTGCACGCTCTAATTATTAAAAGGATTTGGATCATACTTGGTGGCACACGTGTAGACCATTTCCAAAAGCACATAGTTCTCGGGAGAATGTTTGAGATACTTTTCTATCTTTACGCGGGCGAAGCCGCTGACAAAATCTAGCACCTACCTGTATTAATAATGTAGCTCTTTACTTTTGTCATTATCATATTATGGAAATCTAACTGAATATGTAACACAAAAGTATTAAGGAACACTTCAAAAGCGCTTCATGAAAAATGTAAGTTTCAAATAAAAAAACTCTTTTAAAGTTCTTCGTATTTTGTGTGAATAATATGTTTATGATGTTATTTGGAATCAATCTGAATTGATGAGTTATCTTGTGATCGCATTTCAATAATATTGTTTTGATAATTTTGGCTATTGACTTACACAATAGTTTCGATGTTATAATTTCAAATATTCAGCTGAAACTAAATGTATACATAATTCAAAATGCCAAATTACTTCAGCCCAATAACACTAAAGACCTTCAATTAACTTTAAAAGCCCACTCGGGACGAACATCTGAAGAATCTCGATGTTTCTGTCCTTGCCAACTACAAATTACCAAATTACTTTTGTAACAAGAAAATAGACAATCTTCATATCTCCCAAAAAATTTCTGAAATTTTCCATCGAGCAATGAATTTTTTTTCAATTAATGAGTTTGTTTGAAATATTCCAATTATTTGAAGGTCGCACAAGTCGAATGTTACGTCAATTGTCTTCGGGGGCGTAACTGTAATAAATTCCGGACGAAACGCGAGCTGTCATAATTGTCACGGCGACAAGATGGCCGCCGCGTGACACTTGTGTGACAGCATTGCATCCACGCGCGCTTCGAAATAAATACTGCTAAACACGTGTCGATTATAATTAAGACGCTATTTACGGACGTTTATAAATAAATTGTTGAACGAATTAGCTTACGAGAATCTTTCTTCAAAGAAAAAAATGGAGTTGAAACTGAGTTATATAATATGTAAACGATTTTTTTTTTAAATGTACCTAATTTTAGCATTTAATACTTAGGCTTTTTATATATTTCCTAACAAAGAAACTTGAATGCCATGTCATGGAAACCTATGTTGTTGATGATCGATATGTTTTTGACCAAGCTGTCCCTGATCATACTATCTCATTGTCAGCGTTTATGCTACTCACGCGGCCACTGCGTGAATGTAGCGTGATTTTATTAGACCAGTTAAACATCTTTTGTATAAACTTCTATGTTAATTACATATTCTGCGCGTGTCTGGCACATTTTCAGCGTAACCCGTGTATGAGGCACTCAGACTGCGCGTGATTCAACAACCGCCAACATTGTACACGGCGTTCTGTCAGACGCGAGGGTTTCCCAATGCGTATCCAGCGTAGTAAGAGGGGCTCGTGGCTAATGGCTGCGTGGTAGTTACACGAGGAGTCAGGAGACTGTCAGTCTGCCAACTAGTCTAAAAGATCTCGGTAGGTATTGTGCAGCTCTGATTGAGAAGGTGGACAGTTATCGATTGCTCTCATTGCTCAGGTTGAATGCCATTTCAGAGCCAGTATTTTCTACTAATTTATTAGGGTTGACTTCAGTTTCAGTATTTTTTATGATAGTGTTGGCAATCGGGCTTGATTGACTATCATGCCTTGCTTCGTGGAAATGAGATGTCATACCTATAGCAGAATACAAACAAATAAATCTTGTGTATTTTATCTGGCATACCGTAATGGTCTGTTTCGTGACACGTTGGTGTCTTTTTGACTGTATAAATCCTTTTTGCCCGTTTTTTATCCGTTGTTGCGATATGAAATTTTGTCATGAAACTCTTGCCAAGAAATAAAAAAACAAAATAGTTTACGCCTGTCCATTGTGATTCTCAGAAACAGTAAACTCTGACATTGGTGACAAGTTCAAATACCTACATAGCTCCGTTACTAAAATACCATTAATTAGTAGCTAACCATCACGTACGATTCATGGTTCTGTAATGGCGTGAATCATCTTTTGGCACATACTAATTTGCTGTCAGCCGTAACTAATTAATAGGGCAGTCAGACGATCTATTGATTTATGGTATTAGATATTATATGGTAAAGTATCTTAAATATTCAAAAGGTCGTAGTTAGTCAAGCCTGCCTATTGAACATAATACCGAGGGGCTAACATGAATTCTTGTCGTGATCCATTTGACGACCAGAAACGGAACTGCTACAGGGTGTATAGCTCATTCCTCTTTCTCGTTCGCAAGCCTAACATTTAACTCCTCATGGTAAGAGGGTCCTTTTCCACTTGCCTATCGTCAACAAAGAGTATAATTTAAAAGCTTGTTACTTCATCTAACGCAATCCAACGCGATGTTTGATGAAGAGGCAACGCGAAAAAAGAGAGATAACGCCTAAAAACTCTGTGAGTATTCGGTAATTTCATGATTTAATCGAATATTTTACAAAAGTTGTTCCAGGAAATACGTGTTTTTTTTAAACACTTAAAAAGTTTTTGAAAAAAAAGGTCGTCCATTCAGATTTTCGATTAAATTTCCAAGGCTGCTATTATTATACTTTTTTGATATTTTAATTTTTTATTAATTTATGAAGTGCCAAGTTCATGCAAAGTAGCAGATTTACAGAAGTCTTTACTGGATAGTTTTACACAAATTTATAAATTGATTTCAAAAGAAGCTTAGATAATATCCACAAGATACTGTGTTTCTAAAATATCTAATGAAAAATGTGTAATAACGTCATAATCGCGTAAGAGCGGTTGTATGAAAAACAGTGAAAATGTATGTTGTGTTGCATTTCTGCGTTTTGTAGGACATTTTAAAAGCGAATGGAGTATTTATGTACCTATCTTTCCTTTTGGTGTTTTCTCACACAAACATGATGGCGAAAATGCCATGTCTGTCTCTACCATCATTGTACTGTTTTTCTAGTATAAATAAATGTATACGAAGCATGTGTGTATTATTATGTGTGCGTGTATTATCTGTATATATATAAAAGGAGAAACTGACTGACTGACATATTAACGCAGAGCCAAAACTACTAAGACTAGGATCATAAAATTTTGTACAAGGTTTTGTTTTGTGTCGTAGGCGAGTACTAAGAGAGGATTTTCCAAAACTCAACCCCTAAGGGGATGAAACTAGGATCAAAGGACAAAGTTTGTGTGGAGAAACCTACTTTCACGTGAGCAAAACCGGTGGTAGAAGCTAGTATATTATATTATGTCTCTCATATGTTATATAATGTCTCTCATAACATGAAACTAATTTTTCCTCGTCATACTGACATCTGTGCTTACCCTCTGACTGCCGGCATGACGTCTGTAATCTCCTAACATAAGACACGTGCCAGGAAAAACAAGTCTGACGTCACAGGTTTAGATAAAATAATTTATTCGCGTGTTTTTCACTACTTCTATAGTCCATTTATAACCTCCTTATTATTCTCAAGGTCTGCAGATTGATTGAGATTATCTTCCGCTATTTCTCGTTTGAGGATTAATAATACATTATTTTTTATTTTCATATATGTTTGCGAATCATATAAATAAAGTTAACAAGCCCTCAGAGTGAGTTTTGATACAATTTATTATTTCCCTGAGAATGTCATACATTTTAGAAAATTATATATTAAGGTCGGTTCTAGAGCAGCTATAAGTGTTGATGGAGCTTCGTTATTATTGAAATATTGACAAACTATTCGATAATTTGTTCTTCCCTAATTATAATGGCTAAGTTTCCTGCCCTATTTTCTGTGTCATCCCAACAGAGAGGCTCGTGGGCCACATCGTTTTGTTATGTTTGTAACTAGAGATCCTAAAGGACTTATAAAAACTAGAAACAATTGTTTCAAAGCAATAGGACCTATTTAGCACATTATAAGGTAAGAGTAGCTAACCTAACCTTCGGATAGAAAAGCCACAAGTCATTCTATAGGTAATTCCACAATAAAACCCAAAAACATCGAAATGATCCAACACATGTTAACCACGAATTAATTAGCCATTAAGCGATCGTAAATCTCCGTCACTTTTCGGAGCACATCGGGCGTCCGCCATTTAAAAATAGCACGGGAAAGCTGCGCGTGCGGCGATGGACGCAAAACAGCGCTTTGGAATCTTGCCAAAGATATGGATGGATAAAATGGATTGGAAGGGCAGTTATCGAGCTGAGTTGTTGAGAATTAGTCCTTGTCGGTCGTTTAGTTTAAATATCTTGTTTTGAGGAAGATTTGTCTTTGTTGTGCTGGTCCTCAGCTAAGAATAGGACCATATGTTTGTGTGTCGTGGTTAGTCAAAGGTGACAGGGCGACGGACAGCAGAACAACTGGCGATGTAATTATAACTCTCTGCGGTCGCCAATCCGTCTGCCAAACGTCGTTGTATAATCATTGTAACTGGGATAGCGTGGAATCTTTTAAGAAATGCATGCACGTACCGACATACAACTAGTTTTATGAATTGAATTGTTACATCATACTATTACGATCATCCACATCAGCCAGATTCATCTCTCCGAAAACATTCTGAAAACTGTTAGGTGAACAACATGTTTTTTTTTTCGTAAAATATTGTGTTATTCTAATTCGTCGGCAATGAATAAATTACTGTTGATTCTATAAAACAATAAATATTCTTCGATCTGAAGTGGTTCCCGGAACCAGAATTGTTTTTTTTTTTATAGAAATTTAATTTTGTGGTAAAACCTATTTCGTATCAAGTTAACTGATTGTTATTTATCGAGTTTTTCTCTGTCATGTTTGAAATGCGTTTTATAAATAACAAAATATTCTAGCTTGGAATTGGAGACATATGTTGAACATACATAGTGTCATGGCCAGTATTAAAGTTTTAGGGAATGTGATAGTTTTGTTACCAGAAGATTTTTTCACATCTCAATACCATGACCATTATGTAGGTGAAATTCCCTAACACAATAATGCAGAAAATAATCCTCTAGCACAGAAACAAGCCCTTCAAACCCGAAAAAATCTTCTCATCCGCCCAGAGTGTCCATCTGTCACCTAAAAAAGTGTCAAATGCCAAAAACAACAATTCGGTGCCTCGCCCACCGCTGAAGTGGTGCTCGAGAGGTGTCCTGAACAGCTGCTTATTTCCGTCTCCTCCGAGCGAGATAAGGCAGGCTTCGTCACTTGTCACGAGAGCTGCAATTAGGAAGATGCCACGCTTTACATTTTTAAGATATTTTTATTGTTGGATTCCTGACAAATTGTTTAAAATTTTCGATGTTATGTTTACTTGTTAAAAATTACGGTTGTCAAATAAATGTGTGGTGTTTTAAAAAATCGGTTACCTTGCATCCGTTACACCGGTTTGAACTTTCAGGATAGGCTTTCTGTGTTTGGCTGAGGTTTAGCTTTATTTATTTATTTAATTCTTTATGCACACAAGAGTACACAGGCGGACCTAATGCCTTAAGGCATTTTCTACCAGTCAACCTTTGGGCGATGCAGAGACAAATTGTGGTAGGTGCAATATTAACATTACATATTATATATTTTTTTAATTTAAATACATACCTATAAACTACAAATACACTATATAATTATAATATATACTCAAATTTACTCAAACTTATAGTTTACACACGAATCTATTGAAACAATTGGTGCAAACAAATTAGCGATGTGACGAAACTATAGCCAACTTCTTACGAATGTACTCGCAAACTTTCCCTATGAAGGTCAATCGGTTGGTTGCCATCCTGATTTCCTGGCGGGTGCATTCCAAAGAGAAATAGCTTGGGCATAGAAAGAATTGTGAATGAAGTCAGTACGGTGAGTGGGACAATGAAGTAGGCGGTTATGTGATAACCGCAGACTTTTGTTGTGATTGGCTTTGGGCATTGCTTGGACTATACTTTCTCAAATCGTCTTTGGCAGTTCAATAATTCCTCCATTCGCAATGCACATGATTTGTTCATCAGCAGATGAGCCGTTAAGATACTGTCGTAACAAGATAAATAGCAGTGCATTAGGCATTCCTTCCCAATCAACTTGGAAACACCTGAGACTCTTGGACCTGCGCCAGCGCAGCCGATAAATAAACTCTCACATATATTCCAGGATTCCCTACAGCGTGCCGTTACAAACGTTAATCAGCCAAACATCTTGAGGCTTCATGAATTTGGATCTTGGGACTTGACTAGCTCCTCAGCATAACAATTATGTTGTTACTAAGACCATTCAGCCTGCTTAAATGTCAGCGTGCAGCTTTACTAGCAGTAAATGAAAGCCCAAGGCAGAGTCGAATAGGTTTCTGGTAGGTTGGCAGTGTGGGTAGCAACCTGAGTGTTTAGATATAAGAACAAAAAGCATACTGTACTTAGTAAGCTAACAAATGGTTTTTGGGACAGGCAATTTCCAACCGTGTTGGATTGTTGGTTATGAACACTCATGTTCGCAATTGACAAATTTTAGTTGTTAATAGATATATCTTTCTAAAATATTTGAGTTCTTGATGGGGTTCTACTGTAACTGTAAGGTCAAAAATTTGTATATTTCATATTAATAAAAATTCTTATATTCAATTAAGGATACTTCCAAATTCGCTTTGCTTTGTGTAATTTATTTCATCCTTGCTCTCAAAATGGTGAAGGAAAATATTGTGAGAAAATGCATGTCCTAGAACCAAAAATTCAAAGACATGTGACATCCACCAATCCGCAGCTGGGCCCGCGTGGTCTATTCCCTCTCCTAGAGAGGGGGTCTCTCTGAATCTCAACAGTGGGAACAGTGAGAAGGTTGATTACCTTCAAACTCATGCAGATGGTGTGATGGACCGAATGAAGGTCAACAAACCTAAAAGAAGGTCATTTAAATATACCAAAACAATGTAATTAATTGATTACTGGTGCGATAATAATAAGTATTTATATCAGTACACACGTCAAAGGCAATAAATAAAACTCTCAAAAACAGATAAAACTCCGGACGACTTCAGTTATTTGCATCCCAGCAAAACATGTTTATCTTAAGCCAGCCAAAATGATAGCAATGTTTTCTAACTCGTGAAAACTTATGAATACGTCACCAAGGACGTCACCGGTGTTAATTGGCGTTGGCCCGGTATGCGCTGGTGAGTGGTGACTGAATGAGATATCATAATAAATCATTATGCCTATCTTTCCTTAAGGGGTAAAGAGATGTGTTCGTATGTAGTACGCTCACCCTATTGCCACCGGTTTTTTTTAGAGTGATTGTAGACATTTTTTTTCTCCCAACACTACTCCTGCATCGTGGGTATGCCCAAACCTTGAAGAACCATCTGTATATGGTAAACCAGGCATACATGTCCCAGTCGATATAAATGTGCCTCATTTGCCAAAGAAACGCATTTAAAATTTGATGTTTATTTCAGCCGACTTGGTTAGTTTATAAGTACGATGGCAATGTAAACTATACAACGAAAACACTTGTGATGTATAGTTTATGTCATTTTAAATACGTGTCTTAGCCTTGTAAGTGGAGCACATTTCCAACAGGGGCACGTATGGCTGGTTTACCCTAGGTCATAAACAATAATTGTTGTGTGAGATGATGGAAGGGAAGAGAGAGGCCACAGAAAAGATTAATGGATTGTGTGATAAGTGATATGAAAGAAAAGGGAGTTAGTGGTAGCGTGACGCGTGAGAGAACAGGATGGGAGAAAAATAATGTGTTGCGCCGACCCCAGATAAAACGGGTCTAGGGTTGGAAGATGATGATGACGCGGCACAGCAGCTCTGAGCCAATCATGCTGGCACATTATTGTTTTCTTCTCTCGGAGTCCGGCTGTAGGTAAATAGGGAACATTATTGTTTTGTTCTCCCAGAGTCCGGCTGTAACTAGGGAACATTATTGTTTTGTTCTCCCGGAGTCCAGCTGTAAGTAGAGAACATTATTATTTTGTTCTCCCGGAGTTCAGCTGTAAGTAGAGAACATTATTGTTTTGTTCTCCCGGAGTCCGGCTGTAAGTAGGGAACATTATTGTTTTGTTCTCCCGAAGTCCGGCTGTAAGTCGGGAACATTATTATTACCAACTTATCATCATCATCATTTCTGAAGAAAAACGTCCACTGTTGGACATATGGCTTCCTCAAGTACCGCCATGACGATTGGTCCTATGCATCTCGCATCCATCGGATTTCTACGACCCTCATCAGATCATCAGTCCGACTTGTACTGGAAAACGTAGCGTTGGTAGACCTCCTACAAGGAAGATAGTGGAGGAAATGGAATGAGCGTTTACCACTTTAAAACGATCCCCATTTAGGATTCAGACACGTGTGAAGATCATTCTATTGGCGCTGAACTGAAGTGAGGAGATTGCAACAATGTTTAGAAGTGGCTGCTGAATAAGCCACTTCAAACTAAAAGCTTTATTTTGATGTTAAATTGGAAACATAATTTGATTACTGAAACACCCCGCGAGGGCCTCAGCAGTCTGCGGACATAGGTAGGCTGTAAGCTAAAATCGATGTAAAAAAATTATTGCATTTTTTCTGTGATGTAGCTATATTAAAGACTAAAATGTTTGTTTTTAGAAAAATATCATTGTTTTGGATTAAAAAAAAAATACCAAAATCTCGTTATTTTTAGACTGTTACAAAATAATCACTTAATCGGTAAATTGTTGATACACTTTTTTTTTAGGTGGGAAAATCATCTCATAACAAATCGCGCCTTGTGTGGAGCGAGAGATAGTGTCAGACTTCTACTGACTAAAAACCCACTCCTGTTCCTTCTTTGCCTTCATCCCGGGGCCCCGGGCTTCACTTACACACTACGCGTGGCCCCAGTAAGCTTCGACCCTGCTGGGCCCCTACGATTTGCTGACATCTCCCTGAGGCGCGCGTCGACGACTTGCGCTCGGTCTGGATGATTACCGGACGGTCGGACTACGAGCTACCCATTACTCACCGTCCGCAAGCCCGCGCCTACGGTGGCCGGAAATCGGGATCGGAATCCCGGTGGCGGTTAGGGCGTGAGGACCTCCTTTGCTCCTTTCGCCTCACTCCGGACCATGGCCTGTACCAAAGGCCGGCGCGAGAGATCGCCGCCGCCGATCGCCCTCACGAGGCCACGGCGGTGTTTTGCCCAGGCGGGGCACACCTCTACCGTATGCTCCACCGTGTCCTCTGGACGGTCCACACAATGGCGGCACCCAGGCGTTTCTTCCGCACGAATTCGGTCCAGGAACCTCCCGAACTTACCATGCCCGGTGAGGACCTGCGTCATGCGGTAGGTAAGGACGCCATGTGGTCTTTCCAGCCACTCCTCAAAGAGGGGACTTACCGCCATAATTGTGGCGTGCCCAAAATTGTTGATACACTGGGTTTCTCTTATTCATGATACTCCCAGAAAACATTGTTTAGTATATTTTTTCTTGATATTTCATTATGAAATTGCGTTTTGAACTTTCAGTATTCGGAGCCCGTGCGCGAGTATAGATGTCACGCAATTTAGCGTGGAATAGGAAGGTTAAATGCAAATTGGAGTCACCTCTATCTCTCGCGTGGAACAATTGGATAAAAAACACATATGAATTTGGTTATTCAGCGAATGTTAAATCTACTAATTCATTGAGATACTTGCAAGAATGAACACAG
Organism: Mythimna pallens; assembly: GCA_961205895.1. Taxonomy (NCBI): domain Eukaryota; kingdom Metazoa; phylum Arthropoda; class Insecta; order Lepidoptera; family Noctuidae; genus Mythimna; species Mythimna pallens. The sequence continues at coordinate 724,667 of OY540843.1, read as the reverse complement.
AACAATTTTGGACGTAATCAACAATGCCCGGTCAATGGAGTTACATTGCTATATTTATTTTATAGAATCGTATGTTTGTATCTGATCCTCCATCGGTATACAAATAGCTCGCCACGTGTATCAACTTTATACTATGCAGGAGTTGCCAACCTGTGATTAAATTTTTTGAATTCTTTTATTAATGGTTTGATTGGATGGAGCAAGAAGCAGTTTTTCATTCAAATTATCTTCGCAGAAATCCTTAACCTGCACCAAGTTCCTTCGGCCATCACAGGACTCTTAGTGAACTAAATTGGCTTTTTTCTTGAAATATGCTCTCAAGGATCTCTTGTTACAGCTGCCAAATCATAGAAAAATATCAAGTCGATATCATCTGAAACTTGAAAACCTGTTGTGTCTCCGATTCGAAATTAAAGCTCAATATAACCACGTCCAGGTCCGGAAACGCCGCCGCCAACTCAAAGAACTCAGGTGGATTACAGTCAGCAAAAAATCTGACACTCCCTCGCGCTCCCCGAGAACGAGCAGTCGTTAGATGATTTCTTTAATTTTAATTTTTATTGACCATCCATATTCATATCCACATTTTTCTTACTGTTTTTTTTTTTTTGTAATGATTAGTTTGTTTTACTGATTTATGTATGTTTTATAATTGACTATTATGTACGTTTTTTGTAAACTTTATAAGTAAAAGCTACGGGTGAATCATGAACGAACAAAATATTAATATTGTATGCTGATTTTGCATGTATGATATGTTTTGACAAATAAAATTATCTTTATCCCACCGAAAAAAAATATAGTCACGTAGATTATGTACCTACTACTGAAATAATCACTTCTTACAAGTTTGTTTTACACTTTAATGAATAAATCCCTGTAGATAAATAGCGCCAAAGGTTGGTAGTCCCGCGTACGCCACGCGCACGCTTACTTCGCGTGATCATCAGAATTACGCGCGAACAATTTATGTGTTTACCACGTTTGATCTCGACGGGAATCGAACCCGGGCTGCACAAGAACTGAAGATATTACAGATTTGAAACTTTTTGAAGTGTTATTTATCGTTTGTTTATATGTTTTTGCGTGAATATGAAAAGAGTAATATTTATTCATCTAGAAATTTTCTAGAGCTTGTACAGATGCACTTAAAGTCAATTAAAGACTTACATAAAAGCTATTTGCAGTACCAACTTAGTTCATAAATGATGAACAATTGCTCAGTAAGATAAAATATTTACTATCTTAGAAACATTGGAACACTCTTATGTATTCTTAAAAGCACTTAAGATCTGATCTTTTTTTAGAGATATTTTTTGTAATAGCAACATCACCTTAAAAGGAAACCTGTGATCCTAAAACGCCAGGAATAAAATATAGGTGTGGTTTTAGTCAGCAAAAGTCTAAAACGCCCTCACGCTCCGCTCTAGAGCGCGAGAAGTGACTGGATGATTTCCCACCTTAAAATAACCTCAAAGACGAAACTTACTTTTAAAAAAATGTCACCTCAAAGCATTAACACCACCATTTTACTCGTATACTGCGTCATCCATCTTAGCTCCACCAAACTCTTCAATGTCACGAGGTTATGGCGAGACATTTATTTTCATCCCCATCAATTTATTTTCTCTGCTACGGGGTACATTGATTTTCTATTTGTGATGTAAAATGCTTTATGGCCGAAGATTCGTGTAATACAGGTAGGTATTGAGTCGAAAAAGGTTTCTTTTCAGACGAATATCTGGGTAACAGCAAAGAGGTTTGTTTATTTATTAAAACTTTGAAGACTAAATGTAGCAAGGTTTTCTCCACCAGTCAACCTTTGGATTAAAAAAAGCTAAACTATGGTAGGAGTGCATAATCTAATTCCCATGTTCCTAGCCTTGTACCAACTGACTTGGTGTCGGCTTCCAGTCTGACCGGATGCGGCTGAATACCCGTGTTTTAAGGCAGAACAATGTTTGCCGGGTCTAGGAAGCTAGTAAAGAAATAAATAGCCGATATTTCAAATCAAATGACGTCTCATTACAATTAGGTACTCGTAATAAAATAATATATACTATAATATATGCTAAAATAATAACGAATAATGGATATTTTTTTATTATTGTTGATAGGTTCGTGCTTGACCGCTATCTCACCTGGGGCCCAAGTCTGCTATTTTTATAAATTCTTCATTCCAACACGATCCCATTGTCATTTTGCTAATTTGCTAATTCATAATGATCAATCATTGGTCGGTCAATGGTCTTGTACTAGAGTTGTGGTAGAATGACAATATAGAGCTTATTAAAAGCAATGACTGCATAATGACGTTCTTATAGTGGTAGAGGGTCATTCACTAATCAAAGGAACTGTCAAAATTGTAGCACAAAATTTACGAGATTACCATTCTGTGCCATTTCCTTCAATGGAGTGTCAGTGGTTGACCATTGGATAGTCATAATGGCGCTATTATATTAGTAGATTACCAAACTTGTCAAAATCAACAATTATGAAATCATTCAGTGACTATTCTGACAGTATTGTAATAGCAGACTGGATGCCCTGATGGAAAGCGACGATGCGGTCGATGGTGGCGCGCGCTAATAAATATCAAATCATTACAATTAAGAGAACTCCAAATATAATAATTTAAGAAGATATTGAAATATACTATAGGTACTGATAGGGTTGTGAACATACTTTCTCTGGTAGACGGTTCTACTGTCGCTGGTGGTCTAAGGAATTAAAAAAAAATTGTTCGAGATAAAAATATAATCTCGAAAAAATTCAGGGTTAGGTTTTGGGAGTAAAGGCGCGGAGAATAAGCTAGTAGATCATATCTCTTAATGAACTCTTAACTACGCCTTGGCGCAGTGGTTGAGTGATTAGCTGCTGCGCTGCGTATCGCTGGTTCCATTCCCACTCAGAATTAATATTTGTATGGGCTAAATTAGAGTTATTTCAAGTCTGAGTATCATGCCTATATCGTGGTCAGATCATAGAAATTGATCACTTCAAGAAATGGCCAAATAAAACTGGCCAGATCATTGAAACCTTAACATTTGATGATATGTCAATCCTCGTTTGGCCGTAACATTGATGAAGGATTTCTATGATTATAAAAGGCTTAAAGAATGAAGGCCAAACGAGGATTTCCATATCATCAGACTTAAACGTTTAAAACGATCTGGCCAGTATTACTTGGCCATATCATAAAGTGATCAATTTCTATGATCTGGCCACGACATATATATGATTTTACATGTATGTCAACGATTTTACGTGTTGCGCCGACCCCAAATAGCACGGGACAAGGGCAGGAAGATGATGATGATGATGACATGTATGTCAACGTAGCCACGATGCAGGAGTAATTCCTAGTGTCTCAATATCCTCTTTTATGGAACTATTCAACGTCCACGCTATCTCAAGTCCAAATATAATTGTAAACACTCTCCCTCCCAAGTATTTGATCCACTTAAATCGTGTTGTACACGAGCCCTGACTGCTGCGATGTGATCAGCACTGAAGTGTGGATTACATCATACTTGTTGTTTTTGGAACATGATGAAATTTTTGTAAGAATTGAATGATACAGTTAAAAATAACATAATTGACAAATAAGACGCAGTTATTACAACACCATGAATTGTGGCCAATTTGGTTTATTAGATAATATAATATAATATAATATAATATAATATAATATAATATAATATAATATAATATAATATAATATAATATAATATAATATAATATAATATAATATAATATAATATAATATAATATAATATAATATAATATAATATAATATAATATAATATAATATAATATAATATAATATAATATTCACACAACTATCACACAACGCCGTCTAGTCCCAAGCTAAGCAGAGCTTGTGTTATGAGTACTAGACTACTGATAAACATACTTAAATATTTCTAAATACATACATATTATAGATATACTACACCCAGACACAGAAAAAATGATTGTGCTCATCACACAAATATTTGTCCTGGGTGGGAATCGAACCCACGGCCTCCGGCATTAGCAGTCAGGGCCACTAACCACTAGATCAACAGGCCAGTCAAAAGATAAATAGTAAGTAAGATAAATAGTACATTTTGATACAAGTGCATAAAGTTTGTCATTGCGACCGAGGCGGAATTCGCACGAGCCGTAGGCAAGTGTGTTATGGAGCCGAGGGCTGCAGTGATAAATTTGCACGTACATCAAACGACTTTTTTCAATACCTACACTTACAAAGAATTGAATAAACGGGGGTTGACTGTCGACTCTTAGGATTAGTCGCGCGCCCAGCCTGATACGATAAATGTAATAAAATTGTGGCGGGGAGAGCACGCGCACTTTTCTACACTAGTGCGGAAAACAGTCTGTTGCGTGCCTAAAAGCGGTGACGATCATTTTTATACAAACTAGCTTCTTCCAGTGGCTTTGCTCGCGTAACAGTACCGCATGTGATTTTCCAGAATATGGTTTACCCGTTAGTGCCGTTTGAGCGTGAATGTGTAACAAATAAAGGTACAACATACATACACGGTAGGCTTGTGGACGACGAGCAATGGATAGCTCACCCTTCAGCCGTCTGGTAATCGTCCACACCGACCCCAAGTAGTCGACAGCGCGTAGTGTTCCACGAGCTCCCCAAAGAAATGTCAGCCAACTGAAGGGGCCCTATAGGGCTGATGCTCGCTAGAGCCGCGGGGATTTACCTGAAAAGGAAACCCGTGGTTTAGAACGTAAAGGGCAACTGAAGGACACAGGTGTGATTTCAGTCAATAAAAGTCTGATACGCCCTCGCGCTCCACTCAGAATGGGATCTCAACTTATAAAAAAATATACCAACATACAAAGTTTCGCCTTTGTAATATTACCGTGATATCGTCGCATAGTTGTCGTATTGTCACATCGTGCCTTTCTGCAGAAGCCGGTACTTCCGGTTTATGAATGACAAAAAATGACGCGTTGTGAAAAGAATTCTGCCAACAAATAAAATTAAAACAAATTAAAAAAAAAAAGAAACTAATCAAAATAATAATAGTTCGTATTTTCTTTTTATTCTATAGAGGCTCGTGCTTGACCGCTATCGCACCTGATGGAAAGCGACGATGCAGTCGACGATGGAGCGCGCTTACCTAGAAGTAACCTATTCACTCTTGACTTAAAGATTCCAGGGTTGTAGCCATCAGGAAACACAGACTCCGGCAGGGAATTCCACTCCTTAGCTGTAAGCACAATGAATGTGTTCCCAAAACGTTTTGTGCTTATAGATGGATTTTAGTAGATTTTCAGTTTCTGATACATATGAGGCTTGTAATAAAAATGCTCTATATCTTATGATTCAAGTGCATAACTTGTTTATAAAAAAATTTAAACAAATAGTTTTCCTTTTGTAACGTTAGTATAGTTTAGTATAATATTGTTCAAACGGAGCACGAGGAAGCGTCTGTATGAAAATGTGAAAACTGATAAGCACACCTTGTAAGGTTTAATTTTTCAAATACTGTGGAGGATTTGTAAGCAGGAAATGCTCCAAATATATATTTTCAGAAGAAAGAAATTGAGATCAGAAATGATTGTAGAAATTGATATTTATTAAAAATACTTTCTAACAGAATATGATCAATAAGCAGGAAGCGTCGAGTGTTCCAAGATTGAATTAAACTTTATGGAAATCATTTTGCATTTCAATTCAAAATAATATATTTCACCTAGGTCTACATGGGCACTTACAAAACGTCAGAAGCTAGTGCACGGTTCCAAAATTGAAAATTTGAAAAAATATCTATATGTTTTTATTTCCCACAGGCCTACATGGGCACTTATAAAAAGTCAATCAATAGCCAGTGCACGGTTCCAATCGGTCGTTTGGGTACTATGGAGAAAAGCCGGTAAGAAACTCCATGGTTATTCTTTTAAAAAATGTTTGGTTTTACAATATTTCTATAATAAAATATTAATAGTCATGAGAGGACACAGTCTACGTAACTACTGCATGATAAAATAATAATAATAAAGAAGTAGATCGAAATGGAAAATAAATAAATAATCTACATAATACGCGGAGTGTACAGTGTTCTCACATTCACATTAAGAAGTGAAAAAGAAGCTAAATGAAAATAAACCTATTAATAAATGAGACGTTTACAATGAAGTTAAAGTGGTTATTTATTAATTTATTATCTATTTATTTCGAGTACCTAAGACTCATTTTAGTTATATAGTCACATACAGACAATATATATCATAAAATTACATACAATTGAAATGTTAAAATTAAAATTCAATTAATTTAAATTGCATTGGATTGTCATTATGCTGCATAAACTTTGCAGAAACAGTATTATCGCTGTTTAGAATTTCGTTAGCTAATTTGCTATCTTATCTATGTACCGAAATAATTTTTATATTCTTCTTAAGTAAAGCCTATGTTTATTCTGCACATCTTAAGCAACAAAATATACTACACTACAAAATAAAACACCCTCCTAACACATTTCCTTCAAGATTGGTGTCGAAACCGTAGTAGATGGCGTAAGAAGCAATAATTCAGGGTAGCAGCCTATCAGCTCGACGCAGCGGCTCAACGATCCGAACATCAGATGGTAACAGGTATCAGTGTCGAAGGGAGCCGTACATGCGGCGAGACAAGTGCTCGCTGGGGAATTGTTTTGTGTGTCTAACTTATTTTTGACGGGTTCCTCAATTTCCCACGCGACGTGTTTTTGAAGGAAGTTTCTGTCTATCATCTCGAGATATGTCAGTGGAAATGATTAATCATTCCATAAGGAAAAGAGTATATAATTGGGCCGTACAATGAGAAACTTATTTCGATTAGAAAAAAATCGAAGATGTTTACTTTCACATTAAAAAATATTCTTCGTGAAACCGTCCTTATTAGCAAATCGGAATTCTAAATATAACTTTATTATGCTTACCTGAGACCAACCATACGATACTACCTTCACGCTATCGAATAATAAAACCGTCACGTTTCAAAAAAGAACTCTGTGGATAGAACCAGGATAAAAAAACAAATCTAATAATATCCCAGCGACGTTCTGACGGCGACTGTACTCGCGAAGAGCTATCATTTTCGGGCGAGTAAGGAACCGGACCCTTCTTATCGTTGCCCTAAATTTACATTCTTACATTTCTTACCTCAGGGAAAGATGAGAGATTGTACATCAAAAATCTTTATTTATTTTCCCAGAGTTTTACCTTGCCTTGTAATTTCGTTAGAAAATTCCTGTGGAGCCATTTTCATGAATATTGATGGCCACTTGTGAGGGGAAAGAGAGTTTCTTTTTTAATTGGTTCATGTCTCATTTGGAGGGATCAGCTGACGTTAAAGTAGCGTTAATGATTGGCATATATTAACATATTGAAAAGCTGAACTTGTTTATAAGAAATGTGGACTTTTTTGGGAAAAAATGATTCTCTATTAATCCTCAGATAGACTAGTGACAAAATGTCCAACAACATGACGCGCAACGCTGTGAAATTGTTCAACAACATATCCCGCGTCACGTGAATGCATCGTAAAATGTTGGAGGGGCAAGTTGCGGGACACTGGGCAACGTTGCAGTGTCTCGTAGATTGAGCGTTGCGCGTCATGTTGGGGGACATTTTGTCCCCTAATGTGCCTATCTAAGGCTTTAACATTGATTTTGGGATGGCTTTGAAGCTCAGGAATAATATAATAGTCTGTTGTCGCCCTTAGGGGTCCATTACACGGTCATGCAAGCGTCAATCAAAACCATCAATCATGAATGAAACTTGACTGACGGAATTTTATCACCATACTTTTTTTCGTCATGCAAACGTCAGTAATCGCATTACAAGGTAGGTTTTTCGTCAGTCAAGATATTTAACTGTGGCAAAACTGACAGCAAAACCTATCGTGTAATGGACCCCTTAGTCGAGAGCAAACGTGATAATCTGAGCTCAATAAAAGAAGGCGTACCTACTCTGTTCTATATCAGAACGTTAATAGGCCGATAACATAAAAACCGGTTATAACCAGTATCCAAGAAGAAAATAACATTTATAAATACTGTATTATTGTCAACATCGCGTGTTTATGTTAATTTATCGTTGCTCTGGTTTGTTATTAATTAAATATAGTGTGCTTGCGTCAATCGCTGGTAACGTTTATATTTTATAAGTAAAGTGAGGGTTAACTAAACTAGGTTTGTTAGTGTTTAACCAAGGTTTCGCGTGACGTGTCGTGTGTTGTAATACATGACTTAGATTACCAATGATTGGATAGTTTCCCTCACTGATATGAGTAATTGATAATAGAATAGAATAAACTTTATTGCATACCAAAAAAAGTAACACGTAAACTTATACACAAATAACATGAAGTAAATGATAATATTAACTTTATCGTCGAAATATGGAGAAAAAACTAAGCAATAAAGTCTTCGAGTACCGATTGAGTCTTCTTGAATCTATCTATCTATCTTTTTTATTCTTATTTAGAGAAGATTTTGCAAGAACCATGGTCACTTAAAGTTTTTTAAGGGCAGTTAGTTTATTTTAGCTTTCACGCCGTTGTCCTTTCATAGCCAAGAGCGACAATGTTTTACTAACAATTTTAATACTCCTAGGTGCCTGTTTTCATTATACCAAAGACTGCTATATACTTCTTCAGGATATACAACATTAGTTTTAGTATATGCGAAACCCAAAACACGTCTAGTATTTTTATGTAAAGAATCTATGTTCAAAATTTCATAACTGTACAATGAAAAATCACGAAGTTATAAGCTTGTTATGTTACCTGGTTGGCCGCACAAATACATGGTCACCGGGTCACCCAGGCGCCTGAGGGGTTGTTTTACTCCCGCATCCAGCTGTGCGCTTGTGTCTAATGTCTGCTATAACCTGCCGTGACCTGTGTTGTCCTTAGTGTCGGTGGTGGCCTTTTTCAAAAGAAATAACATGGTGTAAAAATTATTGGAATTGATTCAGTTACTGATTCTAATGAAACTATATTCAAGTTTCGCATATACTAAAAAAAATGTTGTATATATTGTATTAACACACTTTTTATTTTAATTGATAGAAACTAGTGCTTGACTGCTTTCCCACCTGATGGTAAGCAGTAATGCAATCGTTGATGGTGAGGCGCACTAATTTATTGAGAGCCTATTCACTCTAGCCTTGAAGACACCTAAATTATAATCGGACGGGAAAACCGTAGCAGACAGATTATTCCAGTCCCTCGATGTACGCGGTATAAACGACGAGGCGAAACGCTTGGTCCGGACCGTAGAGGTTTCAGCAACGTAAGGGTGGATACTCGCCGTTCGTCGGCTTGTCCGACGGTAGAAATGAGATGGTGGAATCAAGTCATGTAATTCCTGCGCACATTCTCCAAAATGCATCCTGTAAAATACCGAAAGGCTGGCCACGCCTGTGCTCAAGGCTTTGTAGATTGGACTTAACCAGATCTGGATCACCAATTAGCCTCTTTGCACGCCTTTCCACCGAGTCCAACGCTGCCAGGTGGCATTTTGCAGCACCAGCCCATATGTGGCTGCAGTACTCCACACACGAACGGACCTGTGCTTTGTATAACATTAAAAGCTGTCCTGGTGTGAAGTACCGCCGGACCTTTGCAAGTACGCCGAGTTTCCTAGCATTGTTGTACATTTCATTTTCTGATTATATCTATACCTGTGTTTATTTTACAAATTTTCCTATGAAACATTTTTACAAGGCCGTCAATTTATCGCACATTATAATATTCACCGAAAAACAATAAAACTATTAACGCCCAGTCTGCCGCGTTTCAGGGACCTTCTGAAACTGGGTCAGTCTCGAACGAACCCGTTGTTACAGCTAAATCAGTAATTGTAAACAAAAGAGCCACTATAGCTGCACGTACAACCATACGCGCTGTTTAGAAATGCACATAAAAAACACTTCTCGTGTTTAATATCTTACAGCTCATTGTTTTTGCGCGAGAATATTTAGTTTTTTGAAAAATAAATAATTATAATAATAATATAATAATTTTCCACAACTATCACACAACGCCGTCTAGTCCCAAGCTAAGCAGAGCTTGTGTTATGGGTACTAAACAACTGATAAACATACTTATATATTTCTAAATACATACCTATATAGACAAATTACACCCAGACACAGAACAAATGATCGTGATGAGCACAAACATTTGTCCTGGGTGGGAATCGAACCCACGACCTCCGGCACAGCAATTAGGGCCATTAACCACTAGACCAACAGGCCACTCATAATACTTTTACGGTGTGACTTTGAAAAGCAAGACAACAACCGATAAACATCATAAGGGCTGTGAAACTTTTACATAAACGTATTTTTTGCAAATATTAACCCCCTCCCCCTCGTCAGCGAAATTAAGCTCTCCCCCGACCATGCTTACGTAAAGATTGGTACATATGCATGTGTTCTGGTTTCGTCATTAATTTATTAGCAGAAGTCTAGAAATAAGGAATAGGCTAGAAATAGAGGAACAAAATAAACTTAATTTAAAATTTTGGTATGTTAATTACTAAATTAAAAATTTAAAAAAAAATATAGACACTGCTGATGTAATCATGCCTTATCCCCCATGTCATCAAAAATAAGCAATGACCCTCCCACTCCCCTGTAGTGCTTATGTAATACTTGAATGGCCCCACACTTGTAGGTACGATGATCAAAAGTTCTAATCACCAGCAGCCGAAGTCTGTCAATATACCGTGTTCGGCTATTTGGCCTGTCAGTACTAGATTCAAACAAATTGCTCAAGCAGCCATAAGGGCTGATCTACAAACCTGGAAATGGAAACCAATCAGAAAACGTCGACTCATTTAGCAATTATCAATTCAACCCACTTTATTTCCTATCGTGACCACCACACAGCCCACATACTCCAAGCACCAATTAATTCACACTACACTTTTTTACAATCCAGCAAAAACATTGCTTTAGAGTTGCTCAGCGTAATTGCTGACTAATTAATGCAAATGGCCGATCGACAGATAAAGCTATGGTCTAATAACACAGCATCTGAACAATGATTTGTGAAGCAGATTTGTTTAAAGGCAAATGACGGAAAAATGCGTGCAGTTGCGTCAGACAAGGTGAGAGAAAATTGAGTATTGTTTGGAGAGAGGTCAGCGGTGGCTGAGGTCTTGAATAGATACTGCTAGATTGAAGTTTGCGTTGTTGGTTTATGACCTCACAAGAAATTAAATAATAATTACTATTGTACAGTCAAATGGGGTAAATAGAAACAAAACTTCAAAGGGTATTTAAATATTTTTTGCAGCATTTATCTTATCAATTTATTGCTGAATTGTTATTCTAAAAAGTCGATGCTTTGTTAGAAACTGATAATATGGTAAGAAAGTCAAAAACTGTTTCTATTCACCCCGTTTTACGGTAACTAAAAACTCGCACATACTAGGAACGCATGGCTTAAAAGGGAGTACGTAGTCTTAACTCAGCAGTGGGGGGAACAATGCTGCCAATGATAATGATGATTATGATTACAAAAGGTGCAGCTAAAGCCGAGCTCCCACTGACTAGCGAACAGTAATTACTGTATAATGCGTGGGCGTGGTTCACACCGCCGCGCGCCACGAGGACACAATTTTATGGGAACACAGGGTACAGTGGTCTAACATAAAATGTTTGCTCTATTCTATGTTGCGCCGAAAGACATAAAAAATAGTGATGCTAATGTCAATACAAAATCTCATAAAAAAACCACGTTGCTCTAGCAAAGTCTTCTAGGCGCTAAAAGGCCGACAAAAATGTAGCTGGTGAAATGTTGCAGACCTCTTAAGTACCTTATAGATTAATGATCCTGAGAACAAATCAGAAAAATATCTTCTAATATTAATTAAAACAGTTAATGATAACAATTAACAAGCAGCTTACGAAAAAAATCACTTTTTTACGACCGTGTCTTATTTAAATTAATTCCATTTAATTACATCCTCATTTAAATGTAAAATATATACTAATCTTTATAGAAAACTTATGCAAACTGCATCATTATCTTGGGCCGATCTTCCAAAGTGCGGGGAACATCATTTATAAGCGTTTTCACAGCTCATCGCTTGTAGATTTGTTTCGCTGATAAGTTTGTAATAAGCGGTTTGAGCGATATATCTTTCGCTTAGGACAAGTTTCGGAGGTCGTATGATTTTATGTTTATTTTGTAAGTATGGTAACCAGATTTTAACCAGAAAATAGATACTGTCTTTTTCTTTTTTAGAAAATTGAAAGATTCACTCGAACAGTTCACCTAGTTCAAGTAGCTATTAATTATTAATAGTACCTAAGTAGTTTAATAGCAGGAAGACTTAGTATTTTTTTTTAACTATAACTATCACAGTTTTATGTTAGCCAACTAGAGGATATCGCTGCCTATTTTTGAAAGAAATAAAGGTTGTTTATTGATGCCACACATACCATAAAATTAGGATATAGGAACTTATATATACAGGAAAAACTGGGCAAGTGCGAGTCGGACTCGCGCACTGAGGGTTCCTTACAAACTTGAAAGGTAAATTGCAGTTTACGAAGTTACAGGGAGGGGGGGGGGGGGAGCACACATTTTACCACTTTGGAAGTGTCTCTCGCGCAAACTATTCAGTTTAGAAAAAAATTATATTAAAATCCTCAGTATCATTTTTGAAGACCTATCCTATATAGATACCCCACAAGTATGAGTTTGATAAAAATAAAAATTGAGTTTTAGTTCTAAGTATGAGGAACCCCCAAAATTTACTGTTGTTTTTTTCTATTTTTGTGTAAAAATCTTGATGCAGTTCACAGAATACATCTACTTACCTAGTATCAACAGTATAAGTTCTTATAGTTTCGGAAAAAAGTGGCTGTGACATACAGACGGACAGACAGACAGACACATGATGTTTCCATAAGGTTTCCGTGTTTTGCCATTTGGCTACGGAACCTTAAAAAGTGCGTCTTATCTGCGTTGATTTTTAGCGACTTAGGATCTTATATATATTTTACATTACAGTTCGGTTACAGGCAGTAACCATTCACCCAATTCGTAGTAAACTGATATGATATTGCAGCCAAATATTAATATCATAATTACCAAAATTACGTAATCCCATCCCATTACATTTTCATGGCGCCTTCAGCACATTATAACCGAGCCGGAACACGACGCCGCGTGATTATCGTAAAACGTTACGGCATCACGTACTACACAATTTGGCCGGATTATACCAGTTAATTATTATGTGAGATGAGCATCTCGTGTACTAAATACTGTAGACACGCTTTTGTTCTAAAAGGTTTATAAAGTAAGGTCTTTATGCGATGGAGATTATGTTTGAGACATAATATAAAGATGGAAGATTAAACAAGGGCTCCAAAAGGTTATTTATGTTATGTTTTGAATGGAAATCTTAAAAAAAACGTTATTCCACACTAGGAATTACTTTTGCCTCATGTACATTCACAAACATGTAAACTCACATACACAAGATAAAAATATTTGTTCCGTACAAGAATCAAACCCGCAACACGCAGAGCAGCAGCCAATCACTCAACCACTGCGCCAACCGTGCTGACAAAACACCGCGTGATGGAATACTTTTTGAAGTGAAACTTCTTTACGCACGCTTGACTTGGGGAGTAAGCTGGCGAACGCGTGACGTAAGCGTTACGAAAAGTGTGATCGGGCAAGGCGAACGGAAGTTAAGTGGGGGATATAAGCAAGAGACAGCAGTGCGCGCGCACATTTTCTTTCTCTCTTCCTCTCATAGCGTAGATATCTGTCTAATTTTAATTCTAAAATTTATGTATCTTATTTCTCATACCATAAGCCTATTGTCTCGGTTTTACAATCAACCACAGTAATTACTGATGTATCCAATAATGAAAATGATGAATAAAAATAGAAGATCTATGCAAAAATATTAATTTACCAATGAAACCATGAAATAAATTTAAATATTTGTAGAAAATTAATATATGTATATGTGTATACATGTATATATTGTACACACATATATATATATATACATACAGATGGAGCGAAAGAAGTTTCACTTCAGTCGTGTGGTCATAAGCACACTCGTTTTTTTTGTGATCTTTTGAAAATCCACATTTGAGCCACACCGTCAATGAAATCGAAGTAATGAGATAATACAAATTACACTATTTTAGTATAATATGGACTTTTTAACTTATTACAGGTACATACTTATTTATTTATTTATTTTATTTTATTTATAATGTATGTACACACAAATACAAGGAAGAAGATAGGTATCTTAATATAAATTTTGTACAAAGGTACTGTTTATTTCAAAAAGAAATTTCTTCCAGCAGACCTGCGAAAGGAGAGATTAGAAAAGATGTAGACTGTAGTGTGTAGAAAATAAGCAAAGAAGAGTTTGTGAAATCTTAAATTAAACTAATAAATACTTATATAACTATAAATACCTTACACTAAAAATAAATACATAATATATATATATAAATATATACATATACATATCATACAAGAGAGGAAAGATAGTGCTCTTTTACTTGAGTCTTAAAGAGTGAGATAGTTTTCAGATCACGAATGCTAGGCGGAAGAGAGTTCCACAACCTTACTGCATGGACAGAGAAAGAGTAGGAATAGTAGCTGGTTTTATGAGGATACTTGATTCAGAGGCTTCTTCTTAACGCGATCCATTTCATGACCTAAACTGAATTGTTAAAGAGATGGAGCTTATATAGGGTGTAAAGCTCCATGATGACTGGCCCGTTGGTCTAGTGGTTAGTGACCCTGACTGCTATGCCGAAAGTCGTGGTCGATTCCCACCCAGGACATATGTTTGTGTGATGAACACGATCATTTGTTCTGTGTCTGGGTGTAATTTATCTATAACTAGCTTTTGCCCGCGGCTTCGCTCCCGTCAACTGACTACTCTACCCTACTCTATTCGATTTTTTTCTCGCCGTAAAAACCATCCTTGAACTTCAACGAACATTTTAAAAAAAGAATTGGCCAAATTGGTCCAGGCGTTGTTGAGTTATGCGCTTACCAACACATTTTGCGATTCATTTTTATATTATAGATATGTATGTATTTAGAAATATATATGTATGTTTATCAGTTGTCTAGTACTTATAACACAAGCTCTGCTTAGCTTGGGACTAGACGGCGTTGTGTGATAGTTGTTGAATATTATATTATTATTATATTATATGATTCCTCTTTCTCGCTCGCACAAATAACATTTTATCATGTCATGATAAGGCCCCAGTGCACCACAGCAGGGCTGTCTCCAACGCTTGCTTAACCTTATTTTTAAGTGCCTATAATTTAGGATACGATGCCTGCCCATTCAACGAACAATGCAGGTGATATATATTTACCCGCACCGGTCACCGTCCGCCACAATTTTCAAAATAGCCCATTGCAGTCATGTCGCCCCACTAGGAGATACAGTTGGCTGACCACTTTCCTAACTGCTTTGTGTAGGTATAGCAACTAGGCCGGTTAACGCAATTAATAAATTCAATTAGAGAGTGATTTCCATCGCCAGAACACATGAACAGCGGAAGGGCAGGTAACACGAAGATAACCTGGATACATCCTAATTAGAATGGGACGTATAGGCACTTGATTATTTCATATCGGGATTTAGAGGTTTTGGGCGGAGCGTGAGGGTGTGTCAGACTTTTACTGACTAAAAACCCACTCCTGTTTCTTACGGTTTGCTGACATCTCCTTGAGGCGCGCGTGGAACAGTACCTACACGCCGTCGACGACTTCGGCTAGATCTGGACGGTTACTAGACGGTCGGACGGCCGGCTACCCATTGCTCGCCGTCCGCAAGCCCGGGTTCAGAGTTAGCACAAAATAAACGCAAATGTATTGGGTGAACCTCTAATCATCGTTTATTTGTTTTTGTTCCATTTAATTCTTTCCTCGTGGAGGTGTACGGCGGTGGTGACATCTCGCCCTGAGCCTTAGATTAGGCTATGGTCCAGAGCGAGAGGAAATGACGACTGGACTCCTCCTTCTGTAAAGCTATAATGCTAGTAAAAATGGTGTCTGCAAACGTGAGGAAACGGACATCCTCACGCCCCAGCCGCCGCCACAGGACATACCCTGAGTGTTGGAAGTCGCAGGGCGATCCCCGGTCGCCTTTGGCTGAAAAATAAGAGAGAAATGATAATGAGAAATGGGTAGCTCTCTGTTCACCCGTCCAGAAAGTACTGAGCCCGAATTGTCGATGGCTCTACGCGCTTCAAAGAGATCAACAAAACCATAGGGGTCCAGTAGTGCTATTACCACAGAGAATTTCTAAAAGGGAAATATATGGTGCTAGAACGCTATGGGAAACTGAAAGACACAGTTGCAATGTTACTCAGTAAAAGTCTGACGCGATAGACAGGAAGAAGTAATTGGACGATATACCACCTCAAAAACCAAAAAAAAACATTTAGTTCAACCGCTACGTAACATGGCTTGTTTTTTCATGCTTCTCTGTTAGTCATTATTTTTTCTTCTTCCATTCTTGCCATAATCTAATAGCCAATTAGCCATGCTCATTAAAACTTAGAACTGTGTTTTTTGTACCTATTTTTAATTAATAACAAATTAACAACTCAATATTCATTCATTATACGTTATAGATTATGTGAAAACTAAGCTATGAGTCCTTTTTTGCTTTTATACAAGTCCTGCGGATTTTCTTAAAGTCAGAATTGATATAAAAACTTTGTTCGTGTGTTTATTATACATTAACTTTAAACACTACACTAAATAAAGAGGTTTAATTCTCTTTCCTCAGATTAATCTTAAGCCTTATGAAATCTGAGTCCCTAGAAATATGTGTAGGTAGGTGTTGTTGCAATGAATTCGTTTAAATTTTTTTTTCCAAATTCCGTTCCCCAGGAGACACAGTCGGCTGGCTACTTTTCTCACACCTTTGTACTCAGCAACTGGGCCGGGTAATTCAATTTATCAACACCATCAGATGCCGTATGCTAATCACTTCACGAATTACAGTCCATGTGCCGGAACACTGGCTTTGGAAACAATTTGTCTTATATCGTACTGTGTGATCGAAATGAGAATAGGCCTTGAGCAGAGGTGTTACATCTGTTACTCAGATGCGATTTATAAAACTTCAATAACAGGTTTCGTTATTACAGGATTGGCAAATGAACTACAATAAAGGTACTATGAGCAGTTCTTTCTCGATCGCTGCCCTGAAAGATCTTTTTAGAGGTGGCGAATCATCCAATATCTTCTCCCGCTCTATGTGGAGTGCGTGGAAGACTTTTACTGACTTAAACCCATCTTTGTCCTTCGATGGACGTTCCAGGACCACGGACACTCTTTCACTTTGCTGACGAGACGCGCGCGGAACACTGTTCGCTATCGACTAGAGCCTGATCCTTATTAGACAGGTGGACGACGAGTTACTGTGGCCGGAAATCGCCCTGTGACTTTTTACACCTGGGACGAGACCTGAAAGCCTATAGCATATCAGTGCAGTGATATTCTGAACACCTCGATCAGCCTATATATAAAATATTTTTCTATTTTTAACAACATTTTAAAAAGAGTTCTTTTACAAAACCTGTTATGTGCTCAATTGCTTACACCAATTAGGTATACCTGAAGCTTATGGTACTGCACAAGGTATATATACAAGGCATATATAGTATTTCGTGTGTATACAAGGTATACAGAATTTCTTTAAGCAAATCTTTATGTCTTAAGAGGTATAAGTCCGTTGAAAAGGGAGGATCTTCCGACCAGACTGGTGTTGTGTCTGGTCCGCTTCTCTATTGATCTTCTTTATTGATTTTGGATTGTTGTATAATGTTCAATTGCATGGGGAAATCTGATACCGGGATGAAGGATTTTTTTAATTTTAGTTCGGAAGTGGTGACATAGATGTCAGTCACTACATGTCTATAAGCTCAAAACAAAAGTCACAAATCTCCCCTTTTCTTAAACAAAAAATGGCATCACAACCCAATAGCCACGTTTCCCGCCACGCAACCGGTTTGGATGTTATCAGAGAAACAAATGAGCGCGCCGGCTGATGCACGTACTGATAGCAGTCCATGGTGATAGTCGCGATAGTCGAGCGATTACTGTCTCTGGGCTGAAAAGTAGCGATTTTTGGTCAGGTCGAGATGGTCATCTTGATAGAAAAACAAAGTGAAAGGGAATAACAATTTATACCAGTTTTTAACTGTCCTACTCCAAAAGTATCCGAGTCATAATTATCAATTTAGTTTTCTTGTTTTTTTTTATTCTTTGCCGCATTGTTTGTGGCTTTAGCCAGTGTCAAGTTTTTCTCTAGTTCTCATCAGTCACCAAAATTTTTTATGTATTTGCAGTATTTGGCAGAATATTATCGAGTCAGCCTTCTCGGCAAGTAAGTAGCCAGTAGTAGTCAATACCACTCTTTTCTACTGTCACTTGAGACTGTCCAACACTTGACAATTTTACATCAAAACATCCATTAGGAATCCATTTGCGAAATGCGAAGTCACTCGAAAAAATACTGCTAAAAACTCGACATCGATAGTAAAGAACCGGTACATGTACATACATACGAGTACTCTCTTAGATGGAGTCTGCTGTAGAGTAGACCAGTGTTACCTGCATTACAGATCACCTAGCTATCATTATCATTTTTGTTTCATTAAATAAACAAACAACTCTAAAGGTTACGCTATACGAATTTTGAATTGAAAATTAAGAGTTTTGCATTAAATTACAAAGTCAAGATTCTTTGGTGACACGTCATGGCTACCATATTTTTTTTTTTTCTTATATTTAGTGACACGTTTTTCAATAAGGATTCGCCATCCCTGTTATAAATAGTAAAGTCAAGGTATGTCGCATTCAAGCATGAGAAATGGTTCTCTCTTGTAGTATTAGTAGAAAGTCGATCGATCACTAATATTTTTAAGCAAATCTCCCAACTTACCAGAAACTGAGATTTACACTCCATGCCAAATGTAAAGGAGCACTCTTTTACTTACAATATTTTTTATTTAAAATTGTAACTACTTAAAATTTTAAAACATTCTTCAAAAACTTCACAGTCCATCCATTCCTTTGAATATAAACAAACATCCGCAATAATAGTTAGAAAGATAACATCGAAATTAGTTTAGTTTTTGCTCGATTAACCATACAAGCAATCTAAATCTTAGGCAACAGGAAGCGGTCGCAGCTATGCTTTAGAAGGAGACGGCTTTATGTATTTGTGTAAAGTGGGAAAGAGATGGGTATACTCTCTTTGTTTTTTGGTAACAATAGTCGGGAGGATTTATGAGCTTCAACTTTGGCCTATTGTTTTAGGGTTCCGTGAGACATTGTGATAGGATTTGCGGTCTGCGAATATTTCGGAAAATATTTTAGTTGGACAGAGCGGCCATTTGTCAGGAAAAGTTGCTTTTAGTGTTATGTGCGGTGGAAATTGTGGGTAGTTTCAGTGTAGACGCTTATGTGGGTGAAATATGTGTGGTGATGTTGGCAGATTTTTCATGGGAAATGTCACCAATACCTTCTTATATGTTATTATTTTGGGCCGTATCCGTTGCTCATCATGAGGCTTCAGAGCATCTGTTATCTTACTAGTTAAAGCTACCGATTCAATTAAGTTTAATTAGGTAATCACTCCGCAAAGTGGTCCCAATACCTTTTATATTAGAATCTACTAGGTACTCGCGCAAAGGCGTTTGAGCGAAGCCGTGGCATAAAGCTAATATAGATAATAGCTTTATGCCATGGCGTCTCCAATGGGTAGCTCGCCGTGCGACCCCAAGTCCGTTGGGACCGAGCCCAAGTGGTCGACGGCGCGTACCTGTTCCACGCGCGCCTCCATTATGGTGGTAAGTCCCCTCTTTGAGGAGTGGCTGGAAAGGCAATACGGCGTCCATACCTTTCGCATGACGCAGGTCCTCACCGGACATGGAAAGTTAGGGTGGTTCCTGTATCCGTGCGGAAGAAACGCCCGGGTGTCACCATTGCGTGGACCGCCCGGAGGACACCGTGGAGCACTCGGTGGAGGTGTGCCCCGCTTGGGAAGAGCAACGCCGTATCCTCGTGGAGGCGATCGGCGGCGGTGATCTCTCGCGCCAGGCCTTGGTACAGTCCATGGTCCGGAGCGAGGAGTAGTAGCAGGCGGTCGCCACCTTCTGCGAATCAGTAATTCTAGCAAAGGAGGCGGCCGATCGCGTGAGGCAACGGTTGCCTCCACGAGGACACTGCGTTGACGCAGGCGAAGCTGACAGAAGCCAGTTCATTAATATTGTTGGCAACACTATCGTCCCTATAAATAACAAGGCCCAAGAATAGCCCTCAGCCATAGTCAATAATAATTAACAGGAGCGAGTTACTCATAAATTAATGACCAGCAAAAACAATGACATAAACAACGTTTCTTTGTCACTGTTACAGAAACGTGTTTGATGTTATTTATTACGAATTTAATTACAGTCGGTATACATATATTATGTTAGATGTATGTAATTTATAATTATGTAATACCTACTTAAGAGGACCACAGCACCTACAGCGTGGTCACTCTCGGACTGCATACAAACGAAAGAGATGCACAAAGACACAATATTTGCAAATAAGAAGCATTTTAAAAATCTGCAGATTTGAATAGTTGATTATAAAATTAAAACACTATAATGGCAAACGTTGCTTGTAGAATAATCTGACAAAAATCAGAATGATTGATTGCATGTAGTCCGATTTTTAATTGATAAAAGTACGAGTATTTTTAGAGACATCGTCGTGATATTTTTTTAAATTAGCTTTTTTTTCTGGTGGGAAAATCATCTAATGACTTCCCCCTGCTCTTGGGCGGAGCGCGAGATAATATCAGACTTTTACTGACTTTAAACCCACCACTGTTCCTTTTTTGCCATTGTTCCAGCCCCCGGGATCTCGTATCACCCATGGACTCAGTAGGCTTCGAACATGTTGGCCCCTGGCTGCCATCTCACCATCACACTACGCGCCGTCGACGACTTGGGCTCGGTTCAGACGGTTACCGGACGATCGGACGGCGAACCACACATTGCTCGCCGTCCGAAAGCCCGCACCTGTGGTGGTCGGAAATCGGGATCGGACGCGATGACCATTGCCTCGCGCGTGCACGTGCAGCCTTCTCTTTTGCTAGCATTACTGCTTTGCAGAAGGAGGCGACCGCCTGCCACTCCTCCTCGCTCCAGACCATGGGCTGTACCAAAGCCCGGATCAAAAATTAGCTGTATTACGTTTTGAGCACACTATATATCTAGAATTTATCCTGAAGAATAACATTTATTTGTCCGATTCTGTTTACTGCCGTGAACCATATACTTTTGCGCATTATAAAACGCGATTAGCTCCTCTAGTCCCAGAACACTGAAACATGTAAGTACGAAGTAATTTTGGTTTTAAGTTAGTAAAAGGTGATAATTATCTGGAAGTTGTGTAGCTTTTTTTTATAAATAATCTTTTACTGATGGAAAGGTACACCATCGCTGACCATCATAGGCTTTTTATCCCTGTAACAGTGTGGCCTACGGAGCTGCTCTATGGGACACAAACCCCGGAAAATTCGTTTCGAAAAATTCGATTGGCCTGTTAGTCTAGTCATAGTGGTTAGTGGCCCTGACTGCTATGCCAAAGGGTTCGATTCCCACCTAGGACAAATGTTTGTGTGATGAGCACGATCATTTGTTATGTGCCTGGGTGTAATTTATGTATCTATAATATGTATGTATTTAGAAACATATAAGTGTGTTTACCAGTTGTCTAGTACTCATAACACAAGCTTAGGTTGGGACTAGATGGCGTTGTGTGATAGTTTGTGAAAAAAACGTAGTTTACGTTTGAGAGCTACTTTTAAAGTTCGGAAAAAAAATGTAATTCCATAAGAACATCAATCAAGTTTAAGTGTATATTTGTTACTCCTTCACGCTCAAATAGCTTAACGGTTTTATATGCCTGGCAGAAAGGTAGTCCATGTCCTAGAAAAGCACCTAGAATACTTTTTAACACAGGAATATTTTTTTACTTTCACGCGAGCGAAGTCGCTAGCAGAAACTAGTGTCTAATAAAGTAGTATGTTTTGCTGTAACACTTTATATAAAATAATTAATAAAGTAAATCATGAAAAACTCATTAATTAAAAACTAAACTTCCCAGTAATAAACAAAGAAAACCAACATTTTATTTAACTAAAACAGAAACGCAGCTGTATATCTTAAAATAAATAATATACGCCACTAAACTGCAATAAAAAAGATAACGTATACATAGCAATAAATTATACTGTCGGCCAATCAGACATTAACGCCGGTTAAAAAAGAACCACGGTTCAAATTGTGGTTAAAATTAACATGGAAAGTGACACATAGGGAACCAACACGCGATGTTGTGACTTTAAAGACCCACTTAGGGTCGTGGGTCACTTTGTACCTTAGCATCTGATTGCTGGGGTTATCTTTGTAGTAAACTTTGATTATGGAGTAAGCAGAGGTCCGGGTTTCTGTTTTAACCTTTGTAGCATTTTGGCTTCCAAAACAGGTGGATTAATTTGTGAGAACCAGTAAAACTTGTGCGGAACTTGGAATTAGGCCACTGTTCGAACGTGTGGATGTATGAGTGTGTTTACTAACCCAGTTGTGATTACGTACATTATAGGGTGATGTTACACTGTTAACTGACTTTGTTGATGGCTACTCGATAACGGCAACTACAATAAGTACAATCACCTATTTAAAAAATACATAGTTTGGTAACCCGATGGTTATCGTGCTAAATCAAATAAAATATAGTAGGCATTTAACCCTTCGTTTTTGGACAGCTGGTTAGAAAAATTACAAATATTTTTATATACTCGTGTTAAATTACAAAAACAGAAACTAAAGACATGGGATAATTAGTTCTAGAAAACAACATTATATTTAGTATTCCTTGACATTTCATTTGATAACTTTTGACATTATATTTAGCATGCCTTGACATTGTATTTAATAATTCCTGACATATTTAGTATTCCGTTAAATTGTATTTGACAACTCTTGGCATTCTAATTAGTATGCTTTGACATTGTATGTAATAATTCTTGACATTATATGTAGGATCCCTTGAAATTGTATTTGATAACGGTTAATGTTTTCCTTATCCTTGACACTGTATGGTTTTTATCAATTGATTTTAATTTAATTTCTTGAAAATATTTTTATGCTGGAAACAGCAGAATATTTTGGTAAAATTGTATATTATTATTATTATTTGAATGTCGTCCTTTACGTTCGCGGCTCTAACACTCTTAACGTGCCTCAAAAGATTTGTAGGAATGTTGTTGATTTCTTGTCTAATGTTTTCCTTCAGTTCAGATATGGTCGATGGATTACTTTGGTACCTACAAAAGAGTAAGGCTAACCCCAGAATAGAAATCAGAAGGTGAGGCGTGAACTCTGTGAGGAGGATATATGAATATATGTAAATATACTCGTATCCACGCGCGCCTAAGGGAGATGTCAGCAAATCGTAGGGGCCCAGCAGGGTCGAAGCCTACTGGGGCCATGGGTAGTATGAAAGTGAAACCCGGGGCCCTGGGACGAAGGCAAAGAAGGAACAGGTGTGAGTTTTAGTCAGTAAAAGTCTGACACTATATCCCGCTCCTTCCAAGAGCGCGACATAGATGGATTAGATGATTTTCCCACCTAAAAAATAAATAAAAAAATATACTCGTAATTGTACATTTTTTATGCATTTACAAAAGTGAATTATTTCTGAGACACTCAGTATAATAGAAGAAAGTTTATAAGAAACTGCTTGTCTACCGCTAGACTGGCTGATGGTAGGCTTACGTGCGCGCGCGCATGGCAACTGTGACGCAAGCGAGTGCAGCGATGCAATTGTTTCGACGACTCGCATGACAACCGACAGTTAGCTGCTACTGTGATTTGGTGCAACTTAAGTAATAAGCGGTAGCGACTTAAAATAAAGATTGTTACTATGTTCTCGTATGTTTTTTTATGGCTTGTTTTCAGTACCAAAGGAACAGATTTTCTGTAATCCTATAATATAATTTTTAGCAACCGTGATTTGCGTAGTTATTTACCTATCAAATATATTTAGAAACATAAGTTCTGAGCGGTATTGGACATGGACTACAAGATATTGGTCTTATAGTCTTCTATTTCAAAAGGAAAAGGGCTACACAATAGTAGCTTCGAAGCCGCTGTAAGCGACTTCGCTCGCATGAAAGTAGACAATATACTTTATGAATTATTAGTATTAGTATAGTTATTAGTAGAATGCTGCTTTATGAATTATTGACATATGTTGTCAATCTACATCTACACTAATATTATAAAGAGGAAAACTTTGTTTGTATGTTTGTTTGTTTGTACTGAATAGGCTCAAAAACTACTGGACCGATTATAAAAATTCTTTCACCATTCGAAAGCTACATTATCCACGAGTAACACAGGCTATATTTTATTTTGGAAAAAAATAGGGTTCCGTAAGATATTTGGGTTTTTCGGACACAAGGTGTAAAAAATCAACCAGAAAAGTTACTTATTTTGCGTACGCTGCCTAAACTATAAAAGATAGAACCATAAAATGTTGTAATTAATTGTAGATCTTATAAATATCTACAAAAAAGTCCGCGACACACTATACCCATCTATGTCGAGTGAGGCACAGCAACCATTTTTTTATTTAAAAATCTTGAATTTTTTTTGGACTACATTTAAACGCGTTTATTTTACTCATGCTATTAATCCTTATCAAAATAAATGATTTCATCACTAAGAACAGTTTATGGAGATAATATTTGGTCTTTGAATGATTAAAATTGGACGTTTGGTTTTGAAGTTATGGCGAAATTAAAATATTACGATTTCTGCTGCACGGCCCGTTGCGAAGTGGGCGTCACCAAGGCGGGTGTGCGCGTGCGGGAGGGGAGTTTAGATCTATGAGTAAGGTACCCGCGCGGCTCAGTCGCGAGGTCGGCTCCCTACGCAGCGGTCGTGCGCGAAGTCTAATAATTTTCGTGCGATTTTTTTTAGATTTCGTTCTTAAAACTACACCTACGCAAAAGTTCTTCTCAGAGCTAAACAAAAGTTCTTTTCAGGGCTAACCAACAGTTCTTTTCAGGGCTAAACAACAGTTCTTTTCAGAGCTAGACTATTACACGCTATTAACATTTTCTTAAACATTTGAAAATGCCTAAGAGAGCCAGGTCTCAACTTTCTAAACATAGTTCTCAAGCACGGGCAGCAAGAATACGTCGTATGGGAGAATCTTCACCTGAACGTTCACAACGCCTTGCTGAACAAAATCAGAGAAACTCTCAGGTACGCGCACGAGAGTCGAGTGTCGAACGTTCGCAACGCCTTGCACAACAAAATCTGAGAACCTCTGAGTTACGTGCACGAGAGTCGAGGCTGGAGCGTTCCCAACGTCTTCATGAACAAAATGTAAGGACCTCTGACTTACGCGAACGAGAGTCAAGTGTCGAGCGTTCGCAACGCCTTGCCGAACAAAGTCTGAGAACCTCCGAGCTACGCGCTCAAGAGTCGAGGCTGGAGCGTTCCCAACGTCTTCATGAACAAAATATAAGGACCTCTCAGTTGCGCGAAAGAGAGTCGAGTGTCGAGCGTTTGCAGCGACTTAGAGCTCAAGCAGAGAGACAGCAGTTGTCCACAAACACAGTTCGCAATCGAATTTTAGCTAACAGCAACAGACTGGCTTTCAGATATAATCCGCAGGTTGATTATGCACAACAAGCGTCCGTCCAAATCGGAGTCATGAATAAGATCTGCTCTAACTGCTCTGCCAAGAAATGGACAGACGAACCTAATGGTATGTGCTGTGCTTCAGGTAAAATTTGTCTTCCTAACCTTCAGGAGCCACCACAACCAATAAAAAATCTTTTAACTAATAACCATCCATTATCTGGTCATTTTTTAACAAACATACGTAGATACAATAGTCTTTTTCAAATGACTTCGTTTGGCGCAAAAGAAATCAGGGAAGGAAATTTTATGCCCACTTTTAAAATTGAAGGACAGGTGTATCATCTCATTGGTAGCCTTTTACCACCGTCAGGCCAAAACCCACAGTTCTTGCAAATATATTTTATTTCGGATGCAGACCAGTTATCGTTGCGATCAAGCATCGCACCAACCTTAAAAATGGATTTAATTCGTGAATTACAGACCGCTTTGAATAATCATAACGTGTATATACGAAGTTTTAAACAAAACTTAGAACTTAACTCCTCAGATAATTTAAAGTTAATTATTCATTCAGATCGCACTCCACAGACAGCACACAGAGGCAGATATAATGCTCCTACTGTAAACGAGGTAGCCGTTCTCTTGGTCGATGAAGACAAAGGTCCCAGGGATATAGTCTTACACGGTAGAGACGGACAGCTCAAAAGAGTTTCTGAGCTACATCGGTCCTATGATCCACTACAGTATCCTATAATGTTTGCGACAGGAGAAGACGGTTATTATTTGACTATCCCTCAGCAGGGTTCTGCGCGTAATAAAACTGTTTCGTGCATGCAATTTTATGCATTTAGATTAATGTTTAGAACTAACTCTTTTAATCCGTTACATTATTACAGAGACTTATTTAGTCAATATTGTGTTGACATGATGGCGAAAATGATATCGGAAAGATTAAATTATATTTCTCGGAATCAACAAAGACTGAGGGCTGATGACTACATTCATCTCAGAGATGCCTTAAATCATGACGCAAATGTTGACCCAACAAATATCGGTCAACATGTCATATTGCCATCGTCATTTACGGGTTCTCCGCGTTTCATGCACGAGAAAACGCAGGACGCGATGACGTACGTCCGAAATTATGGTAGACCTGACTTATTTGTCACTTTTACATGTAACCCCGAATGGCCTGAAATTAAAGCGGAGCTGCTACCAGGACAACGGTCTTTCGACCGTCATGACATAATTTCACGTGTATTTCATTTAAAGATGAAGAAATTCATCAAATTATTTGTCAAAGAACAGATATTCGGTAAAGTAAAATGTTATATGGCAAGTGTGGAGTGGCAAAAGCGCGGTTTACCTCATTGTCATTTGCTTTTCTGGCTAGAAACTAAAATACAACCAGATGAGATCGACAGTGTCATAGTTGCGGAGCTACCCGATCAACAAATTGATCCGGTACTACACGACATTATAACTAAAAATATGGTACATGGACCCTGCGGAGAACATAATTTAGCTGCACCATGCATGAAGAACGGTGTCTGCACAAAAAAATACCCTCGCCGTTTCATGAACGATACCCAGACCGGAGAGGATGGGTATCCAGTTTATCGTAGGCGCGATACAGGAAATGGCGGTCGGAGCACTACGCTACAAATCAGGGGCAACATGGTGACGATAGATAATAGGTGGATTGTTCCATACTCCCCGCTACTATGTAAGACTTTTAACGCTCATATAAACGTGGAGTATTGCCACTCTGTCCAAGCCATTAAATATATATGTAAGTATATAAATAAAGGTTCAGATCAGGCAACTTTTAGCCTTAGAAACCCACACGATGAGGTTGAAAACTATTTAAATGGCAGGTACATAAGCACATCTGAAGCTGTCTGGCGCTTATTTGAATTTCCCGTTCACGACCGGCATCCTACTGTAGTGCATTTGGCCGTTCATCTAGAGAACGGTCAAAGGGTGTATTTTACACCAGGGACAGCTCATCAAGTGGTCCAAAACCCACGCAATACAACATTACTGGCATTTTTTGCTCTCTGTAATGAAGATGAATTCGCGAAAACTCTTCTGTATCATGAAGTCCCGCAATACTATACATGGGCAAATAATAAATTCACTAGAAGGAGGCGTGGTGAAGATGTAGTTGAACATCCGGGGATAAAAAAAGATACCGCTTTAGGTAGAGTCTACGGGATACATCCATCCCAATCAGAGTGTTTTTATCTTAGGATTCTACTGCACCACGTACGCGGTCCGACCTCATTTGAATACCTTAAAACTGTAAACGGTATTGTCAAAGAGACGTATCAAGCAGCTTGCCGTGACTGAGGTTTACTTGAAAACGATGACCATTGGGGTAACAGTTTAAGCGAAGCTTCGTTATCACATTGTCCAAAAAAACTAAGGGAGTTGTTCGTAGTCATACTTTTATTTTGTCAACCATCGGAACCATTGAAGTTATGGGATACTTTCAAAGATCAGTTCTGTGAAGATATTAGACATCGTATCAGACAACAAAATCAGGATAACACTTTACCCTTCACTAAAGTCATTTATAATGAAGGATTAATCGAAATAGAAAACAAACTTCTAGAATTAAACGAAAAAAATTTAAGTGATTTTGGATTACCTTCTCCCGTTCGTACCCAGAATAATACTATTGACACAATGGTACAACAGTATAACAGAAATGATCTAACAGCGTTTGTTAATGACAATGTGCCAAAATTAGTACCAGATCAAAGACATGCTTATGAGACTATTGTGGACAGCGTGAACAATAACATGGGGAGATTATTTTTTTTGGACGCACCAGGAGGCACCGGAAAGACTTTTCTCGCAAATTTGATACTTGCTAAGATACGGCAATCAGGGAAGATAGCGATTGCAGTTGCTTCGTCAGGAATTGCTGCAACTCTCTTGAACGAAGGAAAAACTGCTCACTCTACGTTTAAACTCCCGCTATCCGTATCTTTAGATCAACGGTCTACGTGCTCTATTCGGAAAAATGGGCCTCTTGGTAAGTTGCTGCAAGACGCGTCGTTGGTAATATGGGATGAATGCACCATGAGTCATAGAGCTCATGTGGAGGCCGTGGACCGTACTTTAAAAGACCTCCGAAGCTCTGCTAATGTCATGGGTGGTATCACTTTTGTATTTGCTGGAGATTTCCGACAAACGCTTCCAGTCGTCAACAGAGGTACGCGAGCAGATATTATGAAGGCATGTTTAAAATCGTCTCATCTTTGGACATCTGTTCAACATTTGAATTTGCGCACCAATATGAGAGCTCATCTACATGGAAATACGCATAGCAATTTTCCACAACAGCTGCTGAAACTTGGAGAAGGAATTTTTCCATCTTTAAATTTGGGCACCGATTATGCGGTTACTTTGGATGAGTCTCTAGGCCAAATAGTCCATAATTTAGATAGTCTGATAGATGCTATATATCCTGACATCGAAAACTTACATCAAAATGATTTTCGTTGGCTGTGTTGTAGAGCAATAGTTTCTCCCAGGAATGAAACAGTCAACGAAATAAACAGTTTAATTATGCAGAAAGTACCGGGTGAAGTTAAGTGCTATAAATCCATAGACACCGTCACTAACATCGAGGACGCTGTGCAGTACCCCCAGGAATTTTTAAATTCTCTGAACCCCGCTGGGCTACCACCTCATGAACTGTCGTTTAAAGTTGGCACGCCGATAATGCTTCTCAGAAATTTAAGCCCCCCCAACATGTGTAATGGCACGAGACTTCTTATAAAGGAGCTAAAAGATAATTTAATAGTAGCGAAGATTATCACCGGCCCTGCAGCTGGTGAATTAGCTCATATACCAAGAATACCCATGATCCCTACTGATTTGCCTATACCCTTCAAAAGGCTCCAATTTCCAGTAAAAATTTCTTTCGCACTAACGATAAACAAATCCCAGGGCCAAACATTCAAATTAGTAGGAATTGATTTACGAAAAGAATGTTTTACGCATGGGCAACTTTACGTTGCCCTATCACGGGTCGGGGCTCCCGACCATCAGTATATTTTGTTACCTGAAAATAATTTAACGTCAAATGTTGTTTATGGAGAAACTCTACAATAATCGCTTTAGTTATCTATCCTTAAACAACGGGTTGCGCTCCGGGACTGCCGGCAGAAGTGAAAACTTAGTATTAATTACATTTAAATATTTTCATCATTAACAACTTAACATACACAGAAAGACAATCTGTGCAGCCTGCGGATAATGACTGCGTCGTCAACGTTACTGTCGGTGTCTGTGAATTGACCTGGGAATCATTTTGCTGACCGTGTCTTTCCTGGGTAGGCTTTTTGCAGCGGTAACCGACATCCACGCGGGCGGAGCCGCGGGCGACCGCTAGTAATTCATAAAGTAGCATTCTACTAGTGAAAGAATTTTTAAAATCGGTCCAGTAGTTTATTAGTTCATAGATAATAAAATATCAACTGGTGGCTAAGAGATAACCAGTCTCAACTGTGAGCACCCGTTCTTGGACATGATGCGAATATTAGCACCACTCAACTCAACCATTTAAAAAAATTACATGACCTAAAAAACAAATAAATTAATCAAGTTCAATTCTTAGCTCATTTTGCACAAAATCGCTTGATCTCAGTCTATCGCTCCCGCCCCCTCTCCTAACTCGCACCACTTCCTTCTTGATTACAATTTATTACCTGTTTACGTGAACTTAGACAACAATCGTTGCAATTTCGCGTCGATTAAACTTGCAAATGTGTTGTGTTGTTGAGAAACCGCAGTTAACAGCACTTAACTGTTTGTTTTTGTGCTGTTTATAATCGTGGCGTGTTTTTTGTGGGCGCGGCCGGTTATATTATAAGTGACGTACGTATTGATTAGCGACTGTTGTCATTTTCCATTTTATGATAGTTAAATAGGCCTCATCAGAAGGCTTAAAGTCATCCAAAGGGCAATGTATAAAGCTATGCTCGGATTTCCCTTGCTCTTCCCTTCATCAGGAATGAAGATATCCGCAGAAGAACCAAGGTTGTCAATATAGCCCAAAGAATCGCCAAACTTAAGACGCAATGAGCAGGGCACATAGCTCGCAGAACAGATTGGCGATAGGGCTGAAAGGTTCTGGTGTGGTGATCACGCACCAAAAGACGCAGCGTTGGAAGGCTTCCCACAAGGTGGTCTGATAACCGGGTGAGAGTCGCGGGAATACAAAGGATGAATGACGCACAGGATCATTTTTGTGGCGACACTTGGAGGAGGCCTTTGTCCAACAGTGGACGTCTTTCGGCTAAAATGATTATGAAGTAAAGGCTCTTATGTATAGGTGTATACGGCTGGGTCATCGTTGTGTGCGGAGGCTCTTCCAATTTTGTTATGGACAGTTTTCAGTATAAAGGGATCGCGAAGCCACATCTCTTCAACCTCAATCATTCAGTTCCTGGCTAAAACGATACCCTCTTGTTTGCACCTTCAAATGACGGCTGGGACCTACTGCTTAACGTGTGCCCATAGTGTGACATAATTGTACAGAAAGATAGTCAAGGCGGACATTGTAACTTACCAGACTAATTGAAAAATAGAAGAATGTGCGTTATTTATTTAACCGTTTGTCATACCATTATAATAATAAAACTTTTAAGGCATCATTTTGCGCGTATTGTATGAACAATTTAACAAAAGGCTCTGAACCATAAGAGAGATAAATCCACATGACGTTTAGCGCTTTTTACTATACGTCTGCCGAATATTCAGAGACCATAGAGATTTTTGTAAATGAACAAAATGAAAACACAAAGTAGAACAAAATTTTAATAACAAGTAATTAACATGAAATTTAATTATACATACGTGTACATAAAATAAAATAAAAATAAACATAATTTTAACTCCATAATTACGCTGTAAAAGTACTAGGCTAGCATAAATTACAAGGAGCACAACACAGAACAGCGCAGCGGGACGCTCGGCGTAGTTCCCTTTATTATTTGTTTGTCTGCTCGCCTGGTCACCACCCCTGTTGCGGTACACTGGGGGACAGGGAAACAGGGAAATTGAAAAAGTTTATTTTGATTACTAAGAATGAATGTCTTCGTTTTTCCTTTTAACCTAAATTCAGGGTTGTATTGTCTGCTATTTATAAGAATAGCTGTCCGTGACAAGATTGACAATGTCAGCAGAACTGATAGCGACGCTGATTTTTACAAATAAGTTATTCTGGAGGATTTTTAATTTACCATTCAATATTTTATTTTAGATACCGATTCATACAAAAGTGAACAAAAAATATTAATAAAAATATAACAAAAGTGTAAAAAAAAAACAAAATGTACTTATAAACGTTTCTTGTAGATAAACCGCACAACGTTAGTGTCTACTTTCCTAGTAGACACATAATTAATCATCAGTATAATTATGACCTTTAGTTCAGCGCAGCCCGGAGCAGAACTCCTCTTAGTAACCAAAAAGGGGAAAGCGCAAAACAACCGGTTTCCTTGTACCATCACCTGTATCCTGTCGTCGAACAGGCTTCGTCAGATAACGGCGAGTCACACATCTTATTAGTTTTAAACCCGAGGGCTTGCACTCACATGTTTTATTTATTACGAAACCAATTGCGATAAAAAAAAAACCCTTTGAAGACTATTGAACATCCTGCCATTAACGCTGTAGTCATGGGAAACGGAACCCGCTAGCAACACAAAATTATGTTTCACAACTTCGGTTTATCATGAGAGTTTTAAATATTTCCTTTGCGTCAAAAAAACAGCTTGCACTTTAAAAAGATTTATAAATGTCAAGATTTATGAAAAAGCGGTTACGTTTGCCAATAAGTCTTGACAACAAAGAGACGTAAAAATACCGAGAGACGATTACCACTTAAATACCGCTCATCCTTAAAAAAAAAACAATACGAACAAGATTCTGCCAAAGATTTATCAGCATGTCTCGCAGATAAATATCATCGATGACATCACCAGCACTCCTTGACACTTTATTATCGTTAATGTGGTACGTGACTCTCGTAAGCCTGTTCTTATTAAATATAGCCTTACAATGTAGACCTTTTACTTCCGACCGGAAACTTCAAGAAACTTGTGATTTTTGCTCGATTTTATTGTTGTTGTTCGGAAATTGGCGAATGGAAACAAAGTTGTAGCTGTCAATATTCGTGTGTCAGAAAAAATTGCATCACAAACAGATCTTAAAAAAACTTATTGCTGAAGATATAAGAAGCTATGTAGAAACACATATAGACCTTTGGTATAGTTTTGGAAGTATTTTTTTTTATTTTATTAGCATAATGGAGCAACTGACTAGTCGTAAAAAATTGGTATACATTAGAAAAATACAATATGGTTCGTAATATTGTCACTACCAAAATCCAGGCATATTGCCAACCAACGTACACGGTCAACAACATGGCTTTTTCATCCACAGTCAATATGCACATCCAAATAAATGTAGTGAACGTGCCTATTATTTTGTCCGCCAGTGTGTCCGCGTTACGTCCGGGGAGCACGCGAAGGATACACGTAGTTATTTTTTCCAGCACCTTCCGGCGCTAGTTAATAACTTCCATAATGTTCGCTTGAAGGCTTCGCTTGTTTTTGTGCATCGCTTTCAGCAAAGTTTCCACTTCAGTAATAGGAAATATATTGTGTGGGAAGCTTGGTGGAAGTTAATACAAGCTTGTTTTTTGGAGATTGGCGGAATTCCAATTTAGTTAGCAAATAATGACATTGGTTTTTGTTGTTCTGGTTCCCAAATATTCTAGAATAAGGAAAGCTAAACTGACCTTCAACTCATGACGTACTTAATTTAAAACTGGAATCGACATCTACCGTGATCGTGAAAAGTTATTGCACTTGATACATTTATAGAACTGTCTTGTGAATGTTCAATATAGAATTTATATATTATGTAAGCAAAAAACCTTTTAAAATTTATTTATTAATAATGTAATTAATAAATAAATTTTAAAAGGAAGAGGATTTTAACCACTATTGCCTGGCTAAACATACATTTGAAGTTTTAAGTGCTAATATAAAAACAAAATTTAATAATTTATCCAAATGTTAAATATTCTGTTAAATTGTCTGGGCTGCCAAAGTATTATCGCCTTTGCCACACCCTACTTACTAGATAAACCTTTTTTCTTTAACTCCCACGTTTGGGTGTTAACCTTCCAAATCTGACGTCACTCACAGATATAAGCCGGCCTCAAGATGGCTTCCATCCCAATATAAGCTGAAGAAATACGTCAAGGCATGATTGTATGAATAAATAAATAACATATTTTCGCCATTTTCAGCGCCATGTCGTATCTGAACGTTGTTACTGAAGATTTCAGTTACCTGTCGCAATTGGATTGAAGGATGCCCTTGTGAGAAATTGGAAGGATGAGGTCAGAGAAGAAGAAGAAGTAGCGGGAGCGATAATTGAAAATGAAAAAGTAGCGGAGTGATATTTAAAATAAACTAAGTTGCGGAGCGATATTTGAAATATAAAATAAGTAAGTATAAGTATAATTTGAAATAGAAGAAGTAGCAGGAGCGATATTTTAAAAAGAAGTAGTGGTAGCTATATCAGAAATGAAAGAAACTTTTTGTCGTTATTTGTATGTTCCGAAACGCGATGATTTAAAAATGACTAAGGTGGAAAGCTTGGAAAAACGTGGTGGTGTAATTATACTAATATTTTATAGAAGAAAGTTTTTGGTGTGTGTGTGTGTGTGTGTGTGTTACTCCTTTACGCTCATACAGGTGAACGGATTTCAAAAATAACTATTTTTGACCATATGAAGAGTTGTCTTAGTGTAGTGTTAATGTATTCCCTTCATAAATATCAGGTAGTTAGCAAAAAATACAAAAGTAATCAGTCAGAGTTTAAATATCGTGTTTGAGTATCTACTGTCGTTAAGACTGGATTATAGACTTGTTACAGCTTTAATAGTGGCGCTGAGGACTTTAACCAGACTCATAAAAATATTGCCAGCAACTTATGTGTGAAAATTATTATCATTAGTTCCTGGTACCTGGCTACCAGTTAACGACTGTGTACCTACATAATGCTTAACTAAAATTATAGTGTGAAAATTATACCATCAATGATGTACCTATCTGTTTCATACGACAAAGCAATAACAAATAGTTCATTGGATCTCATTTTTAATTACTACCGAAAGTGATGTTATATAAATAATATTATTAGTCAGTTTAGTTTTTTAAATGTAAGTTATAGGTAATTTTAAAAGCTTTTATTCATATAATTATGTATGTTAAGCTTTTGATGCAGTTACTGATTTGATACAATTACAGTAACTGATTTAGCCGAAATTTGGTAATCTACGTGGGTATAGTACGGTTCATGTGTGTATCTATGTGTGCCAAATAAAATATTTTTCTTTCTTTTTTTTTATGAAGCTGGTCTGATGATAGATTTGTAATAGTATAGTGACCATAGGAATTATACAGTGCAAAAAGATAACCCCATCGTGTTGGATCTTTGAATTACTCTTGATCAGTCTACTTGGGCCTGGCCATGCTGTGGTTCGTTATGTCCACCTATCATGTAGAAAATAGGCCATACGACCTGGCCATTTCCATTTTAAGTTGTTGGGCATGGTTTTCATATCTTTGTTTATTTTCTTGGGTTTCATTTTGTTGTTGAGGATGCTCCTCTCCATACCATAGCCCTTTTACTTTTATGAACCTTATTTCTGATTGAGTGGTTGAATATCCAAGTTTATACTTTGTTATCAAAAAACTAAATTCATGGGAAACTTATGATCCCTATTCCGCTAGAACCCCTTACTCGCTCCGACGAGCACCCTATACCGAATTCATTCGCATAGCCGGTGGCGCGGGGTATCCCATCAAACGCGATTGATTCGCCGTCGACGTCGATTCGACAAGCCGGAATGACTGACAGTGTAGGTAGGTATGCTCCGGGTTAGATTGTCATGTTAAATCTTGGAAAATGTTCTCACAAAAAATGAAGAGACTTAATGGATTTCATATTCATTCGGTTATTAAGCAAGTGGCAAAGATGGTTATATTTTGGTCCCTAGACGGATAGCATTTTAGGGAAGAGAAACGAGCAAGGCACACATAGACACCGCTCACGGACACGATATCTCGGCTCAATTCAGCTCAATGCGAGCTCGAGTGCTATCCGTTTGAGACATGCGTCTGTAAGCTTTTTTTGTGAAAAAATGGACCAAATAAGCCTTATTTTTTTTTCTTTTTTTTTCACGCCATTTTTTTTCTTTTTTTTTACATTTTACTGTATGTGTGAGGTACGAATAAACGTTTTTCTTTCTTTCTTTTCTTTCTTATTCTAATTATTCAGTGGACGGTTGTTTAAATTCAGCATTAAACAGTAAATTGACGTTTTTTAGGCTACCAATTGTTTCAGAGAGGTAAGTAAATATTTGCTTGTATTTTGATGGTTTGTTTTAACGTAACACAGAACAGGCCCCGCGTCGAGAAAGAGATGATTATTTTGTGGCCATGTAATTTTTTTACAAATCGAATGAGGTAGGCATTTATCACCGCGTCCGGTCGAACTCGGGCAGTTTGGTGCCACGCGCTGATCCTAGCGCTATCGCCGAGCATAGGTCCGAAAAGTGAAGTACATACATGAGATTGACTTTTGTACCTATCTGTTTAGTGGTCAGGGGTACGGCAGATCTCTGTTATCAGCGACCAGTGGGTAGACGTATTATCTGTTACTGACAACTATTACCCACCTTCTATCAGCTGCAAGGATCTGTCTGTACGAAGTGAAGTTTAGTTAGGGAGACATCTAGAGCTCATCAAGCGCTCTTATACGATATCTCGGCGAAAATACATAAATATAATCTTGAAATTAAAACCCCGACTATATTAGATTGTATGTTGACCTGATTTTATTTCATTTTATTGTTGAACTTTAACTTAATTGAGCTAAATTTAATTTATGTATTTGTTTCGTTTTTGACATGTTTGATTTCATTTTATATTTTTATGAGATTAGAATAGTAAACTGAATACTTATAATAATATGGAATTGGAAAGTTATAGCTACCAACATAGTTTTAGGTAAATATTGCATTATACTCCAAATAAATGATACTTATTAATATAAGCCTCGATGGGTTTACCCATGCCGTAGGAGGCGTGCTTATAATATTCTTTATTTCTTTAGATAACGATACCCGAACTTTACCCAATACAGGAATCAAACCCAGAAGCTCCTGTGTAAAAGCGCTTTCGACTCACAAGACAGTCAAGAAGAAGGCCAGCCACTCCCTCCTTCTGCAAAGCAGTAATGCTAACGAAGGAGGCGGCCGCACGCGTGTGCGTCTGGTAACCGTCCGGACCGAGGCCGAGTCGTCGACGGTGCGTAGCGTACTACGCTCGTCTCGAGGAGATGTCGGGCCCAGCAGGGTCGAAGCCTAATGGGGCCATGGGTTTGCTTCTGAAAGGAAAACCCGGGGTCCTGGAACACAAGGCAAATAAGGATCATAGGAGTTGTATAGTAGGATGGGTTTCAGTCAGTGAAAGTCTGGCATGCCCTCCCGATTTGCCCTAGGGCGGGAGAAGTCATTGGATGATTTCCCACCAAAAAAAAGTCGATCAGTCAGGAAGACAAATATTGAAGACATGGAAGTATGGTAATTTAATAATAAATCATTTTGAAGGTTGTTTTTCCAAAAGATCTGTATAAAGCCTAAACGCAGCGTAATCTAACTGAATGATCTGCACTAGTGTTTGATGTCGCCGCATTAGACGGTTAATTTTAACCACTGGCTGTTAGTCAACTAATGAAGCAAGGGATGCCACTAGATACCGTTATCTATGGTAGGGTGGCTGTGAAACGGGAGGAGACAGGACATTCACTTTAATATTGAGATTAGATTGACGTGCTAACACTTTGGATATGAATTTGGGTATATTCATGATTTTTTTTATTTGTTTAATTAACAACGAAGTTAATAGATATAATTATTATTATTCATTTATTTCAAGTAAAAGAGATTCATTTAAGTTACATAATATCACAACCATACAGACAATACATATCATAAATTACATAAAATTGAAATTATTATGAAGCTTCAAAGCTGCTAATAAGAAAGAAAAGTTCGACATGGCTTTTGACGTCAATGGTCACTATTACGGCCGCTATAGAAAACGTCACCTTAGCGAGAGAGACGGATATATTTGTTTAAAATTGTTATATCTCGTTTGCTTTTCTGCCAATTTTGATAAAATATTGTTTTCACATTAGTAATTTATTTCTTTGCATACAGTGAAGTGGGGTGAATAGAAACAAAACTTCAAAGGGTATTTTCACGATATTTGAATATTTTTTGCAGCAGTTAACTATAATATATCAATTTATTAATGAATTGTTATTCTAAAAAGTCGATGCTTTGTTAGAAACTGATAATATGGTATCAAAGTGAAAAATCAAACCAAAGGTTGCATTTCCATTCACCCCGTTTTACGATACTTACTGATAAACTGGCTAGATAAAAAATTTTTTTTTTTCATGCATATTTCCTATTATGGATTCAGCTGCATGTTATTCTAGCTTAAATACAAGCTCAGAAAGTTAGTTATCACAAAAGCTATCTCAAACGTTATCTAGCAAAATTATCTATGTTAAAAAGACAGTAATCATTGTTATAATCGCTGGTAGATCTTAGAATACTTGTTCTTGCAGCTGCTCAGTAGATGTACGTCTCCACTCCAATATGTGTTTTGCCAATGTCACGAACCAGCAATCTGTCTTTTTTTGGGGTGAGAAATCATCAACTCTTCCGGCTCTTGGTGGAGAGAGACGGAGTGTCAGACTTTGACTAAAATCCATCCTACAACCCGCTTGAGTGATCTTTTTCATAAGCTAGTTGAATTCCTTATACGAAACTTATTCACACAAAGGTAATATGTTCTTAAGTTTTGCAGTAATAATAGAGTTTTGATACTTCCGTTGCACAGTAAAAGTTTCCTCAAAAATTATCCACATTTTCCCCAACCTCATAGCATCCCTACTGGGGTACATTAGACCCCTGAACATTACGCATAATCTCTCGACCACCCGTGCGACCATTAAAATTTATATCTTTTCTGATGACAATCCTTTCAGCATTCCGTCTTAATAGTTGTAATAGTGGGACCGGTGGGGTGTACTCGTGTTCGGATGGGTTTCATACGTGGGGCTGATTGGGGATGCTTCAGTCCCTAACTGGGAGGAATATGGAGCCATTAAAAAACAGTGAAGATGAGTTTTTTGTTCAACGTTACTTGTTGATATCAATAGAAAACTGTTGAAAGCGTCAATAACAAAGTTTAAAACAATGATTGACATATATTTTCTGTATCAAAACTTGCTTTACTTTAAGCACTTGTTATGCTATGTACTTGCTTGCTGTGTGTTACTATGCTTATTAAGTATCAACAAATTTTTTTTTTTGGTAGTCTATAATAGTTCCTCAATTTGTTCCTATTTTCTAATATAAAATATAGAATAGAATGAATTTATTCCATATCGGACACAAAAATATCCATAGAATATGGATTTGTTCCACCAAAAATACTAATTGTGCAATAAAATATGTTCTTTTGGGTGTTTTAAAATCTAACCTAATCTTTTCAAGTATGGGTGCCCCTAGTCCCTTTATAATTGTAAAAAGTCCATTCATATTTAGTGTACAATTATTATTTTTAATGAAGAATATGATTTTTTATGCACAGTTAAAAATATATCTCATTTTTTTACCTATTTTTTTTATTTTGTATCCAAATTTTTTCTTAACAGTAAGTAAAGGTACCGTTTGACCTACAAATACAAAAAGTTTCGTAAGCCCTCGAAAGGGTACTCAAATCTAACAATAAAGTAATGGTCTCGATTGCACAGCACGAGACAGCTGACACGACCGACCTGACCTTTCCGTCACTCGCTGGAGCATGACGAACTCAGCCAGTGCTGCCATTGTTTTACACTGATCTGTTATGCTTTTATTCTTACTTGCTGTTCTATACCTATATAATAAAACAGCAAAGATTATAGCAACATTGTTCAGAGATCGAAGAGAACGAAGATCACACGCGTGAAAGCAGAAAAAAGTATCCTATGGATATGATCTACTTATGTGCCAAATTATTTCAGACCAAAACCGTTCAGTTGTTTAAGCGTGAAGGAGTAACAAAGATACACACACACACACTTATATAACACATACAAACTTTCACGTCTGTAATATTAGTGTGGTGAAATTGGTTAACAGAAAGAATGAGCTCAAAAATAAATGAACGGGTTAATCAAAGCTCTCAAAACAAATGACAAATGAATGGATGGATTAGAATGGCTCTTTGTGTCATTCTTGCGTTATTTTAATAATAGGTACTGATTGCCTAAGTAGCCAGGCAAGACTTAGGCGATAGACCAAAAGAAAAACGCAAGAATTAAGACTCTTGAATCTAAGTCCTCTCATTCATTTTTGCTTTGGCATTTGGAGTCACTTCAAAAATCACTTGCTTTTATATTTCAAGATTCAGTCCTACTAACAAGCGCTAACAAGCAGCAACAAGGACCTATGCCAACATTCTCGAGTGTCAAAACCCAACACTAAATCTCACGCAATCAACTTGCATTATGACTCTGACATTTGAACCGCCATTAAAGAAATGTCACACCGCATTGAAAAAAACTTTCCTTGGTTTAATAATAAACATTGAATTGAAGCCATTGAACACTTTAATTGCTAACTGCCTTCGTATGTAGGGCGTCGCCCGACATTTGTAAACGTTGAACTTTTAAAGTTGCGAAAACAAGCAACGTAGTGCTGCGCCATCCCGGGATAATTTGGAAATTGCGGGATTCCGTTATCGCAGAATTTAATGATGGTCTTAGTAATAAGTGACTCAATTTAATGTCAGTCTTGGGTAAGCGACTTCGTTACTTCCACCCCTCTGGTAATGTTGTGGTGGGGAAGACGCTTAATCCTCTCATTTGACTTTTAAGTAAGCGTAAGTAAGTGGCTCCTTAATTTAAGTTTTTGGGTGTTTGTGTTGGTCGGAAATCATGGCGGGTAATTTGAAAATTCCTCGAATTTTGCCTCTCTTGAATGTCTCGTTTAAGTTGATTAATTTTTGTACGTACTCGTACATAGCTATCAGAACACAGAAATTCCATTGCTTATTTTTTTCATTAAAAATACTTTTTCATCTGTATATAATTAACAGTAGGCTTATGTTCATACCTCACATTGATTTTATTGTTTCTAGGCATTCTAGGACTACTAAAACACTGAGATCCACATAAGGAAAACCTTAACAGCAGGCACTCTTCACTTGTACAAACTGTTTTGGAAAACGCGTCACCTGTTTAGAATTAATTTTATGACACAATGTGAAGCGCATAGTATGGGTCACAAGTTATTGCATTGCAACAAGCTATTGCAATTTCGCAAACAATTGTTATTGACCCACAATGGTCACAGTTAATATCTATGTTTTTACTTACTTACTTATTATTTGTTCTTGATTAGGTTATTTTTTAGAGTAACAAAATAGTTTTTTTTTTTAATATAGTTAATAATACTTACATAAAACTTGAAAGTAGGTAAATGCTGGAAGTAACAAATTCACTTTATATTTAAAGTTTAACTGTTACAGTACACAAAAAATTTATAAGTGAATAAGTCGTTGGAGCGCCATAATTAAATAACTAAGTCTGGCATATTATTATTGACAAGTTCGGTTTCAGACCGTCCCGCTAACATTGGTCACATCACTAGTAACCTATGCTCTCCACGGAAATTATTTGCGAGGGTAGTAATAAATCAGGCGTATGGCTCCCGACGAACGTTTTCACTACATCGACGCGGAGATCCGCGGCGAATTTCGGCGGCGCGCGATGTGCGCACACCCTTATAATGTTATTAGCGCAGTACAAAGGATAACAGCGACCGCGACTAATTGAAGTTATGGTTGTAGTGGTCCTTTCTGTTGTTTACTTATTATTGTAATGTTGTGTGCTCGGCTATTTGAAGTAGAGAAGTTAGTTAGGTTAAGCATAGTGTGTAGTTAATATTTAAGTTTCATGTAAAATAATAATTAATAAATATATGGATTATAAATACGGCTACTGTATGTTGAGAATAGAAATGAAATCGTATTACTATATACATAATTAGATACTTAATCTAACTGACTTTCAATACAAAAATTCCTCGTCGGTCTTGTGATCGCAAGCGCTGGGGCAGAACGTGAGATCCTATTTTTAATTTCCAAGTCGGGTAAAGTGAAGTAGGAGTGTAACTTTTCTATCAGAAATATCTCAGAAGCAGCCAGAATATGAATTGATGTCTGAATGCTAGCAGTACTAGCCTCTTACTACTAAAAACGTAAGTGTGTACCTACCTACTACTGGTATCTACAATTCTGCTACGCTGCATACTATTTTACGGACTACAGGATTTTGGTTTGTGATAGGAAATTATTCAGTGACTTCTCGCTGACGCTCTAGGGTGGAGCGAGAGGGCGTGTCTGACTTTTACTGACTAAAACACACCTGTGTCCTTCTCAATTGCGTATCCTTTGCATTTTAGGAAATCAGATTTCCTTATCAGAAATTCCCCGTTGTTCTAGGTGGTATATAGGCCTTGCTAGGCTCTACGTGGAAACTACGCACCGTCGAAAACTCGGGTTTGGTCGGTTACCGGCCGGCCGAACGTTGAGCTTTTTTTTGCTTTGCTCATCGTCCGTAAGCCTCTCAGACTACTGGTTTTTTGTTATTCATGAAATATTGCTACATACAATTTATTTATTTCGATACCTATTTAACTTTACGCAACAAAGGAGGCACACAGCCGGATTAAATACCTTCACGCTCATACCTTATTTATAATACAACAAAAAGAACATTCACGCTACATAAAGCAGGAGTATGTTCCCTTAGAACCCGGTTACCATGGCAACGGAAGGAAGCTCGTATGATTGATAAGGCTCAAGCTTTTAACCGATAGCCCGATATAGCCGATAGAGCCTCTTTGTCGGCAAGGCTGTGTATGTGTGTGAAAGTAACCCGTTGCCAGGGTGATAAGCAGGCTTGTTGGAGATAACGATGACAAAGAACGTGAAAAGGAGGTGTAGTTTCTTAGGTAAAAAACTATGTTTAAGAAAATAAAGAAAGAAAGAAAAACATTTATTTGTGACTCGCACAGAACAAACAACAAAAACATAAAAAGTAACTAATCTACAAATTCTTAAAATAAAATAAAATTACAAAGATAAAAAAACCTGTGCGAGCCCAAAAAGGCTCCAATCTCAGCATTAATTGTTGTTTAATGTTTTGATGACAAGAATTTTTACAAAAAAAAAAACCCTGACAAAAAAATAGTAAAAATAATTTAATAAATTACTCTTTCTTCTAATTTAATAAATATTTTAAAGATGAGCGTTATTGAGTCGGGGGACCGCAATGTGCAGAAGTTAATTTTGCTTAACGAATAGAAAATACCCAATAGTTTCGAAAATACTCAATATACGCATGAACTTAGTTTTTTGTTTAAATCAATCTATAGCCTACCTAGGTTCCTTACTTAGCTGTCCCTCGACTCAGTCGCACCA
The DNA here is from genome assembly GCA_961205895.1 of Mythimna pallens. Lineage (NCBI taxonomy): Eukaryota > Metazoa > Arthropoda > Insecta > Lepidoptera > Noctuidae > Mythimna > Mythimna pallens. The sequence goes on along the minus strand of OY540843.1, from coordinate 681,249 downwards.
ATTCGTTTGGAAGCTACGATGCCACGGACAGACACATAGACACACAGATACACAGACACGTCAGACTTATGGGGTCCATTACACGATATGTTTTGCTGTCAGTTTTGCCACAGTCAAATATCTTGACTGACGAAAAACCTAGCGTGTAATGCGATGACTGACGTTTGCATGACGAAAAATGTATGGCGATAAAATTCCGTCAGTCAAGCTTCATTTATGATTGATGGCTTTGATTGACGCTTGCATGACCGTGTAATGGACCCCTATAACACCCCTCTTTTCCGTCGGGGGTTAAAAATATCTAAACCTGAATTTAAAAAAAAATACTAAAAAAATTAAAATTATTTTAATTTTGGAAGTCGATGTTTCTGGTTTTGTTTATCGTCTTTTTTTGACAAATAATAATAATAACTTGGAATTTGAACATAATTAGTGAAATAAGGGTAAGTACACCATTGTGAACTTCACACATCTTTGGTACCCCTTCAGAGCGTACTGGCGAGATGTCATGACATCATGCACAAAAATTGTTGTCAAAATCGGTTAACATTTGGCGAAGATATCGCTGAACAAGATACAAAAATAAATCAGACGACTTTAGAACCTCCGTCTCTTTTGTAAGTCGGTTAATAATAACACGACATGCAGTTTAGAAAAACCATAAAAAGAAGTAAGTTCTTGTGCCTGTAATTTGTGTTATTTATTTCTAGCTCTAAAAATTATGAAGGAGAACATCGTGAGGGGACAGACATGTCCTAGATTCTAAAATTTAAAGACGTGACATTTACCAACCCGCACTGGTTCTGCTTGGTGGATTATACTATTCCCTATATTATTGTAGACGCCTGAGCCCCTGCAACGGAAAGATTATAAAATTGATTATGCTACAACGTAGAGTAAACCAAAAAAAAAAAGTAAAAAAATAATATCACAGTCTTTATGCAGAACATAGGTACTACAATGTGACTGTTGAGCAGCTTCTTAACATGTTACTGTACGTTTAACATTAATATTGGCGTAGGTATTAGTAGGTATTCCATCCGCTTCTGTTGATACATTTCACCATAACATAGACTACTAAAACAACAACAATATAGCACCTCACAGTATTAGCTGAACACGTCACATTTGTAACTCATTATGTCTCACATACTGGCTGACGAGCGATGTTTAGCTCTCATTTCCGACCTAGATCGAGTGCTAAGCGTTGTGATGGACCTTGCGCTTAAAAATTATGGTAGCTTGCAGTACTGAGAACGTTGAACTGGGTATGAGTAGGTATGTTTGTGGTTGTATAATTATTACTTCATTATTAGTCATGCTTGATCAGCTATTTATAATACATATACAATGTAGGTCTTCATTAAGCTTCTGGGGATCATTACGAAACTCTGTACTGCTTAACTTCCACTACCAAATATAGTTTTGACACTGATATCTCGGAATGCACACAATAGAATGAATTACAGGTTGTTATTTAATTACACCCCGTAATTCATTATTCTTATTATGAGTGCCTGCCAACAATAGATATAATGAAATACAGACTTTTTTATCTGGATCTGCCCAGACCTAGAAAGAAAAGTCAAAGCATTGTCTGCAAGACTATTAGTTTTGGAGTCAGAAAGACATGAGTTGGACCTATGTATCCAGGCTATTGTTGATAATTCTACTTCAGTATTCTTTTATCCAATAGCTCCTATACGTCAAAAAATAGCGGAAACAGTCATTAGGAAGCAGTGGTTGAAATATCTAAGCAATATAACTGCTAACCATTTTTGTCGGGTTTCCTAATCCAATTAGAACACAATTTATTTATTTACATAATTTATTAATCAGATAATGAAGCGTTTGTTGCCCAAATCATTGAGTAACTAAGGCGTGCACAAACAAACTCCTCATTTAAAAATACCCAGCTAAAGATTTATGGCGTGACACCTAACCCGATATTCTGCTTATCCATTAACATCGAAAGGGCGTCACTAAACAAGCGATGGCTTACTGAACCACTACATCATGAGATCACCTTGAAATTGACACCGGTGGTGCCACCTTGTCATATAAGAAATAATTTACAGAAGGACAAATCATACCAATTAAGGATGAATTATTTTGTTATACTTTGAGATGCAAATAGTCTATTACGACTTCATAATTATTTGACAGTCTATTTATTTGTGTGAATCTAATTATTACACAAATTAAATGACCTAATAAATGACATTTAACCTTACAGGATAGAATGAAAGAAAAAAAACACGTTGCACTGACCCAAGTACCAAATTTCTGAATATTTTTATTTTGTCTGAATCTGTGTTTTCTGATAGCTACAACTTAGGGGTTTTTAAGGCAAGAGTGAATAGGCTACTTCTAGGCAAGCGTGCTCCATCGTCGACCACATCATCGCTTACCGTCAGGTGAGATGGTGGTCAAACGTGAGCCTATCATTAATAAAAAATAAAAAAGTGACACGAGATCAGAGCAGAACAAATAAGGTCTACTACAATACGTAGGCAATCATCACACCCTAATAGTTAACCCTAGCATAGCATAGGCGACCTTATAATGTTCCAACTGTTTAACTCTCTCGGGACTCAGGCCTCCTCTCTAGGAGAGGGAATGGGCCGTAATCCACCACGCGGGCCCAGTGCGGGTTAGTGGATGTCATATGTCTTCGAATTTTTGGTTCTAGGACATGCCGGTTTCCTCACGATGTTTTCTTCACCGTTTTGAGAGCAATGGTGATGAAATAAATTACACAAAGTAATGCACGCCAGACTGGGTTTGAACCCGCGATCTACAACTAGTAAGTCGGGGCTGTTACCACTCGGCCACCACTGCTCCCCTATAGTTAACCCTATTAGGCTATTATTAACTTGCAGACTGGCTCATTCCAATTTAACTACTAATTTTAGAAATCTTGTTATTAGTTCGTGATTGAAGAGAGAAAAAAGCTTTTGTTGGACTAAGCCAACTGCGGGACAGCAAAAACTGGTTCTATATTTTATAGGCTGCAGGATCGTAAGAAAGAATTACAGCGGCTCTTGAACACCAAAGGTAACTGAAGGAAACTGATAGATTTTAGTCACTAAAATTTTGACACGTCTTCTCGGTCCAGATTCAACTCAGAGTGGAAGAAGTTATTTGACGATTTCTCACCAAAAAAGGGTCTATGTTTATTGTATGTTTAGTTAGTAAGCAGCGTGGAACTTCTGTATGTTTTGTGGCAGGTGAATCATTGCATAATCCAATCATGTGATTGGATTATGCATAATAAACAGTGTCGGTCAGTGATGTTATGTAATGTGTTTGTTGTTTATTTTCAGTTTATTGTTATAGTTATCCTTTTTAGCAGATTGTAAAGTGCATAAGTAATAAAAAATCATTACGTTTGGTATGCATTACTATTTATTTACTTTTATTTGTTAATTCAGTAAATTATACATTTTATTTTTAAATTCAATTACACAAGTATTTGGATCGATAATGGGCAAGCTTTCAGAGAACATTTAACATCCAAAATAATTAATTAAAGAAACATTTATGGCTCATAAGTTTACGTTTAAATCCGATAAGTAAACACAATAATAATATATTTTCAGCTTAAAGTTAAATAATGAAATTGACCTCCTGAGTTCTGAGGTCACTCATAAATATAAGGCGGCCTATTCGTGGCACCATTAGTTTCCACAAATGTAGTGCCTGTCAGCGAGCCACATTGCAAAGATTGTTTGTTCTCTGGATAACAATAATAAAACACAAACATTTTGAGTGATCGGTATGAAATTACTATATCACCAAATTAAATGTGCTAATTTTCCTTATGGGTTGCAAAAGCCTATGTGGCAGTGTGGGTAGGGCACATTGCTCTCAAAACAGATGGCTGAAAGGATCTGAAGCGACGACCGCCTATCGGAAGATGCAGCGTTGGAAGGCCTCACACAAGATGGACTGATGATCAATCCAATGGATGGAACGAGACGCACAGGACCATTCGTTGTGGTGACACTTGGGAGAAGGCTATGTCCAACAGTGGACGTCTTTTCGGCTGAAGTGATGATGAAGATGTCGCAAAAGCTTCAGGAACAGGGTATTTTCAGCAGACGGAACCGCAGCAAATATAATGATTATTATAAAAAAAACATGCGAGTTGCCCACACTCAGTCGCATGGAGAATGCGCGTCTTTATTGTACATTTACATTTAACGTAGGTGTATCTTTAACGACATTGCCTTGACTCACGATAATTTGTTAGCACTTACACAAATATTATTATTGTTTTCCTTTGAACTGAAGAAGGCATAATGATATCCTTATGTTCAGCGTCTTTCAAACGTTTCAACATACAATGTGGGAATTGTGACAAAACACTTCCATCTCAATATACCTTCATTATCAACGTGTCTCAATGTACGAACATATTCGCTAGTGAAGAGAATATAGAGAACCCAATTTCCCTTATACCCCACTAAATATTTCGATGTAATACGTTCCGACATGTAACTACCATACGATAGTTATAAATCAGCTGATCCGATTTCTCTCAACCCCTTCCTTGAGGACATTTCAATAAATTTTCATTATGTGGACTCTGGAGTGAAATCGGGTCAAAAGAACATCTTCAAACTTCAAACGCTGTAAATCGTGCATCTTTATTATTTCACAAGGTAGTGCTGGGGCGGGGAGTGCAGGACGATGTCCATTGACGCGTGAAGCTATAAATTGTGAAGGCAAGCACGCTTGTCAGCGAGTAATGTATTGCAGCCAACGCGCAACGGAGGGTAAAGCCTTTTATTGCGTTACGTTGGGGTAATTCGCATGAGTTATGATCTGACGGTATTTGCATTAATGAAGGGACCGCATGATTGGTTAGACAGAGATGAATATATGAATGATGAGATGAGAGAAAGGGATGGAACATATATAATGCATTTCAGTCTAACAAGAATTGGATCTTTATGCAAATGGCGGATATAGAGACAATATCCTCGACATAGTGATATTTCAATTTAGTTTAGGGTTCCGGCGGAACCTTAAAATTATGACGTCTTTGTTTTATTTATGTTGAGTGTTATATTTATCTAAGTATTAAAAAAAAAAATTGGTTGCCTGTAAAGTCGGTATACGGGCGAAAGTTTTACGTGACAACGACTTTGAGTGGTAAAATCGTGTGAGTGGAAGGGACGCGTGCCTCTCACTCGCTCTCATTGTGAGCGCATAACGTGAGCGGAGCGTAACGCAGTTTCTTGAAGTGTCACCCGGCAAACCAATTTATAAGACGTTGTCACGTCAAAAAAACATCAACATACAACATATGTCTGTCAGTGTTTGTCTTGAAACTTCTGACCTTGAACATATTGCATCAAATTTCCTTTTAAAAACATAAGTATTAAGGACAAAATTAAAAACGAAAACAAAAACAAACTGATTATTTTCTTTAAAAACTGCCACACACCGCTAATTCACAGGATTATTACAGACGATGAGTCAACAAAATTATGACATTGTTTTTAAGGTTCCAAGAGGAAGCAGCTCGCGCTGACGGCGCTCAAACTTGCGCTTACCAAGCGACAATTTAATCCGCTTACTTTTCTTACAAAACTGGACTACATAAGCTACTTTTAAGGACAAACTTTGCCACCATTTTGTCCACATTTCGCGAAATAGGAGCTAACAAACAACTCGTCACGGTTGGGTAAGCAACCCAATTGTTTCTTTTATATTGTTATACAATAGTAATTCTACACTATTGCTATCTCTCTTCCTCGTGTATTGGTGATCGAGCCTCGCTGGTATATTTAGACTTGTTTGTAATTATGAAAATAAGCCCGTTTTCCTTGGTAACAGTAACAGTGTTTGCCGAGTAAACATGTTTGACCTAGTGACTAACTGTATTGATCGAGAACTAATCAAGTTCCCGAGTTGGTAGGGATTCCATTTGTTCGGAAATTTCTGTGTCGTGCTCCCTTTTACTTTGATTTGTCAGTTATCCATACATCCCTATGTGTTTTATATGGCATTAATTTGTTATTCCAGTATAATACAAGTTTACCTATACAATTTGTAATCATCATCTTCCCGCTCTTGTTCCGTGCTATTTGGGATCGCTGCAATACGTTTTCTTCTTTCATTCTGTCCTGTCACCCGTCACGCTATCACTAACTTTTTTTATATTTCACTCTTCACAGAATCCGTTTTTGCTTTGGTCCCCCTCTCCCTCTCCATCCATCCACATGTATACTCATAACTCTTTTAGCAACATGCGTTTCATCCCTCCTACCAACACAATTTGTATAAAAGCTAATTAAAATTATACTTAGTATTGAGACAGTTACAATTATATCTAATTAAGCGTCTTCTGCCAAACTAAGCTTGACTATATTTCGGCAAATTTAAAAGGAAAAAGGTTAAAATCTCATTTTTCTACATTAATTACCTAATCATTCAGTTTACCCAAAATTAAAAATTCAATCTGAACCTCGGCCATAATTATTTTCAACCGGAACAAGCAAATAGATTCAATTTCCCCTATCTCCTCCACTTACGTTTCCAATTAATTATTAAGTAATCCCCGAAGCGGCGTACAAACAACGTTCCGTTTGTCCCCTTTCTCCCCGGCTTCCTCAAAAACGCAGTAACCGTGTGATATTTCATAAGTATTGGTCGGGGTCGTGTTGAGACAATCTCGCTAAGTGCCCCCCGACGGGGCTCGATCTACGAATGGCTGGAACTACGGACCCGTTACGGACGGTTTGCGTAGTTCCGCTGTTTGCCGAAGACGTCGGTAAGTGAGTTCGGATGTTCGCCGAAATTCTATTTTCGGATCAAAGAAGTAGCAAAGCATTGTGGGGTGTGTCTTCTGATGTAGGGGAAAGGCGCAGTAGAAATGTCAATATGTTTTCAAGAAAAAAGAAATTTATATTATATATATATTTTAAAAAGTTTCTGCCAGTGGCTTCGTCTGTGTGAATTTTGGTTATTGCGGTCGCAAAGACAGATAAAAAATATGTGTCCATCCTTAGATTTCAAGCTACCTTCGTACCAAATTTAATCAAAATCGATTCAATAGTTTAACCATGAAAGCGTAACAGACCGACAGACAGAGTTACTTTCACATTTATAATATTAATTAAGCAATTTTTTTTTAATAATATTCAACAACTTTCGCACAACGCCATCTAGTCCCAAACTAAGCAGACCTTGTGATATGAGTACTAGACAACTGATAAACGTACTTATCTATATATATAAAAGGGGAAACTGACTGACTGACATATCAACGCACAGCCGAAACTACTGGGATTAGGAGCGTGAACGCGTGCACGAGGTTTCCTTTTATGACGTAGGCGAGCACTAAGAAAGGATTTTTCAAAATTCACCCCCTAAGGGGATGAAGCGGGGGTCCAAAGTTTGTATGGAAAACCTACATTTACGCGAGTGAAGCCGCGGGCACAAGCTAGTATAATTATATATGAAGATCATTTGTTTTACCAATGATCGTGCTCATCACTCAAACATTTTTCTTGGGGGGTGGGGAATCAAACTCACTAACTCCAGCATAGCAGTCAGAGCCACTGAATACTTGTCCAACAGGTTTGTCAGAATTAGTATGGATTTATTTATAGGCGTGTTATTCCATTGAAAACCCAATTTATGATGTAAAGCCATCAGTAAAGATCCGTAGAGCATAGGCTAGCAACACTACTAAAATTCAGGTTTATTTTGTAATATTATTTGTTGTTTTACCTATATCCTCTTTACAATCGCATCATTATTACAAATAATTTGGTAGGTATTATCAATTTGATAATAATAGGTATAAAAACAACTGTGATCATTATTATTTCCGCTTCATGTTCAACACGGGCAGGTTTCTACGTTTATCCGCATCAATTAGTTATTTGCACCGATATCGAGTCACATGAGCAAATCGAAAGATCTCGTGTACTAAGTACAGTCACACGACCATCCATGGAAATGATTTCTCATTTGATAGCACATTGTTGAAGTAGTAAGGGTGATTTTTGCATTCACTGCTGACGTTCAGTTGAATTTACATAGGTACATTTATTTATTTATTTTATTTTGTAATTTTTGGACACGCATTATATTGGGAGAAGGTATAATATTATAAAAAAAAACAAAAAAATTGCAGCAGACCTGCGATATGAGAGATATAAAGAAATGTATTTCTATACAACTAGTCGCCGCCTGCGTAAAATTATTAATGCTAATTAATTTTAATTAATAGCGTGAAATACTATGCTTATGCTGTGAACCTAAGTTATTCTAGTACGAAATTTCATTTAAATCCGATCAGTTTTTTTGAGATTTTTTTTAAAGTGGGGTATGATCTAATGACTTCTTGCGCTCTAGAGCGGAGCGGGAGGGCGTGTCAGAATATTACTGACTGAAACCACAGCTATGTTCCTTTTTTTGCTTTGCATTCCAAGACCCCAGGTTTCCTTTTGGAAGTCAAACCACGTCCCGATGTTTCGCCTCTGCTGGGTCCCTACGGTTTTGCTGACATCTCTTTGTGGAAGATTACGCGCCATCAATGATTCGCGCTCGGTTCGGACAGTTACCAGACTACCGGACGGTGAGCTACCTATTGTCCGTCAGAAGGTGGAAGGAACAAATATACACACACACATGCAACGTTTTGCCTTTATAATATAAGTTCACGGAAGAGTCGGCATAGCAACAAGCTGACAGCCCGCGGAGCCGGTCACTACTGAGTTACTGACAGACTACTTCCTGAAACACTTCCTGACATACATAAGTACTAGCTATACCTACATACATACCCGTAAACAGATCTCTTAAGCAGTAACTGTTCTCTGAATTTAAATTTAATTTTGTTCAATATATTACTATCTATATAAAGAATAAATCTATATATATAAAAGGAGAAACTGACTGACTGACATATCAACGCACAGCCGAAACTACTGGGACTAGTAACGTGAAATTTTGCACAAGGCTTCCTTTTATGACGTAGGCGAGCACTAAGAGAGGGTTCTCCAAAATTCACCTCCTAATGGGATGAAACTGGCGTTCAAAGTTTGTATGGAGAAATTCATTTTCATGCGGGCGAAGCCGCTGGCAGAAGCTAGTATAATATATAAAAGCAGAGACTGACTGTCATATCAACGCACAGCTAAAACTATTGGATCTAGGAACGTAAAATCTTAAAAAAGACTTCATTTTATGATCTAGGCGAGCACTAAGAAGGGCTTTTTGACAATTTGACTTTTAAGGGAGGGGGAAAATCGTTTCGCAAAATTTTATTCCCCAAGCCTACGTACTTGAAACTTAGCGTAAATAATATCCCAAGTAAATAAAATAGATTTCTTTATTGGTTTTTCAAAACTACCCTTATAAAACGTTTTAGGGGGTGTTAAAGGTTATATCGTACCTAGAATCTTATTTCCTGAGATAATAAACTTCAATCTTGGTACAAATTAAAATCCAAATGAATAGTAAAAACTGTTATTATTAGTTTATACGGATTAAGGGGTGTTCAACGATGTCGCTGATTAAGTGCTAGTATATTCATACCTCTTCAAGCCCAGTTCAACGTTCTCAGTATTGCAAGCAAGCATAATTTATAAGCGCAAGGTCCATCACAACGCTTAGCTCTCGATCTAGGTCGGAAATGAGAGCTAAACATGACTCGTCAGCCAGAATGTGACACTTAATGAGTTGTAAATGTGACGTAGTCAGCCAATATTGTGAGCTGCAAATATTGTTGTTGTTTTCGTAGTCAGTAATATTGTTGTTGTTTTGGTAGTCGATAATATTGTAGTTGTTTTTTTAATTGATAATATGGTGCTGCCGGCGGCTTCGCCCTCGTAATATATGCTATGTGGCATATATTACGTATGTGGGTAGTTCATCATGACCTGGAACAGTCCAGGTCATGATCTACACCTGTATGAACCATTTTTCATCGAAATCTGTTCAGCCGTTCGAGGATTAAGAAGTAACAAAAAGAACAGAAAGAGGAATCACAGTATTCGCGCAGGTCACAACCTATCTACGACGGCTCAGATATAACCAATACGAGTCATTACTTTGTTACTAGAACGCAAGCCGAGTTTTCGTGGATTCTTCCCATCCCACCAAAGCTGGAGCCCGCGTACCCGAACACCATATTTTTTATGGTTTTTACCTTTTTACCGACTTAGACAGAAAGAAAGAATGAAAAAAGAGTTTATTTACGCCAAACATGGCGCATACCTACATACATATTTATGGACATATTTATAATGCCCACATATAAGTTTCACAATAACCTTATTGAGACTTATGAAAATTATGTTTATTCATAGGATAATAAACTGATTGTTTTGTTTTATCTACCATTTCGCTCTAACATTCTTCGAAATAGTCTGTGGTTAACCACAGTGTCAGTTAATCGATCACTAATAAATTCACAATACAATATTGAAAATTTTATAACGTTATTACTTATTGAAAATATGAAATTCCATCTTTTTTTGGCATCCTAAATGCTTGCTTTTTCAATTTCAAAAGGAACGTTCGAATGCTACTAAATCAATACATCACCCAAGCGTTGATTGGGTGCTGATTAGCTGATTGTGTATCTAGTTCTATATTAGTGATCGATGTGTGAGTTGCACATTTGTATCATCTACTTGGTGTACCTATAAGTTAATTCATAAGAACTAACGTATGACGACATCTCTCCTAAATAAATAAATAAATGTTAATTATTTTCAAAGAAGTACTAATTTGACATAAGGCCTTTCGAGCTGAGGGTGGCCATTATGAAGATAGATGGATTGTGTTAGGATTGATATGAAAGAAAAGAGAGTCAGTGATAGTATGACGAGTGACAGGACAGAATAGAAGAAAAAAAACGTATACGCCAACCCTAAGTAAAATATTATTGACACCTATATCAATTAGTTACCCCTCTCACATTAAAATACCTTTGAAAAGGAAGTAACTAGTAAATGATAAACAGGAAGATAAGATGATGAAGGACATTCATGCAAAACAACATTATTAATCTGTTTATTTATAGCAAACCTTTGATTAAACAATACATTATTTTTAGCTTAAATACAATAAGTAAATTGGAATAACAATAGTTATATAACGTCTAAAATAGACTAGCAGTAAACATGGTAAAATTAGACAATCTTAGATACGAGACTTAATAAACATGTGTACTTAATTCAAATAATAATAAAAATAGGTCAACATTACCTCGTAGTGTTTTCGTAAACGAACATAACAAGATAAGCGCACAAAATGGCTAAAAACTACAATTAACCAAATTGATTAAATCTTGACTTCCGTCGCAGTGAGCGCTCGCGGACAAAAACATCTACTGAAAGGACTAATTTAATTAGGCCTGTTGGTGACGACCAACAAATCGGTCCGCGATTTTTTATTGTTGAAAATCCCATTGACTTCCTCACTGAGCCTGCTTCTGGGCTCTGCCATGGGTTCGCTTCTGAAAGGAAAACCCGGGGTCCTGGAACGCAAGGCAAAGAAGAAACATAAGAGTGTCCGGGAGAAGTCATGGGATGATTTCCCACCTAATAAACCGTGTCTGCTTGTTTGTTAGTTTGTCGCTGACTGGATTCTGTTTTAAACCGGAATCTGTATTCAGCAAAATTTTAAATCGTTGTAGTGGTTTCTAAACATTTTGCGCTAAGTATGTATTTCTGTAGATTTTAGATCCTTACCTGAAAATCGTAGAAATTTCAGTTATAGAGCCGATGTCTTGTATACCGGAATCATTTGAGGTCGCAGACAAGTGTGACGTGACAAAGCGACAATGTAGGGGCGACGCGTTTTCATAAGAATCATTATAAATATCTGTTGAATAATATTAGTATTTTTCCTAACTAGCTGCAGCTATACTATATATACTTTTGGGATAAAATGTATCCTCTGTGGTATACTAGGACATGGTCTATTCCTGTACCATTTTTCATCAAAATTCGTATAGTCGTTTGAGCGTGCAGAAGTAACAAACATACATACAGTTTTCACCTTTATAATATTATATATGTATACAATAGGCCTCATCAGAAGGCTTACAGTCACCCAAAGGGAATTGGAAAGGGCTATGCTCGGAGTTTCCTTGCGTGATCGCATAAAGAATGAAGATATCCGCAAGAGAACCAAGGTCGCCGACATAGCCCGAAGAATCGCCAAACTTAAGTGGCAGTGGGCAGGGCACATTGCTCGTAGAACGGATGGTCGATGGGGCCGAAAGGTTCTAGAGTGGCGACCGCGCACCGGAAGACGCAGCGTTGGAAGGCCTCCCACAAGGTGGACCGACGATCTGGTGAAGGTCGCGGGAGTGCGGTGGATGCGAGAAGCACAGGATCGGTCATTGTGGCGACGCTTGGGGGAGGCCTATGTCCAACAGTGGACGTCTTTCGGCTGAAATGATGATGATGATGAATGATGATAGTGTGATTAAATGTTTTCAAACCATGCCATTGCCGTTGACAACCACTTTTGAAATGAGCTTAAAAATATAATTTTTTTAAATGACATCAAGTACTAGACTTCATGGTAAGCAGTGATGCAATCGTTGATGGTGAAGCGCACTAGTTTATGAAGATCCTATTCACTCTAACTTTGACGACACCTAAATTGTAATCAGACGGGAAGACCACAGCAGGCAAATTGTTCCAGTCCTTCAATGTACGCGGCATAAACGGTGCATGGTATAAATTATTCTTACAAACAGTGTCGTGTGTAATCCACCTAATAGCATGAACTACATTATAAACAATATAATTATAAACACCGTGATAAAGCCAGGGAAGTATATTATTATGATAGTGTGTCGCTAATTAATTTACTATGTTTAGCTGTGAGTGTGTGCGTGAGTTTCCTTTGAGTACCGATACCTATTGATACAATGTTCATATAATTATGTTTATGTTGTCTTGTTTATTCGTAATTGTGTTATTAAAGTAGATAATACGATGTTTTGTTAATGTTTATCTGAAAAGCTCTTCACAACAATATTTATTTATATCCTGTAAACATCCGGAGGATATCTATGTTCTGGTGTTGCGGTGATACTGGTGATGTAGCTTAGTTCTTTAGACCGGTGCTTGAGACTGTAAGTGTTTTAGGAAAAAATCTCTGTAAACATGAATCAGTTTGCCCAATCGGGAAAAATAGAAACCATGGTTGGCGCCACAGAACAGATAAATCTGCCCGTAGCCAAGTTACGATCGTTTCGTTCGACGCAAACGAAACAATCGTAACTTGGCTAGGGGGGCGCTTCTGTGGTTGGCGCAATGGTTGAGCGATTGGCTATGCGCTGCGTGTTGCACATTCAATTCCTGCATGGAACAAATAATTATATTTGTATGGCCTACATGGCTGGGTGTCATAAACATGTATTTATTTTATTTTTTATTATTTTATTATTTACAAGCACTTGTACAACGTTACGGAGGATGTCCAAGGCGTTGTATGTTCTGTGTATGCGAGTTCACATGTTTGTGAACGCACCCACGATACAGAAGTAATTTCTAGTGTAAAAAAACAAGTGCGAGTCGGACTCGCGCACTGAGGGTTCCCGTTCCGTTCCGACAAACAATATATTATGTTCCGACGACAAATAATATAACAATATATATTATATATATTATATATATTATAATATACAATATGCATATTATAATATACAATTCCAGAATAGAGTCTCGAAGATTTTTCCGACTTGCAAAAAAAAACGTTTTTAAGACGAACTACAAATTTAAAGTTTTCAGATTTATATATATACCTGTGCTGTATGATCTTGCGTTGTGCCAAATTTCAGGATTTTGGGTCAACGGGAAGTACCCTATGATTTTTTTTTTTTCATTAGCTTAGACATTTGATTTTTTCACAGATTTATGGAACTGCAGACCTCTACGCGAGATACCTCTACACGTTCTCGAGATAAAGGATATTGACAGACAGACAGACGGATAACAAAGTGATTCTATAAGGGTTCCATTTTTTCCTTTTGAGATGTTTCCATTTGTTGTAATCGGCTCCCGGTCTAACCAGATGCATCTGCAGACAGTATTCATTTCAGATGGAGCGACTGCTTATCTGACCGATGGAATCCAGTATCTAATACACAATACGTCCCCTTAGACACGGCTACACCGGTCCCGGCTTCGGTGTTAGGGTTTGAAGCACATAGTTCCCTAAAATAAATAATAAGTCAAGATGTGATATGTCTTTATTAGCCACGTGATCAAACTTCTCATTTTACAACCAAGCAACGGGAAAATGAGGTAACCTCTAATAAACTAATTCGCCTTTTTTACGACGCCAACTAAAGCTAGAACTACACTGCGCACACGTGTGGCACACACGCCAATCGGCGCGTCAGTTTCCATACATTTTATATGGAAACTAGAGTTGTAGAGCTATACTTGATCCACGAAACGCGACGTCGTTCTACGTAGGTACTTACAAATCAGGCGTGTTACACGTGTGCGTCGGTCTAATGTAGCTCTAGCTTAAATATTTTTAGTCCAAGAGCAAGCGAAGCGAGCTCTGAATTGTAGGGTACTCCGACACGGACATTATTTTTTATAACCATCCAGAAACTCAGAAAGTGACTTCTTTAGAAGATAAGTGGCTAAGATCATCATCAGTATCATTCAGACGCCTTTTTATTATGGCTGACTTAGTAATTTAGAAGGCTATATATGTTTTTAAAGGCGAATAATGCTATTAAAAAGAAGTCTGTTTAAGTAGCACCCATTCCTGAAAAGTCATAGATATTAAAGTTGCTATTATTAATCTATTTTCATTAGGTACCTAAGGCCATTGACCAGTTTATCGCAAAACTATCTGCCAGGCATCCCGCAAGGTCATTAAACTATTACCACAAACGGCAAAACTTATCAATTCATGTATTTGTAAATTCATATCAGCAGTGTTATTATTCACTTCGATTTATCCTTTTAGTTAACTCACAATATAATATTATTAATAATATTTATCAACATAAATATATATGAGGTGCCGGTATCGATGTAATTACAAAATAATGAAGAATAAAATACAATAAATAATAATGAAAAAACATCGTTTCAGTGTTTGTTTCGTCTGGTTTTGGAATTAGGTTAGCTTATCACTTCCTGTAGTGGTGTTAGTGGAGGTGAACTTATCGGGAAATAAGAGACTAATATTAGACATACACTTGTTTTAACTTAAAGCACATTTTAGGCATTAGGTTGAGAGTTTTAGTTGCTGGTTCGAGCCTCTCTTTTCTTCTGTTTTAAATCTCGGTACTGTCTCTCCTTGAGCTATCTGCAACTTGGAGACAACACTGACTTAACGCAGCCCGTAAGCCCTCATTACCAGCAAGTTCATAATCTTTATGACTTCAGTTAAAAGAAAAGTACATCGAAGGACTGGAACAATTTGACTGCTGCGCCAATTATAATTTAGGTGTTTTCAAAGGTAGAGTGAGAAGGGTCATAAAACTAGTGCGCCTCACCATCAACGATATCATGACTGCTTACCATCAGGTGGGATCGCAGTCAAGCACTAGTTTATGTCATTATAAAAGTACTAGGTTTGTTGTTTGCCGATGCTTTTCCAAACTTAGAGATCAACTAGAAAAACTATGGTATGTTAAGCATCACCAATTTCTACGGACAAATGCATCTTAGTTGAAGGAATTCGTTTTGAAGACTCTAAGTAATCTTTTCACAAATAGATATTCCAACTCAATTGTCACCATATTTCAAGTACTTTAAAATTAATTTACCTACCACTGCGACCCTCAAAGTAATGAATGCATACTTATCAGTTAGCTGACAGCTCGTGGTTCGTTGGCAAGTGACACCGTCAGTAACGGCTGACATTCAGTTGTCACTTCACAAAGCACTATTTAATTTATAACGCATTTTGGCAAACACTCAGTTTTATTAAATACTTGCACGTTTGTTATATACCTAAGATAGTTATGTATAAAAAATTGGGTACTTTAAGGTTCCGTACCTCAAAAGGAAAAAAAAAACGGAACCCTTATAGGATCACTTTATTGTCCGTCCGTCTGTCTGTCTGTCTGTCAAGACCCCTTATCTCGGGAACGCGTGGAGGTATCGAGTTGAAATTAAAACCATATACTCAAGTCTCGCTGCGGTCTCTTAAAGCTGTAAAAAAATCAGATTTCTAAGATAACTGAAAAAAAAGATACGGCCGTTTATGTCGCAAAATACGTATATTTCGACACTCTCGAGGGAATCAAAATTCATAGGGTACTTCCCGTTGACCCAGAATCCTGAAATTTGGCATAAAGCAAAGTCGTATAGCACAAATGGGATGGAAATAAATCTGAAAACTGTAAATTTGTTGTTATGTCACAACAAAAACAATTTTTTGGAATTCGGAAAAATCTTAAAGACTTCATTCAGGAATTGAAATGTTTACATAAGTAAGTTTGAACGGAACCCTCAGGGCGCGAGCCCGACTCGCACTTGCCCAGTTTTTTTATTGTTTGTATCAAAAAGTAACTTTATCCAAAATCGTAAATAGAAAGAAATTTTCAAAATCGTCGTATATAAATCAAGTGGAAGGGAAAACTGTCATATTGTTATATGTATAATGATGCACTTATCAAAATATGACGTCACTACCATAAGGTTACATGTGCTCAAAAAAGGTAGCGAGATATTCCCGCCACGCCCTCATTCTAAACCAATATTTTGAACGCTTATTGTTGCTTCATTTAATTAACAATTTTAATACTTTTTTCAAAAAAGATTTATATTTAGTGTTATTTTTTGTTTAGTATAAAATATTGTACAAAAATAAGCACAGCCCTATTGTTTG
The DNA here is from genome assembly GCA_961205895.1 of Mythimna pallens. NCBI lineage: Eukaryota > Metazoa > Arthropoda > Insecta > Lepidoptera > Noctuidae > Mythimna > Mythimna pallens. The sequence continues at coordinate 664,395 of OY540843.1, read as the reverse complement.
ATTTTATATCAAATAGTTTATCTCTCCAGGTAATCTGGGTAATCCTTGTTGCTACATCATCATCTTCCTGCCCTTGTCCCGTTTTATTTTGGGTCGGAGCAACACGTTTTTTTCTTCCATTCTGTTCTGTCACTCGTCACGCTATCACTAACTTCCTTTTCTTTCATATATTCTCACACAATCCATCCATCTTTTTTTTGGTCTCCCTCTCCCTCTCCATCCATCCACATGTAAACTCATAACTCTTTTAGTAACATGCGTTTCATCCATTTTCCATCCTTGTTGCTACTCGTACAATTAGATACTAATACAGTCTCGGTCTTAAAAATGTTTTGAAAGTGAAAATATGATCGAACAGTTGAATATCTGGATTTTTAAGGAAGAGTGTGAGAGTGCGAGGATTCATTGACTTAATTAAAATTCTTTACTTGAAAAAAATTTAATTTAATTGAAAAAAGAAATCGGCTATTTATTATTAATTTATATCTTTTGCAAATTGAATCTTGATAAAACTGACGATCAACAAACCTAAATCAATGAGTTTATCACTTGATTCACCAAAATAATCAACACGTATTTCCAAAATATCAATGACATATAGATCTAGTTCAATGATTACCAAATCTTAGCAAACAAGTGGGCTCATGGTCTCTTCTACGGTCTTGTTACACTTATATCTTCGTATTTAAAGGAAAAAATATTAACATTTCCTATAAAATAATGAATATTCGTGGCAGCGCCGGGCGGCGGCGCTAGTGTAGCAAAGTTATTGACCTGCCACAACAAGCGTGTGCACGCGCACGTACGCAGCGATAATTACTTTGAAGCCGAGCAGTGGTGGCCGAGTGGTAACGGCCCCGACTTAAGAGTTGTAGGTCGCGGGTTCAAACCCAGCCAGGCGCATTACTTTGTGTAATTTATTTCATCACCACTGCTCTCAAAACGGTGAAGGAAAACATCGTGAGGAAACCGGCAAGTCCTAGAACCAAAAATTCAAAGACATGTGACATCCACCAACCCGCACTGGGCCCGCGTGGTGGATTACGGCCCATTCCCTCTCCTAGAGAGGAGGCCTGAGTCCCAACAGTGGGAACATTAAAAAGGCCGACTATGCTATGTGTAATGTGACACGATGTCCCGGGTTCTGGTCCTGGATACTGAGCATATGAGATAAAAGAAAAACATTTTAAAGAAATCATTTTTTTAAACTGATTTGACGCATCTCCAATCTAACTCATGTCTTCTTTTATTCTAATATTATAAAGAGAAAAGATTTGTATTTTCGTTTGTAATGAATAATCTCAAAAACTACTGGACCGATTACAAAAAATATCTTTCATTTGTAGAACTTTATCACTGAGTAATATAGACAGGGGCGCCGTCTTTTAGAAAACCTCATGGGTGCTCATGCTCATTTAATGACTCGAAAAAGGGGCGAAGTGTGAGAAGAGAAATGCACAGTGATCGACCGACAAATAAATAAATGTCCTACTTACATACTGCGGAACAACGAAGGTACCACAAACACCCAGACCCAACACAAATATCTGGTTCATCAACAATCATTTGTGTTGGTGGACTGCGCTAAACGGATCGTCAGGTAATGAAAAAACGCCCATCCCTAAAAGGCGATTACTGATCTGTTTCTTTTCTAAGAGGTGCTCGGCACCCACTGTTTATTTCTCATGGGTGCTCGAGCCCCCGAGCACCCACGGAGTCGGCGCCTCTGAACATAGACTATATACTTATTTTCTACATTCATTCTGACAACAACTAGTCTTTTCTTACAATCACACTTAACTGAATAAAACGCATACATAAATATATATCTACCATATAGAAAAAGATAAAGTAACGTGATCAGGGAAAATATGCGTCACATGAACGACAAATGACCATAATCGATGGTCATTTATCTCGCTTAGCATAATGCTGCGATTCTTTCTGCGATTATTTTGTACTAATAGTGTTTGAGATGACTCATATGAGGAGCTAATTAAGAAAGGCTAATAAACTAGTGAAAGTAGAGTAAATAGTTTAGACTTTATTACAAGGAACTGTTTCAGTTGCCAAAATTATTTCAGCATTAAGTTTTGAAGGTTGGATTGCGCATTTCCGTGATCAGTTTAGGTTTTAAATAAAGAAAGAAAGAAAACATGTTTATTCTGACTGAATAGACGCACAATTCGTTTCAAAAATACAAAAAACAATTTAATAATCTATTAAATTAGTGATCCGTAGTATTACTAATCCGTAATTGCGCGTTTGTACGTAAAATCACCAAAAAAAAAATTAAAAAAAAACTTATCTAGGAAAAACAAAGATATAGAAACCAAATTTGTCGGCTAAATAAATTTCGTACAAACACGTGTACAGTACGACAATTAAGCGTTTTTCAAGGTCATTCAAGTTGTACAGACATATGTACAATCGGCGCTCGAGGGGCAGGCTTTTGGCATTGGTTGTGAAATGATGATGATGATGAGACTATATTGTGGTCTGCGACCGGAACGTGGACAATTTTAGGTAGGTACTCAAATTGTATCTTTAACTTTTATAGAATATCATTCTCACTAACAGCGGCCATTATCACAATTTTGAGACGAATGACGTCGTGATGGATGAGGACAAAAGTCTCCTCCAAAAATTACTATGAAGACCGACCCTGCGCTGATTTGGAACTAAAGCAGGTCCCATAGACATCTGCTGAGAAGAGAAAATACACTAGAATTCTGTTCCAACCTTATAAGAACCATCTTTGAGTTGGTATCTCGTGAGTGCTAATGATTACTAGGATAATAGAAGCAGAGAAGGGACCAAGTGAAAATGGTAATCAATGAACACTGCGAGTTCATAGCCTTTTTTTTTATTGTGGTACTTTTGGATACAACGTTGACCGGTCTACATTGTCCTCTCATATCTTCCAATATTAAATATATACCGTATAATTAATAAATAAATATTGTAATATTGTAAAATCCACCATTTTTGGTTTTTTCTTCCGGTTCTTGTCCATAGGAAACAACCACAGCACGGTTCCAATACCGTGCACTGACGTTTTATACCCATGTAGGCCTATGTGAAATAAAATGAGTTTTTTTTTAAATTCTAATCACACTGACCGCGATACACACTTGACCAAACTGATATTGCCCTACCTACTGCATATAAAGCATGCCAGCATAACAGCACACATCACCATAGGGAAGCGCCTATACCACGAGATGTAACAGTTTGGCTGTCAGCCAAGTGCATGTGTCCTCGGCCTCATGCATTTTTAAAGTGTCATTGAACTATAATTACCTAATCGTCAACTAAGGCGATGTTTTCAGAAGTGAAATAAAGTTATTTTGTCTTCTTTGAAACGGCTAGGCCCCCCGTACACGGGCGCGACGAGACTATGCGACGACGCATTTTTTTAATTCACTCTACAACATGATACTCGGGCTTATACGAATTTAATTTAGATTTTTTTTAACCAGTGAAGTATTATACATTATTAAGATTTCGCAATTATAATACATATCATAGATAACCACATCTATTAAATCTATACCTAAAAATGTGCCAGCTTTTGTCAAAACGTGTTTTTCATAAAAAAACGCATTTTTAGTGGGTATACCGTATAACCATAAGACTAACAAATATTTAATTTTTAGTATTGTAGATTACCCCGACTAGTCCATTTAGTAACCCCATTAAAAATTGAGAAGGTTTGTAATCTAATGAGTTTGAAGATCAACTGATTCGTAATACCAAAAAATATAATGATAAAAATTATCGTTACCTACTCGTTACTGAAGTGAATTGGTACATAACGAAAGTTCTACTTTAGAGTATAGTTAATACTGTGAATCCTACCCATTATAGCCTAGCGGTGCTGTTTGGCACCGCAATTCAGGTGTTCAAACTTTTGCGCCCAAAACAGTAATGACAGTTAGAAAGTGACTGATTTACACTGGTATCAGCTGTTTATGGGTAATTTTTTAATCACGTGCAATTTTTAATCAGTCAGAGGCGTAGCGTGGACTAATTTAAACGTGGGCGAAGGCACATCAGCGGGGCCTTTTACTTTCATAAATTTGAAAACGAGGCAGCTACTATCGCAGTGTTCGACCACATCGTCGCTTATCAGCAGGTGAAATAGTGGTAAAACGCGAGCCTATCAATATAAAAGAAACCTTCGTTCATAAAGAGGCCTCGCTTGTGCGAGGCTACGCTACTGTAATCAGTCACAAGAAAGTATTTGGTTTTGTTATCAGCTTGAAGTCCAGTATTGAAAAAACTCAGCTGAATATGGGTTAAGTCAAAAATGGTTGGATGTATACCTACCTACATCGCTCTATAACTTCATTGGGCCACCCTATACAACAACTTCTATGAAAGCGTGTTGTCACGGTGTGGGCGCCTTATTCCGTAGAACTAACATGTTTTAGGGATGTATTTTTGGAAGGATTGTGTTTTATTGTTCGGAGAACCGTCGTTAACCGATACTTTGTTAGTTCAGGCTAATTATTACGTGGCTTAAGTGGTAAGAGGATACCGGTATATTTACTTTTTAGCTGTTTTCAGTACTTTTCTAACCGGTGCGGTGTAGGGATATAAAAATGTGCTCTGTATTCAACAATGTTTTTGTTTTTTTGTCCATATATTGTAGAAGTATTCCAGTCGTTGTAATAAGAGGTTAAGGTAATCCAGCGTTACTCTACCTTCTCTCTTCTCAATCATTCTAAAAGATCCTGACAGCTAACCTAACAACAAAAAAAAAAGAACTCTTTTTAGCGGTACGTATTCCCACACAAGCCTCACAAGCACCGTGCAAGCATTTCACACACAATGCACAATAGTGCACAATCTACCGATCTCCAATTTCATTATTAGGCAAAAAAAAAAGTACGATTTACATTTCATCAAGTTAGTTCGGCTGACATCCTAAGAAAAAAAAAAACAAATCCGAAACCGGACCTATGACGTCAAACTGACAGGCTTAGCGTACCTAGTGGTAGTTTACTACTTCTCAGGTATATTTTACGTCCTAAACAGTGCCGTAGCTAGGGCGGTGCCAGCGGTGCCCACACACAGGGCCAAACCTTGATGGGAAGTAGAAATGACCAAAAATAAATTTCGTATCATTTATTTCATCAGAAGGTGGTTACTGTTTCCTATACCGGATGTTGGACTATTGCCGGACACTCAAGTCACCATCGTTGATCGCCCCCGAGAGAACACGGTTGGGCCCAGCCCAAGCGGGCCAATTTTCGCCATGTGCTTCACCGTGTGCTCTAGGCGATCCGCACAATGGTGACACCTGAACGTTTCTTCCTGCCAGATTTGAAATAGGTACCTACCGAAATACTCATTTCCAGTGATGAACTGCATCTGAGCTCGAACTTTTTTTAAGAGCACAGTTTAAGAAACTGCACCGAGTGTATAATAAGGCAGTTACGGCACTGGCCCTAAGACTTGTGGTGAAGCGTCAATGCTTTTTCTCAGTGTGTATATGTTTTTTAAAGAATAAATAATATAAATTAGTTACGTTTCCCGCATTCTCCGCACTTTAATAAAAACATTACTTAGTTTAGAAAAAAGTAAGTCAATTGAGTCTCTGTTGAGGATTCCATTCGCCAATATCTACGACCGCAGCGCCCATTGGTTGACGTATCGAATGCTCCCTTGAGACGCTCGCTAAAGACCGATAGAGGGCGTCTTCCCGCAAAAGAAAAAAGTCTCCGCACTTCCGATTACGATTTTGCGTCGAACGCATTCCGCCCCGCTATAGAAATCCCATATATGTTGAAAACCTGAGAATTCTCGTGTGATAAGTGTATCTGCTACTGTGAGACATTGAGACCTTATAGTGCAGTGTTGATTTCACGAGTTCTGACCAGTCCACCGGTGGATGAACCAAGTTAGCTCGCCGGCCGGCAGCCCACCAAGCGACCACGCACCCGTGAACGAGGCGCCTTCCTGCTTTCAAGTGAGGCCCCTGGATTAGCAAGGTACGTGGGCTTTATTTCTGCAAATAGATGTTGTGGGTATTGGTGTCTCAGAGGAATCGTCAACAGGGATTTAATTTTGCGTGATTTAAATTTTCTTTCACCGCCATATTGGTTGTCTTAAAACACCTTCCTTTCTCAGATGAGGCTATTTACACGCCTCATCAACTTGTTTTATAATTCCTAGAATTCAGTAAAAACAAACAAATGACGCAACCATTGTTATTAAACGGATTCGAGGCGACAAGTGAAGTGTTTACGTAAAATGTCATGTCTAATATTGTTCTACATATCGTGTGGGACGAGGCGCTCTGAGTGCATTTCGTAGAAATAACATAACTTTCTGTTGAATATTCTTAGCTTCCTAATATCCACTTTCTATACATAATAATTGCTGTAACAACTCTTGGTGACTGCCAAGAAAATCTGACGAGATTTGTGATATGTTGTTACCAAGAAGCTTATGAGAATGAAGCTGTATTTTGTCTTGTGAGCTTGTAAATTAAACAATACGAAAAACAACTTAAAAATATTCAGAAAGCATTTGACAAATAATGGTCGGGAAGGTAACGCCAGACAGTAATTCTCATTTAGAAAATAGCATCTTAATTGCGTTCCAACGATTTTATTGCAGTCAGAAATACTTGGCATGCAATAACGTCCTACCTCAATAACAAACAGTTAGACTAGCAGTAGAACAATAGTGCAAGTATCCAGGTTGAATCTAACATAACTTCAGAAGCCACTCGTGTGGGGGCTCAGTGCGTCGCTGGTGCATATCTACACATCTTTACCATGAATTATGTTCATATTGATCATACGTTACTATCTGACAGATCGCAGTATTGTTCATAAATTGCGCAGCTTTAGCAAAACCTTGCTGTTTATTGGTGAATAAATTTAAAGATTTTAATGGCTTATCTGGTTGAGTGCAAAGTGTTATTGTGGAAATCTCTTTTGTGATGATGTGAAAATACAGTATAAACATCATTGTAGTGTTTTAGTATTTATTTGTTACTGAACATGGGCTCAAAATCTTTTGGTTACTCAGCTTGCTTGCGTTATCAACTTATATATTTTTCCAGTTGTTGATGTGATTTCATTGTTATTTTTGAACACGAAAATTAAATATCTTAATTTTACTATTTGAAGGCTTTTTTTTTCGGGTGGTAAAATCATCTCATGACATCCTCCGCTCTTGGGCGGAGCGCGAGATAGAGTCAGACTTTTACTGACTAAAAAGCCACTCCTGTTCCTTCTTTGCCATTTGTTTTCCAGGGCCCCGGGGATCTCTTTCGCATCACTCATGGCTCCAGTAGGCTTCGACTCTGTTGGGCCCCTACGGTTGCTGACATCTCCTTGAGGCGCGCGTGGAACACTACACGCCGTCGACGACTTGGACTCGGTCCGGACGGTTACCGGACGATCGGACGGCGAGCCACCCATTGGTCGCCGTCCGCAAGCCCGCGCCTACGGTGGCCGGAAATCGGGATCGGAATCCCGGCGGCGGTTGGGGCGTGAGGACTACTATTTGAAGGCTAAGAATCACTCAAGTGAAGCGTGTGATAGCTATTGTAATTAGTTAAATGAATTTTCAACAGCCAATAAAATCGCATCACCACGTCGATAATAATTTCTTTCATGAAACTAGGTGTTAGTTACGTCATTGGCCTTAGTACTCGTATGTTAATTTTTTTGTCGAACCTACTTTAAGTTTTTCAACCATTGACAATGAGCTGATAACATAGCACGGCAAAAAAAAGAATGATAATATTGGTGCCATGTGGTAAAGTGTGTAATATTTTACATTTTATCTTCCAACATGTAATCAATACCCACTTAAAGATAAATCATTTTACGTTTAGACATTATCCTGCAATAGCGTCTGCCAAATAAATCAAAAGCTAACAAATATCATATTTCTGATTTTAAAACAACAATAGGTGCTGTGAACTCGTGACACACCTTCGTCTATAACATAAATAACTGGCTATAAATATCTTTAACTGCAACAGAACGTTGTTATTTTTGTTCCAGAATAACACAGTTTTATGGTGATGCAGGTGGGCCAGTCAGCTAATCGACGAAATATTTACCTTTTTCATTTTTATAAAAAACTTCATCACCTACTTCTTCATCATCATCACCATTGCAGTCGAAAGACGTCCACTGTTGAACATAGACCGGACCAAAGAATTCGTACTTGTTTATGTTGTAATTTTTTTTTATGAACACTGTCGCTTAAATTCCAAGTTAGTGAATTTTAATAAGTATCCAAAATCATTATTAAAGTAGTTGTTTTCTTTAGAAATTGCAAATTAAAAAAATCCTCGAAAAATATAGCACACTCGGCCTTATAATGTTCCCTCTGCTGGGACTCAAGCCTAGCCTCTAGGAGAGGGAGTGGGCCGCAATCCACCGCGGGCTCAGTGCGTGTGGTGGATGTCCCATGTCTTCGTATTTTTGGTTCTAGGACATGCCGGTTTCCTCACCATGTTTTCCTTCACTTCACTTTTTTGAGGGCATTGGTGATAAAAAAAATTACGCAAAGTAATGCGTCTGGCTGGTTTTGAACCTGCGACCTACAACTCGTAAGTCGCGGCTGTTACCCCTCGGCCACCACTGCCCGAGAAATATATTCAATTGTTTTAATTAATGCTTCAGAACTTACTTTTTAACCTAGTAAACCTAACTACAGACTTGTAGGGCAATGGTAATTCTTTAGACAAAGAACGATCCCCCTGGTCATGCAAAAAAATAAAATATAATGGAGGTGTGATGGGCATCAAACTGCAGTAACCACCAAGGCTGACCTACCACAACCGCTGCACCATTAAACATAACACATAAAACTATGAAACAATGTGCTACTAACAGGCGGAAGTTTCATATAATATGTAAATAATGTTACTATGTATCTGAAATATTGTTATGTTATGTAAATACTAAATACTTACGAAGTGGTAATGTGATATTTCAGGGCTGAAATTAACGATACATTTTATTACTCCAGTTTCAGAAAATGCACCGGACGTGGTGTCTTTATATAACAAATTTTTCTTCTAACTAACAACTTATTTTCTTAAAGTACACTCGGCTATGTTGTATAATGTATTTAAAGTGAAAACCACAGCGATCTGAAATCTATTTTGAGAAAGGTTTTAAACAAAATACGAAATTCCTAGAACGGTGTCATTCGGTTTGATGTGAACCAAAATCAATTAAGAGTCAGGTATTGAGAGGTTTCCTACGCTAGGAGCTTCCTACGCTAGGAGCTTCCTACGCTAGGAGCTTCCTACGCTAGAAGCTTCCTAGCCGGGCCACTTATCTCTAGTAACTCTCTAAGTATAGATTTTATTATACCTTTTTTTAGAGGTTGGGAGATAATCAAAAAACTTCCCCTGCTCTTGGTGGAGGGACAGGGAGTGTCAGACTTTTATTGACTAAAATCATCACGTCCTTCTTCAGTTGCCTTTACCGTTCCAGGTCTGTGGGATTGAAGGCATGGCATGCACACAATATCGTGCCGACGTCTCTGTGTGGACACCGTCACCAAGACCAGCGCTGTGGACTTGTAGCATTTTGCGTGTGGTCACGGCATTATGCTGAGCATTCGGCCGTTTTGCGCGAACATGGCGCACATTTTTCATAAAGAATGTTTATAATCTGTAAGTTAGTCCTAAGATATTCTCCGCCAAATAAAATGTTGACTGACTTTGAGTATGTTGTGGATAGCAGTAGAAGTAGGTGCCGTGTTCTGCTATGCCGAAGTAACCAGAATTTAGCCCCAAGGCTGACCTACCGCAATCTATTCCTGCGTCTTAGTTCATTAATATTTGTAAATAATATTTAACTGCGGCGGGAGACGGTACAAGTGGACGCTCGTAAACTACAATGTAACTGTTCCGATAACTATTCATGTTTATGTACGTTTACTGATATTACTGACTCGGTTGCTAAGGCATTAGGTATATTAGTTCCACTTTAGATATATTGAGGCCTTGGATAGTTAGAGAGTCGTGAAAGAAGAGGGTGATCAATGTTACACAACAATTTAATAATTTTCTACAACTCTTTACTTTCTAAATGAAAAAAGTGGCGTGAAACTGTCAATTTTAATGTACTGGCACTCTCATAATAAAATCTATTATTTAACAATTGCTACGTGCCATTTACACATTACAAAAAAACACTTGACGAACTGTAATTATTATAACTACTATTTCTACTATTATATTTACCGTAATTACAAATACTATCTACACTAAAACAAAAAATTTAAAGCTCTTAACTAATTAAAACTAACTAACAACAATCGATTAATTCGAAAAACTTCTCCACATTGTTGTTGACTGGTAATGTGGCCAAAACGCTGGCGGCACTGCCATCATCATGGTCGCCCTCAAGCGTCGCCACAGCAACCGGACCTTGCGTCTCACATTATTAGATTACAATAATATTTTTGCCAGGATTTGTTTGCTTCCGGCGGCGGCGACCTCTCGCGTTTAACCTTGGTTCACCTCGACAGAGCGAATGACGACCGCAATCGTGAGAGTACGGTAATCCTCACGATCCAGCCGCCGCCGAAGGAAACGCTACGGGCGTTGGGAGTCACAGGACAATTTCCGGTCACCGCAGGCGTGGGCCCGCAGATGACGAGTAATAGTTAACTCGTTGTCCGGCTATCCGGTAAGGATCCATCTCGAGTCTCGACGGCGCGTACTGCTCTACACGCGTCTGAAAGTGATGAAACCGTAGCGGCCTGTAGGCTGGGGCTGTTGGAATTTTTGAAAGAGTTATCATGGTCCTGATATGCAAAGGATAACTGTAGGATACTTTTACTGACTAAAACCTGCCTGGGTTTTAGTCCGTAAAAGTTTGATACGCCTTATTGCTCCGCCCTTGAGCAGGAGACATTAATGATTTCCCACCTCAAAAAAGTAGGTGTTTAACTCTCCGCGATTTACTGTGGATCACTGCTGTTGTTCAGGAGTTGCAGTGGTTGGGAATAGAGATGAGATTTGTGACTATAGCTGTTGGTGTAGTCACGTACTCTTGTAGTAACAAGTCAAGGCTGACCTAGGATAATGTTAATGATCGTGTTTTGTCGTAAAACATAAGTCATTGTTATCTGTTGTATAATGTCCAACGCGGAAACTATTGGTTAATGCTGTAAATTACAATGTTGCAACTGTCCTTTGACAGTGGCTGTTTATATAATATGCATATGAAGTACATTTTAAACGATACAAAAAATAAAACGAATTCAAGCTACATACGACGTAAATAAAAAAATTGGTATCAGTTTTCGATCTTGCCGAATTGAAGAGATGCAAAGACGAAGTGGAAATGCACCTGTAATAATCTTAGGAAAAAAATTTTTAAGTTATTTTTTTTGTTTGTTTTCAGGTTGGAAGTGTCTGCCGCCCTGGGGTGGGTAGAGGGGTCGCTCGGGCTTCCACTGACCATAACCCAGCACAGTGGTTCCTCGCACACTTGCATCAAAAGCTGCGGGTGTGCAATGGTCGCGGGTTCAAACCCAGCTAGACGCATTACTCTGTGTAATTAATTTCATCACCACTGCTCTCAAAATGGTGAAGGAAAATATCGTAAGGAAACCGGCATGTCCTAGAACCAAAATATTCGAATAAATGTGACATCAACCACCAACCTGCACTGGGATCGCGTGGTAGATTACAGCCCATTCCATCTCCTACAGAGGAGGCCTGAGTCCCAGCAGTGGGAACATTATAAAGCTGATTATGCTTATTAAGCTGCGGGTGTGTGTGATTTTTGCTGCCCAGGATTAGTGCTGGGCCGCCGTATTCGGCGTTCATCCCGTAGTGAAGAATGAGGTGTTGATTCACCCGATAATCTAAGAGAGACGCGTGTGGAACAGCTGATCTTCATGAGGAAATTTGATCCTAACAGTAATTCGGAGTTATATTGGTCAATGATTGTTGACACCTCAACAGTCTGGCTTTAAACGTTTTCCTCGTCGTTTATACCGCGTACATCGAAGGACTGAAACAATTTACGTGCTGCGGTCTTCCCATCCAATTATTATTTAGGTGTCTTCAAGGCGAATAGGCTCTTGATAAACTCGTGCGCCTCACCATCAACGATTGCATCACTGTTTACCATAATGTGGGATCGCAGTCAAGCACTAGTATATATCATTAAACAAAAAAAATATCTTTTCTTATATATGGAAAAAAGATTTTGCTCTGCAATTGAAACCATCACAGGATAATATTATTTTAACACATACCTTATTAATCAATGTACCCATTCAAAGCAAGATTAAATATCGCACGGTTCTGAAAACTGTCTTCCCTCATAAGTAGGTCCCCTGGCAGCTAGATGACATCACCAGGATCGGCTTCCACTAACAACAAAGACGGAGGCTGACCTACCGCAAGCTATTCCAGCGTAACTCACAACATAAAACAATGCAGCTTTGCACAAGAGTTATTAGTACATAAATTTCTTACATTGTAGGCAAATATTGCGCACAGGTGGTTTAAATAATAATGAGTGCAAATAGACTTGGTATTTGGAAGAACAACATAAATTTCAACATAGAAACCTAATTACGTAACAAGGTTTATAAATCTTCTCGCCTAGTCTTGTCTGGTCGAAACACCTTCAAATCAATTTAAATCTATATTCATCTATACATATAAAAGCGAAATACCACTCACTGATTAATCACGAAATCTCCGAAACTACAACACCTACAAACTTAAAATTTAGCAGGTAGGTTGTATAGTGTAGACATCAGCTAAGAACAGATTTTATGAAACTCCACCTCTAAGGGGGTAAAACGGGGTTTGGAAGATTGTATTTTTTTTTTTTTTTTTTTTATTAGGGTAAACAAACAATTGTACATTTTTTCTTACGTCTAAGTTAACAATTTAGTAGGTAAACGTACAATCAACAACGTTTCCACTTATTACTAGTATAGTTTTACATTTTTACATTGTATGGAGAAACTAACTTTCTCGCGGGCGAAGGCGCTGGCAGAAGCTAGTATTATATATATTGCATACATAGAGGGACTACCATTTGTTCTGCATAACTCAACTATCTACTAAAGTAGTAAAATTTTCAGTTTTCTGACTATCAGTAACGAGTATCATAATTTCATCTGTGTGTTTTTTGACTGGGCGCTTTAACTGATACGCTAAAGGCAGTAGAAAGTAAATTGTATACTTACTAGAAGGCGTCGGTAATCGCAGAGCGATCTCGGACATCGTAGGTGCGGGTTTTTGGACGACGGCTAATGGGTAGCTTGCTGTCTGCTCGTTCTATAAGGATCGAACCCGAAGCGCATAGTGTTTCACGTGCGCCAAGAGATGTCAGCAAAATCATAGGGCCGATGCCTGCTATGACCATGGGAAACGTATGAAAGGGTTACTCGTGGTCCTAGAACACAAAAGCAACTCTAGGAAAATATGTGTGGTTTTAGTCAGTAAAAGCCTGACACTGGAGCGGGAGGGCTCCCGCTCCACCCTAGCGGGAGGAATAATAGATCATTTTTCACCTACAAAACAAAATATGGAAATTCCATTAATTTAAACTGGAACACAATTATTGTTAATAATAATAATAGCATAATCAACCTTTTAATGTTCCCACAGCTGGGACTCAGGCCTCCTCTCTCTAGGAGAGGGAATGGGCCGTAATCCACCACGCGGGCCCAGTGCGGGTTAGTGAATGTCACACGTCTTCGAATATTTTGGTTCTAGTACATACCGGTTTCCTCACGATGTTTTCCTTCATAGTTTTGAGAGCAGTGGTGTTGAAATTAATTACACAAAGTAATGCTCCACCACTGCTCTTTTCTGCAATTAATGTTGCTTACAAACTATCAACAAATATACGTG